>OY728146.1:566377473-567577473 GCA_963277665.1 Viscum album | reverse complement strand
AATTGGGATTGGGATTGAGAATATTACATGATATCTAATTTTTTGAGGATGTTTCTACTGAAAATAGCATGTAATTTTTTATTTAGGGAGATGACTCCTAGGACTTCTATTTTTATTTTTTTTGAAATAATATCTTTAATAGATTTTGCATAATCAGGAATTTGATCTTTTTTATTAGAGAATGGATTGTTAAAGTGAATCTGTATGAATACCTCCATATAATTCATTTATTTCACATCCATTCTTTTTTGTGTCACCCTTTCTGAAAAAAGGATAAATGGTTCATATGGTGGTGGCACAATATAACATATTTTTTTCAGTTGTTCGTGAATTGTATCTTTTATAGATGTTGGTGTTTCTTGAGGTTTCTATTGATAAATTTATTTTTTTCTTCATCATTTTTATCTTTTAGGACTAGTGTCTACTTTTTGGGTTCCTCAACTTGTTTTTATTATAATATTTATGGTTTTTTAAAATCTATCACTTTTAAACTCCTCAGAATGTCCACATTGACTCTTCTCTTGGGTATGTATATGTTTTACCTGGTTGAGTACCTAACATTCTCTCAGACAAGTTCTTTGATATATTACCCATTTTATGCTCAAGGTTATTCATTAATGCCCTTTGGTTCTACATTTTAGTCTCCTGATTGGTAATCCTTTGATATTCCTTTTTGACAAAGGATGAAAGTAAATTTTACAAAAAAAATTGAAGAGTAATGGCCGAGGGTGGAGGTCTTGGTGGAGATAGTTGAAATTTTTTATGTTCACTTTTAGGGAAGGTTTGTTGTGTTTCTTATTATGGTGGTATAGGAATATGATTCATTAGTGGATATTCTAGGGTTATTTGATCATTTAATGGTTCCCAACCACTTATTTGATGGTAGTAACCTTGATTTTTTTTAATGTTCGACTGGACATCGATGATAGTATTGTTATAGCTACTGAAATTATTGACCATGATAATTATAATTAATGTAATTATAACCTTTTCTGCAACACTTTCTATGAAGTCTTGATAATGGTGTGGGCCAGAACACATAATTCTAAAATGAATCTACATGATTGGAGTAGGGGTGGAGGTGAAGTAGTGGATATTTTAAATGATTCCAACTTATTGGTCAACCCCTAGACTTGCGAACCTAGTCGATTATTCTCTTTAAAATAAAGTATCCCATACCAAGGAAGTCCATAATAGCTCTTCCGAAAACTATAATTGTGAGGAACTTCATATAAAAGTTCTCAGTCTGCCTCAGGTGTTTTAAACATTAACCTTCCATCATTGGCTACAAAAATGATAGTGCAAACAGTCGGTTGAAGGACATTATAAAATGTTTGAATTTTTGTCCACATATCATGTCCATGATGTGGTAACTTTTGATTATGTTCCAAAAATAGATCTGATGCTTCACATATAGACTCTTTATCTGGTTGAGTTAAATTTTTGATATCGTTTCACAGTTTACATGTTCAAATTGGGGAGAAGTACTAATCCTAGAATTTATTTTCTAAATGATCCGAAGTCATTATGAAATCACGAGCTTGAACTTTGATCCAATTAATAGCTTTTTCTCATAGTGAAAATTAATAGAATCCAATATTATGACATTAGAAGATACTAAATTGTTTTTAAAAGCATCACAGACTTCCAAGAGGTTTGAGATATGCTCCTCTGGATCATCCCTTTGAAGTACACTAAATTGCTCCATATTCTAGATCATATAAATGTGTTGAGGATTAATTTCAAATTTATTTGCCTGTATAGGAGGGTGAATGATGATGGGTGTTTCTATATTGATTTATGGAATTAAATAACCCATGATGTTTCACACTTTGTACACCTGATTCTCTCCTTGTATCGTGTGTCATATGTTTGGTGTGTTGGGATGGTTTGGACCAGCAAGATTACTATGGTATTAATTTTTTTTAAAACGGCATTAAAAAATATAATTATCTATTTTATGATATAAAGAACTATTTCCAGGTGTTTATAGGATCGTTGAGTGAGTGAAATGATCTTGATTCATGCAGTAAACCACATGTAAATGAATGACACAAGGGCGTGTGAGAATAAGGAAGATTAAAAAAGAAGATAGAAAGGGAAATTGGGTAAGGGAATCCTATGATTTTTCTATTGGATTCCATATAAAGAATAGTCATTTTGATCACCCAATGATATGACAAAATTTAATTTTCCCATATAGATCATTTATTTTGTGAGTTTTTTGGTCAGATTAGATTTATTTTTCACAAACTAAACTTGCTACTTCGGTATACTATAGTGGTAGTCAGGTGTCTGTCCCAGGAGGATTGTTTGATTAGACTATGAGAACTGAGGCATATAACCCTTTGGGTAAGAGTCCTCACAAGGTAATTGAGCTTGCATAATGAAAAGGCTTGGTGGATAATTATTAGAGATAAATAACGGATCATGATAAATTTTAGTGTTTGGGAAAAAAGGATGATCTTAATTATAAGTTGGCAAGGTCCTACGGTATAGGATATAAAGCATGAAAATGAAATTAGTTGTCTATGGTGAATCCAACTAGATCAATCCATAACAAATCTATTAGTTCATATGGAGATAACTACAATATTGATGCATTATTCCTAACATCCATGGTTGAAAGTATCATAGGATAATTTCCATGTACTATTCTACTCCAATCATTTTTAGGTCGTTCATTCAAACTTACCATGGACAAAGATTCGTAAATGAATGAAATATTTTTTTTGTTTAACATGATTTCTATCTGTAGGGTTACTATGTTAATAATTTAGGATCAAATAAATTCAGTGAACCTTAATCTCGATCCCTACTGTATAAGTTTTAACTACTTATGGTGGAATAGATGAAAAGTAGATAAAGATTAAAAACATGATTAACATACCAACATAAATTGATCTTTAGAAATTATTAATCCTAATAGGATATTGATTACTAAATTATCGAATATTAAATTAAGAATAAGTAATTTAATCCTTAAAACAATCACATTTGTAATCAATGACTTACTTGAAACAAGAACAACAATGATGACAACAACTATTCATCATATATTAATGATCAATAAAATGAACACATGTATTTTTATGATGATGATGCAAAAATAATGAATAAATCTTCTCCGATCAATACAAGGTACTTTGATAAATGTAAAATAATGGATATAAATGATAAAACATGAGTTTGGGGGGGGGGAGTGGAAGAAAATTAGGACATGAATCAATAGAAAACTAACGAAATTTTAGAATTCAATCATGTTTTATCCATGGTCTAACTATTGTAGGTAAATAGATGGGATTTTATATTTAATCTAATGATATTTCATTTCATTTAATTTTGATTCATGGTTTCCAAAGATTAATATTAATCTCTGTGAATCTTGCACAAATCTCATCTGATGATTTGAAAATTTGACACCTTCCACGATGTGTAACTAGGAGTCATAATGTGTATCTCACACTATTCTATATCTTCAATGAAGAAACAAAGTTTTAAGGTTTAAAGATATGTATTGGTGGATCATGTCATGTAATTGTATCATGGCTTAAAATTCTTTAATGACTTGCTTTATGGCTTGTCATATGCTATGAAATTGACTACGCATCATGTAATAGAGTTTCAAAATGTGTAAGGGTCATTTTTTGTCTCTTTCTATATCAATTTATTTGAAATGTTAGTAACCTATTTTATGCAATAATAAACCCATTCTAGGTTAATTATAGAGAAAAAATGGAGACAATCCTTAATAAAATTAAATTATAATGTATATATGATTTCAACTTATCATTATTTATTTACAGTCACTTTACTTACATTGTTTGTCCACATTACATCAAGTGGTTACTTCCTCACAATCACTTTACCTATATAATCATTATATTTTAAAAGGAAAAAAATATGCTCAATATCATACAATCTATTCGACATCAAGCAAAAATAAACGACTAAATATTATTATTTAAATTTGACTATTATCACCTTGACATTGGACTGGAGACACTGAATGAGATTGACTAAATTCTGAAAATATAGTTTAAAAATGTTTATAAAATGAATTCATTGGTAACCAATTAATTAAAATAAAAAAAATAATAACCAATTGAATATAAAGGGTTTGTTTTTATAAAAGCTATTTTTATGCCCAGGATGGAGTATTATATTAATAAATTAAATGAAAAAAATTTAATAAAATATATTATTGAATTTTATATTTTATATACTAAATAATACGTTTTTAAATTCATTCAAAATGTTTGATAATCTTAGGATAACATTGAATCCTACTTTAATAATAAAAAAGCAATATTTTTTTAAAAAATAATTTTCTCGATATGTAATGATGCACATGTTTCAAAAGTAAATTCAGAAAATTTATATATTTTATTTGAAGAAACAAACTAGAATTTTTTAATCATAATAACAAAATTGGATTAGGGTGAACTGTTGGTATTTTTCAAAGAAGATTCCTTTTTTGATTAATAGTGAAAAATACTGAATTGTAATTACAACCCACTTTTTCATCTAATTTACATGTATTTTTAAATAATATTTTAATATCTTTTAAAAGTATAATTTTTCCAATAATACATAAATAATTCCAATTTAGGTCATTCGAATCAATTTTAACTTGATATTGGATTTAAAAACATTTAAAAAATTTGAACCTTTCACTTATAAAACCCTCTTTTTCGTTGAGTCTATGAGATTATTTTTAATCTATTTTTTTAAATTAGGTGACTTGGATTTGGTAAAATATTTAAAATATTTGGAATATAAAGTTATAATTTAGGTATTAATTTCATTTTACTTTTTATTCCTTAAAAATTTGACCATGGAAAAAAATTATTTAATGTAGTATAGGTAAAAAATGAAATGGGGTAAAGTTAAAAAGGTAAAGGATTAAAATTCCAAAAAACTACAACATTTAATGGTTAGTTTGGGTATTTATCAACCATAAAAATTCTATAAAATAATAATTCTCTTAAAAATTCTAATAAATTAATTCTACCTATGTGTTGTTGGATTTAATTATAAAATAATCATTATTTAATCACTTAAATCCACCCCTCCTCAAGTAAAAATTCCACTCCTCACCACCCCATTTCCACTCACAAGAAATGAATATACTCTAATATCGTCCAAAAAAATACCCTCCTAATATTTCCCATATTATAATTCTTATGGTCTCACAAAAATAGTAAATCCAAGGTCCCCAAGGGTCTCTCAAGGAGGTGGTACTGATGATGTAATTTTCTGAGAGTACCTCTCTTAGTATATTTTTGTATTCAGTTTTCTCCCATCCTAATACAATCATAAATTCATGATAACTTTAGAATCATGTATATAATAGAGTTATATTTTTATAATTAAGTATATAATATCCACTACATTTATTATCTTCGTTTATTCAATGAAACAAATATATTATCCCAATTATGTCGTTTTTTAATCTCTATGAATAATGATTCCTCATTTTCCATTACGACAATGATAAATGGACATAAAAGTTACATTCTAGTTAAATCAGTTTTAATTTTTTTTATTATAATCTATTTCATTTTATGGATTTATATACACACATAATATTAAATAATATGAAACTAGTTTGTGATTTTGGAAACACCGACAAAATAAACATATCATTTATCATTAATGTTTTCTCTAATGAATCATCCACCTGTCATAAAAAAAATTATATAAGTGGAAATTTATAATACTATAAGTTCATATATACCATTTCATCCACTTATTTATATGTATTCCCATTTTATAAGAATAATCAAAGTTATACTCATGTGAACTGATCATTAATCCATGAAAAGAATGCCCCAAAAACAATGAAAATCAAGAAACATTATTAATGAAAGGGACATATGATGGTATAAAAGCATCATATAAGTTATTATAAATATGAATATAGTTATGTAATGAGTTAATAACATTCATCAAACCAATATACAATAGTCTAGATTTCACACAATAAATGGAAGTGTGTGCTAAGGGATTTCATTAACCTAATGATTGTTCTTTTGGTTAAACTTATAATTATTGATTATGTAGTGATTATATTTTGTGTAAAATGAATTTTGAATATATTATGTTTTATTTAAAGTTGTTTTTATGTATATTTTCATCATATATAGATAATATATTCCTTTTCTTAATTCCCAAATTAAATATATGATATATATAAGTAACTTTCTTTAAAAGACATTATATTTTTAAAGTTACACTTAATACTCTTTTTCTTCCAATCCCATTTTTTTAAAAAATAAATTAAAATTTTTTATTACAATAATAGTAGTTTATTAATGTCATTTTTATGCAAGTTTTAATTTTATAAATTTTTTTAAAAGTATCATTTTTTCAATTTCTAAAAGTGGTTCTTTGTGAATTTTCCAACAAAAAAACAGAAATAGTGTTTTTAAATTATACAACATTAGTGCCTTTTCCTAACAACACGACACTTTATTTATTTGATGATTACTTTATATATCTTCACGTTTACTTCAAATAAAAATATTTATTTATGATATTCAAAATGTTTTGATTTTAAATGTTCTTTTTATAACTTGTAATGGGTGTTTTGATATCCATAATTAATTTTCTCATTATTTTACATGATTTTTTGAAACTATTTATGATCAAATAATTAGTATAAAAAAATTATTATTCATTAGATGGCACTTTAGCATTATGAATGAGGTGGAACAGATTGCACCGAGAAATAATGTTATAAGTTAACATGGTATGTCCTAGATAAAAACAGGAAAACCTGCAATAACTTAACATAGGGTGACCTAGATAGTGTTGGGTATGCCCGTTGAAGCATAGCAGGGGGTGGACCAGATAACATCGGGTAATACTATTATTTCATAACATGGGGTGCCTTAGATAGCACCAGGTAAACCTATAATATCTTTTGTAAGTGTGAGATATAAAATTATTTCTCATTTAACCTATATATGTTTTAGATTCTTTCAAACAAATTTTTCATGAAAATCAGAATATATTTTAAATGGTAATATATTGATAATTTTTAAATTATTATTCTTATTTTGAATAAAAAAGTATGTTTTTATGAAAAAGAATTATGTATTTTCATTATACTAATGTTTTCCCCCTCATTATGTCCTTTATATTGATTTTTCCCCATCCCATGTTTTAAAATATTTTTCATAAGATTTACGGGAGAATATATATAACGATGAGGCAAAGGTAAAAATTATGAAGATTGAGTATGAAAAGAATCCATGTTTTATTTTAAAATGTTATATTTTTGCAAAAAAATGGATATTGAGTGGAAGTTTCTACTTTGTAATATTTGAGTTGTTATGTGTGAGTTATAACATAACTCTCTAAAACTGTAAACTAAAAATATCCCTAGAAATTTAATAATGGGAATTATAGAATAAAATCTATATAATTCGTAATGTTTATGGTTAGTCCCTTACAGTTTGTATTAGGGGAAAATGTAGATAAATTTAGTGGTTAAGATAAATTTAATAACATTCCATGAATTATTTTACCTTAGGGTTAATTTAAAATGATATAGCATTTTAATATTACCATGTCCCTTAATATAAATTATTTCTGTTCAAAATGGTTTTCCACATAATGTAATGGTAACTATAGTTAGAAATATTTGAGAGGAAAATATCCTTCCTAATCATCATCCAAAGATGGATGGAATAAAAATAAAATAGTTTGTTTTACCGATGGATCAATTGAAAAAATATCTAAATAGTGGTGGTATCTATGCCAGATAAGATCAAGGTCTAAGATAAAGGAACATTTTTATTATGGATAATTTCATGAGGAAAAGTTAACCATAATTTAGTTGATCATATGAACAAGTGTAATCCAAATTATGGATCATTTACTTGGAGTAGATATTTTAATTCATGGTATGTTTGAAACATCAAAATTCAACTCTTTTCGTTTATCATTTTGAAGTGGAAGATGACGTATGGTGGTATTTCATTAAGAATAATAGATAGAAATATGATTTTGATTCTAGGGAGTTGGATAATGTTATGAATATTATCTATTAGAAATATTTCCCCAAGGTTGTTCAATATAGGATGGTGAAACAAATCTTAGAATAAATTAAAAAGGATGAAAATTTAGTTTCTGAGTATGAATAAAACCTCACAAGATTGGAATGTTATGTTATGAATTTTATTGAGGACATTGCTAGTAAAATTAATTTAGTTTACTCAAGATTAAGGCAATTTACTTCAATCTATTTGTCCTCATGATAATTTAAAAGTTTTTATAAGGAGGATCATTGTACCAAAAAAGGTGAGATAGAGTTTTAAAACACTTAAGTTCCATGAGATGAAAAGAGTAAGAAATGGTCAAGGTGGTAGGAAATAGTAAAGAAACCACTAATAAGTTCAAAGGCAAGCCCTGAAAATGTTCCATGTGTGGAAAAATACATTTCATGTAATTTTTTATAGGATTTGGGAAGTGTTTTTAGTGTTGTTAGTTTGGTCACAATATCTTTGTCTATAAAGAAAATAACCATGAAGAGAAAAATGATGGGGTAACCAATGGACATCCAAGGGTGAGGTGTTTTATCTGGAATGAGTGGGGTCATTATGAAACTATGTGTCTTATGTTAGTCTCACAGGATGAAAATATTCATCATTGTAAACACAAAGGTGTAGGATAGTCATTTAATTCAACTACCATATATTTTGGATTGTCTAGAGAAGCGATCATAACTCCAAGGAGCCTGATATTTTGGGAAGGATGATCATTTGTTAAAGTATTAATTTATTATCCAAGATATGATGTAGGTCTTTAATGGTAAAAATTTTAGTTCAAATATCATAATTTTGGTTAATGGAATGTTTATTGGATATAATTGGAGGTTTGATGATGTTTCTTGGGATTGGATCATGAAGGAAAAATGATTTTATCCTTGTAGTTCATGTTGCACCATTGGTGCATAGTTAGTCATAACCTTTTTCCCAAACCGTTCGAGCCAATATGGGGGGTTCGTGGTTATGAGAAACCACATGATAGGGGGATCCAAACTATGAAACAGTGGATAATGGTATTCCACAGAGTTGGCCCTTTGTTTATCAAACTTTGTGGGCCTCCCTAGGAAACTGTGACACATGACCCCTTCTTGGGAAAAGGCATGCGCTTAGTGTTTTCATGGTTTGGAAAACCGTGTGGCCAAACTGTGTGCCCCTTTAAAAAGTTTAAATATACTGAACTTACACCATGGTATTTTAAGTCTCTCACCATATTCTCTCCCCACTTATTCCTCCTCTATCCATAGTGACGAACTCAAGCTCACAAATATACCCTATGGTGGATCACATTTTATTCTAGGATATTCGGTGTATCATTATTTATAGATTGAAACTTTGGGTAAGTCTAACACTCCTCTTACATACCTTTTCTAGATTAGGGATTTTTTTCGTCTTCTTCTAGAGCCCAAAAACCCTCATTTTTCTGTGTATCTTAGGTTTGGGCATCAGGGAGTTCTTGAATTTTTATGTATGTATATGTTCAAGCATGCTTTCATCTTTGGATTCGAGGTAGGTGGTCTACATGATATATCCCATATCCTTGATGTTGATTTTTTCTTCCATGGTGGTGCCTTTTCTTCCCACATGTTGTGAATTTGATTCCTATATTAATATTTTATTAAATAGGTGGATAAATTATGAGTTAAACCTCTTATACAATCATCACCAGATGCATTGAGGTTGGTTAGACCGATTTAGGGCCACCCATGGGTGTTCCGAAATTCCTAAACATGGATATGTGTGATGTTAAGCCCGGTACTATTTTGACATGAAGTAGAGCCCTTTTTAAACATGTTGATATGTGGTTTACATCATAGAGGGGGAACAAATGGTTGTTGTTTCTAGTAGTTTGCAAGGTAAAAAGGGATTGTATGGAATGAAGTGAGAAAGGGTCAAATGGATTAATGTGAATGTGTGAAATGGATTATAAAATAGAAATGGAAAACCAAAAACGGTTTAAGGCATATGAAATGGTAAATGTGTTATTTGGGTTAATTATTTTGAATTTGATGAATTTGATAAATGGGTGATGTATGAGAATTTTTTATTATACTAAATGGGTTGTGGTGAAAAGGGGAAATGGGTCAAATAGGCTATTCTAGGTAAATAGTAAATGTACTAATGAGTTAAGGCTTGACGATGCTTGACCTGTTGAATGTAATGTGAATTGTAAATGTTATATTTATTGATTTTTCATGATTTTTGATATGATAAGTATTAGGAATGAATAAGTAGTCATGTGAACATGGCATGGTGGTGTGGGATAAAGGACTGAGGCTCCTCCCATAGGTCAGGATGGACTGAGGCTCTAATCCCCACCCTAGTATGCATGGATTCAGGAGTTGAACTAATGCTATAGTCCCCTAATGGTTGAATTGGATGAGAATACCTAGACAAAGGCTCCAAGATAGTGTGTTATGATTATTTATGAAATTTTCATCCCTAGTGAGATAGGGAATTTGATTTCCCCAATCATGTATAGTAATTCACTGACTGAGGCTGTTGTTTAAATAATGTAATATTCTTACATGTGGATCATGGAATGAGAGTGAATCTAGTAACAAAGATGGTATAAATGATGGAAATTGAATTGATGTTGGAAATGGTTAAAGAGGATTTTGATAACTAATGGAACTGGAGTTATGTTCTTTTTACCTAATAATTTTCCTTGTACTTTCATGTAATATCTATTTATATTAGATATTTCATAGACACCATTAGTAGTGTCCTATATATTTTTACTCACACCCCACTCAATAGCCCATTGGGTACCTGAGTAGCTTTCGTGGTTGCGGTCGGGAAATGGAAAGGCCCTTTTTTATGGAGATGAGTTGGTATTTTCATGGATGAGGATATAGACTTGGAGTTAGGTTATATTTTGGGGATTAACCTGTTTGTCATTATTTAGTGTTTTCATCACTCTTGGAAATGTTATAATGGAATGAGACTTTTACTTTTTGGTCCTGGTTTATACATTATTTGGGGAAATGGATAGTATTGAATGTTTCTGGATATTTGTTTATTTTTTCATTTATTTTATATGTTATCTTCTATGGAATACTCAGATAAAGAGGGTAGAGTATCCACATGTGATCCATTATACCCACAATGGTAGTCGGTAACCTATGGCTTACGTGGAGGCGCACTTGTGGTCACGTGGTGACCCGGATCGAGGAACCTGTTATTGGTTTCTAGTTTATTGATGTTACAATGTTGTATAATAGAAAGACTTTTCTATGCATTACTATTTGGGATGGAATATGGGAGGTTAGGAAGAGTCCAGTCAAGGAAATGAGCTCGTGCATGGGAGTAACTAGCCCATGTATGAGGTAATACCCAAGTTCCCATGGTGGGAATTCTTGTTCTTGATATGTGTTGTTATTGTTGACTAATATTTCACCATTGGGTGATACACCTGGTTTGTGATGTTACTATTTTATTATATTTTTATTATGGTCTTCACAACATGAATTCATACATTCATTCATCATTTAATGAACATGAGAATGCATTATAATAGGCAACTTGGGATGAGTGGGGGGTCTAAAGAGTAGAATGCCTTTCACTTCCTAGGATATTTGAGGAAATTGTGTCTAATAAAGATCATACAAATGGTTTTATAAAAATAAATTTAAAGAATGATTAATGAATTTTTATTAATTAAAGGTTTAAATTAGTTAAAATATTTATTGTAACAAGTGTTGAAATGGTAAATGTGCCTAAGAGGGAGGAATTATATTTTGAATATGGAAATATTTTTATATATGTGTCTAATTAATGTCTTGTGAATATGTATGTTCATTTACAACATGTAATCCATGACCCATGTAGGGATGGTAGAGGGTAGTGTTCTATATATAAAAATTTCCGTCGAGATAGTGTATATGAATGGGATTTCTCTGTATAGTGGGGAGCCATCATTAATGTGAATTTTGAAAAACTTATATATATAGAGAGATATTTTCTGGGAATTATTGGATGTTTCCACCATGATATCATGTGGCTATTGGGTGGTAAGAGGATGTCGCTAAAACTCTCCTCCAGAGGTGGAGCAAGGGAACCAGGTGATTCAAGGTAATAGGGGAGAAGATAATTTCGGTGAGACATTAACTCATTTTATGTAGATTATGGAGTAGGACCTAGGGTGATTTATACCGAGAAATATTGAGGTGACTATATATTTTCTACTATAACACCCTCCAAATTTTGTAGGAGAGGGTGGACCTGATGTAGTTGAATTCTAGATAGAGCCCATGAAAATGTTTTTTGATCACATAGAGGCTCCTGCAGAGAAGAGAGTTAAGTTGGTGACTTATATGTAGTGAGGTCGGGAATATAATTGGTGGGATGTTTTGGTTTAGAACCTGCTGGTTGATGGAATTTAATAGAATGACTTCTAGGAATAGTTTTTTAGAACATTTGTATCCAGATACCTTGAGGAAAGAGAAAGATATAATGTTTATGAGGTTGACCAAGGGATCTATGTCAATATATGAGTATGCTGGATACTTAACCAATTTTCAATGCTTCATTCTAGCATAGGTGGGTGTTGGGGAATCTATGAAATTTTTTTTCTAGGATGTACTCATAGGTGAATATATTCTATTTGAATATAGTTGTTGAGTTAGTGGATCAAGCTATTAGTTTATAGGGGAAACTAAATGAGGATTCCGGTGGTGGGAATGAATTTCTAGTTGGGTGATCCTGTGGTGCAACTTTCCATGGTAGGAAGCACTATTTTAAGAGTTCACACCAATGTAGTGGTGGAAGGGGTAGTCCAAAAAAGATACTAGTCGCTCATAGTAGTGATCACATTCTTTGATATTTGTGTGGTAGGTCAAGGAATGTGCATAGTCAGTTCCCTTGACTAGAACTTGAGTTCCAAGAATGTAGTAGAATGTGATATGTGGAGATTTTTTGTAGGAACCCTTATCAGGTGGGTAATGAGGGGGTCCGAGGCTAGTGCAATGTATAGGTAGGGGTAAATTACCACATATCAGGTAGGAAGTGGGATCTCTACTATCCATAAAGGTAGATGTGGAAGACAAGGTACTATGAGTTGAGAGTGTCCATAACAATAAGGCAGTGCAGATCATGGAATTCAGACCAGAGCCAATGGTATAAGTTTAGGCCAGCTTCACTTTGTTCAGACTACACCTGAAGGTGGTGAGGTTTGGCCATCGATTTTTCGACATATTATTTATATTGATTCCACAATTACTATTTCTTTATTTGGTTTTGGTTCTTCACATTATTTTATTTTTGATCAGTTTACAGTTTTTCTATGACTAGCGATGGAATGTATATGTGGGGTTATGAAGATTGATACACTGTTAGGAGTTTGGGCCTAAAATACCAGGAAATGTAAGGGGTGCTCTCTTGAAGTTGGTTGTTATCATTTCCTGCTGGACTTGTTTGTGATTGAGATGTTGAGTTTTGATCTTTTTTTGGGTATTGATTGGATAGTGTTACACCAATACCATATTGATTATTACCATCATAGGGTGATGGTTGCATCTCATGAGGGATAATGTTACGCACATCATTGTGAATGGGATGTCCAGGAATGCCATTCAAGAGTAGTTTGTATGCAGTTAGATGAACTATTAGCTCAAATGGATTCTCTATTAATTTATTATTGAAGAGGATATAAGGTTTAATTTCCTCCTTGGGTGTATTGGATCTAGGATGTGTTTCCTAAGGAATTCTTGGGGTTACCTCCCAAGAGATATGTAGAGCTCATGATAAATTTACTATCGAGGAAGGAACCGGTTTCCATTCCATCATATATAATGGCATTGAACGAACTCTAGGAACATAAAACTCCATTGGAAGAATTCAAGAATAAAGGTTTTATTCGTCATAGTACGTCACCTACAAAATATCCATAGCAATTTTTAAGAAAAATGATGGATCTTTTTAGTTACGAATTGATTATAGAATGATCAATTAGATGAAGGTTAAGAATCTATACCCACTTTTATGAATTGATGATCTCCTCGATCTGATGAGAGATAATTTAGTGTTTTCTTACATGGATATGAGATCAGGGTATTATAAGTTGAGTGTGAGGCCTTCTGATATACTTCTTACTACCTTCAAGATAAGGTATGGGTTGTATGATGTTTTATGCTATTTGGAATGAACAATATTCTAGAATTTTTTAGGGACCTGATGAACCAAATATACTACTCTTACCTAGATCCATTCATGGTTTTCTTTATTGATGAAATATTTGTGTACTCAAAGAATCATTAAAATCATTCCAAATATATTGTCATCTTAAAGAGTACACATAGAGAGAATAGGTTATATTAAATGATATCTAAATGAAAACATTGGATCAATTGGGTGATTTCTATGTGTCACAACATCTCTGAGGATGGTGTTTCAGTGGACCCAAATAAAGTACATATAGTTGAATATTTCCAAATACCTAAGGATGATGCTAATTTCTATTTTTTCTAGGTTTTTTCCTATTATTACTAAAGGTTCATATGAGATATTTATTGTATGGAAGCACCAATATTAGGATTGACCAAGAAGGGGATTAGGTTTGAGTGGCTTTCAGCATTTGATAATACCATTAAAGAGTTAAATAAGCAGTTTAAAACTACACCAATTTTGATATTTCTCGAGCTAGGTAAGGGGTATACACAGTTTTTTTATGCATCCAGTGTTGTTCTTGGGACAGTATTGATTCTGGAAGATCGGGAAGTTGTGTATGGTTCATGACTGTTGATACATCATGAAACAATTACCCTACGCATGACCTTGAGTTGGACATTGAGGGGTACTCTTTGAAGTGTTGATGGAAATACTATTTGGGAGAATAGTTTACGGTGTATACCGACAATAAGATCATCAAGTACAATCACTTATAGCATGATCTAAATATTTGGTAGTGAAGATGGGTTGAATACATGTAGTATTTTGAATTTGATCTGGTTTATACACCGGGAATGGGAAAGAGAGTTGTAAATGCTTTGAGTCGGAAGGCTCAAAACCAGGAAGTTTATGAATCAAGTCCAGAGTATAGGATGATGGAATTATTCACTGAGATTCATCAAGAGGTGAAGGATGGACAAGGGTGGAAGACACTATCATCCTTGTAAATTGATTCTACACTTCTAAGCTAGATCAAATAGAAACAACATGAGAATATAAACTATTTTTATTTAAGTGAATGTCATAATGGTGGGTAGTTACCTTCTAGTTGGACCATTGGTGATTATAGTATCATTTATGTTTGTGGTCGTGTTGTTTTTCCAACACGTATACGAGAATAGTTAATGAATGAGTACCATGAATCAATGTGGGAAGTTCATGCAAGGTTGAAAAAAATGTATCAGGATATTATTTTGAATTATTGGTGTCCACAGATTACGAAATACTTTTCTAGTTTTTTTTGAATGATTCCCTACCTTTCAGTAGGTGAAGGCTTCACATCATTGACTGAATGGTATTTTGCAGTGACAACACATTATAGAATGGAAATGGGATGATGTAATGATTGAATTTTTGGTGGTTCTACTAATTATGCATTAGAATAATAATGTGATTTGGTGATTTATGGATCTGTTTACTAAGGTGGATCATTTCTTTCTATTTTGAGAGGCATTCACTGTGGATCAGTTGGGTTAATTTTATGTTTGAGAGGTAGTACAGTTGCATGGTGTACCATAGATTATAGTTTCAGATCATGATTTGTGTTTCCATTCATGCTTATAGATGGGATTACAAAAGGAACATGGTACCTAGGTATTTATGAGTACGAAATTTCACCCTTAGATGTATGGGCTGTCAGAGAATACTATTCCGATACTAGATGACATGTTCAAGGCTTTATTCCTAGATTTCGCTGGATCGTATGAAAATAATCTCGCACTAGTTGAGTTTTACTAAAAAAATAGATACCAAGATATGATTAATATGACACTATTTGAGGCAATCTATTGTAGACCTTTTAGATATCGTTTGTGTTGGTTAGAGGCTATGGAATCTGAGTTGATAGGATCAAGTATTGTATAGAATATTTTGGAATAGGTTTATTTTATTCTGAAGCATGTGGAAACATAATAAAGTATTAAGATTTAGTATGAATATTAGAGTTGTAGACCTCTTGAGGTTTTGGAGGGTGATCATGTGTTTCATTGGGTGTCTCATTAGTTTGGTCACAATTATATTTACAAGCAATGTAAAATGATACCTAGGATTCTGGGGCCATTCAATATTTTGTGAGTATCAGACCGGTGGCATACTGATTGGATATTCCAAAAAGGTGTAGACTTATAAATGATATTTTTATGTATCAAAGCTTTGGAAGTACCACCCTTACGCATATCATGTTATTTATGTTCAGGATTTTGAATTTAAGGATGATGCATCCTTTTAAGAGAATTTGGTTCGTATTGTGGACAATAGTGATAAAATATTTGGGTGAAATACTATGAATTTGATTATTGTTTGTAGGAAACATGGTAATGTTTAGGAGGAAACAAGGGAATGAGAGTTGGATGTGTGGGAACAGTGGAAAATCTATTTTCTTTACAACCTTAGTGATAATAGAAAGTGCATCTTGAGGATGATCCATTATAAAATGGGGAGTTTGTTTCATCTTAAACATAGTGGATGTATGTTTTTGAGTAAATGTTTTTTTAAATATTTTCATTTTGGTATATGTAATTTTTAGTGGATGTATGAGGAGGATTGGGGGTGTTTCAAGGATTTGGGACATGAAAGAAAAAGGATTTTGGGCATCCAATGATGGTTTCATGGTTGAAGTATTATTAGTGATAACTGTGTGCCCAAATCATTCTAGGTAATAGGTGGGGGTCATAGTTAAGAAAAACAATGTGATGGTGAGAGTAAAACTATGAAACCTTGGATAGAGGCATTCTGCATAGTTGGGGCACAATTTTTCAGAACGTGTTAGCCTTCCCATAAAACTGTGCAACTTTACCCCACTTTGACATAGGTAGGGGAACAGTTCATGCAACATTTGGAAAACTACATGGCCAAACCATGCACCATATTAGAAATTATTAATTTACTAAACATTCCCCTCCTGATTTTAAGTCTCTCTCCCAATTTTATCACAATTTACTCCTCGAAATATAATGAGAAACACTTGCACCAAGATCTTTACAAGGGTGGGTCTCCTCCGATTATAGGTTGTTTTGAGTTCTTTTGGTTGTAGATCAAAGCTATTGGTATGTATAATGATCAAATTGAATCTATTTTTTGGATTAGAGCTTGCGTTTTCATTCTTTATCTTCTGAATCCCTAACAAACTTATTTTTCATGTGATCTTTGGGTTGGGATTCAAGGGGTGCTTGAATCTAGATCTAATGATAAGGCCAGGAATGTATTTATCTTTTGATTCAAGTTAAGTTTCCAAAAACTATATAACATATTCTTGATGTTGATATTTTCATTCATGGTTGTGCATTTCCTTACCACTAGTTGTGAATTCGATTCAATTAGTAATATTTTGGTAAAATGGGTGTCTAATTGTTGAATTAAATTCCTTATTATCCACGTCGGATGCATTGAGGTTGACTATAACAATTTAGGGCCACCCATAGAGTGTTCCGGAATTCCCAAACATGGATATTTTTTATGTTAAGCTTAGTATTTTTTTGATATTATGTAGAGTCCATATTAAGTTTGTTGTCATGTAGTTTAATGTATAGTGGGGAACCAATGGTGGTTGTGTCTAGTTATTAGCAAGGTCATAAAGGATTTTTTATCATGAGGTGAGAAAGGGTTAAATGGATTAATTGGAATGTGTCAAATGTCTTATTAAATGGTAATGGAAATGTGTAAATGGGTTAAGGTATAAGAAATGATTAATGTTTTTAGTGGGTTATGATTTTGGATGTTGATGAATATGATAAATTTGCTAATTTAGGGTAATTTTAAACTATGCTTAATGGGTTACGGTACAAAAAGGTAAATGGATTAAATGGTCTATGATATGTAAATTGTAAATGTGCTAATGAGTTAAGGCTTAATGATTCTTGACATGTTGAATCTAATATGAATTGAAAATGTTATGTGTATTGATTCTGAATGGGTTGTGATATGATATGAATGATGAATAGATAAATAAGAATGTAAAAATGGATTAGTGGCATGGGATAATGAACTGAGGCTCATCTCATGGGTTGGGTGGGACTGAGGCTCCAAACGACACCATAGAATGCATGGGTTTTGGATTCAAACCGATGCTCTAGGACACTAAAGGTTTCATTAGATAATACTAGTAGGACTAAGGATCCAACATAACTGTGTTATGATAATATTTTAAATTATTATCTCTAGTGAGATTGGGAATTTGAATTTTCCATCATGCATAGTAATTAATCGGCTTAGGTCGTTGTGTAAAAAAATGTAATTGCCTATCCCTTGGATCAAGTGATGAGAATTAATATAATAACAAGGATTGTATAAATGAGGGAAACGGAATTCAAGTTTTTAATGGTTAATGTGTATTCTGTTAAATTATTTCACATGAGTTATGTTTTTTATATAGTCATTTACTTTTTACATTCTTGAACTATTTATTTAGATTGCATATTTTGTTGAAACCATTAATAACGACCAATTGTGTTTTACTCACACCCTTCTTGTTCCGCCATTAGGTACCCAATAATATATCATCGTTGAAGGTTAGGGAAAGGTAAAGGGACTTATTCTAAGTAGTTGAGTCGGGATTGGGATGTACATGGAGGAGGATCTGGCTTGAGGTTAGGAATTGATTTGGGGATTCAGTAGTTTTTCATTATTATGGGTTTTCTTAAATTTCAGAACTATTAGTTATTTTTGATGATTTCCATCTAGGAACGCGCATCATCGTGCTCTGAGAGCTATGATGCATGCATCTATTTACACACATTCCTGCTTCCAAAGGACGACAACTTTCACCACTACTTCATAGATTTCAGCTCTTTGATTAAAACAAGATGATGGAATGTCGGTCCCACCATATATGAATTCCACCTCAGAATTTGTATCTTAGTCTGGGTATCCATTATAGATTAATACATTGTTCATGAAACTCTTTCCTGATACAATCTCTTTATGTAAACTTTTTAATTATGCACCGTCTATTTTGATATTGAAAAGGGTTGAGTAAATGATGTAGTCTTTTGGGCATCAATGGCATGTCTGGATGCTTGAACATTAGACAACTATATTCTTCATCATCAAATGGATTCCAAATGAAATTGAAACATGAGGTTTCCCATGTCGATTGTAGGGTATCTTATGCCAGATGAATGTCTTCCAAGGTTTTCCTCAAGAATACTATGTTAATCACGGGGTATGATGTGATTTTAACTTCCTGTAGAGATAGAGGGTTATCAGTTTAATGCTTGAAAAGATGGGATGGGCTGATAAGAACACTTATGATGGCGGATTAGACGGGTACTTCCCCAGGAGGGTGTTCTTGGAATGTTTACTAGATGTATGGATCGAAACACCCTATAAGGATGGACCTGATGTGGTGCATCTCATGAAGAGAAGGCTTCACATCCTTAAGGGGAATGTCCTTAGGAGGAAGACACCAAGTTTTACCATTGGATGGGTGGGAATGACTCTAATAATGAACCTGGGTGATGTGTCCTATAAAGGTAAATATTTCAAACTGTGAAACCTGATATTGACACCATTGAGTGAGGATCTGGAGGGTGGACCCAATGAGGGGGGACACCATGGTATATCGTTGGTTTGGGATTGAACCTCAGGGAGGATTTCTACATACCCTATGTAGAAGACAAGGATCAAACCCCATGTAGTTTAATGGGATGATTTAGGTGTACACATGTATAACTACACTTCAAATTAGGAGCACTCTTGGTTGGATAGATATGGGTTGTGTGAGGCATATGCATGGTTAACTTCTCGGGTGCTTCAAGGAGCATCGATGATGTTGACTGCATGATCTCACATGGAGGTGGTGGCCAATGTATGAATCACGATGGATTATGGAGGATTGGATGAAGTGGATGGAATGGGTGATATGGAATTAATATGAAGATGCCAATGTTGGTCTTGAACCTTGGGGAGGTTTCCTATGTATCCTAGTTATATGGGAATTATATTCCAAGTAGTTTTGATGGTGGTGTTGGGGATACACATGGTTAGTCTCCTAGTCAGAATGGGACATGTGATGGGGGTTTACACATGGTATGAGCCAAAATGGTATGTGACCTATAGGTGGGTCATGACCTAAATGATGATTAGTGTCTTGAGGAATACGTCATGATGGGAATGGATAATGGTGGATACTAGGATCCAGAATGTTCAACCCTAGAAAGAGGAAACTAAGTTTTACCGATGGTTGGGATTAAACTTTAGGGAGGATTCCTACATACCCTATTTAGAATATAGTGTTAAAAACCCACATAGTTCGGTAGTTAGGGGCTTGCATTGGGCTCGCGGCCTGTGAAGGTGGAAGATGGGTATTACTAAATGAGAGATGCCCGAAAGAAGGGTTTCATGACAAATACTAAGCTCTAGGCCCACATGAGTCATGATCAGTGTGAGAAACAATATTAAGTAATAGGATAGACAATCGTGTCATTAAAAATGTGTTGTTTAGGGTTGGTGTTGGGATTACACATAGGACTGGCCTATGGAGATGGAGATTGGGGATTTCCCCGGGAGGGATATCCGTAGATCATCTCATTTCACATGAGTAGTATTGCATTCCCTGCTAGGAGGGATAGGAATATATCACTCTCATGGAGATGAGCGGGTGTGGATACTGCTTGATGTGTGGCTCCCCATGTGCATTGCATGGAGTGAAACTGCAGTTTGATTTCATGTGCTGAGGATGATGACACATGGCAGTTTAACATTCTACAGCTCTGATATATGGGACTCATCGCTCATCCTTTGTACTAACAGAACTGTAACTCTTTAACCCTTTGTGGAGGGAAGGCACCTATAATGCCAGTCAGGAGAAAGGTGAAGGAGTGGTCACTCTAGGGGTTCGCATTTGAATATACATGTGAAGAAGAAATAGATATTAGTGTACCCATGTGAAGAAGAATTAGGTATAGCACCATGACATGATACACCACACAAGGAACCATGATATTACAACTCACAAGCATGGAGGTTCGCACGAAGGAGGTTCACACAAGATGTATGATTTATGTGAAAGAGGTGATCAAACAAGGTGTTTTGAGATAAAGACAACCCATGGGGTACTAAGGGGGTGGTATGATTAGAATTGGAGACTTTTGTGCAAAAAGAAATGGACTAAGTGAAATATGGGTATACATAAGGGTATGTAGGGCATGCAAGAAGGATCTTTTGGGTGCAGCTTCCTTATGTGGTTGATTCGTGAAAGAAAGTTCTTTTGCGTGCACCTACATTAGGATAAAAATGAAATGGGAAATGTTCAATCCTTCATTGTCCCTCCTAAAGTGGGACCCATGAGGGACCTGTTATACAAGATCCTATAACCTAAATCCATTACTTGCTTTCTGTCATTGAATGGGTTGTATTTCTTGCACGGGAGTGGTAATTCTACTATTATAGAGTTACCTAAAAAAGGGTGGGCTTCCCTTCAATTTATTAGTGAATTTATTGGTGGGAGTGCAGAAGAAGGTCCATGTGGGAGGGAGTGGTTGATTCTGCATTGTTAACATAAAGGGTTTACGCATGGTTTTCTATCCTTCTTGTAGCCCTAAGGACTTTACTACCACTACTTTGGTTGTTTTCAAAAGGTTGGGTTGAAATATATCCTTTTACATTTCATTGGGTGTGTAAGGACCTTGCACAAGGATTTTCATCTTTTGTGAAATGTTGTAAACATACGCGTGATGTCATTAGTCTTCTTATAATGGTTTGTTGATCCACATGATGTCTTTAGTTATCTGAAAGATACTCAACTGTGACCTCAAGATGAATTCAGCACCAATAAATCCTCCCTTGGAATCTAAGCTGAAAGGGGATAAGAAGGATTGGTTTTTTAGGGAAACACCAATGAGTGAAATAGAATTATGGAGAGGCATTTGTGAGTAAGGAATCTTGATCTTTCCGGAAGGACCTGGTCCATGCCTAAATATATGTGGGGGCCCATAGGAATAGTACATTTACTTTCCATATGACATGTAACTCTTATCTTTTATGGATAAGTTCTTGACTTTTTTAACAGAAAACCTAACTATAGCTAGTGCTTTTTGTGTAGCCAATAAATATTGTGCACATTAGAAATGGTTAAATTTTCTGCAACCATCGTTTGTTTTTTTGAGAGAATAATCATCTTACCCACCAACCCTCAATCTTTGGCACCATGACCTTGCTGATTTTAGAACTCCATTGAAAAGGCCAATGAAAAGACTAAAATAGAGAGGGAGGTTGTCATTGATTCATGGTGATCAAATACTATACACTTTTAGGTTATACATTTTGAATTTTGTAAGGACCTTCCCTTTTGGGATCCAACATTAGCAGTTTCCATCCATGAATCATAGGCATCCTCAAAGCCAATACTGTGTCTCCTTGGAGGAAAATTCAGATGTAAAATCTCTTGTTGAATTATCTATCTATACTATTCTGGTGCCTCCCTAGATTATGTATGGCTCGAATCTTGTGTTCTTAAAGTGCTTCCATTTTGTTCAAAGGGACTTTTGATACTTTTTATGATGTATTCTAATCATAGATAGCTATTCGGACTGATGAAAACAAAATCTCAATGGGGAGGATGACCATGGTTCAATAATCCATGGAATATGGAGTAACCTAGGTGGAATTGCGAGTCACCATCAAATAACCCCAGAGGGCATTGGGGAAATTGGCTGGAAAAATTCTCTTTTTTGGCCCACTATCTTATACAAAATGTAAGAGATATTCTAGTTGAATGCCTTGATCTATGAATTTTACTATTCATGGTAGGGAGAAGTATGGGTGGAAGGGATGTTGTACTTAGCGTACAACATCTTAAACACTGCCACCCATAAGTTGGTTTCGTTATAGGTAAGAAAATTCCAATGGAATCTAAATTTATGGATGATGTTGTAGCTCCTATATTCAAAGATATAATGATCCTTGACAACCTTGTCTAGAATCACATCTTCACACACAGAATTTTTTTTGATCATAATAAACCTTCACCGTTAGTCTGTTACGGGTGGGTATGGTCTCATGACATTGAGTCCCTGGAACACAAAGGTCCAAGAGTAATTTGTAGTGTGGAGGGGCTCTTGTTGTCGATGGAAAAATTTGTAATGGATTTATCAATTGTGGAATCTTTTGGAGAACATGATACAATCAGGGAACATGGTGGGAAAGAGGTGTCCCATCCATTGATTATGGTGGGAGAGATTTATCCCTACATGGTGAGCACCAGAAGACAAAACATGGACTCCTTGATTAACCTAGGGAATCTATTCTTTTTAAATTCATTAATGAATAATTCCATCAAACCCACATATGTAGAGAGTCTCCTCTAGAATGTGACCAATCTATACAGTTAAGTTAAGTACATGGCGATGAATTTTCTCATTTTTGGATATTTCTAATAGGATATTTCAATGCTTTAGATGCTCAAAAAAAAAAGTTTTCCAATCAGATATTTCATCAGCTGCACGGTGATCCGAAGGACTAGCTATAGAAGCATCGATGGTAAGGTGGTTTACCTAATCATTGTCATCATCTCCTAAATTGATAGTGGGGATGACCCTTTGATGTTCCACAATAAGGAATATATCCTCCTGGAGAGGCTTTATGAGAGAAGTGTCTAGACCCGAGAGGTAATCAGCTCGACCATTCTATGATCTAGGAACATGTGTCACCTTTGGATGAGAAGGGAACATGGCCATTTTATAGAGATAATTCTTGAGAAAGGGTATAATCATTGGATTCCTAATGATATATTCACACTTTATCTACTTTGTGACTAGATCAGAGACCCCTTCACATGCAGGTGTGGAACACCAATCTCCTGGGACAGCTCAAGACCAGGGATGAGATCCTGATACTCCACCTAATTATTGGTGAAGCATTCTAGAAATAATAATGAATAGGGATATACTAACTACAGAGGTGTGATAAAGATGATTCCAAAACCGACTCTATGGATTCTCAGATCATTGAGCGTGCAACCATTGATCCTTATACCAGTAGGGCTCTGAGAAGTGAAATTGAAGTTAATTTTCTAACATTACATGACCCAATATACTAATAGAATGGAATCATTAGGAAAATCAGGATCTAGGGACTGCTCTTCAGGGGCCGGATGGGTATCCTGAATGTCTTCCAACACATAACCCTTGATAACCTTCTATAGGAGGAACCTGATGTTGAACTACTGAGGGATCATGACCCATTGGTCTAGTCAACCTATCTACATGGGGCGGTGTAGAATGTAGTTTAGAGGAACCTTACCGTACACATGATGTATCTCATGATGCTGTAGAAAATTGTGTAACTTCTAAATTGATAAAAATAGTGTGTGAAAACTCTTCTTGATAATGGAGTATCTAGACTCTGTGTTGAGGAGCATGCGACTGATATGGTAAAAAACATTCTCCAACCCTTCATTGTTCTTCTATGAGACAATGGTGATGAAAGATCATTCAAGGTAAGTGACATAGAGGACTAGTAGATTCCCAGAGATGGGTGGCATCATAACATGAGGTTGTAGCAAGTATTACTTGATTTCCTTGAATGTGGATCGGAAACCCTCATCCCACCAATAGATGGAACCTTTATTCATGAGTCTGTAAAAGGGATTACACATTCCAACCAATTAAAAATGAATTATTTTATATAGAATATGTTTATTTTAAAGCCTCAGATCTCTCAGAGGTTTCTTGGAGGATGAATATTACTGATAGACTTATAATTAACTAGATCTATATTGATGCCTCCCTATCTTATAATGGATACAAGGAAAATTACAAAGGTAACCCCAAAGGCACACTTCAAGGGTTCATCATCAGATGGTAGGATATAAAGAAGAAAAACACTTTATCATGATCTATGAGATAGTCCTAATATTATCTTAATTTGACATTAAATCATCAATGTATCATTCCAATAGCATCTCGTGGGTCTGGTTGAATATAAGGTGCATGGAATGCTGATAGGTGGATCCAACAATCTTTAAAAGGATGGGAATTACCAAATAATAGAAGGTACCCTGTAGTGAATTGAAGTAAGTTGAATATTCACATTTGGGGGCCATTCTGGTTTGATTATTCCTAGAATAACCATCCATGAAGGATAGAGCCTGGAACCCAATGGTGGTATCGATGAAAAACACTATCACCATAAGGGAAAAACTACCCTTTGGGAAGTGGCGACTGAGATCCTGGAAGTCAAGGCAGACAATGATATGTCTATTATTCTTCTTGATGTGACTGATGTCGGCCAACCATTTCAGGCACTGAAATTCTTTGACAATGTTGTGTTTAATATGCTTGTCAAATTTGGTATTAACCATGATACCATGGAATTGGTGCATCATTCTTGGAGACTATTTAAATCTGATATGAATAACTAGGAGGCCAAGGAAATGGATGAAAAACTAGGGTTCTAGTCTTAGAATTCATTCATTACTCCAAGAAAAGAAATCTTGTTTTTGCCTTCAGAAATCCACATACTGTTGTTGTTATTTAGTATAAAAAGCTGTGTTGATCAGTGTCAGCCTTTGGTCTGACACAGTGCCAAGATTCACATGTAACATCTCATTGATGGTGGTATAGACACCCAATTCAAATAAATGATTAGCGTCTTCTAGGTCATCCTCATCATTAGAGATAATGGAATCGATGAGAGGAGATAGTTCATCCATGAAGTATGATCTAGGGGGAACATTATTGACATCTTTAGTGACGATGTAATCTTCATCATGAGACTCAAACATTGTTGAAACCATGGAAACTAAAGTTGTTGAACTGATTCGAACAGGCCTTCAACTGCGGGGCCCAAAAATAATGATATCAAAGCAGTGGTGGTGTGTTTTTCTATGCCAAATTAGTCTATCTCGATGAAATAAGCATGTATGGTGTACTGATCTAGCCATGGGGTGATCATCCTGATACCTCAAATGGGTAAGAAGATCATGTATAACTCCATCATATCCTGTATATGAGTATGAGGTAATCTTATGACGTTCCTTATACCTAGTAACATGTCTTCTCCTTATCTCAAATATGACTAAAAAATGACCCAATTCTGGGTTTGTAGTCTCCAACTGGTGAATCAGGAGGATGAAAGCATCATCTATGTCCATCCAGAGATCAACCACAATAGTTGTGTTCTCTAACTCATTAGTATGAAACTATTTTTCCTTACTCTTTTAATTGTTAGCATCTAGATAGTATGTTTCTCAAGAGTTAAAGAGATATAAATCACCTTGGAGCATTACCACTTGACCATTTTGGGACTACATGAGGCATTGGTGATATGAGGAGGGATATTCTGTATGTAGATGGAGTTGGGGACTACCCATCAATGCATTTTAGGTGGTGTCTTATAAGACCACCATAAATTTAGTGATTACAACTAGGCCACCCAACTGTTCCTTCAGGAAGATTCTCCCACACCACCATTTCTCGGTCCTGTCATAACTCTGAATCTTTAGGTCAGAAGGAATAATATCTACTATAGCGAGTCCGAGAAAGTGGAGAATATATGTCGGGATGAGGTTGATCCCCTAACCTATTTCAATATGAAAATCCCAGGATTCCATGACATTGATCTGGTCTGTGATGTACAACATTTGAATGCACCCCTATATGGGAGAACCTTCACGCTCTCCAGATAATGAGACGATGTGTTAGAATTCGACTAATTCAACTTCCTTAGTATAGAATCCCATTGAAACCTATTCCTCTATCTTAAACTATAGAGGTTTCTCAAAGATTCTATGAGGGATTCAAGAATATATTTTTATAGGTATACGGAATCAAGAATCGAGATCTTTGTATTAATGTGGGAAAGGTTCTTAAGCATATCATACTTCTATGTTAGACGCACAAATCTGGAGGACAAAGGCATGATGGGTTTCATTGGTTGAATTAGAGGATTATGGATGGTGATGGGAATGTCACATTTCTCACTGGATGTACCATGAAATATTACTATTTTCTGACTATTAGATGACAATGGTATGTCCATAACTATACAAAGATAATCAAGAAACAATCTCCACGTCTCGGCATGATCGAGTAGAACAAACGATGGTGGCAATGACTCAGATGAGACAGGATGAGAGGACAATACATGCTGAGCTATATACTAAGGCTATTGTCTAGTCTTGATAGTAAGCATAGTTTTAATGGAAGCACTGTACTGATCATTCAGATGATTCAAATATACATAGCCTCACTGATGATAACGTTGACCAAAAATAGTTGTAGGATCTACCTGTGAGTCCTCATCGCTAGGAACAATGTAATGGTCCACCAACTCGATGGTATTTGTTGAGGTGAACTGATGATCATCATCTAAGGAATTATCCAATATTGAGGGAACTGTGGGGGTGATTCCCATTTCTGGGGGAATAAAATCACTGAGTGTGTGAGATGGTTTCTGCACCAGTGGTGGGATTTTCATTCCCTTATGCTGTCGGCATCCTCTCTTCTGAGAAGTAGAAGGATGAGATGTGGATGTAGAAATTGCAGCTGAAGTAGGTGTGAAAACTTCAAGAGGATCAGCCTAATTCAAACGGGCATGGATCACACCATGGGACAGGGAAACTTCCCCACCACAAAACCAATGATCATACTTCTTTGTTCCATTACAAGAGACTTGATTCCATTCAAGTTTTCTTTCGTTGTTATGAACTATACATAAACATGACACCTATTCTGATGCATGACCTTATATGACCAAATTTTTATCAATATGGCCCTAGAGACAATACATAAACACATATAATTTCTTGATGGTATATCCATGAAATCTTTGATAAGGGTAGTAGTAGGGGCGATCTGTGAGATCGGCCTTGTGGGGCTTCCTACATTATTAAAACATCATGATTCTCTTATCTATGGTACTTTAGAAATAACTGAGGACCTCAGCTTCATCAAATGTGTAGGACTGGTTTATCCTATTGGGTAAAAAAACTGTAGGAGCTAGGCCCTGATGAGGGGATAGATCATTGTGAGAGGATAAATCCTGATTGACTCACTTTGGAGGCTACTCTTGATGGGGTGGTGCCTCCCGATTATATGAAAGATGATGATGAGCTTGAGGTTGGGCCTAAGGTTGTCTTCATTAGTGAGTCTATCAAGAAGTCTCTTCCAATAATAATTCTAGCATCCTAATAGACTCTATCTATGAAATAATAGTAGTCTTATCCATGAAAAATCTTCTTGTGGTATTTCTAGGAGGAAACATGAATGCATGTTTAGTTTGCTAAAAGGAATCCTCTAGGCGCTAAACCCTATCAAAGCAATCCAAAAATCCACCTGGGACATTTTGAGTGATGAGGTAGGGAACCAATTCAGTCTTTTATTCCCCAGGCACATCATAAGTATCATTTCTTGAGTTAGAAACATGTCAACTGAATACGCAAGACCCTTCCACCTAGCGACAATGTCCACAAATCTCTCATCTAGCTAGTTTTTTAACATTAATAGGTCAAAAATAATCATGTTTCATGTTGTGGAGCTAATCTAATAAATAAAATTACTAATAATATCTTCCCAACTAGAAATTTTCCTAATGGGTAACTAGAAGTACTAAAAGAACATAAACCCTTCCAATGTCTATATGAAACACCAGATCATGGCGGCTTCCTATGGCACTAGAGTCCCCAACATGGGTCCCCATCTTAAAATTAATTGGACCAGGTATTGGAGTGGTTCACCCATATTATTTAAGAGGTAGAAAGTAGTATTCAAAAAATCTGGGATTTCTTGCATATCATCTAACCATGCCTGATACAACCGTGTATTAGGTGGGATCACCAACTTTCACATCTAAAAGGCCTTGACATTGGGAAATTATATCGAACAATATATTTTCTAGGTGGGGATTCATGTCCAAGAGAGGATTACTAAAATTAAGTGCATTTATAGTCTATTCAACATTATATGAAGGCTCAATAGGTCATGGAGCAGTTAGTAGAGTAGGTGGGGAAACAACCTATGGAGTAACTGGGGGAATGACCTGAGACAATTCTCGAGGAGGACTCTTATGTAGATCAGGCAGATTTGCTGATATGTATCACCGTTTCTTGACAAATGCTCTAGTTCCTAGCATATTGAGATTCATGGGATTATCAAGATCAATAGGAGTAAACTTTCCCCGAAGGACCTGTAATATCCCATGCTTCTTCAGTGGAGAAGGGATAGGATCATATAAATAATCATTGTAGTATGGATATTGTTCTAAAATATTTTTTACAAGTATCTTATCAATGAGTTTTTTCTATTTGACAAATTTCTGGAGTAAGGCAGTTGTAGTCAAATCAAACTCTATCTTCTGTATTGAACTGAACGGTTTTGAGGGATTAAAGGTCCCATTATTATCCTTTTTTATATGTTTTTATTGAAAGACAGTGACCTAAAGGGAAGCTAAAGCCCATGTATCTACATTGGCTGATGAGTGACAACACCTAGGGGTCCAAAAAATGTTGTTCTTCCTAAGGGGAAGGTTCCATGCATTAGAACCTATGATGGATCCACCTTATATGGGGTATACCAGGGACAACCATGTTCACTGAAATAGTGCCAATAGGTGCATCCTCAATGTCACAGGGAAGTTACAACTACAAAATGGTTGGACTAAAGTGAAGAGTATCATAATTCCACTAGATTCAGATTTGGACATGCAGAGAAGCCTCCTCAATAAATCTATAGAGAACAATGAAGCTCTGATCACATCTTTGTTTAATGGTCCATTGATAGTCGGGTGAAGCAGGATGCTGAGCCATGGGAAGTTCCACTAGCACAACCACGAAACACTGCTGAAAAATGTTTTTGAAGTAATTTTTACGCTTTAGTTAAGAAAAATTCTTGTTTTAGAGGTGTAAGTGCATCACCCAGATGGTTCAAAAGAACTACACGACTTCTCCCTAGGTGAGAGAATCCAGTATTTGAAAATTAGGTGTAGTGATTGACCAAAACGTCTCAGACAACTTATCCTTGACAATGTTGTCTCATAGGCTTCCCTGATTAGAAGTAGGATCCGAATCTAGGTTACCCAAATCTTTGATTGGGGCCCACTGAGGGATTGGAGATGATACTTTTATAGATCCCTACAATTATAGTATAGAAGGTAGAGAAAATACTCCACAAGCTAAGAAGCCACCACTCACTAGGTCATCTATCTAGGGTGTTTCCTAGCACATCATCAAAACCTAGTATGATAGAGTAATTGAAACTAATTAATGTACGAAGGAAGAGCATGTTGGTGGTGAGTCCAGAAGGTTCTCCTCATCTACCATGACCTGTAATAACACTTTATGATCTCATGTTAAGGTAGATAAAGAAACTGGAAATGATAGGGAGGGATTCATGATAATACTTTGGAAGGGAGCCAAATCATCCTCCTACTGCATGTACATATGGAGGGATTCAGGTATTTGGTACATTTAACCTACAAGGATGAAGAAACTCACATGTTAGGTTCCTTCTCCAAACCTTGATGCATAGGGTCAAGGTGAAGGATCCATCATTGGTTATATTACACTTTAGAATATGAGAAACATATTTGATTGTCAATTATCTAGTGCTTCTCAGAGTTCATCCTTTAGTGGTGATTATTCTACCTTCTTCCATGAGATGACACTTTAGGGAAGGGAAATTCTTTGGTACGTGATTGAACTATGTGCAGATGGTTGTGGGGGTAGAGAGGAACTCTTATTGATATTAATGGGACAGATGGAGGACCTCTGTATCTATTGTTGTTGGATTGGGGATGACCTCCTATTTGGTGAGATAATGTGTGAGGAGCTCATGGGTATATATCAAACAGAACATGGGTAGGACCTCAGTGTTGGTCACTTGACACGTGGGGAGGATATCTATGGTTGGGAGTACTGTTGTGAGGAGTACCTACTCTAGAGTTGGTGAGAAAAGGGGGTGAGACTCCTTGTTGGTTGTTATTGGTAGCACGAGGAATGAGTTTAAACTAATTGAACATGACATGGGGAGGACCTCCATGTAAAATGTGTATGAAGTGAGAAGGACCTCCATGTTGATGAATACTAGTGTGGGGATGACCTACACTTGAGCTAATGAGAACATGGGGAGGACCTCGATACTAATGGGTGATAGAGAAAGGAGGACCTTTCATCGCATTGATGCAGCTATGTGGAGGACCTCCTCATAATCTGATGAGAACATGGGGAGAACATCCATACTGATGGGTGAAGAAGCAAGGAGGGCCTTTGATCTGGTCGATGCTACTGTGGGGTTGACCTCTGCTTGAGCTAAAAATCTATAACCATAGGAATGTGAAGGAACTCCTTGTTGGATGTCAACAAGATGGGGAGGACCTCCACTTGAACTGATGTTGGTAACATGTATAGGACCTCCATGCTGGGTGAAAGAGGGAGGATGACCTCCACTATGGCTGATGGTCATATGGGGAGGGCTTCCGTATCGAATCTCATTATTATGGGTCCTCCCACAATGGATTCTGATCGTGCTGGTGGCCAAATGTGTCAACACAACCTGCATGTAGGGTGGTTAGAGTCTCAATTTTGTTCGGTCATAGGTGAATCTCAAGTTTGTAGTTTTATGGACCTAGTAGAATGCACTAGGGGTGACACGAGCCACTTTAGATACATATTATGATTCCCTCTATTGGGTATTTTTATGAGCTTACACAATCTATTGGTGTTAGGTAATCCTGATAGGGAACAACGGAACATGGGTATAGAGTTCTTGTTATTTGGCATGAGGGACTGATAGTTAGTTGCTTTGATGTGGACTAGTGCAATCCCTCCTTGGCATCTCTCAAGCGGCAGTGGTAGATTGTATGAAATTTATGTCCCTTCCCTCATAAAAATAGGTGAAGAAGTCCTAATAATGTTCTATGGAGAGTCTCCTGCAGTGGTTGAAGGTCAGAGTGGGGAGTAGTGTCTCCCTACACGAACCTTGGGGGTGGTAGTTACATCATGGTACAAAAGCCTCCAAGACCTAGTTGGACATGCACCTTATCGGAATGACACCCTCATGATCACATAATTGGAGAAGAAATTCAATCACCTTTCTTCAAAAAATTTCTGATGGTGAGACTAGGATTGGGTGTCTGGTAGCTTTGGTCATGGATGATGTTGTGGGGGAGGTGGAGTTGTGTGGGACGACAATATTATTTATCCTCCTGCCCCTACATCTATGTGAAATGGATGATTAGTTACTTATAGCTACTGTCATGTAAATTATGATGATTTGGTTATCAATATGGATAATAGGTAGGTAATTCCCAATTCCACAACATCATTCATTATTCAAAGGTGGGGTTAGAGAGATCCACACTGACAATGCCACTGACCAAAATACCAAATGATTAACTACTTTAATTTCTGGTGAGGTCCACAGTATTCCCACTATTTAGATTTTGATACCCAATGATGTATAGCTACATCCAGTTACATGATCATCTATAGATGTCTCAAAAACAAGTAACCCTATGATGATGAGAAGAGTTCACATTTGGATCACTATTTTCTATTTCTGACACTTTTTTATGGGGCATGAACATTGTTGTTCTCCATGATCTATGATACATGCATTTGTTTCCCCACATTTCCCATTTTACAAAGGTGAGAAATTTTCATCACTTCCTTAGATATGTTTTCTTCATGATCATAAAGAGATAATCAGATGCCAATATCACCTTTAGTGGACTCCTCCTATGAATTTGTTGCACAATCTGGGTCTCCATTATAGACTAAGACATTGTTTGTGAAACTCCTTCCTGGTGACATATATCTATGGATTCTGATTAATAACATAGATACATTCTAGAAATTGAAAAGTGTTGAGTCATGGTAGAAATATTCAATTAGGGAAGTAGTCATGTTGTGCATTAGTGGCATGTTTGGAAGGCCGAGCATTGGTCACCTGTGTTATAACTCATCAGAGGAATTCTCAAGGGAATGGAAACCCAAGGGTTCTGTCATAATTCATAGGGTATTTTATGCCAGATTCATGCCTTACATGGTTTTAATCATGTATCCCATTCATAAAATGGGGTATTCCATGAGTTTAATGTCCTTCGAGGATAGAGGGTTGCATGATTAACATCACATAGAGATGGAGTGTTCTGATTAGAACACATTGTGAAGGTGGATCAGATAGGTACTTCCCAAGGAGGGAGAAACTGGAAATTTTACAAGATGGATGGATTCGAACACCCTATGAGGATGGACGCAAGGTGCTGCATCTCACGAAGAGAAAGTTTCACACTATGAAGGGGTACATCCCTAGGAGGGAGACATCGAGGTTTACCATTGGATAGGTGGGAATTCCTCTAATGTTTATCCCAAGTTTTGTGTCCAAAAAGGTAAATATTTCACATCATGAAGGATGGTATAGACACCATTGAAGGATGATCATGAGGGTGAACCCTAATGGGGGGGAATGAGGTTTATCATTGGTTGGTAATGAACCTATATGATGCTTCCTATGTAACCAATGTATAAGACATGGACCAAATCCCAAATAGTTTGAATGGGTGATTTGGGGCCTATACATTGATACATTCCATTCACAAGAAGAATACTCATGGTTGGATGGACATGGGTTATGTCAGGCTTATGCAATGAAAGCTACTTGGGTATTTCTAGGATCAAGGTTGATGTGGATGGCATGATGTCATATGGATGTTGAGGCCCATGTAAGAATCATGATAGATTATAGACGATTAGATTAAGTGGATGTAATGGATGAGAGGGAATCGACGTGAATATGATGGTTTTGGGATTGAACCACGAGGAGGATTCATACATATCCCAGTTAGCTAGAAATCAGATTTCATATAGTTATGATGGGGGTTTTGAGGACTACAAACTCTTTGTTTCATCGTAAAAATGTGACCTTTGTTAGGTCATACACATGGTTTTCCACCTAGATGGGCCTAATGGAGATGTGACCTCCAGGTGGGGCATGAGCCCCTAAAGATATAGTTACTCGAGGGAAAGATCATCATAAGAATGTAATATGTTAGAAATTAAGATCTAAGAGGATCACCCCTATGAGGAGGGAACCACGGATTAATAATGGTTTGGATTGACCCTCAAGGAGGATTCCTAAATAACATGTTTATAAGAAAGAGATAAAAACCCTCTTAGTTCAGTTGTTAAAGTCTTACGCATGGCTAGAGGCTTGTGAAGGTGGATTTTGGGGCTTAGTCCATGAGGGATTCCTAGAATAAGGGTGTCATGGACACTACTAACCTCTAATCCCACAAAAGTCATGATCAGTGTGAAAAATAAGATGAATCATTATACCATATAATCACATCATGATATATATATATGTCGATGAGGGATGTTGTGGGGATTACACATAGGAGGGGCCCATGGAGATGGAGATTGGGGCTTACTCCAAGTGAGATGCCTGAAGAGGATCTAGTTCGGTGTGAGGTGGATGTCATTCTCTTCTAGGAGGGAGAGTAAGATCTTACTCCCATGGAGACAAGTGAGTATAGAGAATACCTGAGTTGTGGAACCCCATGTTCATTGCATGAGGTTAGGCTATAGTTTAACATCATGCTATGATGATGATTCCTCTTGGAATATTATTATCTCGTAAATCATATGTGGAGACTCGTTCCTCAACCTCTAGAATTATAAAACTGGAACCATTTAACCCTTGGTGAAGGGAAGGCAGCAGCTATTCCTAACATGGGAGAGGTGGAGGAGCAGTCACTCAAGGGGTCCACGTTAGTGTAGTTATGTGAAGACGTGATGGCTATTAGCGTACATATACGAGGAGGCTTTTGGTAGAGAAAAACGACATGAGAGACCACACAAAGAACCATGAAATTACTACGCACAAGCCTTAAGGTCCGTATAAAGGAGGTGTAACCAAGATATAAGATTTGTGTGCTAGAGGGGCTCAAACTTGGTGGTTCGAGGTAAATATAGGCCATGGAGTCCTAAAGAGGAGGTTCACACAATATTAGGGACTTTCAAACAAAAAAATGTTATTGAGAGAATATTGGGTGTTCACAATGGTATGTGGTGTATACATGAAGGATCTTTTGTATGATCCTCCCTTAGACAATTGATATATATATGAAGTTTATTTTGTGTGCACCTACCTTTGGTCAAAAATGAAATGGGTGGGGGTCAAACCCTTGTGGTCCCTCTTGAAAGGTGTCTCATGGGGGACCTATCATGAAAAACCCAATACCTTGAATCCATGACTTGCATGTAGTCACAGAAGGGGTTGTCTTGCATTTGAGGGAGCTACATTTAGACTTGAAGAGAGTTACCTTGAAAAGGGTGGGGATCCCTTCTATTTATAGGTGATATTCATGGTGGGAGTGCGTAAGAAGGTTGAAGCAGAAGAGAGAATTTGACATCACATTATGCACGTGAGGGGTTTATGCATGGGTTTTTGTATTATATGATTCCCAATGAATATACACATATCTACCTTGGTTATTTTTAGGAGGAAGGGGTAAAATATATCCTTTGTAATGGAATTGGTAGAGTAAGGGCCTTGTGAGAGGATTTCCGTCTTGCGTGCAAGAATCCAAAAGAATGTTTGATATCCATGCCCTTTCAAGAATGGTTATTTTATATAAATAAGATCTTTAGTTGGCTCAATGTTTATCACTTATATCCTCAAGTAGAACATGGCTCCAACATCAGCGTGAAATGAATGTTTTACTATTTGGTTGTGGTATATACCCTATTTGGGGAAATTGATAGCAATGAATGTTTCTGGTTATTTGTATATTGGTTCCTTTATTTTATATGTAATTTGTTCGGAAATACACTAATAGAGAGGGTATAATCTGCACATGTGATCCATTAGACCCTCACTACTAGTCAGTAACCTCCGGCATATGGGGAGGAATGCTTGAGGTCTTGTGGTGACCTAGATTGGGGCAATGGTTTGTGGATTCTGGGTCAGGAACATTACACTTAGGCCCCCCAATTTTGATGTTTTATGAAATGGATAAACATTGGGAGACATTTATCAAGTTTTGATAAATGTTTAAGGAACATATAACTCTAATGTGTATGATATTAAAAATTTTATTTGAGAAAAAATTCCATTATTTTTTGGAAATAATTTTAAAATTTATTGATAACATTTGGAGTTTATATGATATTTTTTCTTGAGGAAATTATGATTTCTCACTTTTGTGGGATGAAAAATGAAAGGTATGAGAAAACCATTGATGTTAAATATATTAAAGTTATCTTTGAGGATATTTATCGTATTTTAAAAAAATATCAAGGATTATATTAATAAAGTTTTAAAAAAGGAAATATTTTAGATCATGTGACAGTCGTCATGTCCGACCATTCCTTGAGGATTAGACCCACAATCAAAGGACAATAATGATTCATCACCTACCATGGTCTTTTATGATGTCCTAGCTAGTTTGAAATTTTTTTTATTGAAATATATGATGGATGATGGTTAATTTCAATTTTGGATCAGATCTTTTATTTTAATGATAACCATAAGATTGGAATTTGATTTGGGGATTAAGTGATCGATGTTATTTCCATAGATTTTCACTATTTTGGGAACCTTATATGAACAACTTAAATAGAATAATATAGTATATTATTGATAAATAAAGGATTATTTATCTTTTTAAGCATATATGTTTTATGGTGATTTAGTTTATTTATTTAAATGATATGTATATCTTGAATAATATGAGATTAGGGAGATGCCATTTTGGTGTGAGACATTAAGTGTTACTGATATTAATTGACGGTGCGTGTAAAATTTTTCATGTAAGACAATTTGACCAAATACTTCTAATTTTTGGGTTTTATTTTTATTCAGGAGTTTTTTAGTAATTTTAATGTTACTAATTTGTTGAATGATCTATGATGAACTGTCGATAATACTGTTGACTTTTGTAGATTTAAGTAGTTTTTCATCATAAAAGGGTTTTTTATTTTTATAAGATTATATAATATACAATCCGTTTTTGTTTTTAATTCCAAATGATAAGAGTAAATGATAATTATAGTTTTATTTATTTTGTGATCTGTATAAGTTAATTCTTAAGCTCCGGGATTGAAAATTCATCTTGAATACTCATTATATGGAGGAAAGATGAGATTGTGGTGGAAATTAATTAATGGATGCAAATATACATTTAAGGTAAGTATGTTTACTTATGTTATTAGTCTTTTTAGTAAAATAATTCCTCAATTTTAGGAATATTATTTCAAAAAAAATTATCCATTTACATTTCTTAACGAGAAATATATCACCTTTTAACCTATCATAATGTTATGGTTTTTTGTTGGTTAACAATATAAGGAACATGTTTTTTTCAATCACTATCAGTCAATGAACATTAGTTTTCTATTCCATATCCATGTTTTCATACATGGAATCCTAATATGTGTTATGTTAGGCGACCTTCATACTTTCCTTTCTATCTTTTCAAATAGTTATTTTATTGCCCCTTTTCCTAATGTGGGACTTCAACAAAGGAACATTGAAAAGTCAAAATAGAGTTACCGATATTGATTTTAAATTACAAGGATGAAATTTATTAAATGGGAGGAGGATATAACATCTTATGATTTTAAAACTAAACACATTATGCCCAATATCATAAACGATACACAATATCATGATTTAAAAATGACTAAATATTATTATTTAAATGTGATATTTATCACTGAGATATTGGATTAGATGGAATGAATGAGATTAAATTATTATGAATATAATGTTCAAATAGGTTAATAAATTCAAATTCATTGGCGAAAAATTAATTATAAATTAAAATAAAAACTAATTGAATAAAAAGGGTGTGTTTTTTATAAAAAACAATTTTATGCACACAATGGAGTTTTATCACAATAAAATAAAATAATAAACGTTAGAAAAATATATTAATTGATATTTTATTCCATATATTCAGTATTTTTTAAATTCATCAAATGTGTTTTTTAGGAATAGAATAAAATTTAATCCTCTTTAAAATACCGAATCTTTTTCTAGAAGCCAATTTCGTCATTATTTAACAATGAATGTATTTTAAAACTAAATTGTGACAATATTATGTATTTTATTTGATAAAATGAACATAAATTGTGAATATTTCATATAAAAAATATCTTAGGTTTGAATTTTGGTATTTTTGGAGAAGCATCATATTTGTATGAATAGTTAAAAATTACAAATTTTAATTGAAAACTATTTTGTCATATAATTCTCACATATAGTTAAATTATATTTTAAGTTGTTTTAAAAAGTATAATAATTTTAATTATACTTAAAAAAAATACAGTTAAGGTCATTGGAACCAATTTTACATTGAAATTGGATATACAAACATTTCAATGTTTTGATGTTTTCATTTTTAAAACACTCATTTTCATTATGTCTACAAAATAACAACAAGTATAATTTTAACTATTATGTGAATTTAATTTAGTAAAACGAAATCCATATTTGGAATAAAAATATCCAAATTATGTTTTAATTTCATTTTTACTTTTATGCATAAAATGTTACCATGATAAAAAAGTATTTACCATGATATAGGTAAAAAATGAAACTAGTTAATGTTAAAAAAGGAAAAGGCATAAAATAACTAAAAAATACAAAATTTAAGTGACTATTAAATTATTTTTCGACCCTGACTAGACTCTATATTATTAATTGTCAAATTTGTTTTCTAATTAATTCGACCTCAATGTGGTTGGATCTGATTATGAAATAATAATTATTTAATCACTTAAACTCTTTCCTCCTCATGTATAAATACAACTCCTCACCACCCCATTTCATCATAAAATCCAGGAATCTCTTCCAATATATGATAAAACTTCATCTCCTATATATCCCCATGTCATATTTCTTATTATCTTCCCAAATGACCAAATCTAAGGTCCTCAAGGGTCTCTCATGGAGGTGATATTCAAAAGGTAATTTTCTCAAAGTTCCTCTCTTAATTTCCATTATTCTTGTATTTATCCCCAAAATATTCATCCATAAAGGCATGATAACTTGAAAATCATATTTATACAATTTTTTTATTGTTATAATGGAATATATAATAACCATTTAATTTATATTATCTTCTTATTCAATGAAACAAAACTATTGTCTAAATAATGTATGTTTACTATCTCCATGAATAATGATTTTTCGTTCTCCATTACCTCCTTCATGGATAGTCATAAAAGTATAAATATAGTCAAATCAGATTTAAATTATAAAATATTAAATGTTCTTGATGTAATATAACACATAATATTAAATAACATTAAACAAGTTTGTAATGTTCAGAGAAACTGCCAAAATAAACTAAACATTTATCATTATCATTTTATCTAATGAATCATCCTCATGATAAAAAAAAGATATAGGGGGACATTTATACTCATGTAATTTAATTAATAAAATTTCATTCCACTTATATTGTTTTATTCCCATTTTACATGAACATCCACAATTATAATCAAAATAACTGATCATGACACCATGAAATGAACACATCCAAAACAATGAAAATCGTAAAATATAATTAATGAAAGCATCATAATATGACATAATATCATCATATAAGGTATTATATATATAAATATAGTTCTTTATTGAGTAAATAACATTCATTAAACCATTATAAAATTGGGTAATGTACACACCATTAATGGGAAGCTTGAGGTAGAGGATTTTCTTATTCCAATTTCCATTCTTTGGGTTAAACATCAACTTCTTGATTATATCGTACAATGATTATGTTTGAAAGTAATTATGAATATATTTTATTTTATTTATAGTTTTTATATTGATTTAAATATTATACAAATATTTTATTCATTTGATTAATTCTCACATTAACGATATGATATTTATAAAATAATTATTCTAAAAAAGTTATATTTAAAAAGATACCCTTAAAACTATTTTTTCTTCCTTGTCTATGTTTTTTAAAATTATGAAAAAAATGTATTTTTTTATTACCCTATGATTTTGTAAATATATTTACAATCATATTTGATTTTTTACAAAAATATTTTAAAGTATTATTTTCTTTTGTTTCCTAAAATATATTCTTTGTTACCATTCCAACAAAAATCTAAGAGGAAAGTTTATTTAACTTATACTACATGAGTGGATTTTCACACCTTCTTGATAATTTAATTATTTGATTATTCTTGTATATATCTTCTTGTTTATTTCAAATAAAATGGTTTCATTTCTATATTCACAATGTTTCGATATTAAATATCAATTTTTAAAGAAGGAATGGGTATTTTGATATCCAAAGTAATTTTATTAAGATTTAAAAGGGGTTTTCAAATTATTTATGATAAAATAATTACAAGAATTAAAATTTATTATTCATTATATTCTTCTTGATGATTAAATATGGGGTGGGCTAAATAGCATCAAGAAATACCATTACAACTTAAAATGGTGTAGCCGAGAATGCATGTGGAAAACCCTGTGACAACATAATATGGGGTGGACAAAATTGTGCCAGGAAATACCATTACATCATAGCATGGAGGTGGCCTGGAAACAACATGGTAATCCCATTATAGTTTCACATGGGGTGGCCCAGATGGCGTCGGGTATTCCCCTAATATATTTTTTAATTATGGGATTTATAATTTTGTGACCAGCTACCTAGAAATATTTTTAGATGATTTATAATGTGTTTTTATAAAAAATGATTTATTTTCAAAAGGAAAGATATTTATTATTTTGAAAATTCAATTAATTTTTGGAATAAAAAGGTATGCTTTATGAGAATGATTTATCTCTTTTTAATGGACTATCATTTTTAAATCTTTTATGTCCCTTACTGAGATTTGGTGCTCATTGAAAGTATAATAATTTTTTCATGGGATTTAAGGTAGAATACAATCATTTTAGAGGTGAAGTTGAAAATTTGGAAGCTGGAGCATAAAAAGAATCCATGTTTTATTTTAAAAACCATTATTTTAAAAAAAAAATTGATGTTTGGTAGAATTGTATATATTTTCATATTTTAGTTTTTATGTTGGAGTTATGAAGTAATTCTCTAAAAAATCAAACAGATCCTAGGAAATTTCATAATTTAAATTCTTGTATAAAATCACTAGTATATGTAATGATTAAGGCCGGGTGCATTCATTACATATCATTCATATTCACATTTATTTATATGGTCTCATACTCTAATTGAATATACCTAATGTTCTTGTACATATTTATTCATGTCGTAACTTTATCAGTGTCTCATGAAACTTCAAATGGCGTTGAAAAAAAATCCACCAATATAATCAAATCCATTTCCTTCCTAATAGTCTCTTCACCTCAAACAAAAATAAACAACCTCTTAATCTCAATAATATCTCCCTTTATATTTTTTTGTCATCCACGTAACATAATTCACTAATGTCAAAACCTTAGATTTTATAAAATATTTCTATTTAAATGTTTTTATATCATTTATTTCTTGAATGACATGAAACACCGAGTTTAAACAATCCACGACAAATAATTAAAATATTATAATTTAATGTGACATTTACAAACTTAAAATTAATTTAGAACGTATGAATACAATTAAATAAATTGTTAAATATATATAAATTCTATAATTGATATAAATTTATTGAAAAAATATTATAAAATAATCACTCAATTTTTAGTTAATTTATTTTATATTTGAAAAATATGTTTTCCTAAAAAATGATTTTAGTTTTGTTTCTAAGAAAATTTAATAAATAATTTTTGGAACATTTAGAAATTGATTTTAATAAAAATAATATAATTTTTGAAAAAATATAATCAAAATTATATTAGGGGGCATTTTTTGGTTTTTTCTGAAAAGAATTATTTTCTTGTATTCAAATATAAAATATCATTTTTATTGAAAAAATTATTTTTATTTAATTCTTTTAAAAATGTTACATTATATTTTAAAATTGTTTAAAAGTAAAATTAATTATATATTATTTTGAATAAATTTTATAATTTAATTTTATATAATAAGTTTTGTATACAAAAGTTCATTTTTAGGAAAAACTTTATTTTCCTAAAAAGTAGGGTTTACAATATTTTGTACTCTTTTATTAAAAACATTTTCTACCATCTATAACCATTAAATTTGATAAAAGTTTCTCCATATTTGGAATCAGGATCTTCATATTTCTTAAATAAATATATTTTATTTATAAGAATTATGAGTAGAAACTGTGGAAAAATTTATCACCTTGGTAATGGGTAAATCAGGTTAATCTATGTTAAATCTATGTGATAAAGAGATAAGTTTTCATAGTAATTCATATTATATGAATTTAATTCTATACTAAGAACATTTGCCTCAAAATTTTCTTATTTAATGTACTCGTGTCCATGAAAATGAGCATTATAATATTTAATGCAATGAATTTTACAAAATGACACTCTCTTAGTTTTAAATATCAATTTTGTCTCTAAATATAGAAACAAATAAATCTCTGAATTAACGTAAAAGTAATTTTATATGTTAATTAAATTATTTTCACCATATAAATTTATTACTAATTTTCAAGAATTATATAATGACCTTAAATTCTTGTGCAATGATGATGCACTACGGGAAAAATGAGCAATTGCGACGGGTTATTTGCGACGGGAATAAATCCCGTCGCAAATAGTCCTGTTAAAAACTTATTTGCGACGGGGGTATTTACCCGTCGCAAATAAGTAGGCTTTTGCGACGGGATTTCTTTCCCCGTCGCAAATGAACTGGCGCGCGTTGCGCGCCAAATCGCGGGAAAACTATTTGCGGCGGGGGAATATTCCCGTCGCAAATAACCGGCGGCGGTAAAAGGTATTTGCGACGGGAATATTCCCCCGTCGCAAATAGTATGTCGGCAGGTGGTTATTTGCGACGGGTCCCGTCGCAAATAACTATTTACCCGTTGACCGTAATAAATGTCGGCTAAGGTATTTGTGACGGGTCCCGTCGCAAATAATACTATTTGCGACGGGAATCCCGTCGCAAATAATCTAACCTATAAATACCCCCATCCGTTTTTTTCAAAACATTCTCAAATTCCATCTACTTCTTCTCTCAAAGTTATATTTCTAAAGTTCAGTTTTTCTTCAGTTCAATTTTTTTCTCCGGAGCTGATATTAAAGTTTTGAAGAACGATCAGAGCAGATCAATTTTCAAGGTATTTATGTTCAATTTAATTTAATATTTATTTTTAATTTTTTATTAGTTTCAATTATTCTTAATTAGTTGTAATTTAATTATGTTTATATTGTTTTATTACTTAATAAATTTAAATTATTAGTATTGTTCATAGTTAATAGTAATTAGGAATAATTAGTAATAATTTTTAATAATTAAGAATAAATATTAATAATTAGTAATAAATACCAATAATTAGGGATAATAACATTATTACATTATTAGTCTATTTTATTATTAATATTAAAATAATATAATTTTTTATATATATACAGTTCTCTTTTCATCTGTGGGTTTGTTGTCTTCACATGTATTATTTTTATGTGGAGATAGAAAACGCACAGATGAAAGGAGAACTGTATATAAATTAGAAAATTATATTATTTTAATATTAATAATAAAATATACTAATAATGTTATTATTTGTAATTATTGGTAATTATTCCTAATTATTAGTAATTATTCATTTAATTACTAATAATTAGGAACAATTACCAATAATTATCAATAATTAGGAATAATTAGTAAAAATTACCAATAATTAGTAATAATTACCAATAATTAGTAATAATTACCAATAATTAGTAATAATTACCAATAATTAGTAATAATTACCAATAATTAGTAATAATTACCAATAATTACCAATAATTAGTAATAATTAGTATTAATTAACAATAATTAGTATTAATTACCAATAATTAGTATTAATTACCAATAATTGGTATTAATTACCAATAATTAGTAATAATTACCAATAATTAGTAATAATTACCAATAATTAGTAATAATTACCAATAATTAGTAATAATTACCAATAATTAGTAATAATTACCAATAATTAGTAATAATTACCAATAATTAGTAATAATTACCAATAATTAGTAATAATTACCCATAATTAGTAATAATTACCAATAATTAGTAATAATTACCGGTAAATAGTAATAAATAGTAATAATTAGTAATAAATAGTAACAATTAGTAATAATTAGGAATAATTACCAGTAATTAGTAATAATTACCAGTAATTAGTAATAATTAGTAATAATTAGTAATAATTACCAGTAATTAGTAATAATTACCAGTAATTAGTAATAATTACCAGTAATTAGTAATAATTACCAGTAATTAGTAATAATTACCAGTAATTAGTAATAATTACCAGTAATTACCAATAATTAGTAATAATTACTATTAATTACCAATAATTAGTATTAATTACCAATAATTAGTATTAATTACCAATAATTAGTATTAATTACCAATAATTAGTATTAATTACCAATAATTAGTATTAATTACCAATAATTAGTAATAATTACCAATAATTAGTAATAATTAGTAATAATTACCAGTAATTATTAATAATTACCAATAATTAGGAATAATTAGTAATAATTACCAATAATTAGTAATAATTACCAATAATTAGGAATAATTACCAATAATTAGTAATAATTACCAATAATTAGTAATAATTACCAATAATTAGTAATAATTACCAATAATTAGTAACAATTAGTATTAATTACCAATAATTAGTATTAATTACCAATAATTAGTATTAATTACCAATAATTAGTAATAATTACCAATAATTAGTAATAATTACCAATAATTAGTAATAATTACCAATAATTAGTAATAATTACCAATAATTAGTAATAATTACCAATAATTAGTAATAATTACCAGTAATTAGGAATACTTACCAATAATTAGGAATAATTACCGGTAAATAGTAATAAATAGTAATAATTATTAATAAATAGTAATAATTAGTAATAATTAGGAATAATTACCAGTAATTATTAATAATTACCAGTAATTAGTAATAATTAGTAATAATTAGTAATAATTACCAATAATTAGTAATAATTACCACTAATTAGTAATAATTACCACTAATTAGTAATAATTACCAGTAATTAGTAATAATTAGCAATAATTAGTAATAATTACCAGTAATTAGTAATAATTACCCGTAATTACCAATAATTAGTAATAATTAGTATTAATTATCAATAATTAGAATTAATTACCAATAATTAGTATTAATTACCAATAATTAGTATTAATTACCAATAATTAGTATTAATTACCTATAATTAGTATTAATTAGCAATAATTAGTAATAATTACCAATAATTAGTAATAATTACCAATAATTATTAATAATTACCAATAATTTGGAATAATTAGTAATAATTACCAATAATTTGTAATAATTACCAATAATTAGGAATAATTACCAATAATTAGTAATAATTATCAATAATTAGTAATAATTACCAATAATTACCAATAATTAGTAATAATTAGTAATAATTACCAATAATTCGTAATAATTACCAATAATTAGGGATAATTACCAATAATTAGTAATAATTAACAATAATTACCAATAATTAGTAATAATTAGTAATAATTAACAATAATTAGTAATAATTAGTATTAATTACCTATAATTAGTATTAATTACCAATAATTAGTAATAATTACCAATAATTAATAATAATTACCAATAATTAGTAATAATTAGCAATAATTAGTATTAATTACCAATAATTAGTAATAATTACCAATAATTAACAATAATTATCAATAATTACCAATAATTAGTATTAATTACTAATAATTAGTAATAATTACCAATAATTAGTAATAATTACCAATAATTAGTAATAATTACCAATAATTAGGAATAATTACCGGTAAATAGTAATAAATAGTAATAATTAGCAATAAATAGTAACAATTAGTAATAATTACCAATAATTAGTAATAATTACCAATAATTAGTAATAATTACCAATAATTAGTAATAATTACCAATAATTAGGAATAATTACCGGTAAATAGTAATAATTAGTAATAATTAGTAATAAATAGTAACAAATAGTAATAATTAGGAATAATTACCAGTAATTAGTAATAATTACCAGTAATTAGTAATAATTAGTAATAATTAGTAATAATTAGTAATAATTACCAATAATTAGTAATAATTACCGATAATTAGTAATGATTAGTAATAATTACCAATAATTAGTAATAATTAGTAATAATTACCAATAATTAGTAATAATTAGTAATAATTACCAATAATTAGTATATTATTTCTATATTTTATTATTAATATTAAAATAATATAATTTTCTATATTATATACAATTCTCTTTTCATCTGTGTGTTTTCTGTCTCCAGATGTAATATTCGCATTCTTTTTCAAAATTATCAACCTACTCGCCAATGGAGAGGTGAAAGTGAATGCAAATATTACATGTGGAGACAGAATGTTAAACACACAGATGAAAGGAGAATTGTATATAATATAAAAAATTATTTTATTTTAATATTAATAATAAAATATACTAATAATGTAATAATGTTATTATTATAAAATTAATGTTTATGAAAAAATTATATTAGTATTATTAAAATAATAAAAAATCAATATAATATTAAAATTATCAATATTTGTAACATATTTTGCTTTATTCTCAGTATATTTAATCTTTACTTAAGTGTTTTTTCTAACAAATTATTCAAAACCAGTAATGCTTTTATATTTTATAGAGAAATTGGAACAACGACGTCGTCAACAATAATTATTAGGTGACCACATATGGATAAATCAACATAGAAATCCAAACGGTTCTGGTTTAAATCCAGTATATGTTGAGGGTGTGGAGACTTTTTTATCATTTGCGGAATCAAATTCAGAATTTGTTTCAGAAGGAAAAATAAAATTCCCTTGCAGAAAATGTGCATTGAGAACGTTTGACACGTTTGACAAAGTGGGATAACATCTCTTGCGTTTTGGTTTTCAACTAGATTATGTTTTTGGTATCAATACGGTGAACGCAGTTCCAGAGCAGGTGATACCAACTTGATTCCGGATCCATCCCGGTTTCAAGATTTAGTACATGATGTTGCAGGTTCATCTGTTAAACATACAGAAACTCCGGCTGATATAGCTTCAAATCCTGAGTTGGCACCGTCTGAATTTTATGAGTTGTTGAAATCTGCTGAGGATGCATTATATCCTGGCTGCAAGAAGAGAAAATTAGAAGCAGTTTCAAAATTTATGGCTATCAAATCAGATAACGGAATGTCAAACACCTGTTTTGACCAGATATTTTCTTTGCTGAAAACACTGTTACCTGAAGGAAATGTTTTACCTGCAAATTACTATGAGAGTAAGAGGCTGGTTCGAAATTTGGGACTTACTTGTCAGAAGATTCATGCATGTTCAAATGACTGCATTTTATATTCTGGGTAAAATGAGTCGTTGGATAGTTGTCCTACATGTGGGCAACTGAGATATAAAGAAAGACAACATGGGATGTCTGGTTTGATTCCTATAAAACAGTTGAGATATTTTCCGCTTACATCCAGACTTCAGCGTTTATTCATGTCTAAGAATACAGCGACAATGATGTCATGGCATAAAGAGAATATTTCAACCGATAAAATCTTGAATCATCCAGCCGATGGTGATTCATGGAATCATTTTGATAGAGTGCATCCATCCATTGCTTTAGAAGCTAGAAATGTTTGACTGGGCCTTTCCACTGATGGTTTCTGTCCGTTTGGATCTTATGGTAGTCAATATTCATGTTGGCTTGTTTTTTTAGCTCCGTACAATTTACCTCCATGGATGTTGATGAAGGAGCCTTATATCTTTTTGACTTTACTAATTCCAGGACATCCGAAGAAAAATATTGATGTTTATTTGAAGCCATTGATTGATGAATTAAATTTATTGTGGAGTACTGGTGTCAGTACGTATGATGTTGCAACGAAACAGAATTTCATACTGAGAGCAGCATTGATGTGGACAATAAGTGACTTCCCGGCTTTTGGGATTTTCCATATTGGTCTGATCTGTTGGTCCGACACATGTTAGATGTCATGCATATTGAGAAGAACTGTTTTGATAATTTGTTTCATACAGTTTTGGATACGACAGGAAAGAGCAAAGACAATGTAAATGCACGTTTAGATCTTGCCCAAATTTGCAGGCGTCCAGAATTGGAACTATTTGAGAATGTCAGAACAGAAAGGTTACTGAAACCAAAAGCAGCTTATACACTGTCTAAAGAAAACCGTTTATTATTTTGTCAGTGGATTGCAGATTTGAGACTTCCAGATGGCTGTGCTTCTAATTTGGGTAGATGTGTAAAGAATGGCCATATTACTGGATTTAAAAGTCATGATTGTCATGTTATAATGGAGAGACTTTTACCCATTGGATTAAGAGGTCTGTTGAATTCTGTGATTTGGGATTCCATAACAGACATGTCTCATTTTTTTCGGGAAATTTGTGTGGCTACGGCAGATTATGATGCTCTAGGAAAACTTGAAAAAGATGTTGTTGTAATTATATGTAAACTGGAAAAAATATTTCCGCCGTCTTTCTTCGACTCAATGGAACATTTGATGTTACATTTTCCATATGAAGCCAAATGTGGAGGTCCGGTACAGTTTCGATGGATGTACCCATTCGAAAGATGCATGCAAAAATTGAAAAGAAAAGTACGTAACAAAGCATCTGTTGAAGGATCTATTGCAGAAGCTTATTTGCAAGAGGAAATATCTTTTTTCTGCTCCCATTATTTTGAAGCTGAGTATCTTTCCAAACACAACCGAATGGGACGGAACGAGAGGAATATTGATGAAATCGACAATCAATTATCTATTTTCAACCAGTCAGAGCTTGGTTTTGGTGGAGTTTATGAACGCTGGCTTTCAGATGATGAACATCAGAGAGCTCATACGTATGTTCTTCTCAACTATGAAGAGATGACATCAGTTGTACTGTAAGTGTTTATATCACTTATTCTAACATTTATGTTACAGTAAATAACATTGGTTTTTATAGGTTGTATGATAATCATATCAGGAAACAAATTCCACAAATTACAGCAGCTGCTCTCGAAGAACGTCGACTGAAAAATTTCTCTCAGTGGTTTCAAAAACTGGTAACATAAATTCTTTATCTTTTAGCAACTCATTTAATGTATAGTTTACTATATTGATAATTATTTCACAAATTTTCAGGTGTCTCGACATGCTGATAAAATTGACAAACGGCTGTGTGTATTGAGTAACCCACCTTCCAAACTTGTTAAAACTTATAATGCATATGTGGTGAATGGATTTCGATTCCACACACATGCATATGGGGAATCGAAAAAAACAATGAACAGTGGAGTTAGCTTGAGAGGATCTCATCATCGAGAAAATGAAGTTGACTTTTATGTCATACTTGATGAAATCATTGAACTCTATTATCTTGGACAACATTACATAACCATGTTCAAATGCCGGTGGTTGGATACAGAGAGAGGCGTGCGTGTTGATCAGACTCATGGAATCATCGATATTAAATGTAAAAGTGTTCTCGCAGTCAATGAACCATTCTTATTGGCTCAACAGGCATATCAAGTTTATTATGCAAAGTACTGTGCAACATCAAGAGACTTGACTGATTGGTGGAGTATAATAAAAATCAAAATTCGAGACAATCAGTTTAGTCAAAGTGAATGTGCTTTCACTGATGTGCAAAGAACTGAAGTTTTTCAAGAGAGTACTCAAAATCAATCTTTTTTACAAAGAGACATGAGTATCGATGATGACACCCCACATTTAAGAGTCGGTGATGACGATGATGTTAATGATGTCACATATGAATTTGAAATGGTAAGAGATGAAGCAACTGTAACTCGAATGGATATCGATGATGTTGAGGAGGAATATGAAGATGACATTGACATATATGAAGATGATGATGAAGATGAACACTGATAGCATTCCATGGTATTTATATACAATAATAATATGTATATATGTATATATAATAGTAATTATCAATTATTTGCTACCATTAACATTTTCTGTTTCAGATGGACGAGGCCACATTTCGTGAGTTGGCAGATGCTGACCTGACTTTCGATGCGGATGCGTTGCTGACAGATGACCCTCAGCCTGAAGGCGCTCCAGGGAGTACGCAGAGGGGGCGCGGTCTTGCACGATTGATGATTCCTGGCCCCGTCCCCGAGCGACGTCCATGTCTTGGGTTTGATCCACGCACACGGAGGTGTGATAACCTGTGTGGTAACCTGTGGATTTGACTAAGATTTCATTAATCTATTCACATAATAAATTTTTATTATTTTTTCAGTTTTCTGCATATAGCAGTTGGACAGGGCAGCGCTATTTTGTGCAACAATTTCTCTCAGCCGTGGACCACATGGGAGCAGATTCCCATTGATGTGCAGCAGGCCATGTTCGGCCATTGGTTGGTACGTACGTAAATAAATAATTTTTATTTTGAAAATTATTTCATTTCTAACTTGATATTTTGATTTATTTGTAGGGTTTATGGTATCCGATCGAGGATACCATGCGGGACGCCATCCACGAGGCATGGGAGGTGCCCATGTGTGATCGCCTTCGTCCGTTTTTGCACAATTTAAGAAAAGCTGCGATGAAGAAAGCAGGAGTGTCATATTTTGAGGAGTCATGTAGAGCACACCGACCAGAGAATATTTCATCCCATGTATGGGATGGATTATGTGCGCACTGGTTGAGTGGTGCCTTTCAGAGGAGATCATCGGTGGGGAGGAAGAATCGGGGGAGACAGGAGGTGACTCATCGAGCTGGGAGTCGTTCTTTCAGTACTCATAGACAGCATCTGGTACGTACATTATTTATAAATATTTTATATAACTATAAATATTAACAGTTTATTTTTTATTCTTATAGGCTGTCGAGCACCCTGATATTACAGAGTACGACGTATATCGGAGGATGTATAGTGATCCTGCTACTGGGGAGCTCAGAGGTGATCGTCAGCATCACATCGTGGTCAGTATTATTTGTTTTCAAGTTTAAAAATTAACTGCATATAATATATTCACAATTTTAATTTTAAATTGCAACTATAGGAGTCATATGAGGCCGCAGCGTCACAGGCCCGGCCTGAGAGTCAGGCCGAGTCATCAGATCAGACCACTGCCCGTCAGTTTGATGAGGCGGCATGGATGCAGGCCACCCAGTATGCCTTCGAGAAGGGCCGGGTAGTTGGTATCGACTCTCGACTAACTCCAGGAGATTATTATGGCAGTGCTGCGATGTCGGCGTCCAGCTTGAGAGGAGCTCGTGCATCTTCTTCTACTATACAGTATGAGGATCAGTTGCGATCTCAGACAGCACAGATAGAGAGTCTCTGACAGGAGCAGGAGCAGATGCGTCAGCAGCATGAGGAGGAGCGTCGACGCCAGCAGCAGTTGTACGAGGAGCAGACGAGTCGGTGGCAGCAGCAGCATCAGGAGCAGATGGAGTACATGCGCCGACTCACTCATGCTTTAGGGATGGAGTTTCCTCCACCACCATCTACAGATCCCCCACCTCCCCCCTCCTTCAGATTAGAGTTTTTATTTATGTTATAAAATTTGGGAAATCAAAATATTTTTTTTTCTATTCTTAGTTTTTGTCTCATTATAAAATATTAATAATATTATATTTTTAAATAAAAATATTAATATGAATAATAAAATTATTTATATTTTTTAATATTAAAATATATATATATATTAAAATTTTATAATATTATAATTTAATTATATTTTTTGTAATACTTGAATTATTTTAATATTTGAATGTAAAATAATTCTATTATTTTTATATTAATTAAAATAACTTATTAATATTTTTTTTATTTATGAATTATAATTCAAATATTATTATATTAATTAAATCATTTATTAATATTCTATTATTTTTTATTTTCGAATTATAATTCTATTATTATTATATTAATTAAAATAATTAATTATTTTTATTTGTGAATTATAATTCTATTATTATATTAATTAAAATAATTTATTAATAATTTTTTTTTTATTTTTTTATAGTATTTGCGACGGGATACTATGCCCGTCGCAAATACTAGTATTATTAATAGTTTTTTATTTTTTTTAAAAAATAGTTTTTGTGACGGTGTCGTCGCAAAAACTATTTTAAAAGTTTTTTACAAAAATACGGAATACTATTTGCGACGGGGAGAATGACCATCGCAAAAAAAGGCTTTAGCGACGGGCCCGTCGCAAATAAGTGTTGTTGCGACGCCGTTTTCAGCAACGGGCTATTTACGACGGGACCACGTCCCAATTTGATGTTTTATGAAATGGATAAACTTTGGGAGACATTTATCAAGTTTTGATAAATGTTTAAGGAACATATAACTCTAATGTGTATGATATTAAAAATTTTATTTGAGAAAAAATTCCATTATTTTTTGGAAATAATTTTAAAATTTATTGATAATATTTGGAGTTTATATGATCTTTTTTCATGAGGAAATTATGATTTCTCACTTTTGTGGGATGAAAAATGAAAGGTATGAGAAAACCTTTTATGTCAAATATATTAAAGTTATCTTTGAGGATATTTATCGTATTTTAAAAAAATATCAAGGATTATATTAATATAGTTTTAAAAAAGGAAATATTTTAGATCATGTGACAGTCGTCATGTCCGACCATTCCTTGAGGATTAGACCCACAATCAAAGGACAATAATGATTCATCACCTACCATGGTCTTTTATGATGTCCAAGCTAGTTTGAAATTTTTTTATTGAAATATATGATGGATGATGGTTAATTTCAATTTTGGATCACATGTTTTATTTTAATGATAACCATAAGATTGGAATTTGATTTGGGGATTAAGTGATCGATGTTATTTCCATAGATTTTCACTATTTTGGGAACCTTATATGAACCACTTAAATAGAATAATATAGTATATTATTGATAAATAAAGGATTATTTATCTTTTTAAGCATATATGTTTTATGGTGATTTAGTTTATTTATTTAAATGATATGTATATCTTGAATAATATGAGATTAGGGAGATGCCATTTTTGTGTGAGACATTAAGTGTGACTGATATTAATTGACGGTGCGTGTAAAATTTTTCATGTAAGACAATTTGACCAAATACTTCTAATTTTTGGGTTTTATTTTTATTTAGCAGTTTTTTAGTAATTTTAAGGTTACTAATTTGTTGAATGATCTATGATGAACTGTCGATAATACTGTTGACTTTTGTAGATTTAAGTAGTTTTTCATCATAAAAGGGTTTTTTCATTTTATAAGATTATATAATATACAATCCATTTTGGTTTTTAATTCCAAATGATAAGAGTAAATGATAATTATACTTTTATTTATTTTGTGATCTGTATAAGTTAATTCTTAAGCTCCAGGATTGAAAATTCATCTTGAATACTCATTGTATGGAGGAAAGATGAGATTGTGGTGGAAATTAATTAATGGATGCAAATATACATTTAAGGTAAGTATGTTTACTTATGTTATTAGTCTTTTTAGTAAAATAATTCCTCAATTTTAGGAATATTATTTCAAAAAATATTTATCCATTTACATTTCTTAACGAGAAATATATCACCTTTTAACCTATCATAATGTTATGGTTTTGTATTGGTTAACAATCTAAGGAACATTTTTTTTTCAATCACTATCAGTCAATGAACATTAGTTTTCTATTCCATATCCATGTTTTCATACATGGAATCCTAATATGTGTTATGTTAGGCGACCTTCATACTTTCCTTTCTATCTTTTCAAATAGTTATTTTATTGCCCTTTTTCCTAATGTGGGACTTCAAAAAAGGAACTTTGAAAAGTCAAAATAGAGTTACCGATATTGATTTTAAATTACAAGGATGAAATTTATTAAATGGGAGGAGGATGTAACATCTTATGATTTTAAAACTAAACACATTATGCCCAATATCATAAACGATACACAATATCATGATTTAAAAATGACTAAATATTATTATTTAAATGTGATATTTATCAATGAGATGTTGGATTAGATGGAATGAATGAGATTAAATTATTATTAATATAATGTTCAAATAGGTTAATAAATTCAAATTGATTGGCGAAAAATTAATTATAAATTAAAATAAAAACTAATTGAATAAAAAGGGCGTGTTTTTATAAAAAACAATTTTATGCACACAATGGAGTTTTATCACAATAAAATAAAATAATAAAAGTTAGAAAAATATATTAATTGATATTTTATTCCATATATTCAGTATTTTTTAAATTCATCAAATGTGTTTTTTAGGAATAGAATAAAATTTAATCCTCTTTAAAAAACCGAATCTTTTTCTAGAAGCCAATTTCGTCATTATTTAACAATGAATATATTTTAAAACTAAATTGTGACAATATTATGTATTTTATTTGATAAAATGAACATAAATTGTGAATATTTCATATAAAAAATATCTTAGGTTTGAATTTTGGTATTTTTGGAGAAGCATCATATTTGTATGAATAGTTAAAAATTACAAATTTTAATTGAAAACTATTTTGTCATATAATTCTCATATATAGTTAAATAATATTTTAAGTTGTTTTAAAAGTATAATAATTTGAATTATACTTAAAAAAATACAGTTAAGGTCATTGGAACCAATTTTACTTTGAAATTGGATATACAAACATTTCAATGTTTTGATGTTTTCATTTTTAAAACACTCATTTTCATTATGTCTACAAAATAACAACAAGTATAATTTTAACTATTATGTGAATTTAATTTAGTAAAACGAAATCCATATTTGGAATAAAAATATCCAAATTATGTTTTAATTTCATTTTCACTTTTATGCATAAAATGTTACCATGATAAAAAAGTATTTACCATTATATAGGTAAAAATGAAACTAGTTAATGTTAAAAAAGGAAAAGGCATAAAATAACTAAAAAATACAAAATTTAAGTGACTTTTGAAGTATTTTTTGACCCTGACTAGACTCTATATTTTTAATTGTCAAATTTGTTTTCTAATTAATTCGACCTCAATGTGGTTGGATCTGATTATGAAATAATAATTATTTAATCACTTAAACTCGCCCCTCCTCATGTATAAATACAACTCCTCACCACCCCATTTCCCCATAAAAGCAAGGAATCTCTTCCAATATATGATAAAACTTCATCTCCTATATATCCCCATGTCATATTTCTTATTATCTTCCCAAATGACCAAATCTAATGTCCTCAAGGGTCTCTCACGGAGGTGATATTCAAAAGGTAATTTTCTAAAAGTTCCTCTCTTAATTTCCATTATTCTTGTATTTATCCCCAAAGTATTCATCCATAAAGGCATGATGACATGAAAATCATATTTATACTATTTTTTTATTGTTATAATGGAATATATAATAACCATTTAATTTATATTATATTCTTATTCAATGAAACAAAACTATTGTCTAAATAATGTATGTTTACCATCTCCATGAATAATGATTTTGGGTTCTCCATTACCTCCTTCATGGATGGTCATAAAAGTATAATTATAGTCAAATCAGATTTAAATTATAAAATATTAAATGTTCTTGAAGTAATATAACACATAATATTAAATAACATTAAACAAGTTTGTAATGTTCAGAGAAACTGCCAAAATAAACTAAACATTTATCATTATCATTTTATCTAATGAATCATCCTCATGATAAAAAAAAGATATATGGGGACATTTATACTCATGTAATTTAATTAATAAAATTTCATTCCACTTATATTGTTTTATTCCCATTTTACATGAACATCCACAATTATAATCAAAATAACTGATCATGACACCATGAAATGAACACATCCAAAACAATGAAAACCGTAAAATATAATTAATGAAAACATCATAATATGACATAATATCATCATATAAGGTATTATATATATAAATATAGTTATTTATTGAGTAAATAACATTGGTTAAATCATTATAAAATTGGGTAATGTGCACACCATTAATGGGAAGCTTGAGGTAGAGGATTTTCGTATTCCAATTTCCATTCTTTGGGTTAAACATCAACTTCTTGATTATATCGTACAATGATTATGTTTGAAAGTAATTATGAATATATTTTATTTTATTTATATTTTTTTATATTGATTTAAATATTATACAAATATTTTATTCATTTGATTAATTCTCACATTAACGATATGATATTTATAAAATAATTATTCTAAAAAAGTTATATTTATAAAGATACCCTTAAAACAATTTTTTCTTCCTTGTCTATGTTTTTTAAAATTATGAAAAAAATGTATTTTTTATTACCCTATGATTTTGTAAATATATTTACAATCATATTTGATTTTTTACAAAAATGTTTTAAAGTATTATTTTCTTTTGTTTCCTAAAATATATTCTTTGTTACCATTCCAACAAAAATCTAAGAGGAATGTTTATTTAACTTATACTACATGAGTGGATTTTCACACCTTCTTGATAATTTAATTATTTGATTATTCTTGTATATATCTTCTTGTTTATTTCAAATAAAATGGTTTCATTTCTATATTCACAATGTTTCGATATTAAATATCAATTTTTAAAGAAGGAATGGGTATTTTGATATCCAAAGTAATTTTATTAAGATTTAAAAGGGGTTTTCAAATTATTTATGATAAAATAATTACAAGCATTAAAATTTATTATTCATTATATTCTTATTGATGACTAAATATGGGGTGGGCTAAATAGCATCAAGAAATACCATTACAACTTAAAATGGTGTAGCCGAGAATGCATGTGGAAAACCCTGTGACAACATAATAAGGGGTGGACGAAATTGTGCCGGGAAATACCATTACATCATAGCATGGAGGTGGCCTGGAAAGAACATGGTAATCCCATTATAGTTTCACATGGGGTGGCCCAGATGGCGTCGGGTATTCCCATAATATATTTTTTAATTATGGGATTTATAATTATGTGACCAGCTACCTAGAAATATTTTTAGATGATTTATAATGAGTTTTTATAAAAAATGATTTATTTTCAAAAGGAAAGATATTTATTATTTTGAAAATACAATTAATTTTTGGAATAAAAAGGTATGATTTATGAGAATGATTTATCTCTTTTTAATGGACTATCATTTTTAAATCCTATATGTCCCTTACTGAGATTTGGTGCTCATTGAAAGTATAATAATTTTTTTCATGGGATTTAAGGTAGAATACAATCATTTTGAGGTGAAGTTGAAAATTTGGAAGCTGGAGCATAAAAAGAATCCATGTTTTATTTTAAAAACCATTATTTTTAAAAAAAATTGATGTTTGGTAGAATTGTATATATTTTCATATTTTAGTTTTTATGTTGGAGTTATGAAGTAATTCTCTAAAAAATCAAACAGATCCTAGGAAATTTCATAATTTAAATTCTTGTATAAAATCACTAGTATATGTAATGATTAAGGCCGGGTGCATTCATTACATATCATTCATATTCACATTTCTTTATATGGTCTCATACTCTAATTGAATATACCTAATGTTCTTGTACATATTTATTCATGTCGTAACTTTATCAGTGTCTCATGAAACTTCAAATGGCGTTGAAAAAAAATCCACCAATATAATCAAATCCATTTCCTTCCTAATAGTCTCTTCACCTCAAACAAAAATAAACAACCTCTTAATCTCAATAATATCTCCCTTTATATTTTTTTGTCATCCACGTAACATAATTCACTAATGTCAAAACCTTAGATTTTATAAAATATTTCTATTTAAATGTTTTTATATCATTTATTTCTTGAATTACATGAAACACCGAGTTTAAACAATCCACGACAAATAATTAAAATATTATAATTTAATGTGACATTTACAAACATGAAATTAATTAGGAACGTATGAATACAATTAAATAAATTGTTAAATATATATAAATTCTATAATTTATATAAATTTATTGAAAAAATATTATAAAATAATCACTCAATTTTTAGTAAATTTATTTTATATTTGAAAAATATGTTTTCCTAAAAAATGATTTTAGTTTTGTTTCAAAGAAAATTTAATAAATAATTTTTGGAACATTTAGAAATTTATTTTAATAAAAATAATATAATTTTTTAGAAAATATAATCAAAATTATATTAGGGGGCATTTTTTGGTTTTTTCTGAAAAGAATTATTTCCTTGTATTCAAATATAAAATATCATTTTTATTGAAAAAATTATTTTTATTTAATTCTTTTAAAAATGTTACATTATATTTTAAAATTGTTTAAAAGTAAAATTAATTATATATTATTTTGATTAAATTTTATAATTTAATTTTATATAATATATTTTGTATACAAAAGTTCATTTTTAGGAAAAACTTTATTTTCCTAAAAAGTAGGTTTTACAATATTTTGTACTCTTTTATTAAAAACATTTTCTACCATCTATAACCATTAAATTTGATAAAAGTTTCTCCATATTTGGAATCAGGATCTTCGTATTTCTTAAATAAATATATTTTATTTATAAGAATTATGAGTAGAAACTGTGGAAAAATTTATCTCCTTGGTAATAGGTAAATCAGGTTAATCTATGTTAAATCTATGTGATAAAGTGATAAGTTTTCATAGTAATTCATATTTTATGAATTTAATTCTATACTAAGAACATTTGCCTCAAAATTTTCTTATTTAATGTACTCGTGTCCATGAAAATGAGCTTTATAATATTTAATGCAATGAATTTTACAAAATGACACTCTCTTAGTTTTAAAAATCAATTTTGTCTCTAAATATAGAAACAAATAAATCTCTGAATTAACGTAAAAGTAATTTTATATGTTAATTAAATTATTTTCACCATATAAATTTATTACTAATTTTCAGGAATTATATAATGACCTTAAATTCTTGTGCGATGATGATGCACTATTTTACAAGTTAATAAATAAATAAAATAAATGATATTAAAAATACTAAAACTAATATATTTTGAAAAAAATAATGTGTACCCTTAATTATATTGATATATATGATATTTTAAGGATGTATTATTATATTATATTTTAATTTCCCCTCTGGATTAAGGTATTTAAAATCAAATCAAATGAGTCGTATCAATATTATCCTTAATAGTATTTTATCAAAACAATGGTTTATTATTATGTTTATTCTTTTAAAAAAACTATCATCAACCATATTAATTTTATATGTAAATAACAAATTTCATGGTCCATTTATGATCCATTTGTTAATTTATTGTTACATTATTAACCCTTTCTGATTAAAATAGTGGTTAACTTGGTTATGTTAAAAAATAATTAACCAAGTGGTTAATAAAAAAGACAACGATTAAAATGTTATAAAAAATTGTCTAAAATTTATTATATCATTTTAAATCAACAATATACACATTTTATTCAAAATTATGAGATGGTTTATTTATTTGACACTATAATATAAATATTATATTTTAATTTTTTTAATGAAATTACAAAAGTGACCCTCACCCCAATTATTTAATTGCACCCCCTCCCTCACTTTTTTGAACCGCATTGAGCCATATAGATCAACAAAATCCCAACCATTTATCTTATGAATATCATTATACATGTTTTGGATGTCCAGTTGTCCTCAATAGTCCCACCTTAGGTTCATTATGGAGGGATCTAAAGAGGGATCCTAAATCAGAGGTAGTCATCTTACTCACCTGATTTTAATTTATTTATTAATATAATTATTATAAATATATGGGATTTATCATAAAATAGGATCATCAGTATCTTAAATATATTGAAATATTGAAATGATTATGAAAATACCATTATTATATGATGACATGGATAACCTATTACATTAATATTTCATATATAAATAATTAATTTATTAATTAACAACCAAAGATCCCAAAGGTTTAGAGTTTTAGGAAGCCCAGATACTTTGGAGAAATTATGATTACACAACATATAATATAAAAGAAAAGAACTATTCACATTCTTCACAAGGGATAAAAGTCATAGTGAGACCTTGAACATTTTATTTCTTATATGCATCCTTATGCCCTATGAAAAGTGGTTTTAAAAACTTGTGGTGAGCGATAAAAAGATTAGTTAGGAGTTTTCAAAACAGAAGGAAATCAAACAGAGCTTTATGATTCAATATAAAAAGTAAAAAAAGTAATAAAATTCAATAATACAAGATTAATAAATCATGTGTACTTCTCAGAATAAAATTTTTATTAAAAAGGAATTCATGATTTATATCATTTGGAAAATTTACTTTATTTATTCATAAAACCGTATCAAATTCACTTGAAAACTTATAATCGTTTTATAATTAAGTTTCAAAGGCACCATGGATCATATAATGGATTATCGATTCTCTCTCGATACTGGTTAGACATAGTCCCATGATAGATAAGGTTCAATCACTAATCTAATAACGTGCTTAGGATATACCACCTGCAAACAACACATTAAATATCATGAGGAAAGAACATTACCCAATGCATTAGAGAACTATCTGGGAACACCCATCATGTAATTGAAAAAATGTCCCATAAGGGTGTCAGGTTCACTCTCCATACCCTATCTTCATCCACATATATCCAAGTGTGCCTCTTTGGAATTAGAAATATTATAACTTATATTTTTCATCATAACTACCATGTAATATCTTTTAAACCACGAGTATTGAGAAAAATTTCATAAAATTGACTTTTTTGATGATGAATGTATCATGATAAAAGTAGTTTCGAAAGGATACATATGTACTTATAACTTCATATATATATATATTTGTATATAACAGTTTTTCATAAACTGATACATATAAATAAATATATATATATATACACATGTTTATATATATTTTGATATTGGAATAAAACATATATACTTACTTACCTATATAAATAGATATGAAGAATAAAACAGTTTTACGCAAATGAATACATATATACATATATTTATATACATGTATATAATGATGGAAAAATAGCTTTCTCCAAAAATCTATATAGATAAATATATAGACATGTTTAAAAACAAAAATATTTTCTTATAACATATTTATACATATAATTGTTTAAAATTAAAAAAAAATATTTTAAAAATAAATTTGAAATTTTTTTTAACATTTATTGCGCTCATTGATGATCAATTAGAATTATCTAAGCATTAAAAATAATTTTTTAGAGATAATTCCATGAGAAGATATGATTTTTATAATGTAATTGCGTGCATATGTTTATATATTCATATATTTTAAAAATTATCAATAATTTTGAAAATATAATGACATCTCATACATATATATATATATAAAAGAGTCAATTTAAGTATCTAAAAATACTAGTAATAATTCAATGAGAATAAACTTCACTAACCAAAAAAATTTCATGCACATATTTTTTAATGTGAAATTAATCTGATTCATTATGGAAGAACATAAAAATGATATGCTTTCAGTTATAAAAAATATCAATATAAAATTTTAAATAAAATGATGATGGACTAAAAAAATTTCATATTTAAACTATATAATTCCAAAAAACCAGTAAATATATAAGAATAGTTTTTAATAAAATTTCATTAATATAAAAAAGTTATATTTTAATATTATTAAAATATCAGTGAGACCAATATTAATAAGTGATGAAAATAATTTCCATAATATCTAAAACTCATAATCCCCTTGAATATTTTGAGCTAATTTGATTTTCATGTTGAGAAGAAAAATTCACTTGAACATAAAAACATTGGAAACAAATCATGGTCATATGAATATTCTTAAAGAGAAATATATGCATGAAATACAAGTAGTTCTCTTAATAGATTGAAAATATAACGTAAGAGATATTTGTGTAATATAGAATAAAATATTAAAAATTTACTAAAAAAATTGAAACTGAAAGAATAATTTGATTCGTTTAAGAATAATTTTCAAAATCAAAATCCCATTACGATAATAATATTTAAAGAATTTTTTTTTCAAAAATAAATATTTTACTTATTAAAACAATCAATCTTCACTAAAAGAAAATATGTATAAATTTATAGTGAGACTTGGTAAAAATATCCCTTTTAAAAAAATCAAATTAAAACATAATTTTTAAGAAATAAAATCCATTACACTAGAATTAATTTTATTTTATTATAATAATGAAAAAATATGAAGGTAATAATTTACTCTAGAATAAATAATCTCATTACAATACCATGAATTGATAAATAAGAATAATTCCTTACTATATTAACGACATAAAAAATATTTAATGAATAATAATGTTAGATTAAAATAAATAGGGGTTTAAATATGATATCTTATTCAGTCATTGGATCTATTAAAAAAATCATCAAAAAGAAGCATTATTAAAATTCAAAATCATTAGAAATGTTTTCATAAATAAAATATATGAATAAATATAAACTTATTTTTTGATAAATTGATATGGATAGAAAAAGAACAGAAAATATAATTAACTAACTATGAAAATAATTAAAAGCACTATTGCATCAAACAATTAACCAAAATTTTAACTGAATTATTTAAACAACCTGAAGATTAATATTTGTTTTCGGATAAAGAAAATTGAGATATTGTATTCATGAACCACTTGAACCATTTGATAAAATTTTCTGAAATAAATTTCATTACATGAAAATATTCTTGAAATAAATTAACTATGCCGTAAGAAACTTGAAATGAATTAGAAGAAGAAAGAGTTCCCCTTATCATCATAAAGATAGTGTAAAAAATTTAATTAAACAGTCTGAAAATAATTAAAGGAAATTATCCAAGGAAACATTACATATAATATATAATGTGGATAATCCATTTGAAAAATAATTAAAAAAAATAAAAACCATCTATTTTTAATTAAGGGATGTGAAATATTGATATCAAGAATCGTATTAAGAACACAAGAATAAATAAACAAAACTAGATAAAACTCATTGAAGCAAGAATACTAATCATAAACTGGTATGGGCAGGTTTAAGAGACATGCCCTACTTTTACCTATTGTAGAGTGTTAGAGTGTTTTATAGAGGTAACATACACCCAAAAAGAAGCATACACATAACTAGTTCAATTTAGAAAAAAACCTACAAAGGAAAATCTACTTTCCCATAATCTAATCCAAATTCGAACAAAAAAAGAGGAACATAAACCAAAAACTAAAATAAAAAATACCTAAAATAATTTTCAATTCATCCACATCTCAAAAAAATGACTCAAAATTGTTTCCAGAGATTCATGGGTGGACAATTAAAGAAGAAATACAATACATGAAGTGATCATAGTTTCCTGTGTGGGTTACAGGCTGACCAACCATCAGTGATAGGAGGAAGAAGATGGGATGCATGTTGGCTTCATCTACATGCGACCACCCCAAGTAGAAGGATTCCCAAATAAGATACATCCCACACCACCCAATGAGCTTCAAAGGAGTGGTTCTGGTAGCCTCTACAGGTCACTACTCTGGTTGGGGAAGTCGACGACATAGGGGAAATCACCAAACCCCTAAACCAGATTAACCCACATTTAATATTTTTAATTAATTAATTAATTAATAATCATTATTATAACAATTATTTAATGTTTTAACGTATAAATATTTATATCTTTTATATCTTACTACCCATATTATTTAATAATATTATTAATATATATATATATATATGTATACTAATAAATTTATACTAAAATAAATACCAACACATTTATCATTTTTGTTGTCATCATTATTATTAATATTTTCATAATATTATATATAATTTATAATTTATTAAATTACTTTTATCATGGAGAATAATTTTTTTTTAAAATCCATGATGTATCATTTAATATGTCATATAAAGTATTATTTTCATGTAATCCATTAAATGTGATTATATCTATTGTAACAAAACTAATTCCTTATAATTATTATTTTATAATTTCTTAAAAAAATTTGTTTAATGTCAATTCCAATTATGTTTTACATAAACATATGTGTATATTTTTATTTCTTGTAAAACAGAAAATCAAATTTGTATAATAATGTTTATTATATTTTCATTAAAAACAATTAATGTTTTATAAATACAATTTCTATGACTGAATCTATATTGAATTAAAAATATTACCCTAAAATATGTTATTTAGTTTGATAAATATCAACATAGCTATTTATATATAAATTAAATATTCATTAGTATAAAAATTCATGATAATATATTTTTTAACAGAGTTATTATTATTATTTGGTTTATGTTAATTAGTCACAAAATGCATATACATATATTTTAAATAAATATTTATTGAATAATCCTGAATAAAATGTAAAATTGATATATTTACTAATTGATTCATGGTTTATTTTTATACAGTAAATGTTTTCTACAATATATTATTTATTTTTATATAAAAAATGATATTATCTTACCAACCATGGTTATATATATGTTAATTATTTTACTTATTTTAAAAACTAGAAATTATCATAAAAAGAAATTAATTAATATTAAAATAAAAAACATTAATTTAAAATTGAAAATATTATAATTAATAATTCTCAAGATTTTATGTTCACCCCCATTAAAAAATTGGGTCCTCACAATTTTATCCCCTCAATTATCAAAATTTTGAATTTCACTATTTAGAATTAGGAAAACTAGGAGCACAAAATCATCCCAAAATGTAAATCCCTAGAAAATTAGCGAAAGGACTCTAAAGGTTCAAATTGTTTCTTTGTATCCTAACCTCTAAAGATATTTAATCCTTAGATCTAATTCCAACTATGACGACCCATAAAACCTGGTATATATATATATATATTATTTATTTAGTAATTAAAAAACAGAGATAAAAAATGCTTATAGTTATAGAGAGTTTATATATAGTAAAGAGATTATTTTGACACATAGTATAAAATAGAAGAGAAAAACAATTCATATTTTTCAAAAGAGTTAAATATGATAGAAATACCACAACCACTATATTGCTTCTACGTGTCCGTATTCCCTATGGAAATAGGTTTTAAAAACACGGGGGAGTGACGAAAAGCACAGTAAGGGGTTTTCAAAATAGAAGGAAATGAAATAGTGTTTATTGATTCAATATAAAATTTAAACCAAGTCATAAATTTTTTAATGCGCTCTTTATAAATCTTGAGTACTTTTCAAAATTAACATTTTATAAAAAAGTATTTCATGTTATATAAAATTTGGAAAATCAAATTCATTCATTCATAGAGTTATAGTAAATTCCCCTGAAAACTTATAAGAATTCCATAATTAATTCTCAATGTCAATTTGGATCATAGAATGAATTCTCCCTTCATTCCCGAGACATGGTGGACATAGTCCCACGATGGATCAGGTTCACTCCATAATCCCATAATGTGGTTAGGATACACCTCTCTCTCCCATACGTGTCATCTCATGAGATTAACCCATCACCCAATGAATTAGAGTGTTATCTGGGTACACCCATAATATAATTGGACAAGAATCCCCTAAGGGTTTTGGGTTTACTCCCCACACCCTTCCTTCATTCACATATATCCAAGCGTGACTCTATGGAATTAAAAACATTATAAATTATATTTTTCATCATGAGGACCCTTTAATTTCTTTTAAACCATGATATTTGAGAACAATTTCATAGAATTTAATTTCATGATTATACGTGTGTCATGATAAAAGTAGTTTCCCAAAAAATACATATATATTTATACCTTCATGTAAATATTATATGTATATAATAGTTTTGAAATAATATATATGTATACATATATATATATATATACATTTTTTAATATATGTAGATACTAAAATAAATAATATTTTTATGGTCATACACATGTATATAGATATTAAAAAAATTCTTTTATATAAAAATAACAGATGTATATGCATACATTTATTTACATACCTATTCAAAAAGATATTAAGAATAATTTTTTATAAAAATGAATAAATATATACTTATATCTATATACATATATATAATTATGTAAAAAATTCTTTTATTCTAATATAATATGTATCCAGTTACATAAATATAAATGTTTAAAAATAAAAACATTCGTTATAACATGTTTATACATAAATTTGTTTGAATGTAAAAAAATAATCTTAAACATAAATTTAAAAATTCTTTAACTTCACTTGTGCTTATAGAGGTCTAATTAGGATTCTATAAGTGTTAAAATTTATTTTTATAAATAAAACCTAACGGGATGACATGATTTTTAATATGAAATAATGTGTATAGGTATATATATTCATACATTTTAAATATTATTAGTGATTTTTAGAATCAAGTAATATCTCATATACATATAGAAGCCAATTTAAGAATAAAAAAGGATTAATAATAATTCTATGAAAATAAACGTCACATATCATTGAAATTTCATGTATAAAATATTTAATGTGAAATAAATGTGATTTTTTTGAGGAATACCATAATAATTACCATCATTCTATCAAAAAATATTCAATATAACATTTAAAATAATATTATAATGGACAAATAATTTCACGTATAATTATATAATTCTGAAACCTTCTAAAATATATAAGAATAGTTTTAAATAAAATTTCTTTAATATCAAAATTCTATAAATTGAAATTATTTAAAATATCAAGAGATATATATAAATAATCTACTAAAAAATTTATATACTATCTAAAGCACATAATCCTCTTGAATATTTTGAGAAAATTTTATTTACACAGAGATAAGAATATTTCACTTGTACATAATAACTTTTGAAACAAATCACCATCATAAAAATAATCTTGAGAAAAACATATAAATAAAAAATAAGTAGTTCCCTTAATACCATGAAAATATAACGTATGAGATATTTGAATAATCAATAATTTAATACTTCTTATTTAATAAAAAAATTTAAAATTGAAGAACAATTTGATTTTTTAAGAATATATTAAAAAATCCCCTTAAGATAATAAGATTAAAATAATTAATTTTTTAAAAATAAATGTTTTCGAAATAAATGAAATCTCTTTCCTCCTAGAGAAAATAAAACATCAATTCATAGTGAGACTTGGAAAAAATATTCCATGAATCAAAATAAAATTAATATATAATATTTTATAAATAAAAACTATGACACCAGAATAAATTATATTTAACCCGAATCATGGCAAAACATAAATAAAATCATTTATTGGAGAATAAATAAAGTCATTAAAAAAATAAGAATTGGTATATAAAAATAATTCATTACTATCTTAAAGGCATAAATATTATTTAATCAATAAAAAAGTTAGATTATAATAAATAGGGTTTTAAACACAATATCTACTTCAGTCATTGAATCAGTGTTAAAAAGATCATCACATAGAAGTAATAGTACAATTATGACTTCTAGAAATTTTTTCATAAATAAAATAAATAAATTAAATGAAATAGATTCCTTAAAAATTTATATGGATATAAAAAAACAAAAATAATTCCTTTACAAAAAAAATAATTGAAAATACCACTACTTTAAACATTTAAACATAATTGTAACAATATTATATAAATAATTAGGAGATAAATATTGTTATTTGTATAAAGAAAATCAAAATACAGTATAGAGAAACCAATTGAACTATTTAAGAATTTTTTCACAAATAAATTTCATTACTTGAAAATAGTCTTGAAATAAATTACATTCATAGTAAGAAATATGAAACGAATTGTAGGAATAAAAATTTCCCTTAACATAAAAAAAGTAGAAAAAAATTATTTGAATAGCCTGGAAATAAGTAATGACGATTGACTGAGGCCACTTGACATAAAATTTATAAAGTGAACAATCCTTTATAAAATGTATTTTAAAGAACTAAATACATTACATTTGAATTAAGGTATATAGACTGATACTATCCAGAATGGCCTTATGTTCAAACTATAGAGGAAATAAAACTAGACAAAGGCCATCGAAACCAGATAATGAAGCTCAAACTAGTACGTTCAGGCTCAAGAGAGCCTCATAATTTCCCCATATTTTAGAGTCTTAGAGTATTTAATATAGTTAATATAAACCCAGAAATAAGCATACACACAACCGAATCAGTGTGGAAATCCACCAATAAATAATATATACATTCACATATAATTTCCCAAATTCAAACTAGACCAAAGGATCCTAAAATAAAAATGAAAAATAAAAAAACCTAAAATACTCATTGGTTCATCAGCATATCCAAAATTTGAAACACCTTTGTGTCAATAGAATCATTGGTGGATGATTTCAGGGGAAATTTAATGCTTAAATCTATCATGATTTTTTGTGTGGGTTGTAGGTCGACCAATAATCGGTGATAGGAGGATGAAGAAGGGCTCTGTATGAGCATCATCTATAGGAGACCACCCTGAGTGGCATGATTCCCTAATGAGATGTGTCAGATGCCATAAATGAACATAAAAGGAGTGTTTCCTGTTGTGTCTATGAGTCCCCACTCCAGTTGTGCAATGAAGAAGCATATGGGAAATCATAGAAACCCTAAACTCAATATTCACTCCTTTAATATTTTTAATTGTTTTATTATTTTTTAATCATTATTATAAGATTTGATTAATTTTTGAACTTATTAATATTTATATCTAATATATATTATTATCCTTATAATTTTATTTTTTTATTAGCACAGACACACACACATATATAACTATAATAATAATTTTCTTCTAAAATAAATACATACACAATTTTCACTATTATTTTTATTATTTTCATAATATAATATATAATTATATATTTTATCTAATAAATTTTATCATGGAAATTAAAAAAAATTAAAATCCATGATGTATCATTCAATATTTAATATTAATTGGTGTTTTCAATTAAACCATTTAATATGCTTATATTCATTGCAATATAATTAATTCACTATAATAATTTTATAATAAAATTATTTTTTTAAAATAAATTCCATTACAATTAGCAGTAATAATGATTTATATAAAATTATTTGTATATTATTATTTACTAAAAAATAGAAAAAAATTAGTATAAAAAAATTTCTTATATTTTCAATAATAAATTTTAGAGTTTTAAAATTACATTTTATGTATCTGAAACTCTATTGAATTAAAAATATAACTTCAAAAAATATTATTTATTTTAATAAACATCAACACATTATTTTTATTTTTAAATTAATTATTCATTACAATTACAAATCCAGTTAATATATTATTTTAATTAATTTTTTATTATTTTTTATTTATGTTAATTAATCAGAGACATCATATACATTTATTTTAAATAAATATTTATTTAATAATCCAAAATAAAATGTAAAAAAAAATATGTTAAATAATTATTTGATGGTTTATTTTTATTTAGAAAATGGTTTCTAAAATATATTATTTAAATTTATACACACAAAAATATATTATCTTATAGACCATATATATATATATATATTATTTTTATTATTATTAAAACTAATATTTATCCTAAAACTGAAGAAATTAATTAATATGACACCCAAAGAATTAAAATTTAAAGTAAAATTAATTTATTTACTAAAAATTGGGACGTTAAATACAATCCATGTTTCCCATCAAATTAGATGTGAAAGTATCAATCATGTGTTCGTACGACTTACTGTCTCCATGTAGCGATAAAATTAATTTCTCATCCCTATATTTTATGGATTGTTATCATTGAGGTTTTATTATTAATATATTATAATTATAACATAACTAAACTTATATAATTATAATATAACATATAAATTCTAACTATTTATACCATTGGAAGATGATGATGTTTTTCATATATATGCATGGACTACCACATCTACAAAGTGATGTGATTCATCATTCATTAATATTTTCTGTGGATGGTAATGAGGAAGGATTAGATGAATATATAAAATATATAAAATTTAAAAATTATCTTAAAATCCTAATTAATATATAACTTTCTTTCATTCCATCTGTTAAAAAAGGTATACAATCTTCAAACATATGTACGACCCATCGTCTTTATGAACAGTGTAATTCTTTTTTCTATCACAAAAAATTATATATGACTCTAAATATCTATATAATTAATATATATTATTTTCATACCAAAATTAATATTATATAAATTATTTAACCATCATTAATGTGTATGGACTATGACTGTTGAACCGAAACCGGATCGGAAAACAAAGCAGTTATCATCCAGAACAGTGATTTTAATAAAAATTATTAATAAAATGGTGACAAGATATCACAAATAAATAATACATGGTACTATATTTATAAATATGGTCATTTAATTCATTTATAATCAATCTAGGTTTTTTATAATGTATGTATAATGGTTGATGAGGAAAGGCAAAGCTTGAGGTATGGGATTTATATTTCAATCCTATTTTAATCCGGATTTTTTATACTTGAATTTAGTTTGAGGAAATTATTGGATACTTACCTAATTAATCCCATTAATTTTCATATCAACTGGTTATTTATTTAGATTATATTTTTTTCTTTAGTTTTCTAGAATTCATTTATTTAATAGATCTAAAGTTTGTTTTAAGGAAAATAATTTGTTATTCCCTCTTTGGTCTAAAATATTTTTTCTTCCATATATATATTTAAAAAAATTAGTTTCTAAAATTATTTAAATATTTTCTTATGATTAATTTAAATCAATTATTTATCAAGTATGACCTTATTAAAAAAATTCCCATGGAAAATTCATATCATTTTTGGAATGAGGTTTTTTTTGACTTTTCAAAATAAAATATGTAATGAATATTTTTATAAATAACACCACATTAACAGATTTCCCATCACCATGAATAATATTTTATCTAAATATTACTTTATAATTCAATAGTTTCTTTTTGATGAAAATATTTTCCTTTATAATTAAATTGTTTCTTTTATTGAACTGATTTCAATATTCAATGATATTTTCTTGATGAATTAATCCAAGTGATATTTCAAAATAATTTTCCATTGAAGATGAAATACTTTGATTATATTTAGTATTAAATGGGAATCTAATCAATTTAAACCATCATTATTATTTCATTATATGGTTTATGTTTAAAATGAAATTATTATGATGAAACCTGTTCCCTTTTCCAAAGGTTATACCTTGGAGAAATAATTATGAAATAAATTTCCTTTTATCTATTTAGAGATGCTGAATGTTTTATGATCCTGTGGAACATATATGTTAAATTTTATGTATTTAATTGTAGGGAAATATATCTCCATCCGCTAAATTAGTTACGTATTGATAACTAATGAGGTAACTATGTTATGCGTGAACCATATTTTCATGTTTACAATTTTATGCATGGAACTAGTTTTTATATTCTTAAGTTTGTGCATGGACTTGAATTCCATGTCAATAAGATGATACATAGACCTACATTTCATATCTATAAGATCATGTATATGCATATTTTCATGTCAATAATTTTATTCAAGGGCCTGATGTCATGCCCTTAAATTAGTGAGTGAACTAGTTTCCATTTATATATGTTCACAATGTTATAAGTTTATGTGTATGACACAATTCCTTGTCTTATGCTAATGATATTCTATTATAACTCATTTTCATTTATAATTTTTTGATTCTTGTCATAAGATTTTCCAAGATTTAATCCATGCCCTAATATTATGACACATGATAATAATTTTCTATATTTTAAATGTTATGCTCAGGTTCTCTCACACTTATTTATATGTTATGCTTATATATTCATTAAAATATTGATTTACTACCTTTACTGAGCATCTAATATCAACCTTTATTATGTTTCCTTTTCCTATATTTTGAATAAAGGGTTTAGAAATGTTATTTATTTTAGTGGTTATAATTATGATAAACTTAGTGGGGGGATGAAATTGATCATTTATGAACAGATGAATTTGGCATGTATAAAAATTTTATATGATGAATATTCAACTAGTTGGATGTAATATATATTCCAGAAAAGTATGGTTCCCTCTAAATAAATAAATTAATACTTAATAATGGATTACTTTCCAATATTTTTGAGCCTATGTGATCATACTCATTATAGAAAACAAGAATTATTAGTATGTAATGTCATGTTTTCCATAAAACTATGAAATATTTCTAGATAAAAATTCTCCAGCAGACATTGACATTAGAAAATTTGAAAACAAAAACTCACATCAATATTTAATAGTATATTTCCTATATCAACTTAGATAATCTATTAAAACAATTTACATATGATGAATTCACAATGTACCCCTTAAGAAACTCCCCTAAATATATGATCTCCTAATGAAGAATTTTACTTCAATTGATATATTTTCCCAATTTTATCATATTTTATAATAAAAACCAAATAAAATAAATTATAGTGGAGGGACTAATTGTACCTTAGCATTGTGCATATAATTCCTGAAAAACCAAATTCAACATCAGATTCTAAAATGCATCCTTAGACAAGGACTTGGTGAAAATATTTGTATTCTAATATCTGATTGGGATAAATTCTATATTCAATTTATTTATCTCCACATGATATTTGATGAAGTTATATTTTATCTCAACGTGCTTACATTGGGGATTATAAACCAGATTATTTGACAAATTGATAACACTTTGATTATCACATCTAAGAAGAAGTTTATTTTTTACATGACAACCATAAGATCATCTAACTATGTTTTTATCCACATAAAATATGTTATAGAATGATATAAAACCACATATTCTCCCTTAGTAGTTATTTAAATTATATAAAATTTATTTTTTGTGTTACAGACACATTTCTGTTGCCGAGGTAGAAAATACTACTAGATTTGGATTTTCTATATTTAGCATTGCTTTCCCAGTCTATATTAGAAAAAGAAAATAAATAAATTTTTTATTTTCAACCATATTTTATTCCAAAATATATTATACCCTTCATATAGTAGATAATATTTTTTTCCTCAACAAAATGAGATTACTTTGGAATAGTTTGATATCTGAAACAAAGATTGTCGGCATATAAAATATCTTATCTTGAATATGTAAGTTATCATAAACTAATAATAATCTTTCTAAGCATACTTTGGTTAATTTATATTCCCCACCTATATTTGGATATCATTATTCCCACTAAAATTAGTGTGTAAAAATATTCTGTATCCTCAATTCTGATCATTTTCAAGTGTTCCATTACATACTTCTCTTAGGAAAAAATGAAATCTTTATCATGGGTTATTTTCAGTCCAACCAATTACCTTAACCCTCCAAGAATAATCATTTTGAACAAATAGATTACATTAGAATCTTCCCTTTGTGAAATTAAATATCTTCAATTAGGTTTAAATCTTATAATACTATGATTTTTATGATTTTTGTACTCAATATAGATCCATATTTAACCAATTAACATAATTTTAATTTTCTCCAAGAAAAACACCACCTAGTTTTTTAATGTAAACGTCTTCCTCTTATTCTCCATTGATAAAGGAGTAAATGAAATCAAATTGGTATATATTGTAATAAATTTGGGAAGTAATAGAAATAAACCTTAATATGGTATAAAAACTTATAGTCATTAAAAGGGTCTCATCGATGTCAACACCTTTTATGTGTGGATAGCCTTTACGGACCAATAATTGTTTGTTTTACACCACACCACCTTACTTAGTGAATTTTTTTTGAAACCCCCAATTTTACATGAAGGAAATTTTATATTTATCGTTATTAGCTTGTTTCATGGACTCATTATATTCAATTGGATCCAATTATTCATTCATAGAAAAACCAACCCCTTTTCTCAAGATAAATCTCAATATATTTTGGTTCAACTTTAGAATGACATGAATCATGATATGTTGTTTATAGAGATCTTCTAGTTTTAACTTATTCATTGTGATTTTCAATGATGTTTTGAATCTGAACATGTCTCAATATCATAGGATGAGTCAGGATTAAATTTTCTTTATCACGTGATATGGAAGAATCTTATCATTCGGTTTTAATTTCACTTACACATTCATATTTTTCTACTATTTCTCCAAGTTGTGTGACAAAAGTTGTATCAACATCACTTCTAAATCTAACTTTACTAGAAATAATTTTGTTTCCATTGATGGATATTCACATCATGTGTATTAATCAATATACTATTTTAATTATTTTTAGATTAAAATATTCTTTTATTTAGGTGGTAACTATGAAATATTTTAGAAAAGAGTCTTGGATAAAAAACACAAAATTTTCACAGTTAATTTGATGATATTGAGGATTAAAAATACTATGACATGTTTAATACATTGATTATTACTATAAAACATCGTCTATAAGGACACATTTAATTTTGGTAAATAATGTCAGTGATTTTGTAAATGAACTACTACTCAGATTGATTATATGAAAAAGATTATAGAGAAATAAATTTATTTCAAATTTTTTTGAGACATCTCTAATGATATTCTATTATTCCATTCAGATACACCATTTTATTTTGATGTTCATGCTATGATGAGTTCATACTAAATTCCATTTTCCCTGATAAGATTTGAATGTATTATTTGTGTATTTAATAACATTATATATCTAAAACATCTTTAGAGAGTAGACACACTCTTTCTCAACACTTCTTATAAAACTTTTAGACATTGATCGAGCCTGTAGTTTATGTTTCATAATCATAATATATTTATTGTGAGTAAATTCTTCAATAAAATTAAATAAGATACTTATAACGATGTGTTAACTAATTTCTCACGGGACCAAAAATATCTGAGTGGATTAACTCCAAAGGATGAAATGTATGAATATCAACCCACTAATGTGAGGAGAATAATATTTAACCCTTCAAACATATAAATAAATCCTAAAATATTTTTATATCCTTCTTATGAATTTCATTAAAACATTCTCTTTCGGAAATATTAATAATATTTATTTTTTCCATGATAACCTATACTTATATCATAGATTTTATTTTAGGATATTATGATTAAATATAATGATTTATGTGCATCACAAATTTAAAACAAAATTCCCCTTTTATCTCCCCTTTTATAACAACCTTTCCATCTTTTAGACATTTTATGTAATTGTTTTTTGTCAACATTACCTCAGAGAATTCATCATAGTTCTATGAATCACTTAACAAGTTGGGTTTTATCCCATCAAAATTATGGGTGTTCTTGGATTTAAATTTCAATTATCTAATATTAGTATAACCAACCTGATTAATCATGGGTGACACATAATAACGAAATCTCAATGATCTTTATTTTTATTTAACAACATTATAAAAATAATTCACGTTCCCTATCATATTCAAAGAGAACCCACTATCTAGTATCCATGGAAACTCCTCCCATAAGTCTATATGTGAATCTTCAGAAACAATATATTTTTTCCCTTTTACTCTGGATAATTTTTATCATTGGGATGAAAGTATAGTTTATGCAAGATAAAATGGATGATCACATAATTTTCACACTTCTTATAACACGTAAAATCAATTTTCAGTCTTCAAAAGATATTTTATAATTTGTTTTAGAATTTATCTTCTTAGACTGGGGTGAATTCCCCTAAATCCCCACCCCCCAAATTATCTGGAATCATTATGATGTTGGTAATTAACAAAACGCATCCTTTATATATGCTCGATGCATCCACAATACCAATAATTCCCATAACAGGCCTATATTCCTTTGAAAACAACATAATTTAAAAAATAATGTCATTGACTTTCTATCTTAGTTTGATCAATACAGTTGGTTTATTTTTGTGAACCAATATTTTGGTAAAATCATAAAATATTTATCTTTAAAATGGACTTCCTTTCAACCCTTTAGAGATTCAGAAATTAGAAGATTTCATATTATTGTTAAAAACCAAAACAATTATAGTTTTTTTTGATATTCAACTAATTTAATCATAGATTTTGTTCCTTTTCCATTATTTGTCTTTGAATATTCATTAAATTACTGAATACGTATGAAATATATTTTTGAAAATGTTCTATTATTTTTTTAATTTAAAGATTTATTCAAATAAGATCATGATACCTTTTCAGACATTTGTTCTCTAATGTTATCGTGATACCCATGCTTTACTCAGTGTGAAAAAATATCTCATGATTATCAATCTTATTTGACAGATTGGATTTTTATTCTTTTGTAGCTATTCCAAAAATATTTGTAGTCTTGTCATCTTTCTTCATATTCTTTTCATGTTTCAATGTTCTTCAATTTACAAGTGACATTTTCTCAATTATATCTATTTTGAAAACTCTATTTTAGTTTCTTTATCTTCCATAACAAAGATAATTATTTCATTTAAAAGTTAATTCTCCATCATTAACATTAGAGATTAGCATATTTTCAACCAAATTTTATTTAAGTATCAACCTATTCATATTCCTTATCACTTGTTATAATTTCATCACACTTAAATAAATTATTTTGTCTTAGCTTTATAGGGATCACCTTTTCCATTTTTATAGAAATGAATTTTATTTAGATGAATTATTATTTAAGGATATTTTGAAAGTTTTATTTTTTTCTTCACCGGATTCATATTCAGTTTGTTCAGGAAAATTTATTGAAATATATCCATCAAAACCACAATTAAATGTTATATAGATCACAATATATTTTCAAGGGTCACTACTCATTGTGAGTAGCAATTCCTTAGCACAATTTAGTAAAACCAATGATCACATGATTCACTAATTAATCTTTGAGAATAATAGAGTGTATCAAAAATACTTAAAACAATACTATAAGTCTCATGATTTTTTTCTTGCTTAAAAATAATTGAATCCCATACTAATTAAAAAATATATTGATTAAGATACAATAGATACATCTTCCTCTGGAAGATGATAATATTATTGTCCAACATGCAAATATATTATTATTCTTCCTCTCTTATTTCACAGATAATAATTCACATTGATTTACAGAAAATATAAAATATATAACATCCTATTATACTAATCCACCTCCTGTCTTTGTTTTAACACCTGTATTGGAAACACACTACCTTCTCCGATAACTTGCAATATACATCAAGAATAGTATCGTTAGTTTTTCCTACACATGAACACCTGGTTTCCATTTTCCTTAATTCAAATATTCATTATACATCATTAATATATTTTAATACAAATTTAAAAAAATATAATATATTTTGACATAAATAACCTACATAAAAAAACTCCCATTGATTTTTCTAACTACATTGAGTCATGCAAAAATTTAATAACATCTTCAATCTTCCTTAACCCAAAATTTATTCAATATTTAAACCATGTTTATGTTTCAAATTATGTGTGCTATAGTGAAATTATTTTTCTATATTAAATAATGGAATTATTTATTTTTGAAACAAAATACCTTTAATCATGTCTTGTCACATTGGTTGAGATGTAAAAATCACATGTGTGAAGAATTCATCTATATAACACATTTGACTATGCAATTGAAAATAAAATCCTTAAACAATTTTCTATGTCACCCATTCACAAGAATAGTTCACCTTCATGAGAGTTTGTAAACATATTTATCCTATATGACCCTTTATAAATGTTGTAAATTCTCAATATGACAATTTAGAAATTGGATACATCATTTAGTTCTGTGGCTGAATTTACTACGTGAATTGGTTACTTGAACATTTGGCTATGAGGATTCCCCAAAATACACGAACATTATTTTCCAAAATTATATTCATTTTTAATTCTTTATATCAATATTAAATAGTTTTTTGGGAATCCTGATAACATTGATCAAATATATAAATTATATAAGATTACTTCACATTGTATTGACTAATTTTTAGATAACATACTTCTTCTATCTGCTGAAGGAGTCCAAAAACAACTTAACCTACCATGCATGTATATACTCCACCATGCAATCAATTTAACATGGTCACTTGACCTACCATACAGTCACTTGACCATGGTCACTTAACCTACCCTGTGATTACTTACTCATGGTCAAATGACCTACTATGTATATCCATATTTCTTTATATGGTAATTTCCTCATGATCACTTTATCTATCGTGTGTGTAAACATCTCTTTATGATGTCACATAATCATATTCTCTTTAGATATCACGTGTGTAAACATTTCATCATGCAATCCCTTCCTTGTTGTAAATTTACCTATAATGTGTTTAAAAATCACTCAATGGGGCCACTTACTCACAGTCACATTACCTAGACTTCATGTCTATATTTCTTCATGTCCTCACTTACTCATGACTACACGAATCATCAAAAGCTATTGATAATAAAATCCAATCACATAAATAAATATTCAACCTTATAACTATTATCTTTACCTCAACTGACAATACAAGACATCATGGTCTCAGTAATACCATCCTTGACTATGATGAAATGATTTGGTTTAAGAACTTATCATTTTCCCCATTAACATAGACTTTAATAAATCACTATTTCAATAAGCACATAAATCACCATTCACTATTAATCCTGGTTATATGAAGATGAATAGAAGTAATAAAGTGTATATCAGGTGAGACAACATTAAGAGAGATATTGAAAAGTATGTATCTTGGTGATTGTTATGCTCACAAGGTAAGGAATAGAGATACAAATTGAAGGGGATGTTACAACTACTACCCATACTATAATAGAATTAGGAAAAATCATCACAAATTTCATTTTTTGAGTCCCCAAAACATCTAATGGTCATAATTTTATTGGTGTTATAGTCGAATTCGTTATGAAGTCTGTACACTTCATTTCTATTAGAGAATATTTCTCTATTGACCATATTTATTGGAAATTTATTAATAATGAGATGAGGTTTCATAAAAAACCACATTTTTTATCATCTGATCAAAATCTGTATGTTACCTTTATTTTCCAATGAAGTCTTCAGAAATCACAAGATAATGTGATTTGATTTAGTACTTCATTCATCCATAGATAAAAGGTCTTTCTATGAGGTCCATTTAATCCATAGAGGATATATTGAGATTAAATTATCTATATTTCAATGTTGTTTTAGATAAAAAACATAATCTTGTTGAATTATGTTAAAATAATATATTCCAGTTGAGTGTTCATATGTCTTATTATGAATTTCAAAATAGAAAGTAGTTCAAAAATATTACATGGTGGGATGAAGTTGGAGAATGAAAACGGTTGGGGATTGATCTAAATGATGAAATTGGGTAAAAAGTAAGATCCACATACAGTCACATCATATAGATACCCATATATTTCAAATATAGATTTTATATCTTATTAAATTAAAATTCAGTACATACCATAATTATCCATGTTAGAATTAAATATAAATTGTATATTTGGAAACATAGATATATAAATAACTAGTTCATAAGTTAACATCATCATCTAATACTATGTTATACATCGCTAACACCATTATTAGACATATAATAATTAATACCTTTCTTTATAACCTGGTGAAATGAAACATAAGAAAGGGTAATATTAGATTCTCAGTAATGGAAAACAAGGGAGATGTCAATGACCAGTTAAAGATAACATGAACTTAAGGGTATAAAAAACATAAATATAACATTTGAAAACCATACCCTTCATATCATAAATCATAATCATGAGTTGTGGCATAATTTTTTTACTTCATAATAATTGAATCAAAATGTAATCAAAGAACTTGATCCATGAATTCATAACATCATAATTTGAAATATGTTTATAAAATATAGAAAATCATAGAAAATCATTTCCATAGTAGTCAAGGAACACTACCAATACTATCATAGTGGATCATTTTTACTTCATAAACCACTTTAATAGTTAGGGTTCACTCTAAAGGCATGCATATTGGATATATTGCCTCCTTGAAATGGGTTAACATCAAATTAGAGTCTTTTTTATATCATGATATATCCATATTTTCCCATTACATTGTAGGGATATATAATTTGGGTCCCAAATTTCACACAATTAAAATCATTCAGATGTATTAATAAATATCATAAAACCTTCATCATATCATAACCCACAAAAAAATTTGTTTTTTATAAATATTTTATCAATTTATAATAGAGTAACCCATGGAAAAAAAATGAGATTCATAAAAATATTTTCATTATCAACATAATCCATCTATAGAATGAATAAGGATGGTATCATTTGATCATACCCTGGTAAATAATAATTAACATAATATATTTTATGTTAATTGAGAATTCATTGAAAAAATAAATTTGTACATTTATTGATGAAAATTAAATTATCACTTTGAAATGACTTATTTAACATCTAAAAATTTTAAAAAATATTTAAGGAAACATTCTATTTGAAACAAAAATTATAAAATTTTAGAGGAATATAAAAATCAATGGGTTGTTATGATAGTGTGTAATTCATTTCATTTTGTAAAAGTTAAATGAAAATATTCCTTTCATACTTTTGTAAAAATAGTCATTGAGTACATTTTTTGGAAAATGGAAAGAATATTAATATTAAAAAATTTTAAAAAAAAATCAAATCATCGGTTAAAATGACTTTAAAAAATCATAGTAGAATATTAAAAATATTCGTGAAAATATTTTTAGGAAACATGGATATTGAAGAAAATATTTTTTTGACTGATGAAAGAAATAAAGTTGGTTTTCCTTAAAAATTTATTTTCTACATCTTAAGTAATTATAGTGATAAAAATGAATGTAAAACATTAATACTAAAGAAATATTAATCGGATAATAAAATTTATTTGTTTTTGGACAGGTATATCATGAAATTTCATCATCATTAACTTAATCATAATCAATCCTGATACACAATGATATAGTAATATAAAACACTTACCACTTGATATATAAATAATATCCAAAATTAATCCTTAATAAATTTTAACCTAAGGGGATTCATGATATAAATTGTTAAATGGTATGTATATACACCTTGTAAATAAAGATTGGCGCCTAATAAAATATATTTCCCAAAGAAGGTAATTTAAGATGATAAACCCTTACCTATTTGGTAATATATTAATCAAAACATCATGAATTGGAGAAATATATATGAATTTTTAAATGCAAATAATTTTTATGAATGTTATAATTAAATAAATTAATTTTAAGTACATGCACTACACTAAGGAAAATAGTGGTTAATATATAATGTGACCCACAAAAATAAAAGTGAGATGAGAAATCCCTTAATTCAGGTTCGTCTTCCCTAGAATGTGTTAAAACCTCCTATAAAATAGATATATATACATATATTGAAAATATATTATAGAATAATAAAAATTAATTTCATACCATATATGATTTAATTATAAAATATTTAACTAGTTTATTAATAATTAATTATTAAAAGAACTATTCTCGGTGATACATGCTTCATTTTTCATGTTTGTTTTGACTCAGCAGTTTTGGTCCTTATACATTTATCATGGATCTATAAGCTCCATAATTTGAATAATTATAAAAAATTAATAGATATTTAATATATATATATATAGAGTCATCCATAAAAGTAGAGATAGAAAAATGAATTATTTTGTTTATATATATTATAGGTCGTACGTTCGCATGAAAGTTGTTTTCACTTTTTGACAGAAGGAATGAAAAAGGGTAAATAATAATTGAACATTAAATAATAATAATTATATCATATAGATAATATAAATTCATAAAATCCATACTTATTTCCATCCATGTAGAGTGGAAATGAAAAATTAATCACATCACTTTATAGAGGGGGAAGTCGACATATATACATGAGCGGGATTATCATTTTCCAAAAGATTGGAAGGTAAGAAGGTAGATATGATAATATCATTAAAAAACATAATTATGTAATAAATATCATATAAAAATTAAATACATCATAATAATAATCCCTAAAATATTGTGATGAAAAATTAACTGTATCACTATGTGGAGATGGTAAGTCGTACATACGGATGAACGATACATTCTCATCCCACATGATAAGAAATAGGGTGGATAATATTGAATTAATAATCCTAATACAATTTCAATATAATAACAATAATAAATTTATTATTTTATCATAAATTACATGGATTTATATGATTAAAAATAACATGTAAAAAATGTGATATGTTAAGATGATTAATTATTCTTTGAAATAACTTGTTTATATATCATCTTAATGAAGCTATGGTTGGTCATTTGGAGTGATAATAACCTCTAAAATGTGGAGATGGATTTTTTGATGATGATTGGGCCAGGTGTGGATGATGTACATGGATTAGTGTTTTGTAAAGATATAGGTAATGGATGAGTTTTTATAGGGGAGGGAAATGCCAAACTTGGAATGAAAAAAAGATTAAAATATAATCAAGTAATTATAACTAAAATCTTCAAAATGCATGTCATTGAAATAAAAATATTATCGGGATTCAATGATAACATCTAATGAAATTTAAATAGCTTTCCATTTTAATTTAAAACTTATAATTTTTAGTTAACCTCTTCATTAGTCATTTGTTTCCTTAATCGTGGTATCAACCCTTTAAATTTTAAAGGCTTAAAAATATTACAATAATAGGAAAAGTGACTCATAAATGGAACACTATTAATATTTACAACCATATTCCATTCACTTTTGTGAATATAATTTTTTAATCAAATCTATATAAATTTATAAAGTATTACATTTTTAAAACATCATTAAAGTCAATTTTAGAACAATTCATTTAATTTTACATTAAAGACACCAATAAAAATATGGAATTAAAATATAGTATTTTAACACATCCTAAATATTTTATATGTCTCTAAGAAATTATTTTATCACTATCATTCACATAAATTATATTACTTTTTTTATTTTTAAAATCATTAATTTTATTTTTCTATTAATTGAAGATATATTGTATCAATGTTGTGTAAGAATTTAATGTAAATATATAATCACTAAAAATTATAAATAAATTACCCAAATTAAAATAATTTATATATGGTCAAAATAACCATTAAATTTAATTCCTGAATTTCTTTTTTATAATGATAACACATATGAGATATTTAAAATAATTAGAGTGACATTTTGTATTTTTCATTGCTTTAAATATCATATAGATAATTTTCTTGAAATAGTTTCCCTTAAATAATTAAATTCTTAGACTATGGTGCCAATGATCGAATTAAATCCACCAAATTATAAATAATATGAAATATTTAATCTTAACACTTATTTTCAATAATGGTTACCTAGATTTTAACTGTTCATAGTTGATAAATTTTAGCAAGTTTACTATTTTAAGTGCCTAAAATAAAAGGGATCTAAGTACGATAATTGGACCTATGGATTCCACATTTTGAATCCATTTTCTGCAATTTAATTTCATTAAGTGAAATGAATTCATTTTAAAAAAATTGTGAAAAACCAGATGAAACCCATTTTTGGATAATTATATTTTTAAGGATAAATATAGATTTGTTCATATCCTATGGATAGAAATTTTTTTATTAATTTTAAAACATCTGATTAAATATATAATATATATTTTTCATTAAATTCATTCATAATATTAAATAATTTAATTAATAATTATAAATACACATTACATGTATAAAAGTTTTTTTTTCAAAAAACATATCCTTTATTTTCAAAAGTTATTTATTTTTTTTATAATTAATTAATAACCAAAGAAATAATATTATAAATGTTTAAATAAAAAAATACTTCATAATGTAGTTACTTTAATTCTTTCCATCAAATAAAAAAAATTGGAGATATCTTTAAAATTAAATAATAATATTATAAAATTATATCACAATTCTTTTAGACTCAGTGAAAAAAATATTTTTTTAAAAATATCACGGTGTGACATTCTACACCACATAAAATTATTTTCACCCATAACATTTCATCACTGTGATAAAAAAAATAATTATATCTCTAATTCATTATATCCTCGGGTTCCCAAGTAGCTTCTTTAAATTAATAATTCCTCTAATGAACATTAACCAAGTGGGTAGTCTTGATCCCTAGCACTTTATCTCTATTATCCATTTTTTGGACTATTTTTCCTTTGTAATAATCATCATACTCTAGTGGTATAACCTATGAGTTTAGCACATGTGATGGGTCAGGTTGTACTTCATCGGAAATGATACATGGAACCCATCATTAACATGAGAGAATTTTGAGGGAATCACCAAATGATATGTTTTAATCTCTACTTGATCAAGAATCTAAAAAAGGCCAATATATAAAGGGCTCATATGTATCTTAAAAGAAGATCTCATAACCTTCTTACAAGAAGAAATTCATACAAAAACCTTCACACCAACAACAAACTCCATATCTCATCGACAATTATCATCATTAATTTTCTATCATCTATTATCTGCCTTGATGTTCTATTAAATAGATCCAAAATTCTATTTTGTTTCTTCATCTATCTTGAGTCCCAATATCATTATTTTTACAACATTATATGACCATGTTGTACTTATATAATTATTTTTATGTAGTGTTTCCTAAGGATCCATATCAATGCTTAAGTGAATGATATTTTTGTATGAAAACTCAACTAAATAATGTTGTTGACCCCAACCAAATTTGAAAATCCTAGAATAAGCTCTCAGTATATCCTATAAGCATTTAACTGTTCTAGTAGATTGAACATATATCTATGGATGATTAGATGTTCTAAAACTCAACTATTAATCCAAAGCCTACTAATTACTTACATTATGTATATTCTAGAATTTTTATAAAGAGAGAAACATTCCCTGATAGAAATTAAGTTTGTGACTTTGTAAAGTGGTCAACTACAAAAAAAAGTATTACGCTCTTTTTTCTTGGGGAGTCTAGTCAAAAACATAAATGGAGATGTTTTCCAACTTTGATTATAGTATGGTTAATAGTTTTAACATACCTTTATAAAATTTTATTTTATCCTTATTTTTTTGACATACCATGAAATGAGATTCATGCTCTACAATATATCTCTAGATGTTTTCCCACAAGGAATAATCTTTCAGATCCCTATACATATTCATACTTTTAGGGTGAATATAAATGAATCAATATGAGATTTATCCACTGTATATATCTTCAAATATTTTATTGATGGGGCACATAAAATGTTCTTTAATCTTACCATTCCATCATAATAGTGGTTGAGATTAAGAATTATTATATCCTTAATATGTTATTCCATATCTTCCTTATGTGACACTACACTATTCATTATGATATATGGTTAAAAATTAATCTGATAAGGATATGATCTATCCCAATTTCTCAGAATTTCATGTTATATCTTCTAAATGTACAAAAGTATTAGATCTCTTTAAATACTCATCATGTCTAGACTTGCATAGTACTTCAAAATAAGAGCTTGAGCGACATTTATTACTTTCCCATGTTGGTTATGTATTTAAAATTACTACTATTTAATAATCTCTAACCATATTCTCTAAAATATATTAAATTATTTCAGAGTAAATATATACTTTAATCTTTTATAATTAATGTAAGTATCACAATTTTCAACATAAATAAAATTCATCCATAACATTAATGAAATAATTAACAAAGTTAAATCCAAATCATGAGTTCAAAATTTTTTTGGATGAAATATAAATTATCATGAAGCATAAGCTATAAAAATATCATTATTCTCGATAATTAATCCCAAAAGAATCATTAATGTGTTTTTAATATTTCAAATACTTCTCCATATAACGTAGTGTATGGCCAAATTCATTTACTAGACTTATTTTTAGTTACTTTAAATCTTATTGACATTCATCTATCCAATGGAGCTTTTCTCCCTTCCAAGTTTACTTAGTGAGAATATTTGACAACCATGACAAATTATCCAAAAATAATTGATTATATCCACCCCAATAAAGAAATATATAGATCTGAGTCATATCGGTTTTCATAAGACAATATTCAATAACTTCTTTCATTAAAAAATCCAATGATATACCCCTTATTGAGATTATATGTCCAAAAAATAAAACTTTTTCTTTATAAAATTCACAATTTGTAAAATATTTATACATAGATTCCTTTCATAGGTTATTAAATGCAATACTGAAGTAATATTCATGTTCTTCCTTTCTCTTTTAATTTATAAGTATATAATCTATACATACTACTACAAATTAATCATGTAAATATCTAAATAATTTATTCCTTAAATCCTTGAATATAGATGAATAAATAGTAAGGCAAAACCACATCACTATATATTCATAGTTTCCATATATTTTAAAAAAATTCTATAATGGATATATCATCCTTAACCACCAATTGATGATATCTAGAATGATGTTCAATCATGGAAAAGTAATGACCTATACACAGTTGATCAAATAAGTCATAAATATGAGGCATATGATACATATTTTTATTATGACCTTTTTATATTATTAATAATCAATAGAAATTTTCATTTATCCATATATGTTCTTAAAAAAGTGAATAGGTTCACCCCAAGGTGACATAGTTAGCTGAATAAATCCCTTATCAAGTTTATCCGGTTTGATTCCTACAACTCAATTAGGGCCATTCTATATGGAGTTTTTGAAATAGATATAGCTCCATGTATGAATTATATTAAGAACGAAACATCACAATAAATTTGAAGGCATGGAAACACTTCTATGAATACATTAGAAAACTCTCAGATAATAAGAGTATTATCAATGTTATGTTTATCCTCAACAATCTCATATCAACACCCATTATTAATAAGAATAAAGACCCATAAAATTCACACAATTTTCATTGTAATTTCATATTTATCATCTCATAGATAGATAATAAATGGTTGTTTCAGAATATTAAACATGACATCCATTATTCAGAAATTGATATACACTTTATGTAATGAAATCCAATCCATTCCCAAAATAGCATCAAAATCGTCTTTAGGGGGAATAACATGTTTTTCATGAAAATAATTTCTGACGACTTTAACCAGATAAAAATCATAAGCTTTTGATGAGATAATCATACCATCATGAGTTTTAATTTCTAATTCAAAATCATGTCATTCATGTGGTACTAGTATACCCTAATAAAATTCTCTAGATATAAAAGAGAGGGTAGATCCCGAATCAAAAAATTTATTTATAGTTTTATGTTTCATGGCATGTATACATTTCACCACTCTATTTTCCACATAATAATTAGTCATCACATGATATTTCCCTTTTTATCTAGGCTTAATATATTTTTAATGTTGATCAATATAATTTACCTTTATATTTGAGCACTGTTTATTAAAATTTCTATACTCATTGAAGTTGAAAAACAAGAGTGTGGTTGTCAATTCTATGGTTTTTAATCCATCATTTTAATCATATTCCCATTACTTGAAATTAATTTTCCCTAATGGAGTTTCATTCCACAGTTAAATCATTTACCAATCCCATTAGGAAAATTGAAACTTTATTTCTAACCACACATTGAGTATAAAGGAAATGACAACTTCTTCACTTCATGAATTTTAGAATTTCTATTGAATTATATCTTCATTTTCTTCTTAAAAATATGATATGGATAGGAAATTACGATATCAATTTCCACTATGATATCACATATAATGACTTCTCCATAGCTACTGATGTATCATATGGAGAATTCCCTTTAGAGACATGGTTTTAATCCCATGAAGAACTGACTAATCTTAATTTTGGGTTAGATGACGATACGTAAAGCATACCTCAAAATCCATATAAAATTTTCCTCGTAGGTACTAACAGGTTATTCATCCTTGTAATTTAGCTCAAAGAATTATTTCCTTATGTTCATACGAATAATAGGGGGAAAATTCTTATTGAAAAATTATATCTTGAACTCATCCCACTTAATGGAGTTAATTTATTCCAATTTCCTCGTGTTCTTGATATGATTCCACCATTGATATACTTCTCATTCTAAATGATAAAAAATATAAATAAATTTTTAATGTTACGAATAATTGATATAGAAATATATATATTTTGGGCTATAAATCAACTTCTTAGAGACTAGGGGATCAAAAGACCCACTAAAAGAAGGTGGGTTTTTCCCCATAGGGGACTCAACGGAATGATTCTACCTCATTTTCTTGTTTAAAATCCCATCATGACTCATATAATAAGAATCATTCTTAATAAAAGGTAAGATATCGTTAATTTAATCCTCTATAAAAGTTGGGTTTTAAATACGACAATCATTTCATTGTTCATCGCATTTACCATAATCATAATTCCTTCAGGTTCTAGCCATTGAATGTAACAAAAAATCATATTGTGAGACACAATATACATTTTGAAAAACTATATAATTAGGAGATATCATTTATAGTATGTCTAAATCAATGAACCTTCAATTTGATATATGAGACCATATTCTTATCCTATGTTATCCATCATCGTTACTAAAATTTATGATTTTCTCTTATACTTTTACTTATCCATATTTCCCATACAGATGTTTTCTCATCATAGTTTCAACGATAACTAAATATTTCACTAATAACAACTACATAAACCCATACTTTTTATACATAGATATTACATCTTAATAGATTAATATTCATTAAATTACATAACGATCCCTTCCAGAATCATATAGTTTTAATATCATTAAAAAATTATATACAAAAACAAATGGTTTATAATTGTACTATATCTTGTCCCCATTTGTTTATCATAACTAGAAGAATTCTTATAAATATTATAATAAGTAAATTTTTTCATTACCTGGAAGGGAACTTATGAAATAGTGAGATCATATGATTTGTAAGGCTAAACAAGGGGGGTGATGATCATGTAAACATAACATAATAATAAGTGTATGATAACTTGAGAATAATGCTTGAAAACCAAAACCTATATATAATATATTATATTCTTGAGCCATGGAATAATATTTGTTATTAAATTTACATAAATCATAATTAAATAAATGAATAAGTTCCGTGAGATTATAACATTTGTATATGACATAAGTTTTTGGAATTCACAAAATTATAGTAAATCATTTCCCTAATTGTTAAGGATCACTTATAATACTACCATTGTGTATTTTGTTTACTCACCAAACTATAATAATACTCAAGGTTCATTTCCAAGACTATCATATTGGAAGAATTCCATTATTAAACTAGGTTCACACCCCATTCTAGTTCTATTTATCTCTAGGGATATTTATATTTTCCCAATATATTGGTCGGAGATATAATTTCAGGCCCACCCATCAGATAATTAAAACCAAAAAGATGTATTCCACATAATCATAAGGGATTCATCATATCATAAAAAAAATCAGATTTATAAAAATTTTATCATTTAATAATATAATAACCATTGTAAAAGAAATAATATTAAAAAAATCCATCATCATAACCATAAACTATCCAGATAAAGAATAAGGATGGTCTCATTTGATCATATCCCTTGAAAATCACAATTAATATAAAATATATAATCATTTATTAAAATTTATTTAAAATATTAGTTATAAAGATTCATGAGGAAAATATCCTTTTCACAATGAAATCACTTTTTAAAGTCTAATTGTTTCCCCTAACATTAAAAAAAATTTTCTTTCAAAAGAACATTTGAAACATGTAAAATAAGCTACAAAGTATTGTATAGTCATGATAGTAATAAATTAATCTAATTCAATATAAGTTTAAAGAAAAAATTTCTTTCCTAATTTCTTAGTAAATTATTAAAATTACCTCATTCATAAATTAAAAAAAATATTCATTTTAAACAATTTTTGTTTAAAAAGACAATCATGGGTAAAATTGATTTCAAAATATTATATAGAATGATTAAAACCCCTACCACTTAGTAAATTTTGTATCATAATACCCATGAGAGAAAAAATTGTATTTAACTGTTTAAAATTCCAATCTTAAGGATATTGATGAAAAATTATTTCAAATAGGTTTTACATACATATCAAAACTATGTTTGGTGCATAACATAACTTATGTCCCAAAAAATACAATTTGAGATGATAAGCCCTTATCGCTTTAGTAACATCTAAATGAAAACATAATGAAAGGTAGAACATTATATGAGTTCAAAATCATCATATTATTAATTAAATACATCATATAATACTTTCATGTTTTTTACATGCACAACACCAAAGAGACTAAGATGGTGCACGACATATGTCCCACAAATATGAATGTGAGATGATAAATCCATTACCATATTAATGAATTACTTTATAAATGTTTAAAACACCTCTATAATAAATAAGGATCTATTGTGACTATATTCCCAAACCATACTAAAATATATCGTACCATATACAATTTACTTATAACATTTCATCACCCGCTTATTAATAATTATTTAATAAAATCATTATTCCATGGGACATCCACTTCATTTTTTATGTATGCATTGGTTTAGTAGTCATAGGACTTATATATTTATTATGTTAAAATAATCACATGAATTTTAATCAAGATATAAATTTCATAAATATTCAATATATATATTTAGTTTCAACCATAAAATTGTAGATAGAAAAATGAATTATTCGTTTCATGTTGACAAAAGGTCATACATATACACGAATATTGTTTTCACATTACCATAAATGGAAAAAATCTAACAGTAAATAAGAATTAACCTTTAAAAAATCATTAAATTAATATATATATATATATATATATAAATAATATATAGTCATCAAGTTAATCCTTATTTACATCCATTTAAATTTGAAATGAAAAACGTTCATCAATTTAGGGATGTGGTAGTTCACATGTATGCATGAGAAAAGTTATCATTTTCTAATTAATTGAAATGAAAGATGGTATATATATATGATATTATCATTATAAACCTATAATTATGTCAAAAATATAATATATAAACATTAATTTCATCGAAATTCTAATCTATATAACATTGTGAAGAAAAATGAATTGTATCGACATGTGGAGATGATAAGTTAGACGTACACACGTGTGATAATTTCCCTTAACATTTTATAGGAAATATAAGGATAATGGTTTTTGAATAATCATAATAAAATTAAATTATATTTAGGATAATAAATTTATTATTTTATAATAAATGATATATATTTACATGAGTCAAAATAAGATATAAAAATAATGTTATTGGTTAAGACGATAACTTCTTCTTTGGAAGAACTCATGTAGATAAAATATTAAGGAACATATTGGTAGTATTTTAGGGAAACAAGAACCTCTAATATATGTATAAGGATTTTGAGAAGATAAGTTTTCAATTTATTCCATATATAGGGATGAAATTAGTGTAAAGAAAATAGGGAAGGGGCATCCATTAACAATAGAGTGAAATAAAACACATGGAATTACTAAAAAGATTAAAATATAACTAAGTCATCTTCATGGAAAATGATTCAAAATTTATAGAGATTAAAATAAAAAGATAATATGGTAAAAAACCCCTCATCTAATGAAATTTTTATTGGTTTCTATATCATTTTTAACATTATATTTTTCATTAACCTCTTCGTTAATCATCTTGACATTAACTCTAGTATGAACTTTTTCAATGTTAAAGGGTGAACAATGTCACCATATGTGACTCATGAATGGAACACAACTGATACCTTTAAATATATTGCATTAACTTATCTGAATATAATATTTTAATGAATTTTAAATCATTAATAAAATATTATTTATTATAAAATATCATTAATATAAATTATAGACCTATTCATTTAATTTGACTTTAAAGATACCATGAAAAAGATTGAATTAAAATAAATTATAATAAAACATACTAAATATAGAATATTTATATAATAAAATACTTAAATACTCAAACGCACTATAATTATATAACATTTACTTTTTTAAAAATCATTTATTTTTCTTATTAATTTAAAAAATACTATCAGTGTTGTGAAATAATTTTTAGGTAATTAAATAATCACTATATATTATAAACAAATTAACATCAGGAAAATAATTTTATTAATTTTAAAAATAACCATTGATATTCATTAAAAAAAATTAATGTGAACACATAAGAGTTATTTTAATTCTAGAGAGAGACATTATGTATTTTAAATTACTTTAAATATTATATATGTAATATTCATTAACATGTACCCCCTAAATAATTAAATTTAATTCCTAAGGTGATAATGGTTGAATTTCCTTTATTAAATAGAAATAATGACGAAAATGGGATATTAACACATATTGTTTATCCTGGGTTATCCTGATTTACTCTTTACGAAGTTGATAAACTTTAGCATTGTTAGTATTCATAATTCCTAAAAATAAAAGGAGCCTAATTGAAAACTTTGTACCTCAAGATTTCAAATATGGAATCCATTTTTAAAAATTAGATTTATACAAGTGGAAGAAATTAATTTTAAAATACGTTCAAAAAAAGATGAAAACCTTTTTAAAAAATTTATTTTCTAGAAACAGTAGATTTATTCCAAACCCATGCCTAGAGAAAAAATTAGATAAATGATTAAACATTTTATTAATTATATAATATATATAGTTTACTAAAATAATTCATCAATTGTCACAAATTTTATTTATTAATATGATAACACATTTCATGGAGAAAAGTAGTTTTTTCATAAAAACATCTCCTTTATTTTCAAATTACGATTACATTCAATTCAAATTACATTACATCCAATGAAATAATTTTAAACATGTTTAAAACATTAATTTTTATAATTTAGTTATTCCTATTCATACTCGCCAATATAATGACCATGTAATAATTTTTAAATTCAATAAATATATTTTAATTGTATTTCATAGTTCATTTAACTTATTTTTGTGTGTAAAAGAAGATATCAAGGAAATATAATATAATTTTTATGAAATATTAGAGTGTTCCATAATAAGGAAACTCAGAGTTGACAGAAGAGTTATTATGAAAATCATTGATGAGATTTATAATTCAAAGCTAATGAGAAGGTATTCCTATGATTTTCTCTACATAATAAGCTTATGATTTTTGAAAATAGTTAAAGTTGAGCCCTAGTTATTTTAGTACCTTCAAGATTATTTATTGAATAGTTTGTTAGCATATCATTTTGTGCTTCTACCAAATCTTTCTCAAGTTCATGATGTCCTCCACACAAATATTTTAAAGAAGTATATCTATTATCCTTCAATTTTACTGAAATAAAAGGTTTTACTACTGAATCATGAACTTTTCTATGAAGAATATTAGAGAGTAATTATGGATCATAGTGATAATGTTCTATGAAACAAGATTACTCAACTATATGATGTTCTTTAGAGGAATCATAAATTCGAGGAAGGGATGTGGGAAAAAAAGGATGTGATGAAGCATAGATATCCTAGTTTTTCAGCATTAGATAGATAGATTGAAGTGTGTGAAATTAATTTTAATGGGGTATAATGGAACACCTAAAAATTTTATATTAAAATCTATTAAAATATACTTTATGTATTTGAAAACATTTATTAAACGAAACCTCAAGTCTAAAAAAACTATAATATAGTAATACATTGTGACAAAGATAATAAATTATAAGGAATGATTAATAATAACCAAATTATAAATAATATTTATATAGTTTTGAAATAATTCAATGTTTTTTTTAAATTCATAATAAATAAGTACTCAATTTTCAATAAATTCATTTAATACTTCAAAAATATATTTTTTTCAAAAAACTTTTAATTTCATTTTGTGCATGTGTATTATAAATAATTTTTTCTATTTTTTAGAAATATTATTCATGAAATAAATATGAGTATTTAAAAATAATTTATTATGATCCTCAGATAAATTTTTTACATTTTTACAAAAGGATTTAAATTTGAGTGGATTGTGTAAAATACCATTTTCTGTAAAACTATCATTCTATTTTTTTAAATAATGTAATTTTAAAACCTCATTATGTTTTTCTATTTTATAATAAATTAAAATAAACCTCCTTTAATTATAAATAATATAATTATTTACAAAGGAATCACCATTATTCTTTAATTCTGTATAAACTGAATTTTTTGCTTGAAAACACATTTTTCTAAAAAAAATGTTTAATACATGCAATCTTTTCATATTTATATTTTATATCAAAACATTTTGTATAATTATTTTTATTAAATTTATTGATTATATATCCAATAAAAAATTTTATCATTAATTTTATGGTTTTTAGAAGAAAATGGATGGAACTAAATTCTGTAATATGCTGAAAATGAATTTTTTTAAAGTGTTTCCGTTGTGTTTTCTTGTTTATTTAAGATTATCTGGTTTAAATAAAAATATTTAATTGGGTAAAATATTTTAATTATTTTTAATCATCATAATTAATATAATATAGTAGGTTCTATATATGTTTTGGTCATAAATAATTGAAAACCTAGAAAAATTGATTAACAAAATTAAGGGTAAATTGGGTTTATAGGGGGTTAAACTAAAATATAAGGGTTGTAATTCCATAAAATCATTTAAAATTATTTTTTTGAAGATATTTTAACCATATTATATCTTATTTTTGAATCATTTTCGATTTCTTATTATTTCTAATAGATGTGACCTTATATTATTGAAATATGTTAAGTAATTTATTAAATATCCCTCCCCTCAGGTATAAAAGATGATGCATTGGATTATATTATTAAAAAACTTATAAGCTTATATATCATCGATAAAATACTTTTAAACCACCCTATATAAATTCCCATAATCCTCGATCCCCTTGTCTTCTCCAAAAACCCATATTTTAACTATTATGGTATAAGAATGTAGTTCCCCAGGCCGGGTTGACCACTCTAAAGGAGCAAGGGTAATCGATGGATTACTTATTTAATGTTTTTATTCATAATTAAACCTATTTAACTTTTTTTGTTTCTAAACAAAATCAGTGATATATCAAAATTTCATTGAACATGTAGAAATAGTGTGATAGATAGAGCACAACACAGAATATTTAAAAGGTTACATTAAAAGGATTACTTTCTGTCTTGATGCTTAATCTCCCCAACATGTATTCTACACTAAAATATTTAAAATAATTAAATTGGTAAAAAAAGTATCACAATGTGTCTCTCTAAAATCCATATTGGAGGTTCTTTATACTTTATCTCATTGTGTTACCAGAATCCACACTGTCCTACTCTAGAATCTGTAGTAGAGACTTCTTCTCCCGAATCACATAAGAGACTTCCTACACCATAATAAAAATGATATAATTCATCATATATTAATGTTTTGATTCAATATGGGATGATATTTTGATCTTCATCTATGATATTTATGGATCAAACACTCTTTTGTACCTATTTAATTACATTTGAAAATTATTATGGTCTTTGTTATAGATTTTTGATCACCTGTATTTGATCAGTTTCCATAGTGAATTAATGATTAGGATATTATTCCTTCTAAGGATTTTTTCATTTACTCAAACTAATATGTGTACAGGTGGTTCACACAAATTAATCATAAATATTATATAAATTATTATCTAGCACAATATAATCTCAATAATCCATCTTGAAATCTAAAACACCATAAAATCAATTATAATCTCCTCTTATATTCTGCTCGGCTTCAGTCTCAAATTAAAACCACTTCATTCATGTATTTCATAAAATCCAAAACCTTATCATATTTAATTTATCCCATTCAATAGATAAATTTTATATTCACGTATACATTATCCCATGAAAATATTTCACACAAGGGTCTAAGTATGAAAATACTTTCCACTTCATTTTTCACAAATAGTTTCATGTTTTGTATGCACTAATTATCAAATAATACTTATTTATGTATTATTTAATGGGTTTTATGGGTTTCATGAACCTTCCTCATTCTTTCAAATGAAGGGATCTCATGATTTACTTTCAACTCCTCCACATGATCATAAAGGGTTCACAAAATATATTCAATTCCTTTATGTATCTAGGGACTATTCACGTGGGTGTTTCCTCATGTGTCTTCATGTAAAAAGCAAAATGATTTTCAAGATATCATGTTACAATAAGCAAGTTCTTTAGGAATCCCTCATGGAAGGAAAATTAGCTTCACCTGGTTAGTTCTTCACGAGTTCTCTTCCTTATCACGAGTTGATCATGAAATCTTATACCCTCAATTGCATGATCTTATGTGGATCATGATAAATAATCTCCCTTATGAAAAATTTCCATAATATCCTTAGAAATATAGGAGGCATGAAATTGGAAATCTTCACATATGAAATATATTATTCACATAATAAGCCATGGGCCCAACAACTCTTACATGCCATGTAAACTTCCCAGGGAAGGGGTTTAAACATGACCCCACCATTAAACCATGTGTAGACTTCTATAAAAGTCTTTCCCATGAGGTTTTCCCCTTAGACCCCCTATATATGGATTAGGGCTAGCCTTGAGAGATTCCCATGGGTTTGATTTCATTTTAATACAAGTCCCACTCACATATATACATGTAGAAATAATCTATGAATAAAAATTAATGTTCAATAGTTAAATTATATGAAAAACCAACCATTACTAAATGTGAACCATCAAAATTTTATTTTCATTAAAATTAATTATTGATTCATTAATAAATTCATTTTTACAGGGGAACCTTAATTATTGAAATGTTGTAACAATGATAAATCTTTAAATATTCATGAAAAATGATATTTTCAATGGCCTTTAAATTAATCACGTTGAAATATTTATTCAAGAAAATATATGTAAATACATTCTTCATGGCCTTCTCTAAATCATCATGAAATAATAGTTTAACTATATAGACTTCTTCTTAATGTTATAAAAAATAGTTTCATCATTGACATAATTCATGAAACTTAAGATCTCTTAAAATAATCATTAGAGTTAGCCAAGGATAATTTTCTAACTATGAAAACAACAACAATTAGATTGATCCATAAAAATTCTATTATAATCACCACTTAATCCACCAGCCAATATTAATTTATTGAATGTAAAAGACATTTTGGCTCAATAAAATCACAATTTTTTTTTTGTTTTTAAATATTAGGAAATATGAAAATTCAATATATTGTGAAATATTTTCACCCTCATATTAAAAATCATTATGAAAAGGGTAAATATGGTATTATCAATTACTAATATTTTCAAAAACTTGATCATCAACCTTATATTAAATTTTAAATATAAATTTTAATAGAGGAATGATCTCACATTTTAATCCTAGAAAAGAGACCTTAATTTCTAAACACTGAGTTTATGAGGGCTAACCCAGTGATGGAAATTGGAGAGATAAAACAAAGGCAATTTAAGCTATCTATAAAATACCATGCATGTGAAATCATGCTAAAAAATTATTAATTTTCATTAAAGGCATTGAAAATCACAATATTCTTCAATGAAATTATAAATATTTCACATTATTCTATAGAAATTTTCTTTACGTAGGAATCAGAATGTTTTTCAACGTCATCTTATTATTCATACATTTTAGTTTGATTTGTCCAAACAACAAAAAACACTTTCTCATAATTATCTATATTAAAATAATCATCATAAGACTTTCTATTTTTTTTTTATAATATTCTATATCTCAATAGAAGGAATATATATAGGTTGTCTTGTCATGAATTTACAAAAATTGAAACCAATTTGATTACATGTCCCATAGACTTCTTGTAGGCCCCTATAAAAGTTTATTCATTATAGCAACCCAGAATTTTCTTACATTAGCAATACATCATTTCAAAGATAAACAACAAAATAGTATTACACATAGAGGATCCAAAGGTTTAGTTACTTGGGAAAACTAGGACCATACATAACAAATACAACATCAAGCATAAATATTTATTTAATTTCTTCTTCTCTAGATTTTTATTGGTACTTTTCCTATCCTTAATACATGTATCCACCTGAGGATTTACATCAAAAGGGGTGAGATAGAAGCCTAGTAAGAGGATATATAAGAATAATATATCATGGGGTCAGAATAATCATGACATAGGCAAAAGATCATGAACATGAGAAGAGCATAAATAAAAGACTTGAAATGTGTAAATTCATAAAAATTAAACATCATATCTTAGATTTTAACTACCACACATACTTGTGAACACAACTAGAATCTTTTTCACACATCATTTCACATTTACTCATGAGATTCATCACTTTATCCAATGCATTGGAGCACTATATAATTTCAGGCGCACCCGTCACATCATAACATTATCATTTATCATTCATGCCACAATAAACATATAACATAAATGAACATAACTAACCCATGAAAAGGAATGGGTTACATTTCATAAGAACACTTTCATAAACATTGGGTTCCCAAAAGAAAGAGGAAACAACATACATGATACAAAAACCATCAACCTTGAATGAGGGGTAAAAGGTGAATTATTAAAGGAAGATTTTTTTTTGGAAAACATTTTGATTGACATAAACTTTAGTATGAAGCTTTTATATCCCCAAAAAGGTAAGATAATTATGAACAAATGAACTTTAATGAGTAACCATATCAAAATGGAGTGAAAGAGGTAGAACCCGAAGGATGAAAGTTGGGTTCAAGAATTTCCCCTTACCTTGTACCCGAATGCTTCCTTCTCTTCAATATCCTGTATAATGAAATTATATTCATTAATTAGAAATAAAGAACCATGTGTAAATTTATAGGGTTAATTCTAGTTTCATTATGTCATATTATGTTCTTTTGGATGACTTATATATTTTAAAAACATTGTTTGGGGATGTTCGTTTTTATGGTTTTTCTTGGGTGCTTCACTTGTATTCTTAAATTGAAGTTTGGGTAGAACATGAGTAGACAACCAAAACATATATTACATGTTATTAATGAGATTACATGAGTTTTAATGATCTTATAATGGATCACATTATATCCATGTGGATGAAACATTATATATGAATCAAATGAAGATTGTGTGGGTTAATTTCAGTAGTTTTTCGATCACAACGGACTTGTTTTAACTTTTATCTTAGTAATATGGCCATAGGTTATTTCCAAAACATAAAATATAACATAATAAAGATAAAATATTCTGGTTCAACCATAAAAATGGGTTCATGACCAGATCTGAAGGTAAAAATGGAAGAAGAGAGCATGTCATTTTTGAAGGTGATAAATTAACACCTCATGAACAACATTCTCTTTAATAAAAAAAAAGGAAGAGGTAAAAGGTGTGGGGTGATATAATATCCCATTATAATCCTAAAATTACATTATATTTATAATAATATAGTTAAAAAACCATTTGGCTGAATATAGGTTGTATGAGATCAAGAAAGGAACTTGAACTTGAAAGGGAATTAAAGGAGAAGAGGGAAGGAAATTACCTCTTAAATCTTCCTCTTGAGATACTCTTTAAGGAAGCTAGTATTGGTCTTTTGATGAGACCAAAAACTTTTGGACGTGGGGGAGGGGCTAGGGAAGGTGTTTGGGTAGAGTTTAGAGATGGATTGGAGCTTGAGAGGTGTGACGAAAAGAGGGAGTGAAGGGTGGCTTTTATAGTGGAGGGGAGAGGGGTTTCCTTAATATAAAATTCATTAGTTTATTATTTCCCCACAAGACAAGGACTAGTGAGTCTTGAATGACCAATAATAGTAATTTTATAATTTAATCCAAAAAAAAGTGGGATTACATCAGCATAACATCATTGATGACTCAATTAATACATTATTTAGCATTTATTGTGAATTATCGGATTCTACTATTCATAAAAAATTCAAGTATCTCAGAAAAATAAAACAATTTAACCCATCCATTTTTTGACATGTAGAATCCAAAAATGAATTAAATTTTTTAAAAATAATTTTCTAAATATTATGAATTTAATATTTTATTAAAATCATAATTTACTTAAAAATAGTTTTTACGATTAAAACTGATTTTATAGTTCTTTCAAAAATTATGTAGGGTCTTACAAAATTATCTAAAAACTATTATTCATTTATTAAATAAATTATAGGGAAATAAATATTCCTTTAAATTAATTAATTAATTATGAATAATTATTTATGACTTATAAAATACCAAAAATGTTTACTAAGGTCAAATTGTAACTTTCTAAGATGTCTAAAGTTTATTTTATTATTCATAGGAATTTTAATCATATGTTGGATAATTTACTATTCATAAGGGTCATATTACTATTCATAAGGGTATGTTACTATTCCTAAGGGTACATTACTATTCACCAAATATTATTTTTGTTCCATTAGACTCCAAACTCATCTTGAACACAACCCTGTATGTCGGATTTTCAAAATTCCAAACATAAGATTGAAAAACATATGTTTAAAGGTCACTTATCACTTTACACAAACAGGTGAGGGCACTTCTTCTTCATTGCCTCTTCTGGTTCCCAAGTTGCATCCTCAAACTTATGGTTCCTCCACAACACTTTGACAAGGTGGGTTGTCTTGTTGCATAAAACCTTATCTCTCTGATCCAGAATCTTTACTGGCTACTCCTCATAGGAGAGGTCATCTTCCAGCTGCACCACGTATGTGTTTCGTACATGTGATGGGTCTGGTATGTACTTCCTCATTAGTGATACCTGAAACACATCATGAACATGAGCCATATTCGGTGGAAGTGCAAGCCGATAGGCCATGACTCCTATGCGGTCAAGGATCTCAAAGGGGCCTATATAACTTGGGCTTAGCTTCCCTTTCTTCCCGAATCGCATGAATCGGTTCAATGGATATATTCTAAAGAAGACTTTATCTCCAACGTTGATCTCGAAGTCCTTCAACAGTTGTCAGCATAACTCTTTTGCCGACATTGATCAGCTTTGATGTGTTTCTGGATGACATGGACCTTCTCTGTCATCTCTTGAACAAGATCGGGTCCAAGTAGCTTTCTTTCTCCAACTTCATCCCAACAGGCTGGAGTTCTACATCGATTTCCATACAGAGCTTCATATGGAGCCATCTGAGAACTCAATTGGAAGCTATTGTTGTATGAGAACTCAACCAATGGTATATGCTGATCTCAACCACCTTTGAATTCAAGAGAGCAGGCTCTTAGTATATCTTCAACCGTCTGAATAGTCCTTTCAGACTGGCCTTCAGTTTAGGGGTGATAGGACGTGCTGAAACTTAATTCAGTACTCAAAGCATGTTGGAGGGTCCCCCAGAATTTAGATGTGAACCTTGGATCACAGTCAGAGACATTTAAGAGTGGAACAACATGCAATCTCCCCACTTCCATCACATATATCTTTGCAAGTTGATCAAGCGAGAGATCTTACCGAATAGAGATAAAATGGGCAGTCTTGGTGAGTCCGTCAACCACAACCCATATAGAATTATTTCCCTTTGACCTCTTCAGGAGACCCATGACTAAGTCCATAGTAACATTTTCCCATTTTCACATGGGTATAGGCAATGGCTGCATCATACCATTGGACACTTCCAATCTGCTTTAACTTGCTGACATACCAAGCACTGTGATATATATTCCGCAATCTCCTTCTTCATGTTATCCCACCAGAAGTGTTCTCTGAGATCACGATACATCTTGGTACTCCCAAGATGGATAGAAAAAGTTGAGCTATGTGCATTATCCAATAGCTATTTCTTTATCCCAGGTGATGAAGGCACACAAAGCCACATTCCATACTGAATCACGCCATCATCGTTGATATGGATCTCTTGCAGCTTCCATTCGTTTACTACATTCACCCTCTTTTTAATCTCCACATCACCCCTTTGTGCTTCCTTAATCTTCTCTTGGATGGATGGTTGCACAATCAATTGGTCTAGGTAGGATGTAACCCCTACCCTTATGATTTCCAAATCCATCATTTTCATATCCAAGATGATTGGGACATTCTCAATCCACAACATGGATAGAGTAGCAGGTTATTTCCTATATAGAGTATCAACTACCTTGTTCGCCTTTCCAAGATGATAGTGAATAGAGAAATCGTAATCCTTGATTAGCTCTAACCATATCCTTCGACACATGTTGATATCTTTTTGTGTGAATATATACTTCAGGATCTTGTGGTCAGTGTATATGTCACACTTATCACCATAAAAGTAGTGCCTTTAGATTTTCAAGGAAAAAATCACGGCTGCCAGCTCTAGATCATGTGTCGGGTAGTTCTGCTCATGGATCTTCAACTATCGTGAGGCGTAGGCTATCACATTATCATTTTTCATTACTACACAACCCAAGCCTTGCTTTGAAGCATCACTATATATCACAAAACATTCTCCACTTTTTGGTAGTTTGAGTACAGGTGTATTGATCAGCCTTCTCTTTAGCTCCATGAAGCTTCCCTCACATTCTTCCATCCAGACATACTTTAACCCTTTCCTTGTTAACATAGTTGGTAGGCTTGACAATCGTGAGAAGTTTCTCACAAAATGTCGGTAGTACCCAGCTAATCCAAGAATAATACGGATTTACGTGACACTAGAGGGCCTGTTCCATTCCTCAATCGCCTTTGCCTTTAAAGGATCCATATAAATTCCCTCACTTGTGATCACATGTCCCAAGAACATGACTTTATTCATCCAAAAGTTACACTTGGTGAACATGGCGTGCAACTTCTCCTTTCTCAATGTCACCAACACAAGTCTTAGATGTTCCTCCTTTCTCTTGGAGTAGATGAGAATATCATCGATAAACATGACAACAAATTTGTCGAGGTAATGTATAAATACTCTATTCATCAAATCCATGAAGATTGTAGGGGCATTAGTAAGTCCAAAGGGAATCACCAAAAACTCATAGTGCCCATACCTTGTATGGAAGGCAGTCTTCTGAATATCTTCCTGTATAACATTTACTTGATGATATCCAGAGCGAAGTTCCACCTTTGAGATGTATTGAGCTCATCTTAACTTATCGAACAGGTTATCAATCCTTGGGAGAGGATACCTGTTCTTTATGGTGATCTCATTGAGTTCCCGATAATCGATACACAACTGCATTTTTCCATCCTTCTTCTTCAAAAAGAGCACTGCTGCACCCCAAGGTGATGCACTAGGGCATATGAACCCTTTGTCTAGATGCTCTTGTAGCTTCTTTTTTAACTCCAGTTCGATAGGATCCATCTTATAGGGGCACTTCGAGATAGTATTTTCTCCGGGTATGAGTTCAATTGAGAAATCTACCTCACAATCTAGGGAAATTCCGGGTAACTCTTCGGGAAATACATCACCTTATTCCCTCACGATGGGAATTTCCACAAGGTTGGAACTTTCCTTCAACTCAACAGTTTGGGCGAGGTATTATTATTCATACAGAATCAACACCCACACCATTGAAGGATTTTTCAATGGAGATTCATGATCTTCCTTTCATTTGTAAAGGAGCATGGGATGGTTCGGAATATGGAATGATAGTTCCTTTTCCCGAAAGTTGATATGTGCTCTATATAACGAGAGACAATCTATTCCCATTATAGCATCGAATTCCACCAAATGAAGAATTACAAGATTTGTCGGAAGAATCTACCCTCATACGCCAACAGGAGAAGAGTCAACCACTTAGGTTGCAATGATTTCACCACTTGGTGTTTTTATAGATATATCTTCTTCAAGGTTCCGACGCTTCAATTCTATAGTTCTACCAAAAATGCAAGATATAAATTAATTCATATAACTAGAATCAAATAACACTTTTTCCATTCTTGAGTGAATAGGAAGTGTACCTTGTACGACTTCATTATCATGCTCCACCTCCGCAGTAGTGATGGCATAATCATTCCCTTGTTCTCTTGGTTTTGGTGGTTGCTGACGCTGATTACCCTCGAGAGCTCGAGGTTTAGTGCACTGGTTTGAATAGTTCCCTAGATCCATAAAGTTGTAGCATTGAACCATGAGTGGTTCTCTCCTTTCATCGTCTACATTATCCTTCTTTTTCATGTCTTTTCGACACTCTTGATCATGGTGTTCTTCTTTCCCACACTTGAAGCATTTTCCCGTCCCTTTGAGGAAGTTCCCATGGTGAAACTTCCCACATTTTTGGCATGTGGGTCGTTGATTTTTCTTCCCACATTTCTCATTAGATCCACCATCTTGAAACTCCAACTTTCTTTTCTTATCACCATATCCATGAGACGATTCTCCAGACTCCATATCCACTTTGAGAGCACACCAAACAACTTCTTCATAACTCCCAAAGTCTCGAATTGAGAGAGCCTTTCGATGGTGTGGTTTTAATCCACTAAAGAATCAATCAATTTTACTATTATTGATGATAAAAAAACCCGAAGCGTACCTTGCAAGCCTTGTGAAATTTGCTTCATAGGGTGTGACAGATTCTCCATATTTTTGCTTGAGCTCTATAAATTCCCTCTCTATATTCGTGTGAAGAGTTATTGGTATGTACTTATTAAGAAAAATTATCTTAAAGTCTTCTCATTCCATCTCTTCAATTTCCTCCCTTGGCTTGGTATTCTTAATCAAAGCCCTCCATTGATCAGCTTCTCTATCCAGACGATAGACGGCTAGAGTCACCTTCTCCATCTCAGAATAGTGAATTATAGAAAATATCTTCTCCATTGAGTTGAACCACTATTCCACAACTAGTGGATCAGATGATCCACAAAACGTCGGTGGTTGTTGCTGCATAAATCAATCGATATCTAGTTTCTCCCTCTTTGGTGAAGGAGGACGTTCCCCATTATTATGGTTATAATTCATAACCTGAGATAATTGAGTAAGAATCACCATGATGTTTTGAACTCCACCTTCCAAATCATTGGGGATTTTGTTCGAGAAATCATTGCATTGGCCCTCGAATGGGTTGTTGGCATGATTTCTCCTGGTACCACCATTTTCTAAAATAAAAATTTTTAGAACAAAAAATAAGTAAACAAGTCATGAATAACTTATTCATTAAATCAATTATACCAAAACATTACATATGGGATCCCTAGGTAAATATTCTTGTGTGAATATTTTTACTTAGTCTCATACTAGAGGTTTTATCTAGGGTTCACTAATCCTAATTCCCAAATTAACTAAACCTTTCCTCTGATACCAACTATAGCGACCTGACCATTTCTTACATTACTATTACATCATTTCAAATATAAACAACATAATATTATTACATATATAGGATCCAAAGGTTTAGTGTCTTGGGAAAACTAGGACCATACATAACAAATTCAACATCAAGCATAAATATTTATTTAATTTATTCTTCACTAGCTACTTTCTGGCACTTGTCCTCTCCTTAGTACATGTATCCACATGAAGATATACATCAAAAGGGGTGATCCAGAATCCCAGTAAGAGGATAGATAAGAACAATATATCATGGCGTGAGCATAATCATGACATAAGAAAACGATCATGAACATGAGAGGAGCATAAATAAAAGACTTGAAATGTGGCAATGCATAAAAATGAAACATAATGTCTTAGGGGTTAAATACCACACATACTTGTGAACCAATCTATCATCTTTTTCACACATCATTTAACATTTACTCATGAGATTCATCACTTTAACCAAGGCATTAGAGCGCTACATAATTCCGGGCGCACCCGTCACATCATAACATTTTCATTTATCATGCATTCCAGAATGAACATATAACATTAATGAACATAACTAACCCATGAAAAGAAATGGGTTTCATATCATAAGAACAATTTCATAAACTTTGGGTTCCCAAAAGAAAGAGGAAACAACATATATGATACAAGAACCATCAACCTTGAATGAGAGGTAAAAGCTGAATTCTTAAAGGAAGAGTTCTTCTAGAAAACATTTTGATTAACATAAACATTAGTATGAAACATGTATATCCCAGAAAAGGTAATATAATAATGAACAAATGATCCTTAAGGATTAACCATATCAAAATGGAGTGAAAGAGGTAGAACCTGAAGGATGAAAGTTGGGTTCGACAATTCCCCCTTACCTTGTACCTGAATGCTTCCTTCTTTTCAATGTCATGTATAATGACATTATATTCATTAATTTGAAATCCAGAACCAAGTGTACATTAATAGGGTTCATTCTGGTTTCATTATGTAATATTATGTTCATTTGGATTACATATAGAGTTTAAAAACATTGTTCGGGGATGTTCGTTTTTATGGTTTTTCTTGGGTGGTTCACTTGTATTATTAAATTGACGTTTGGGTAGAACAGGATTAGACATCCATAACTGATATTACATGTTATTAATGAAATTATAGGAGTTTTAATGATCTTATAATGAATCACATTATATCCATGTGGATGAATAATTAGATAAGAATCAAACGAAGATTGTGTGGGTTAATTTGAGTGATTTTTCGATCACAACTGACTTGTTTTAACTTTTCTCTTAGTAATATGGCCATAGGTTATTTCCAGAACATAAAATATAACATTATACATATAAAAGATTCTGTTCCAACCATAAAAATGGTTTCATGACCAGATATGAAGGTAGAAATGGAAGAAGAGAGCATGTCGTTTTTGAAGGTTATAAATTAACACCTCGTGAATAACGTTCTATTTAATAAATTAAATGGAAGAGGGAAAGGGTGTGGGGTGATATAATATCACACTAGAATCATAATATTACAGTATATGTATAATACTAGAGTTACAAAACAATTTGGATGAATATAGGCGGGGAGAGATCAAGAAAGTAACTTGAACTTGAAAGGGAATTAAAGGAGAAGAGGGAAGGAAATTACCTCTTAAATCTTCTTCTTGAGACCCTCTTTATGGAAGCCATGATTTGTCTTCTGATAAGACCAGAAGATTTTGGACGTGGGGGAGTGGATAGGGAAGGTTTTTGGGCAGATTTTAGAGAAGTATTGGAGCTTGAGAGGTGTGACGAGGAGAGGGAGTAAAGGGTGGCTTTTATAGTGGAGGGGAGAGGGGTTTCCTTAATATAAAATTCATTAGTTTATTATTTCCCCAGAAGACAAGGAATAGTGAGTCTTGAACGACCAAGAATTGTAATTTTATAATATAATCCTGAACCAAGTGGGATTACATCAACAGAACATCAACGATGACTCAGTTAATACATTATTTAGCATTTATTGTGAATTATCGGATTCTATTATTCATCAAAAATTCAGATATCTCAGAAAAATCCCAAAATTTACCACAACCATTTTTCGACGTGTAGAATCCCAAAATGAAGTCCATTTTTCAAAAATAATTTCTAAATATTATTAATTTAATATTTAATTAAAATCATAATTTACTTAAAAACAGTTTTAAAGATTAAAACTGATTTTATAGTTGTTTCATAAATTACGTAGGGTCTTATAAAATTATATAAAAACTATTAAACATTGATTCAATACATTATAGGAAAATAAATATTCTTTTAAATTAATTAATTAATTATAATTAATTATTTATGACTTATAAAATACCAAAAACGTTTACTAAGGTCAAATTGTCACTTTCTAAGATGTGTAGATTTTATTTTATTATTCATAGGTAATGTTACTCTTATGTTGGATAATTTACTATTCATAAGGGTCATATTACTATTCATAAGGTTATGTTACTATTCCTAACGGTATGTTACTATTCACCAAAAATTATTTTTGTTTCACTAGACTCCAAAACTCATCTTGAACACAACCATGTATATTAGATTTTCAAAATTCCAAACATATGAGTGACAAACTTTTGTTTAATGGTCACTTATCACTTAGTAGTTCATTATTTTGTGTTTTCTTGTTATTTTATGACATATTTATAAGAAGGGAAATTTCCATTGAAAAACTTTGGGTTGTTATATTCATGGTATCTTGGATGAAATTATGGTTACATATTTCTCTTCCTGGGCATCAATTCTCATTTGTTCTTTAGAACATCCCCTAAATTTAGGCATGTTTTAATGAAATAAAATTTTAGACAATTAAGAGTAGGCTTTTTTCTTATAAGCATCACAACACAAAAAAATAACAAAATATAGATCTTCAACCATGGTTTGTATGTAATCAATAAAACTATAATTGATGTACTTTTTCAAACTAGTCATTATTTTTTACTTGGGTTGGGATTTACTTGACTCATTTATTTATCCATATTACATGAGAGAGGATCTATCATTTCTCATATTACTGATAATTAGTTCAATAGTGTTTTTGTCTTTTTCACATCTCAAGAATTTCATTACACCATGTTTTCATACAAACCTTCCATTTTCTCATAGTCTTCTATTCACATCATCAGATTATTTGTGCATGATAGGTACATACAAATGTAGTTTATTGTAATGAACAATTTTTTACATTACTGATAGAAATCATTAAAGCATTCAAATCTATTCTTCTTATAATGATTCATTTTTCTTGAGTTTTTCTTCTTGGGTCAAGGTCTTCTCTTCAATTATGCATTACCCCCTAAATACAACCCTTTTATTTTATTTATTAATTTTCATGTTATTCCAAAATTCAAAATCATCATTCCCCAAATTCGTACAAAACCATTAATAACCAAATAACTATCTATTTTTATTTTGTGATGTAATAATTTAGTTTTCACTGATTGTAAACCTTGATGTTTGTAGTGGCGCCACCACTAATTGAGATACTTCTTGGGGAATAGTTATTCATGAATATTTTCACATTTATTATTAATTTATTTGAATTAACTGCATTTTTTACAATCCATTCTTTCCTAGAGTTTTTTTTAAAACTAAATCATCACTAGAAGCATCATTAGTACATAAAATAGTTTTTAGGATAGGGGATATGGTTTCGTTTAGTTTATGAAAACAAGATTATTAATAAAAATATGAGTAGAAACATATATTATTTCTTTTATTTGGAGTGTTACAGATTAAGGAGAGCTATGATTTTTTAGTCTCACCTCTAGTTCTAGGAACATCATGTTGATGGAGTTATTCTAAACATTAACTAATCTTCGCATGGATTCCCAATCCTCCACTAACATATTCAATTATTCATTATGGATGCTTCTTGATTCCTACCAATATTTTTCAAGATAAGGTACAATATTTTATCTATCCTCTAAATGTGAACTCTTGAAAACCACAAAGAAATTTTTAAAATTTTTAAATAAAGATAATGCTTCCAAAAATAAAAAATCAATGATTTTATTCTCAAAAACACTTCTTTTGAATTATTCAACTAATTTATCATATTTTTCATTGTGTATATAAATTGTATATTCCTTTAATTTAACTATATTTTTGATATTATTTGATATCCCAAACTTTTTATCAAGTGCCTGTTTAAAAGAATTTCATTTTCAACTAGCTGTAATTTTTCATCTCGAAGACCCATGAAACCTTTAACAATATTTTTTTACAAATTATTTGGGAACATTATTTAGATTTTATATGAATTGAAGGAGTATATTAGTAACTGATATATCATTATCATAGCTTAATAAGGATTGATTATAATAATTACAATAAAAATAATCACCCCAACATATACAGTTTTGATTATCTTCACTCAGAGATATATATGTTTGTAGTTCAATATTTTTCTTCGGCATTATTGCTGGACTGTTTTTTCAATTCGTATGAGTCTAGGTAAAAATTTCTAGATTATTATCATTTGGATTAACATAAATTTTCTCCAAATGATGTGTCTCATAGTTTTCTCAATATTTTATCTTCATAAAAACTATTTTGGATCTTTAGTGGTAACCCCCTATGATACCAACTGTAGGCCCCATGATGGGTTGAACACTGAGAGTGTGTGTGTGGGGGGGGGGGTTAATCATTGGTTTACTTTTTAAAAATTCGTTATTCATAATTTAACAACATTAATTTTTTATGGTTATCGATCCATATAGTGATATATCACATTATCACTTCACTTATAGAAATAATGAGACAATGTGCAATAATCGTGAGCCATTCCAAGTACTATGGTAACCTGATAACCGATCTAGTCCTTAAATAGCTTGAATGTAATTCCTAATCCCAACAGGTTGATTAATACCTCCTGGAATCATACAAAATATAAGTGGGATCAATTTTTCCACTAATAATGTTGAAACATGACAAAAAGTTATTATGTATAAAAAAGATAGTCCATTGAGAGATGTAACAGAGGAGGAATAGGTATAAAAAACCTAAATTACTAAAACCATTTATTAGAAAGAGGAAAAAAATACCATGTACCATCACGAAAAACTCACCATGTCCATAAATCAACCGGTAGAACCACATCCAGGTTATCATTTTTCCTTGATCGATCCTAGAATGAGGTAGTCTACAAACAACTGAAAGAAAAATTAGGATGCGGTACAATGTTTCAATTTTCAAAAAAATACGCTTGGAATTTCAAAATCATATTTAAAAAAATTAGGATTAATATTTCAAATGATGAAAATAAATTTCAAACAATGGAATTTCATTTAAATAAATGGTTGATTTAAACAAATGAAACTTTTCACAAATGGATTAAATAAAAAACTTTTTAAAATAGTTATATAAATTCTCATGGAATGTAAAGTAGTTTGAAATAGTGAAATATATTCATTTTAAATACAAAAAATTTAGAAACATGGTCATATCCTTAAAAATGTATGATATCTCAAGGCTATAGGGACCCCAACTCAATGTGATACGGAAAATATGTGAATAGGACCATTTGAACCAAAGCCAAAGGGGACTCATCACCATCACCTAAGGAATGCATTGTGTTGATATGATGTTTTAAAACATTGTAAATCATAGAGTGTCATATCAAGATAAAAAACATGACTCTTTTCCAAGATAAAACCCTAAGAATTCTGTCCAAATAATTTTAATCCATTATCACAAATAGGGATTTTAGGTCAATTCATCATTCAATTTCACAATCCAATTTCACAATTAAATTCAATAATATAATTTTCAAAACAAAATATATAACTTTCATAAAAAACCCCCAATCCAAAGGAATTAGGTTTTTTTTTCTCATTTTGGAAACAGAAAAATTTCTATTATTAAATTGAATAAATTAATTGAATAAAATTTCATCAAATTCCCAATTCAAATTGAATAATTTAAATTTTTTTAAATTTTTATAAACACAACCCATTTCAGTGGAATTTGGGGTTTTCCAATTTCATTTAAAAACCTATTTTTAATAAATAATAAAATTTAATATAATTGGGTTTTTTAACAAAACAATTGAAACCTATTTAACAAAAACAAATCAATAGAATTTAATTCAAAATATTTAATCAAACAATGAAATTTAGGGTAATTATAAATTGGGCATTGTATCATAACCACCTACCATTATCATAAAAACACAAGGCCTCCAACTAATCCCCTTAATTAAAAAGTAGGCGTAGTAGATCTTGGATCTCTATACTGGAAACAATATTTTTCAACACAAAGATTCTATTCATCAATAAAAATATTATCCAAAAACTCTATGGATTAAAAGAGGAAGAGAAGACGAGATAGGTAGAACACATAACTGGTAGGTCACACAATGATCAAAACAATGATAAATCACCAAAAATACCTAGAGGGGTTGGATGCTCTAAAAATTCAGAGTGAAGGCCTTCAGGTAGAGAGAAATTAAGTCTGGGGTAAGAAGAAATTATTTTTTAGCCGGGATGCTTGTTTAAAAATAAATCCAAGGGTTTTACATGATTTGTTAACTAATTACAAGTCAGGTAATTGAAAATTATCATAATAGCTAAAAAACCCATTACCTCTAGATATAAAAGAATTATTATAATTTAATGATTTAAACAACATGTAACCATATTACACGACATGTAAATATCCAAATACATTTCAAAATGCCTGTTTTTATGGAGAATCCAAAAAAATCTATGACATCACCATTATAGGTATCCACCCAAATATTTCTCAGAACTTCTCAAATAAATAAAATGCAAAACCATGAATTGGTTAGAAAAAAAACTGTATTAATATTTACCTAATGTTACAACCTCCCCACCATAAGAAATTTCATTCCCCAGTAATATTATGAATAAGCTTCCATATCAGAAAGGTGAGGCCACTTCTCTCTCACCTGTTCCCCATGATCCCAAATCTCATTAGAATCAGAACCATAATTCCTTATCACAGAAACCAAAGTTATATTCCTCCCATGAAACTCCTTGGTTTGAGTCATAGATAAATCCATCTCAACCTCAACATCACAACTTTTAGAACATGAGATTGATCAGATTGATACTTCCATAACTGAGATAGATGGAACATGTTACGTATCGAGGTTATCTGCATTTGTATTAATAAATTGTAAAAAATTTCCCCACCTTCTCAATAGAATTTAATGGTCTAAAAACAAGTATAAAGCTTCTCATGACTCCTAAGCTGTCAATGACCTAACTGAGGTTCCAAATTCAATAAAACCTGGACATGAATTGAGAATTCTAGTTATCTATAACAATAATAAACATAATAATTATACCATATATATACCATAAAAATACTCTAACCAATCAATTTAATATTAACCTTCATCTCTTGGACTAGTCTCTATCTAACCATGGAACTTTCACAAATCTTGGACCAACATAATGGTTACATAAAATGATGGTCATACAAAGCCTCAAAAGGATCCATTATAATCACATGTTGTTAAATATTACTATGAATAAACTCATCCAACCCCAAATGATTATCTGAAGCCACCTCAAATTCAATAAACTAAGAATATATCATATAATTCGGATTCTTTATAGCTTTTTCTGTCTAGAAATCTGACTATGGATGGTATTCCATACTTAAACATATGGGATATCCCAATTCCTACAGAAGGCCTCTCCAAAAGAGAGATGTGAATCAAGGATCCCTATTAGAGATTATACAAGATGAAAATTAGTGAAAAACGGTCTCTTTGACATAGTGATTTCCAAACTCCTCAACTTAGGTTTTATTAGGAATGGGTATAAAGTGTGGCAACTTGGGTATCCTATCAATCACAACCCATATTGAATTATTCTTTCTATGGGTATGTGGAAACCCAACCAAAAATTCCATAATGAACTCATCCCACATCCAAGTTGAGACTGGAAGTTGTTAAGGAGAACCTGATGGTTTTTGGTGGTCGAACATGACCTATTGGCTTATGTAGCAATGAGATACATACTCAGCAATTCCTCGTCTCATAACTTTCCATCATAATTTCCACTACATGTCATAGAATATCTTCATGGATTTAGGTGCACTACCCATAGGTAACTATGAAAATACCCCATCACATCATTCCTTATCGAAGAAGGTACTACAATGAAATTATGAAATCATTGAATTCCCTCTTCAGAGAATGATGAATCAAGAAAGGTCTCCCCACCATTAAGAGGGTATCTAATGCTATGGATCTCATCATCAACATTATATTCCCGATGAATTAATTTGTGAAAAGTGGATATGAAATAAAATTTGGCCAATGAAACCCCATCCCTAGATTGCTGGGCTACAATATGAAAATATGAAAACATATCCATCACGTCCAACTATTATGATGATTCCTTCACTTCTAGGGTTGGAAGATTCCTCCTTAGTCAATCTCCAATGACATTCCCTTTCCCCACAGTAGAGGAAATTTCAAAATTGAAATACAATAGGTATTCCACCCAATGATTCTAATGTGGATTTAATTATTTTTGAGAGAATATATACCTCAGTCTCTTGTGGTCTAAATACTTGGTAAACCTTTTTCTTTAATGTTAATGCTGAAAACTCTTATGAATTTTCGTCAAAACTAAAAATTAAAGGTCATGGGTCAGATAATTATAATGGTGTGTCAAAATATAAAAAGATAAATAAGAAACTATTTGATCATAATGTATAAGAACATATCTCAAACCTAAACCCAATTCATTGTAGAGGACCATATCACACTACCCATCCTTATAAAGAGTCAACACTGGCGCAATAGTAAAATTTTGTTTCATCTCATTAAAATAATTCCAAAATCATTCATCCCAAGCGAACATTACTCCCTTCCATGAAAGATTAGTGAATAGAGAATCCATCTTTTATAGTTATTTCATGAACCGGTGATAAGATCCCACAAATCCCCAGAAGCTTAGAATCTCAGAGACATTTCCTGGGTACTCTGAAGTCATAATAACTTTCAACATCCCAAGATCAACTAATATTCCTTGTTTTGACACCAAATTTCCCAATGAATCTACTTTCCCTATCCTGAAATCATATTTTGAAATCTTGGCATAATGTTAGTGATTTATCAGCAAACTCATAACTTTTCTCTGATGACGCACATTATCCTCCACAAACTTATATTAAATAAGGATTTATTTGACGAATTTAACAATGAAGGCATCAAGATACTCATGGGAAATCCTTTTCATTTAAGCCATAAATACTAAATAATAACAGGTTAGAAAAAATGGAATAACTAGGTACTCATAGTGGTTGTATCTACTCTAGAAGTTTGTTTCCTAAATTTCATATTCTTTTATAGTCAACGTATGGTAACCATACCATAGGTAAATCTCGGAAAACCACTTCAACCCATTAAACTAATCAAATATGTCATCAATCCATTAAATTATATACACATTCTTTATCTTATCTCGATTTAATTTTTGATAATCAATTCATAGGAAAAGTGAAGCATCAACATTCTTATCTAGGAGAACATGCACTGTCCAAGGTGACACACTCAGGTGTATAAATCCTTTATCAAGAATATATTCAAATCAGGACTTCAACTCTGTCATTTCATATGGTTTGATGTGGTAATAAGGGATAAAACTGGTTGAGTTCCAAGAATTAAGTCAATAGAATACTCAACCTCCCTCACCAGGGGAAAACCAGTGAAGTGAGAAGGAATTCCATATGTAAAATATATGACCATTGGAGAGAGATCCTCACTCAATGATCCCTACTATAGGTCAAAGGAAAAATGAAATATCACTTTTCCCACCTCCAGATAAGAAGGTTAGAAGCTTCTGGAACATGGGTCCCATTCTATTTGGAAGACATGGCGCACACCACTGGGTATAGTAAAGGAGTCCTGTCGAAGAAAAACATTAGTATGGGATTTAATAGCAATGAGACAATCCATCCCAAAAATGATGTCAAGAGGTTTCATGTTGATAACTATAAAAATACCAGTCACATAAATGTCTTATAGTGAGAAAACAAAAGAGGGACTACAAAGAACCTTATTTCTCATCATACCAATCGGTGTAGTAATATCCATTATAGAAGATAAAATATAAATAGGAATATTGAGCATATAAATAGCATGGGTTGAAATAAATGAATTCACCCATATCAAATAGGGAAGTCACTAATGATGAAGCTATAATAATGGAACCTCTCACGGTGGTAGTACCCATATCTGATTCATATAAATACTCTTGTACTGCATGAGTAAGCTTCATTTTAGATTAATGTCTATGGAACCCATTTTAACATGAATCATATGATTGTGCCTCCATTCTAGAAGGTACATATGATCCCATTCCATAATGTAGTGTGGTATAAACATGTGTGAAGGACCTCCAAAAACATTGAGAAGGGAGAGGTGAGTCATGAATTCAATTTTTTGAAAAAAAGTGGAAGATCTTATTCCATTATTGGTAGGAACCAATTAAACCTATTTTAAGGTATTTTGTAGAAAACAAATAACTATATTCAAAGAGATTACATAGTAATTTTACTTGGTTCACCGCTAGGGTCTAGTATAGTGATCAATGCTGGTAGTGTTTTGACCATACCTTAAATCCACTAATAATTAGTTATAATCACATACAAGAGTTTAGACATAGTCACTATGTTCTATTCACTCCGCCTTTATATGATTTTAGGGATATCATATTGTGTCCCTCAGAACACTTTCGTGACTCCCAATAGTTCATTGTTTCAAGAGAAGTCTAACTCAATTTATCAAAATGAAGGTCACATCAATGGATTAGAATTATAGTCATTGTTCCTAACCTAGCATGAGACTCTTCTTGCACCATATACTTGATTTTCATCACTTTGAATACATTGTTCACATAAAACTAGTTGTTCAAAACAATATTTCTTGTAGATCCTTCATGAAGCTCCCTAACTTCACAAAGAACCCGACCTTCGCAGAAAAAACTATCTTTGCGAATCTCACTAAGACAAAATAGAATACCCTATCATCGGGAATCACTCAATACATAGAAGCATTAGAATCATTCAAAAATAATATAGTCTTTTTTTGATTCTCAAGCTCTCATAGAATTCTAGATTCACAGAGCTCCCCTAGCTACATGAAATTTGATAGATTCTAATTTTCCTTGAAAATTCTATGTCAATTGAAGTGGGGGTAGCCTACAATTTATAGTATTGTCCATTAGTGATTCTCCACTACCACTAAAATGTTTTCTAGATCTTTCAAAATCATCTTCTCCGCGCTCCTACCTCTATGATGATGTAGTAAAATTTGATGTAATCATGAATATGACTGTCAACACAACATGTAGTTATGATGGTCCAATTATTATAATCATGGAGACCACCATCTCTATTAATGATGCTACATATCATCATGAATATCAGCCTAGTATTCGTGAAACCCCCTGATTTTACTATTTATATGAATATTTGATTCCAAAAATAAATCTTCCATGATGTGAGCCCATCCTTTAAATTATGAGCACAAATATTTGGAAAACACTAGGAAATGACGTCACCTACAACACTGTTATTAGTTGGTAATGTGAGAGAACCTGTATTGAAAACTCTTTGACTATATATGTGAGGATTTCAAACAAACAAAACCGATCCTCCATTTCAAGAAAATAACAACCCTAGTTCCAACAATAGAATTATCTCAGAAAGTGACCCGAACATTCGCAAGAGACCTAGTCCTTCAGTGCCTCAACAAAACAAATCATTGAATGTCCTATATTTTTACACTGGTGAGAAACTAAAAGACCTATTCTAAGAATGGTATGAGTTATTGAATGCCCAAACTATCATGAAATACAATTGGAAACAAAATGATTTATCTTTACCTAAGAGGAATGCACTTTGTCACTAGGATAGAAGGAAACTCCCAATAACCCCGACTTGCCAGCCAGGTCTATCTCCACCATCAGTGCACTATCTAAAACATCATAATAAGTAGGAAACTTCATCAATAATTTCTCCTAAGGTATAAACCTATGAAGTCCTAACTCGAACCTTATATCCTTTATCTTCTCATTCAATAATATCTCTAGTGTGAATTGCATGAGCTCATCAAATTTTTTTTCATACTCTTTCATGGTATATTTTGGCTTCTCATGTTGGAAAAACTCCATAGCCTTGGACAAAAACATCACCTATAGATATAACTATTTAGTGAAAAAAGATTTTTGTCTTTCCACTATAATCCCTCTTGTTTCTTCTCATTTACCATTTTGTCATACCATATCCTTCTTAGCCATTCTATCATGATGGTGACACACTATACTTTGTCTCATGGGGTGTTTCCATGAAGCCAAAATAGCATTCCATTCAACTCATCTATTCCTCCATATCTAGATAATCATTTGATCCCTTGAACGATATTGTATTCTGTCAAAGAACTCTTGAGAAAAAATATTGATAATGTCCATCTGAGGTTCTATTATTGGTGCCTAAACAAGAAATAGAGGTGGTTCCCATCCTAGAGCTCAGAGAACAAAAACAATCACCTCAACCAAGATTGGGACCACAAGAGGATTTAATTATTGAGGTTCAACATCATTTTACTCCATCATTCAATTCACACATCTTCTTGGAGGCATGATGCTACACAACACCAACATACAATAAATAAGACATATGAATATCAGTCAAACAAAGAAAAAAGAGAAATTAATCCCAAAAGATAGAACAAAACATATTTGTATTTCACTCTATCAAACAAAATAGGTAATGTACTATAACAAAATATCAATTTTACTTTCCCAAACCACCTCTAATTACGTAATGTTCATTGCATTGAGAGATAGACATACACTCAATAGAAAATGTCCTATGTCCTGAAAAGAACACCCAAATTCATACTTACATCAAGAAAAAAGCTAAACGTTACAATGATACCACTTTGTTAGAAACCATCCTGGGTACCCTGGTAACCTGATAGCCGATTAAGTCATAACATATCCTGAAGGGAATTCCTGGTCCGCATAGATCAGCGACTAGCATGTGGAATCATTCAAAATGTAAGTGGGAATGATTTTTCCACTATCAATGAGGAGACAAGATAAAACATAAATATGCATATATAATAAAATACACTAGGATATGTAAAAAAATCCAAACAGGTATAACAATCCTAAAGTACTACAACCATGTAATAAAAATAGGAAAAGGTGACAAAGTCCAAATGGACCCAACTCTCTAATTCCACATAACAATAACATGAACCACCTCCACATGATCATTTTCCCTTAATCGATTATGGATGGTGGTATTCTACAATAACTTGATGGAAAAGTTGGGGTGCGAGCCAAATCCAAGAAGTATTTCGCTAAAATATTACATAATAATATTCCAAAATTAAATTAAATAAGAATGTTAATTAAATTTTCAAATATATAGATTAATAATTTCAAAAGAATATTTAAAAAATCATGATTCATAATTAAAATGATGGAAATACATTTCAAATGATTAAATAACCCTTAAACAAAGGGGTTCGTTACACAAATGGAACTATTCACAAATGGCTTAAATAAATGTTTTTATATAAAATAGGTTATACAAATTCAAAATGCGTGTAAAACAGTTTACAATAATAGAATATATACATTTGAAATAAAAACAAGAAAGATACATGGTCTAATTCCGATGAAGGTATGATAGTTCTTGGATATAGGGGCCCCACACTCAAAGTGATACAAAAAATAAGTATATATGTCCCTTTGATCCAAGGGAAAATAGGACTCAACACCATCAACTAAATGATGTGTTGTGATGATATGATTATTTTGAACAATGTAAATCATCATGTTCCATCTAAATAATTCACCTACTACCTAAGGCTTGCATGTTCTCTAGTATAAAAAATGAGGGCTAATTTATTTCAAGCAACCATAAAATAAAAATCATAAATTTCCCAAATTCAAATTTTCCAATTTTTCCTTTAAAAATCATAATAGGGTTTTAATAAGAAAACTTAACTTTTCAGTAAGATAAAACCCAAAGTTTTATATAGAAATATTTTTATGAAATTTTAAAAAATAATGGTTCGAAATAAATTCACTATTAAATTTCACAATTTAATTTCACAATTAGGTACTATAATTTAATTTTCCATCAAATTCCATCAATTATGAAAGAGACCCCCAATACAATGTAATTGTTTTTTAAGGTTTTACATTCAAACCAATTTCTATTAAACAATTTAAAATTTTAAAATTTCCTTAAACAGATCCCAATTCAATAGAATTGGGGGTTTTCTAATTTCATGCTAAAACATATTTTTCATAAAACATCAAATTCAATGGAATTAGGGTTTGTGAAGAACAATTTGAAATCCATTTAACAAAAACTGATAAATTTCATTTTATTCAAACAATTGAAATCAAATAAATCAATTTCAGGTTAATATAAATTAGGAATCATAATGAAATCACTATCCTTTCTCACAAAAACAAAAGTCCTAGAACAAAAACCTCCATTAATAATTAAGGAATAGGAAATCCAGGAAATTAATAACAGAAATAATATTTATCAACATAGAATTTATATTCATTAATACCAAAATAATCCAACAAATCCTAGGAGGAATAGAGGAATAGATAGAGAGACATGGAGGAAACATACTCAGAAGGACTCACCACAATCATAACAATGATCAATAATCAATCAAAAAGACCCAGAGGGGTTGGAGGATCCAAAATATTCCTAAGGAAGTAATATAGTACATGAGAAAGGATTATTTAAGGAATAAGAAATTAATTTTTCATCCAATATTTTTATTTAAAACAATGCTCCAGTTATCACATGACATGTAGCCCAATTACATGTCATGTTATTAAAAATTATCATAATCATCAAAAAAATCCATAGCCTTTTGATAAAAATTAATTATTATTATTTTATGATTTACACGACATATAACCATATTACATGATGTGTAATTCTCCAGCAGTTTGCTTAAACGACCAGTTTTTGTTTAGAATTACACAAATCTATCACTTCACCATTATAGGTATACTCTAAAATCAATATTTTCCCTTTCTAGATAAATAAAAAAGGAAAAAAGAATATTCTCATTGCCATCAAGGATGCTGCTTCTCTTGAGAAGGATCATTATGACAACTCTATTGGTGATTTTGGGATCCTCCGTCATCTTCGAATTGCGGGATCTTATAGGCAACCCCGACGTACCTTTGAGGACTTCTGGCAAGCCCCGCTTCTAGGATGTATCAAAGTTAATGTCGACGGCGCCTCTAGAGGGAACTTGGGTCCAGCAGGTTGTGGTGCCATATTCAGATAATTTCTTCACAGATGCCGTGGCTGCTTCTTCGATTGATGTGATACGTCTGTGACTTTGGAAGTGGAAATGTTGGGAGTCATTTATGCGATGGACTTTTCCATGAAAAAGGGTTGTAACAAACTGTGGATTGAATGTGATTAAACCACTGTTCTCCAAGCTATCTAGAAGGGGGTGGTGCACCATGCTTGGCCATTTACCTCTCAATGGATGAATTGTCTTTCATCATTCAGGAATCTCAACTACATTGCCACACATGTGTTCCACGAAGCGAACATGGTTACTGATAGTCTTGCCAACAAGGGGGAAAATCTGGTTATTACCTGGTTGGATGATTTTCCTGATGATTCGCTCCCTTTTTTCAACAAAGATTTTAACAAGATTCCATCTTTCAGACTTTTGTAACTCTCCTTTTTTTATCAATAAATTGTGCCTTGGTATTTGACTGAGGAACCACCAATTAAAAAAACACATCTCTAAAGAGTAATGTAGTGTAAAAAAACATTTATATTGTTTGATACAAAGTCTCATTCATTTCCATGTTCATTATTCTCCCCAAAATAGATCCTCTACTATAATATTGTAAATAGTTACGAATGGTTGATATATAGTCACCCTATATCACTCCTAAATTCACACAAGTGGTTCTTTGTACTATATCTCACTATGTCACAAGAATTCACATTTTCCTACCTTAGAATCCAAACCAGTGACTTCTTATCTAGAATAACATAATATTATTCCTCCTCCTAATCATCCATGAGAGACTTCCCCAATCAATTAATCTTCATCGATGTATCTTGAGGGTTCATAATTTCAATTTTACGAATTTAACTATCTTTTCAAATCTTTCTGGTCTTTCACAGAAATTTCTAATCACCTATATTTGATTAGTTCCATTGGTATAATAATTCTCGGGCTATTATTCCTTCTGATGATGATGTCCCAACCTCAATTTCATATGTGTGAATGTGGTGAACAAACATTATTTATAAATATTATAAGAAACATATATCTTGCAAAAATATCAAAAAACATTCCCTTTATTAATTCACAATCACTATAAAATCTGATTCATACTCTTCTAATATTTTTCAGAGCATTAGTATAAAATTAAACAAACATTACTCATGTAATCAATAGGATATGAAACTTTTTTAAAGTAAATTTATAACTATTTTTATTTTATATTAACCTACGCATGAACCCATGAAAATATTTCCCATAAGGGTGTGAGTATGAAGTTACTATATAATTAATTTTTAACACATAAATCAATGTACTGTATTCACTATTTCTCTAATAATTGTTTTAATTTATTCATGCCTGGATTTTACGGGTATCATAGATTTCATACACTTTACCCCTTCCTTTGCATGGTGGTATATCAAGAATATATTCCACCTCATTTGTGTGATAAAAAAGGGTGCAGAATATCCATTCACTAGGTTCTTGAATCCACAGAGTATTCCCATAGATGATTCCCTGAGATTCTTTGTATATACATTATAATGCTTCACAAGACCTGAAACCATTGATTGTAGGACCCTAAGAAAACCTTCATGAAATAAAATGTTTATTCACGGGTTATTTTTGCATGGGTTCACCTCCTTCACATATCGATATCATACAATCTTACCTCCTCCCCCACATGATCTTATATGGTTCACACATACTATTCTTTCTTAAGCACAATGTCCCCAATTTCTTTTTTAATATAAGACGTGTGTCTTTAGATTTCATTTCTGAAGACATATTTTCTTCACATAATAAATTCAAATAAAACATGTTGTGTCCATTGATGCGTCCTCAAAACATTTTTTGATATAGGATATGTTATCCACGATTTCTCCTAATTGCTTTGTGAAACCAAGATCTTGTCTATGAGGTCCTTCACATGAAAATAGGTGTTTCTGTGTTGCTATATTAACCTCTTCATAAGATATGGACGTCTCATTGATTTCTCCTTCACAACATAATGGATTTACATGGTAACCATATCAATTTTTTGTGAAACATCATAAGAATCATGATATTCTCCTTCATGTTATTGGATCACATAGGCCTCCTCTTTTTCAAGAGATTCCTTTGATTTATCAAAATGTAGAAACCAAACTATTAGATCTTCCTTTATTAATAATGAGGAGTTGGCACCACCTATCTCCAAATTATTAGGCATGTTATGAAATTATTAAAATTCATGGGTATCCCATTATATCCAAAATTCCAAGTCTTTCAGCTTCTTCTTCCTTATCCATAAATATAATGTGAACCACATGAATTCTTATAATGATAAATTCATCAATCATGCGACGACTCTATGAAATTCACGCAATTCCATAGTGGACATATTCATTGAAAATATTAATAATTCAGATTAAAATATCTATAATCATGGTGTTTTTTCATTATCTTTAGTCCTAATGTGATGGGTTTAGTGATTTTCAACATTCCATCAAGTGACATCGATTGTTCTCAATTGATTATCACCTTATAGTCGTGTGATCAATTGATCAACATGTTAGAAATTGATTTTTGTTAATCATTCAAGAGATGTTATCATGAAATAATTATAAATATTTTGTAATATTTGATTATCCTTGTTTTAATACTTATTTGAATAATTAAATTCATGTGAGAAATTATTTTTCCCATATGTTCTCATTAAGATAGCGTTTTTATTGATGTATTGCGGTGGTAGGTTGTCTTGAGATCATGAAGAAAATATCTTTGGGTGACTCATTTTGAAGATAAAACATAGATAAGGGACAATAATATGTGTTTTTTTAGGATCATATTGATGGAGGATATTTCCTTGATCACATGGCACCTGATAAATCTGACTTTAAAATGATGCGTGTACAATTATTGCATCTCCGCATCCCACATAAATTTTGTTTCTCATACTACTCTTTGGTATATTAGCTAATCCATGGTGGAAATACCCTTAGATAGATACCATGGATTAGAACTAGTAAATATTCTCAAATAACTGATCTTTAACCCTATGGGATTCTTGCCCAAACTATGATCACCTTCCTGCCTGTGATCTTTGGGCTTTATACATGGGCATGGCTTCTCCTTTATGGCTTACACATAGGCTTTAATTGGGGATTATAGAAACAATTACCTTACTACATTTTTTGGCATCCTAGGGAAGACTCTCCCATGGGGTTTGACCATCTTGTTCCACTATATACGGTTGAGGGCTGGCATTGGGGGCTTCTTATGGTTATCACTCTTTTCATTACGATGCTTACATATATATACATAGAAATAAGATAATTTTAAAAATCAAATTCTAAGACTTAAATGATATTCCATGAAAAAAATAACTAAATTTGGGCTCTCATAATTACAATGGCCTTCTAATCAATTCCATGTTTATTAATTAATTACTTTTTTTCATGGCCACCTAATTTTTTCAAATTTAGTAACAATATGAACTTTTCAAATTTTAAGAAAATTTATTTTTACAATGGCCTTCAAAATAAAACCATAAAAATATTCATTCATTAAAATGTATGAAAATTAATTTTCATGGACTCCTAAAAATCGTAATGAAATAATATTTTAATAGCAAGTCTGTCTTATTCATATTTTAGTAAATATTTTCTTCAATAAAACAAGTCATGGATCTTAAGATCACTTTAAATAATCATCTGAGTTGGATAAAGAGTATTGTATAATAATATAATACAATGATATTATATAGGTCCACAAAAATATCTTCTTCTTCCACTAACACAAATGGACTTATAGATAATAAATTCAATCTAGGATCAACAAAGACAATGTTTCTCTCTTAAATAATAGCTATAAATCTTTACCAAACTCTTTCAATTACATTTCTTAGACGACCTTCTATAAACCTATTGTATACATAAAAAAATGTTGAATCATATATTAAAATTATACTAATATTTAATTATTATTTTGGAAGAACCATTTCCCACCGCTTCTCCAACATATAGAAATTGAAAGTATCACTCATATGTAAGTGTGGACTTCCACATACATATGCTGATATGATTCATTTTCCATCACCAAAAGTAATGGTTAGTTATTAGGAAAAATTTATTAAATATATACGATATTTATGATATAATTATTATTTTATTATGTTTAATTATTATCTTCGATTCTTTTATTCTGTCAATCCAAAGGTTGAAAACATCACTCTTGTGTACCTATAGACAACCATCTCCACAAAGTTATGTAATTAATTTTTCATCACCACGCACATGAATTGTTGTAAATATGTATATAATGATAAAAAATTACACTCATTAGATGATTAATATAATATATGTGATGTAAAAATGATCAAAGTGGAAGGATGATAATTGTAGAATTGAAATTTTCATGAAAAAAAGTGTTGACACCTAAAAATGACTATTTTGATGAGTAATAATTAATAAATGGTTGTTTAAATGTTATTGTGGATCATATATAGTATTATCAGTATAAATATAAATCTTTTAGATAATTTTAATTATTATTATTGTACATATGGTTATAGTTCTTATGAAACCAGTCATTCTAGAGGTAAGAGTTTTTCATTAAAATATCTATTTTTTAATGGACTATTTATGGTTGATTTTATTATGGTGAAATAATATGTTATATATATCCATAATATAATTTCACTATTTATCCTCTATTTATTTCTAGATATTACATAATTTCCATTAATTTCTTGTATCATTAATTATACAAGAGGCCGAATGAATGTTTTTAAGGAAAAATAAATGTATTTCTATTTTTGGTTGGAAATATTATCATTAAATAAATTATTTTTTTCAAAAAAATTCAATAATTAATTTTCCATTACCTAATAAATTTATAAATTCAGTTACCAATGTTTTACTTTCTATTAGAATATTTAAACGGAGTCTTCAAATAATTGTTTGAATAAAGTAGTTCTGAATTTTTACTGCAAATGTGAATGGATTTTTTATTATATCATAAATAGAATAAAAGACTTATACATCCATAATAACCTATATTTTTTAATATTCAATTACAAATTTATGATTTTCTTATAAAATAATTTTTTTCCATAATATTTTTTTATTTCTTATTTTTAAAATAATTGATTTGAAAATTAAATAGGTATTTTCCAATAGAGAATATTCTAATGTTATTTTAAGGTAAAATATTCTATTAACATAACCATCAATCCTCCTTATGATTAAATTGGTATATGTTAAGAAAATACTTTATTTTTTCATTATATATATTGTTTAAGATTATGATGTGGAAATATTGATGAAATCCATTTTTTCCTAAGGGTTAACCATGATAAAATTATAAATGTTATTACGATCTTCTATCATACATATGAATGGATTAGGATTATGTGATGGGTGGTTCTGTTTTAAAACTCCACTATATTTTATAAATATTAATTTCTTATGAAATTAAATGGTACATGGTAGGTAATCCCAATCCCAAAAAAGGGTACATGATAGATTTCCCCAAGCCTAAAACACAGTACATGGGAAGTTATCACAATCCCAAAAGAGGGTAAATGAGAGATTATCCCAATATTTAATTATGTATTGAGGTAGTTATCCCAATATTAACAAGTTATGAATATCTTAGTGGGTGGAGTTGAAAAAAATATTTCTATGATTATGATTATGCCACAATTTTTTCCTCTTTCTTATGATATGTTCTTATGCTATAATTATATTCTCATGGATTTTGATCTGTGAGTATCTAATGATTCATGACTTATTAACTACCAATTATATTTTCCCTGATTAATTTTTACGATCTATGAATTGTTAAGTATGATTTTATATTGTAAATATAATGCTCCCATACCCTTAATCATATCATATACCCACTTAATATCATTGAATTATATCTCCCATAATTACCCTTACTATGTATCCAAGGTCACCTTTTCTTATGTTTCTTTTACCCTGGTTATGAAGAGTGGTTTTGAGTAATATATAACTAAGAAGTTTAATATATTAGAATATACTATGATATATATTGAATATCCTTCATAAAATTATAAGACTTGGTATCTCTTCTCCAACGACACTAATCTTTTACTACCCTTAAGAGTGTATTATTGTGAAATGTATTGAATATTCATATAAAATGATATAATATTTCTGTATATAATGTGTGAGCACTATAAGATTATCTTGAAATGAAATATTATCATGATGCATGTATCGTTATTAATGAATCATTTGATGAAGAATAAATATAGAATGTTAAATATTAGTAAATATCTAGATTATATCATAAGATAATTTTGATCTTTTGCATGGATTAGGATGAAGAATTTACATATGGGAAATGGTCATGGTGTTTTTTATACATGAAATAACTACTATGATAATTGTAAGGATAATATTTATGATAATATTATTGTGATTATAAATGTATGATGCATGTAATGAAGAAATATTCTTGGATTTTATAACTCTTTTTATATTGAAAGATCATTCTAAGAGATCGATGCAAAAAAAATTATTGAGGAGATAAATTGAGATGAATCTAGGATCCCTTGAAGGATATCTACCTGGGTATTATATGACTGTATAATCTTGATCAAACTATATTTGGAAAAAGATTCAATACCATCATTTTTCTCTAATGAAAATACTTATTACCTTAATGTTTTAGATGAGAATTTATTATCCTATATGCTCAAAAAAGAAGAAATATTTTAATAACAAAAAGGTATTTTTGATACATGGTCAAAAAAAGAAGAGAAATATACTATAACTAGGGTTTTCAGATAGTTGGTGAGGATTATTTAGGATTGGGGGGTATAACTAGTCATTTAAAAGGAGATGTAAATAAAACCAAATTTATAAGAGTTTGTTGTTGGTGTGTGAAACTAGTGAAAACTAGAGGTTTGATTAATGCAGTGCATAACCAGTTTCAACTAGTGCCATTTTAATCCCATTGAAGATATAAATGGAGAATCCATGTTGTATTTTCATTCAACTATGCAATGAGAATAATTTTTTTACAAAACCATAGTAAATATTGTATGATATTATCTCCTATATTACTACTACACATATGGAGAGATTGAGTGGCAATATTAGGTGGATTAGGTTATTTAATAGGTTCTAGGGGTTAAATTAAAAAGTAACGAATTCATAAAATGATAACCACTGATTCACCAGTCTCAGTGATTAACTATCCTGAGGCTCAACATCAGGATTCTTTAAAACACTCACAAACATGAAAATATAACTCACATGAATATATCTCACTTAGAAATTAATGTATGTCATGATCTATAACATCATATATAGCTCACATGAATTAGAAATCATAAAAAGGCTGGGTATCGTACCCATACACAAAATATTTGATCACCATTATATATATTTAATTGTATGAGAATTTCCATTAAATACCTAAAAAATTCCAATAGAAAAAACATCCTTCAAAATTGATTTATCCTTGATACTATAAAATTTATGATCTTTCAGTGGCATTTTTACCACACTATAAATTGTTCCACCAATATCATTACCACATGTATGGAGGGTTTCTTCATTTCATATAGATATCCACCTTGAACACCATTCTAGGTGAAAAAATATGCTCGTATTTCTATGAGTGATTATAGGTCTGAAAAATCCCCTAAATCATGGTCTTAACTACCAATGGTATGGTAGGATGATCTCATGATATAGAAATGAAAAAAATGATTATGTCATTATTTCATGAAAGGAAATAAGTTTCTTTGAATCTCAAGAATGAAATTTTCTTTAGTAATGTACAATGGCACTTATTTTCCTCATCTCAATTTGGCATATTTCTTATAGTCCCACATATTAAATTAATCAAGATGTACATAAAATGTATAGCCTACATCCCACTGAACCAACCCATATATCTAGAGGTTGTGTACCCTAGTCCCACATTATGTTTATACCTTAATTGGATTTCATTGACATGTGGATGAACCAACACTCTTACTCCAACCATCCTAGTGTGAATTCACCTTTTATCTTGGAAATTGAATTTATTATGAGCATCTCGTGTGCTGGCCTTTAGAAAAATATCTATTTTTTACTTAAATTTCCATGAAATATAAATAGATAGTACATACAAACATAGATAGTATAGACAAACAACCTTTCCTCATATATTTATTTTAAATTGTTACTCTTCCAAAAAATAAACCATCTCACCATTCATGTAATTCCCCAATCATAACCATGAATTCCCTTCCAAGAAATTTATCCAACCTTTTCACCGGAGATAGAAATCCCTCCAATCAAATCACATATATTGTCAATAAATCCAACCATGAAAATCATGTTGGAGAAAATATCCATGTTTTTATTTTATTGATAAAATATCATAATTCCCCTTCACCTTTTTTAATAAGTAAATGTTCTCTTCTTATATTTTATAAATTATCTCCCCTTTTCTCAAGGTTCTCCATTAGTGTTTACTTCACTCAATATAAATCCTCCTTATTACCTACCATTTAAACGACATATAATCTATAGTACATAAGTTAGATTATATACTAAATAATCAATTAAATGTCGAATTGATTTCCATATTATAGATACTCTCATTTCAAATTCAAATGAGTGATTCATCACTTGAAAAATAGTTGAAAAAAGGAAATATAAGAATACTGAGCTAAATATTCATTTTAAAAGCAATATTGAATGATAAAAATGTCAAAAAATTATATATTTTCACTATAAACCCAAAAAAATGTTCCATATTTTGTAATAAAATATCCCTATGATCTCAAATAATTTCCCACAAAACATTTTATTTAGAACATTTAAGAAACATTAGTGAGTAATATACCACTTGAAAACCCAAATGTTTCCACATGTATAAATGATTATATGAAGGGATTAACTCATGTAAGGGACTTGTTGATAAGGACCTATATTTCATGCATATTTAATATATATTTAAAAATCACTCAGATGAAACTAACATGAAATGTAAAAATAACTAATTCTCCATCTACTTCCTATCAACTCCTTTAGTATCTTACACAATCCAATGAGGTCTGATTTTACATGAAATGATTCCAAATAATATCAAAAATATTTAGAAGACTAGAAATTTAATTTTACACCTATAAAAATTAAAATAATATATGATATCCATATTTTTATGAGATTCCAACACAAATAGATAAATTCTTGTATGAATGAGAATTTTTTTGTATCAATTCCCAAGTTTCAGATTATATTTTCCAAGTTGGAAACTTTATAAACATAGACCTACAATCTTACCACCACTTTTTTTTTATAAAAAATACACGAATATTCATAAGATCTGTTTTTTCACAATCATAATTGCTTTAGTAAATTTCTCTTGGGGTTAAAACAATATTGTACCATTAATATAATTATTCAAAGAGTCTCTCCATAAAAACATTCATTGTATTATCTAAAATATGGCCTGAATATTTTTCCCATAAGAATTATTGAATTCCAATTTCAATTTCCCATGATTAAATAATTCATCGAGGTTTAATAAAATACAAATCATAGTTCTTAATGTAATACATTAACATAATTAATTGATATGATGTTCCATGACATAACATTCACTAATATTTTTAGAATATACTTTTAGTTTCATGTAGCTTCTTCATTTAATTCACAAAAGGTATAGGTACCCCATTGATTTTATCTCCCAAAAAACAACTTAAAGATCATATTGTTAAAAAACAAAAATGATCAAGGTTAGAGGGGTACCTTAATACTCTTCATGATGAGAAGTGTGGTTGATCTTCATGGACTAACCATTTCTTCACGGTTTTCTTCTGTGAATTCTTTAACAGTGTGGTTTTGAATTCATCTACATGAAAAGAGTTCTAATTAAATACATTATTTAGAATTAATCTAATATATTTTATCATTCTTCTCTTTTTGAGTGACAATTATCCCCTTGAACAAACAATTTTATAACTTTTATTTCACTTTGACAACACTGCCAATTTTGTATATCTTACTTGTTTGTGGTATAAATGATATCACTTTCACATTATTATTTATTCACATAAAAGACTAAAATCAAATACTTATCTTTAAATACATGTTTTCTCAATTTCTAGGAATATTGGTAAGTAAAATAAGTATTGGCTGTGTAACTTCGAAACAATTTAAACCATATTTTGATAGTAATAGGGTTTTCATCAAACAATATTTTAACAAGTCATTAGAAAATATCGCATAATAAAAATTATAGATAAATCATATTTATGATGTCCTATTATTTCCAAATTATAATAATATTAGTTATTAATAAGTCCTGATAATTTCCATCCCTTTTTTATTATAGTAAATCTTAAATTAACAAGTGTAAGTAAAATTTTACATTATCTAGTAGAACCATACCATCAAAACCAACGTCATATCATTGTTATAGTTTGTGAAGGACTTTTACCTTTTATAGAACCATCTTTAATTCATACAAATACTAATGGAATGCTATAAATTTAGAACTACTTTTCTATCAAATTTTAATAAACACTACAAAATTTTTAACTATTTTGCAATTCATTTTTCTTGAATATAGATATATGTTTTTCTTGTCACTACCTATCTTCCCTTGGAATTATAATTTATAACATTTTTCCCCTTGAAATTTTGAATATCCCCTCAAAATCCATACACATAAAATATTTGACATTTAATTGTTATTTACCTTGTTATCTAATGGTGATCAAGGATGATTTATGGAGTTTATCCTTTCCCATGTTTTCATTTATTACTAGAAAAAGTGATTCAATTATATCACTATGTTTTTTCATTATCTATTCCATTTTTGTGATGGTTTTATTTAGATACTATTTTAGGGATCAATTTTTCTCCACAACATCATTCAAAAAATCCAATTCTTTTCCAATGACTTGAATCTCCTCTTGTTGGTTGCATTGAAAAAATTCAGATTCATCATATAAAGTGGATAATTATTTATCCTAAAAATTTGAATTACTGAAGATATATATCTTAATATTTATTAGGAATATCTTCTATAATGTTAGAATTAGATATGCCTATGGAAATAGTTTTCTTACCATAATAGGAGTATATTGAGACTTTATCTACTTTACATTGCTTTTTTTACTTTGACCTTTGGACAAGTTGCATTTCTCTTCAATAGGGTGCACAAATAAATCATCAACTAATTTATGCATACAAAAAGAACCAAAATTAATTACATCTTTTAATAATTATTTTATATAGGTCTAAATTTTTTTTACACATGTCACTAGAGAATTTACAATTAGAAATGTTTTTGAATAAATATCATTACAAAACATCTTTTATGAACTACATTAAAAAATAATTAATTTTAAAATACTTTTTATTTGATTCATACATAACATCAAGACTAATTTTAAATAAAAATATATTCAGAAAAATATGAAAATAGATTCTAATATTATCTTATAAATGAGATATGAATTATTTTTTCCACTCTAAAAAACAATTTTCAATCAAAAATAGAATCCTTCATAGTAGTATCCAAGAAAACAACCATCATTATAAATTAATAAACAGAATTATCTAGGTTTAATAGTCATAGAACCTTTAGGATATCATACCACTTATTGAACCCCAAGATTACATAATAGATAAGGTGAATCGTGGTGTCAACAGATTTAGAATTTATCATTTTTTGGATCTCCATGATCATGTCACCATGTGTATAATTCAACTTATTCAACATATACAATTTTAGAAAGAATCAATCATCAAACATCATGAAAATATGAAGAAAATAAATCACTCAAGAACTACATATATTGTTTAGTTAACCCAAATGGTCTTATCTAGGGAGAAAAAACTTGTGATGTGTTGGTGGTCTGGGGAGTAACAGTAACCCAATGTTGATTTACAAGGGTTTTGAAAAGTCACACTAATAATCTAAGGTTCACTCATTCTTTTATAAATCCCACACAACATTAAGTGGAGGCAAGGATAGTTTATATTTTAGGTCAATAATCATTAATAGTTTACATTTAAATAGCCTTCATCATGAAAATATTTGGCCACCACATCAATTCCATATTAATCAATAATGATCTTTGGTAATACCGCACTTACTCTTTCTTTAAATGAGATGGGTATAAAATATATAAAATATTAAAATTTACCTCACTTTATAAAAATTAAAATGATGGAATTATTTATTAATATCTTCATGCATAAATATCACTGTATAATAGTGTTAAATTATTTTATTCTTAGGAACTTTCTACCTTTAAAAACAACCAAAATATTTTCACTAGAAATAGACCACATGTCTAATTCTTATTATTTTTTTTCCTTGGATAGTTTTTTAATTCACTCTATTTCTAGTTTTATAACTAGAGTGTATTACTATTAAGTAGAGAGACTCAATTTTGACATGCATATTATATTGAGGTTTTATTATGGTCATATATTTCTCAATAAAGATTTATTACCATATGTAGGTAATTATTTATGGTTTAGACTCCTCTATTCATAGATTTATCAATAATTCTTACTTCCCTTCTGCAGGAAACTCTGTATTGGGAATAATTAAAATATTTTTATATATTCTCCTATTATTATTGGGAAATTGAAATATAATTGTCAACATTACATATTTAATAACAAGAAAACAACTTGTATTTAATATAAAAATGAAATAACCCAGACCCTAGTATCCTAGAGTCGGTGCCATAATTTATTACATTTTCATATATAGAAAATTTAAATACCAAAGGAATGAACAACTTAGTGGTTCTAGAAAGAATATTACAAACATCATAGCCATTTTCCATTGGGAGTAAAAAATTAATTATAATACATAACATATTAAACTGATTAGAATCCTTGAAAACTCGTTCAAATAATTCCTCTTTATAGCCTTAGGAATAAAAAATTAGGATGATCTGAAATTCCCTGTAATGGTTAAGTACAAGGGATGTTATCCTGAATCAATAAGCATAATCACCACGGAAAGGTAAATAATAGAACACACATGCCATATAATTAGTAAACAGAGAAGGAAGTATATAAGTAATGTTGAAAGGAATATAATTGAAAAATATTCTTGTTAAATAACATTACAATCATAATAATATAACTTTCAATCAATATGGAAGGGTAAATAACTGAAAACACTTGTCATTTAACCAATAATTTTTGAATGTAATGCATATTTATATTTTTCTATAGTGTAAATATCATGGAAAATTATAACTGAATTATGAATATTGGAATTTCTTAAATATTGGATTCCATGTTTCCCTAAAACATAGATCTTTTACCACCAAGACCTTTCAAAATATGGTTTAAAACATACATTGTAGAAACCCATATGATTTGGCCAATTGATTCGTCTCAAGAAACTACCAATGTATCCTTGTAATTAAATTAAATGGACCCAATCCATATCATACAGATCCAAATAATTCCACATATAGAATAATATTTTTAATTCATAAACAGTGTTCCTTGTCAAATTTCCTTATTGAGTATAGAATATAGTTTAATCAATATTTTCGCTTATAATTAAATAACATGTAATGTGAACACCACATATAAAAATGGTATATGGTCTAGGAAAAAATAATATTTCTCGTAAATAATGTAGATATTCTTGTATAATTAAATTTATAATGATCACAAGAGAGTGAAAGTCTCAAGGGAAATTTATTGAGTATAAAATTGATTCATGGAAGATAATCTTAATACATTATTTAGTCAAAATGATCATAAACCCTCTATATGATGAATAAGGATTATATCAATGTGACATATACCCATTAAAATAATAATAAAAGAATATTTTCATTGAAGAATTGAAATACCATAAAATTTCATTAAAAACATTATTGACTAAAAAATCCAATTTATTTTAGAAAATATGGTTAAAAAATATGTTTTTTCAAGAAAAAATATTTCAAACCTAAGAGATAAACTAAGTCAGATTTTACTAAATAAATTCCGAATAATTATAATTACCAAAGGGTTGAAAATGGTATTATACCTTTAAAAAATCATGAATAACTGTAGGAGAAAAAAATTAAAGGGTTATTTAAAAAATCTCCAAATAATTTACATCAATGTAAAACCATGTGTATACAATCCTGAATAAAATGAAATTGTGAGGTAAACCCTTGAAAAGATTATAACATTGAAGTGAGAAAGATTTTATGAACTGATAATGTGTGTCTAATTTAAATCTATATAAAATATGTTTAAATACAAAAAAGATATTAAAAATTCATTATAAACAAAATCATAAAATATTAATGAAAATGAGGAATTAATATATCCCAATGAAAATAAATTGAGTTACGAAATTATTTTCCTCTTGGAAACTCTTAATTGAAGTCCCTTAGATTAAATAATTAAAATTTAAACTTGAAATACAATTAATAATGAAGTATTAAATATTTTAAATGTCAAAGGGGAAGTGCATACTCCATATAAAAGAAATTTGGTGTATTACATTATAATATTCCTCAATGAAATAAAATTGAGACTCAATCCCTTAATGTAAGATTACATTTAGTTGAACGTTGTTTAGCCTCATGTATAATGTTTTTATAATTTTATTAACTTAAAAAATTATTAATTTTTATTATATCATATATGATTATTTTATAAAATCCTATCACCCATTTTCTAATTATCTTTCATTATTTGGACTGTTTTGACTGTTAATTACCTTATTTTTTTAGTTTGTGTTGACTTGTTATTTTTTTGTTTCCCTTATATAGAATATTATTTTTTCATATAAATATATTATATTATGATTTAGATAAAATATATATCAATTATATGTGTATTTATAGAAATACATAAAATAAGTGATAGGAAATGAAATGCATTGTTCATGGTGATAGTAGGTCGTACGTACACATGAACAGTACTTCCGTTTTCTTGTCTTATTAAATAAAGAACTTCAAATGAAATATATGTATATTATAATTAAAATGTAATATTTATGAAATATATATTATATATATTTATTAAAACTAACCTTAATACCTACCAGGTAAGGTGTGAAAAAATCACATCGCTTCACGTGGCGGCAGTCTGTCGTACTCACAAACAGAGTTATCGTATTCCAAAAAAATGGAATGTATGAAGGTATGTATTAAATTAAAATAAAATAACTATAAAAAATAATAAATACATAATAAGTATAATAAATATAATAAATATAATGTATAAATAATACTTCCATCTTTATTTATATCCTTGAAATGTGGTAATGAAAAAACGAACAACATCAGTTCATGAGGTGGTAGTCCACCATTCACGAGAATGATGATTTCAATACCCTTTTAATGGAAGTGTGTGAATTTTTATGTTGTACACTTTACATAACAACATATAATTATATTTATCACACTGAGGATATTACTTAATCATTATTTAAAAATAATCTAAGGATTTGGATAGGGAAAAAATAATTTTCAAAAACATTACCTCTTCTTCAAGTATACTCATTAGGGTAGCACAAATACCTTACTATGTTGGATTTATTCCCAAGATAAGGAATTTAGGATGATTTTATGGAATTTGTGTATTGATTTGGGTAGATATTGGATTAACTAAAGTGGTTTTATTGTATGATGAGTTGGGGAGAGGTGATGGACATTTATAAGGGGGGGGGGAGGACAGACATGGAATTTTTGAAAAGAGGTTAGGCCTACCCATGTTTTATATAAAAAATGATTCAATAATGAAATAAATTATATAAATGAAAGATTATGTTCGAAATATGTACATAAAGTAGTATGAAGAAAATTTTTGGGTCAACATTACACCTTATATTCTATGTTTAACCATTATGTATGATTGTTTTTACCTTAATCACCATAATTAATTTTAAATATTTTAATAAATTAAATTGGAAAAAAAGTATGTTAGACATCTGATAACTTATAAATGTTTCAAATTCCAAATTTGGAATCAATCTTTCCAAATTCAATTCACATTATTAGAAAAAATTATTTCAAAAATAATCCCACATATGGTACGAGAAAACACATTTTTAAGGAAAAAGGTTCAAAAGTACACTATGTTTATATATATATTCAATATAAAAATATTACAATTAAAAAAATTGTATTAGTAGATGTATCATTTGTATAATTTTACATTAAAATTCATTTAAAATAAATTTTTTCATTATAAATTATTTAGATGAATAGTATGTTTTCATTTAGAATTTATTATTGTTTACTATTTAACTAAAAATGAAACTACTCTAAAAAATAAAAAAATAACCCTAATAAAATTATGAAACTATTATTTATAAATGTAATTTTTTTATAATAATATTTATAAAATAATGAAAATATTTTTTAAATAATTATGCCATTATTATGTGGCAAAATTGCCTTTTGAAAAAAATATAGTTCTATATTCATAAAATTGGATTTTTTTTCTTAACTTATTCCAATAAAATAAATTGGATGAAATTATGTACATTTAATTGAACATATAATATTTAAATTTCAAAAAAATTATTCAATAATTAAATTTATTATGATTAAAAAACCTATTTTTCATAATAATTTTTCATAAAAATATTTTCTTTATATTCAATTGGTTTTTATATTATATTCTTATGAATTTGTATTTAATGAAACCAACCATATATTTTTATATTTTTTTAATTCTTTTAATTACTAAAAATTTAATTTCTATTAAATAAATTTCATTTTAAAGAGTAATATTAATAATATTCATTAAAACACGACCTTTCATGTAATGCAAGCCATCCAAGAATGTCATTTTTCCATGTAATGAAAGATAAAAATGTATTGATTTTATTTTAAGGTATATAAAATAATTAATTTATTTAATATATAATTAAATATAAGGATTTTATATTCATTTCAAATATCAGTGATACATTTCACACATTCTATCGAATATAATGTTCATATTTTGAAAATTAGGGATGCTATATTATCTCCAACTTAAAAAATTTCATCCCTGAAATTTAAATCTAATATTTATAATCAGGGGTTTGGAATTTTTAAATACCATTTTTAAAAATCCTACATCATAAAATAGTTAATAAGATATCCTATTAATAATAGAGAAACGGATGTATAAAATTCATCTAGAATAACACATAACTAGGTTTCAAAGTAGGAGAATATTATTGGAAAGTAAAGATAAGGAAATTACGGGAAAGGGTGACCATTTGTAGAGTGTGATTAAAGTCATTGATCACTTGAAATTGAGTGACCAATGAACTGTTCAATGGTTCAGAAGCAAAAATTTGTGTTAATTTACAAGGCCACCAGTTTAAAAAAATGATTGTATTTGGATTGTAATTTTTTTAGTCCCTTTTACTAGATTTGATGAATTATTTCACTCTATAGGAATATAAATAAATATAATTTTATTCATTTATATTTTATAAAAATATTTTCATATTTTCATTACTTATAGATCAATTTCCAATTCCTCCATTACTAAATGAAATGGATATCCAAAAATTAATTTTTATGCCTGAATCACTAAGATCACTATTTAATAGAACATATGATCCATAAAATGGTAATAACATATCAATATTATCTTTACTAAAATCAAAATGTTTAGAAAAATTTATACAATGACATGTGAAGATCAACTTAATCCATTTGATAAATAGCTGACCATAAAGATTCTCCAAAAATAGGTATGAAAAAATTTATTCATATGGTTTTTAAATAATAATTATATTTCACAGTCAAAATAAAGTGGCTCTTAATCATAACATTCCAAACATGTGAATACTTTCATCATGTATTTTATTAATACAATTTAATAACTCAATGTACTATAAAAACATAATGAAAAAATATATGGTTCATTACTCATTATGAAAATGATTAGTTATTGGATATATTCCTTAAATACAAGATGGTCATATACTCCATCAATGATAGAATAAAAACTTCTATAATAAATCATTAATCAGCTCCAAGTTATTCAGTCATATCCAATTTAACTTATCAATATCAGCCATCACATTATCCAACCACAATTATCTAAAAATTTAGAGTATATTAAGGGTCATCTTTCCCTCAATCATATATTTTCCAAGAAGGTAAAATTTACACTAATAATTTTTATTGGTTATCAATATCATCCAACATGTTCCCTCAAATCCTTAGTTTAATAGTAATATAGTACAATCATTATATATCTTGGGATTCCAATAACCAGTAATTTATTGAAAAAATACTCAAATGGAATAATTATTGAATCCAAGAACAAGCATGATAATCATTATTATTTTTCTTGGGTAATAACATAATGTTTACCATGATCCATTAACTTATTTTGAGGAATATTACTTTGACACTTTGTGAATTCATTTTCATAGTGCCTTGTATCCTTAGAGTTAAAGCATTGACTATTGGAAAACTCAATGTTACCCTTGATATAATGAGAAATTTGACAACTTTTGTCCACACATTAAGAGAAATCCTTTTCCCCTTATTCATATAAAATTCATTTTCTTCTTGTATTATCACATGTTGGAAAATTCTTATTTCCCTTCAACCCTTTATCTACATTTTCTATTGTTGTTATATTCTCTTTCTTCCCTTTGAATCTATGAGACATGGATGATTATTTCTCTATATTTTTAGAAGTTCATAATATGTCCACAAATGATGAGAACAATTAGGAGACCACGTACCATTGATTGGTTGTCTTAAAACCATCCACTAAATGATAATTTTTACCCTTTGGATTATGTTCATTGATGTTGTTCCCATTATTTATATTATGTGCCTTTTCAAAATAAGTGTATAAGCTAGATTGTATTATATCATTATGGATCATAATGTATAACATAGAAACATTATTGTGTTCTTATATACTTACCCTGAATGTCTATCATCGAGTAATGTTTCATAACATATGTCTTAATAAATTTAGTTTCAAATGCTTCTAATAAACATGCTCGAATACTAAATACAAGGACCCTGAACCTAGAATATTTGATCAAGTTCCATACTTTTTTTACATTGGCATAGATCAATGATTTATATCCCAATGGACCGAATAGTTTAAGAGTGTTGTAAAACTAGATTACATATGTGATACCTAGTTTTCAATGGGAATAAAAAATGTAACATAATAACAAAAAAATTAAAATGATTCAAATCCTTGAAAAATAATTCAAAGGAATCCAGTTCCTATCATGTAGAACGGAAAAAAAACTAGGTTGTTCTCAAATTCCCAGTATGATTTAAGTATAATAGAATCTATCATGAATCAATAATAATCATCAACATTATACGGTAAATAACAGAACACACATGCCATATAATTAATAAACTAAGAAGAAAGTGAATAAATAATACAGAAAGGTAAATAACTAGAAACAAATTTCATTTGAAAAACTTGAATTTCATTATATAATAGAGAAAAATCAATAGGGAATGTTAAATAATATAAAACACATTTCATTTAATCTATAAACATCGAATGTAATGCATCGACAGATTTTTCATAGTGAAAACATCTTTGATAATAATAACTATGTTTTGAATGTAAGAAATGATTAAATATTGGAATCCATGTTTTCCAAGTACATGGAACTTTTACCATGAAGACCATTCATAAAGCAGTTTCTAATAATTGAGGTACAAAACTTTCTAAATTGGACAACTGATTCATCTAATTAGACTATCAATGCATATAGTGGACAAAATTAAATAGTCCCCAACCTATGTCATATCTATAAAAATTTATCCTATGTAAAATAATCGATTTAATTAATAAACAATGTGCCTTATGAAATTTCTGTACTGATTAATGAATATTTATTTTCTAATATTTCCCCATATAATCAAATAACATTCAATGGGAACATTGTATGTGAAAATGGGTCATGGTTGTGGAAATAATCATTAAATGATAAATAGTTAATTATTTAGGGAAAATTTAATGTTTAATTATCACATGAAAGCGAACATTTCATTGTAAAGTTATTAAATACAAAAATAAAACAAGGAATACAATTATAATACTTTCTACGGTTAAAATGATCATAAACCATCCATAGAATGAATAAGGATGGTTTCAATACAACATATAAAAATTTCTATAAGAATAAAGGGATATTTTAATTGATGAATATAAATATCATAAAATATCATTAAAAAATTCCTTGGGGAAAATATCCTTTTCGTTTTTAATTTCATAAGAATATATGGTTTTTGAAGAAAACATATTCCCAACTGAAGAGATGAACGATGATAGATTTTATTAAACCATTTTATCATTAATTTTATGTAAAAAAGAAAAAAGATAATGTAGCATAAATTCAAAAATATTACAAATAACCAAAAGAGAAGAAAAATAATTGGGTTTTTAAATAATATAAATATAATTTCCTTATATAAATATCCATGTGTAATTATTCCCGCATAAAATGAGATTGTGATGTAACCCCTTGAATAGATAATATCGTTGAAGAGAGAACAATTCAATGAATTGATTATATGGGTAAACTATAAATAAATATATCATAACTGTACATAAGAAATGTCTAGTCCAAATTCATTACAAACATAATCATATAATTTTATCTATATTGAGAAAGTAATATAACCCAACGAAAATAAATTATGTTATGAATTTTTTAATGACTTGGTATCTCTTATTTAAAATAACTCTAGGTGAGATAATTCAAATTAAATCAAAAAATGACATTAATAATGATTTATTCATTATATTATATTTTAAAGGGTCATTATATAAACTATATAAAATAAACTAGGTTAATTACATTACATTGTTACTTAGTGAAATGAAATTGAAACAGAATTCCTTACCATACTTTTTATTTTGGTTGAAGGAAATTTAAATCCACGTATAATGTTTTTAATAAGTTTATTAAATTGATCAATAACCATATTAAAATTTATAATATTATATATTATTATTTTATAAATTATTATCATACTTTTATTAATAAACCATTATCATTTTCACTATTTCGAGTGTTAATTGACATGTTTTTCTAGTGTGTATTGACTTGGTATTTTATTTTCACTCTTATTTATATAGGAATATTCTAATCTCCATAATGTAAATACCTATTTAAATATCATATTTATTTAGTATATAAGTATTTAGTGTGATCCATAAAATTTTGTGATAGGAAATGAAATACACTACTCATGGAGACGGTAGGCCGTACGTACGCACAAACACTACTTCCATTTATTAACATATTAATGAATTAAAATTAAATGATATATATTTATATAATCATTAAATTATCATATTTATGTCTTACATATCACATATTTTTATTGAATATATCCTTAATACATTTTTTATAATGTTCGAATGAATCACTTCACTTCACAAGGCAGTAGTTTGCTGTACACATGAATGATGTTATCATATTACCAAAAAATATAATGTATGAAGGTATTCATTATACAATAATTATATAAGAATAAATAACTTGTAAATATCTTAAATATTATATATTTAAATTTTTTTAATAAAATTATTCCCAACCTCGATAAGTGGTAATAGAAAAATAAAGACATTTTTCTACGAGGCGTTAGTCTGCCAAACACAAGAACAATGATTTTTTTACCCATCTGATATAAGTGTGTGAATTTTTAGGTCATAACCTTACATAAAATAATATCATAATATTTAAGATACAATTATTATTATATAATCTTTATATAAAAATAATTGAGGTAGGTGGAGAAGGAAATAAAATATAAATTATTTTAGAAAAATGTTACTTCCATAATGATCCAAATATGATATATTAATTTATATGGTGTATATATGTTTATAAAATATATTTGGAAGTTTTTTAGTCATTCATACACCTTATATTCTTTGTTTAATGATTAAGAAAAAACAAATTTACCTTAATTACTATAATTGGTTTCAACTTTTTTCACTAATAGTGTTTGTAAAAACATAATTGAGAATTATAAAAATATATAAAATATTTTGATTATAAATAAGGAATCCATTTCACTTAATTAAATTAAAATAAATGGAAAAAATGATTTCAAATTAATCTCATAGATGGAACGATAAAGTGAGTTCTTAAAGTGAAAATGATAAATGGTTTACTATTTTTTATCTAACATCATTATAAAAATTATTAATATAACCTAAATTGGAATAATAATTGTATAATTGATATAATTACACTTTAAAATAACAAGAAAACACTTCATCATTATAAATTGTTTACATGAAATGTTAGTTTTCAATTAAAAATTAGTAAATTCATTATTGATTAAAAAATAAAACTTCTTAGAAAAATTCTCAAAACTCACCCTATTATAATGCTAAAATTATAAATACAAAAATAAAGTTTATTTTTTCAAATAAATATTATAAAATTGTAAACATTTAATTTTTAAAACTATTGTCCTATTAAAAGCTGAAAAATATATTTTTTAAAAAGTAGAATTTTATGCATATAATTTGATTTTTTATAATCTCATTCCTTTAAAATCGACAAGATGAATTTTAAAAAAAATATTAAATATATAACATAAAAATTTAGTTAATATCTTTCATCAATTTAACTTATTATGCTAAAAAATATTTTAGTGCATTATTTAAAAAAACATTTCCTTTTTATTAAGTTTGTTTTTATATTTATTTATAATTAATTTTAAACCGATGAATTCAAACATATGTTTCTTTAAGTTATTTGACCATATTTATAACCACAAATTTAATGGTTAGTTGATATTTTCACATTAATTAATAAAATTAATAGTATTCAATAAAACACGATGTTGCATGTAATGCAGGCCATCGAAGAAATCCATTATTGCACACAATGCAACTCAACCCTGTATTGTACGCATTGAATGATATATAATAGATTGAATTTGTTTAATATATTGTATTGTCTCTGTATTTTATGTTCCCTTGTACTATTGGTGTTACGTATCTGGCATGATATTGAATTTGATGTTCAAATTTTATTATTTTAAGGTGTTATACTAAATAAGGTTTAAATTACATATGTTACATTTATATATTTTTATTATCAAAATTTAGGGAATAATTAGAAATACACTCCATGAATTTCAATTGTTATATTTCTTTATTTTTAATTTTTAATCCTCAAGTTTATTCTAGCAGGAGAACTCTTTCATATTTGAAAATATGAAATTCTAGGAATATATCCTTAAGAAAACTTCCTAATTATCTAACATCTGTAAAAGTATATACATTTCATTATTCCAAAAATATTAAAGTTTTATATATGAGGATGACTTGATTGATTATATCATATTCCACAAACATGATTTTAAACTCCTACATATAGGTCTAAGATCATGAACTTATGAATGTCATATGATCACCCATAAGTAGATTGTGTACCATGAGAATTAAATTTAATTCCTACAACCTAGGTGTGTTTGAACATTTGATATTAGCCATTAAATTTACTAGGAGCTGTACAGGTTCTTACCATCAAGGGTAATCCAATCTGTTTACTTTCACCAATTAAAATACATAAACATAACAGCCAAACATAGCCAATATAATAAAACCACATTCATCATATATATATATATATATTCATTAATTCTTTTATTCATATATAATTCAAATCACCACATAATTTATAGAATTCTCTATTTATAACTATCAAACATTACACACAACTCTGGTTACCTCTTCAATATCGAGTAACACCGTCCAATCATACATTATATTTTGATAATAAATCCAACGAATAAACTATTGGTAATGAAAATATAATAATATGAGGGAATAAATTCAATGATAATGTTTTGGGTGTCACCAGGAATCATCTTCCTCTATAAGAAATCAACTCCCATTAACCATCAAATAACAAATAAGTAGATCAGAGAAATGAGTGACTAATTGTAGACGACCAATGACCACAACATTACAGATGGTTGAACAATATTTGATATGATAGTTAAGATTCCCTATCAAATTTTATTCTTTAATTTTTTCACAGAAATAGATAGTATTCCTATCAGATTATCTCAACCATACATCTGTAGATTTATCTTTGGGCTTGTATTCCTCCTCCCCTTCCAATATATATTCTACAATTAATTAGTTTCAAGTAAAATATATTTGTGGATTATTAGCCCATTCCACCAATATTATGATATATAGTTGATTAATATCATTTTATAAATTATCCATACTAGTGAGGGTGTTGGGTCATCTTCCAAACCATTATTGAATTTTTTACATTCCACTACAAGAGTTTGTTTTTGAGGTACAGCCAATAGTTCCCTTACTCATGCCTTTCCAATGATGTATTCATAAGTTGAATGAATTAAATGTCATAGATCAATTTTTTCAAAAAATATAATTACATAAGACCCCTATAGAGATATCTAGATTTATATTTAAGGGGTATGATTTGATAATTCTCAAGTCATTTTATAAACTGAAGAAGAAGGAAAATAAGGACCCCTCACAACTTAGCCAGGAACCTATCCAAGAAACACCAATCCTCTACCCACCTCACTTGTTATTACACCAGAGAAATTGGTTTCTAAAATAACCCATGTAAGGAATATTATTCTGTAAAATAAATGGTTTAAATACATTCATCTTCTTCGTAAAAAAATTTCTCATATCTATTTTATAATTTTAGCATATGATAGACTTATAGTCACCACCACTGAACATACATTGATAGCATGGGTAAACTGATGATGATTCTATACAAAGATATTTTCATTCGTAGATATCATATTTTTTATAAAATATAAGCAGTTAAATTGAGTTAGAATAAAAACTAACTTCTAGTGTCATGTTCTTGGGATATGAGATGATCAATTTCAGATTTAGGCAGAAATTCTATAAAATCATCTCATAATTCATTATAGGGTATCTATGCAAGTTGTTAACCATGTGAATGTTCATCACAAACTATTAATTGGTATCCACCATATACTTATGTTCAACTATGATAGTGTGGGATTCATGATTCAAATTTATTTAAAAAGCTAGAAATTTATATTTGGATAATAAAATATCCATCTAAATTTCCGAATAACAAATGAGATTATCAGTATATTAAGGGAGATCCCATAAAGGATATTCATGATAGTTCCTGAGAAGAAAACAACTGAGAACTATCATATAATTTATAAGATCTAGTTATCCTATAGTCCAATGTGTGGGTGTTTAAGTGAATATATCTCTAGGGGACTATTGGGGGGGGGGGGGAAGGGGGTCCTAAGGGGCATAAACTTCATGATCTAACAATTTGAATCAATTTAGAGATTTAATGGGGAAAATGTAAGAAACAATCATAGAGATAATACCCAATATGTTTGGGGAGAGGAACAACTACAGATGACACTATAGTTGGGAATACCCCATTATAGATGATACTAACTTTAGAAGGGTTATCATGAAAATGATCCTCGGGCATAGGAGAGCAAGCCCTATCTTCACCTAATAGACTAACCCCAAGAACAAGAGCACTAGAAAATGAAAAAAGAACCTATATTAAAAAAACCTCGGATATAGGGGGAATTTAGACTATAAGGTTGCTACATTTCATAGGGCCTATATTTCCTTATAAATAGTCCAATAAAATAGAGTCATCAACCACCAATATCATGGTATAAATAGCCATAGAAAGAACTAAATCTAAAGAGTTGAGTCTATAAGTATCATATACTATGATATCATGGCGAATGGGTAATTAGAAAATAGTAAAGCCCAAATAATCCCCCTCACGATCCCTTATTCCCCACCACATAACTCACCTTAACAAAATCATTAGTTAGAGGATGTTCAATCACCCTGTTGGTGAATATACATACTGAAACCCACCCTAGCGAAATAGATGATTTATTACTATGTTATATTTGGTAATAATATTTTTAATAAAATATGACATAGTAAATGTGGATATAAATCTATCAAAATGTAAATTTGGGCCACTATAGTGTTTTGTATCCTCAGTGTCCTTGTTTCCACAAATATGATGTTTCATTCAGAGCCCCCAATTCCATTAAGAATCGAAAGTCTGTAAAATAAAAAAAATTCAGTGAGATATAATTAAAAACACAATATTGAGAGTTTCTTCATTCATTAAAATACATAAAAAATTGTACTGGATAAATTACCAGCAACCATGAGACAAATATTCCCTATAAAATAAGTAAGAGATAAAAGGTATTAAGAACATAATAAACTATTCATGATGGCCTACATAAAATGATTCAAAAACATTCATCAAGATACCACATGTGATTGTTAAACATAGATTCAAAATCAAGATAATCTATGAGAAGAGTTGATAGAATAAAAAAGTGTTCCAACCCACAATAATATTGTTGAATCTATGGGATGGATGGTAAATCATAAGAGGTGGGAAAATACATATTAGAGAATAGGGTATCATTTAATAATTAAGGTGATCTAGGGGATAAAAAGGGTTTTGATTAGGGAGCACTATTTGGAGTAGGTATCGTCATCTCACACAGAAAATCATGCATAATCCAATCCATAAACATACGAGGAATAACTATGTTTGGAGGAGTGAAGATATCACCAAACATAGAAGGAAATATTGATTTTGTTTTGTAAAAAATACACTACCTCTTTGTTTGTGGATGCTAGAGATGACCAGAATAATTTTTTTACTTGGTGATGACCTAAAAATGGGGTTGGCACCACCTAAAAACTGCAACAGGATTTTGGGGCCTCCCATATGAATTTATAAGGTTAGATAATATATAGATAGTTTGTATAGCTATTTGTGTGTTTCATCTCTTTATCTTTTCCATATAAATATGGTCTATGTTTTTTTGGAATGGAATTAATGTTCCCTTTTATAATATTTTCTCCCATTTGAATAAGAACACTCTGCTTCCTTCCCCATGGATTTAGGTGACCCCACAAAACCACACAATTTTTTTTGTTCATATTTCAATTTTTACTGCTTAAGAGAGAGAATTTGACGGTGATAATACTTCTACATAAAAAATTTGTCTCAGATGAGAGTGTTCGATTACATGGGAAATATCACCACCTAACACTCCTTGTGTGGACATAAAACCACTATGGTCCATGATTTCTTCTCAAATTAGTGTCTTAAAATCTATATCTTCTCCTGAACACTACTATAATTTCCTCAAAAAAATCTAAGTTGATCATCCATGTCCCTAAAATACCTAGGTGGTGACTTTTTAATCCCCCTAGTGATACTACTTTTTTCACCACTATAAATCCACTACCATCGAAGACAACCTCTCTCAACACTATTACATTAAAACACATCACTTTATTTTGATCAATTTTTCAATTTTTTCATTAGATATGTTTGTTTAGACTGTAATTCAGTTTTTATTTTATCTATAAAACTAGGTGATATACATGTAAAAATGGAAGGGGGATCGTGTGTGTGCTATGTGTGAAATAAAATAGGGAAATGAAATATAAGGTAAGGGAGGGGTATATTAAAAATATGGGAGGAAATTGTGAAACTATGAGTTATTTTTTTAGGTGCATGTTAGAAAGATGATTCTTCTAATGTGGTTTTGGATGATTTTTTTTCCAAAAAATGGGGGTGGAATGAGTATTTGATAAAATATCTAATTCCATTTTAGGTCTGATTTAAGAAATTAATTATTCAATTTTATCATTTTCAACTATTCCAAACTCATCGATGATTTATTAATACTGGAGACTGGGATGTGTTGTTTTTTTAAGGAGAATATCATATGAAAATGTATTATGGTACCTCTTAGGATACTATTATATATGAATATACAAGGATTTCGGGTACTTCAAGACATAGAATTATGGTATCCAACACCAAATTTGAGGATGAGAAATTCTAGAGGATAATCAAATTCATCATGTGGAGTGTGATGTTTTGGATGTTATAACTCAGTAGATGTTAGATATCACCTAGAAATAAAAGCATTCTGGCATCTTCGGTGGAGATAGGAGAAGACTCTCCCATCATTTCTAGGGTACAATCTGACATTTATTTGGAAAATTATCATAAATACAGTGTGATGAGATAGATATCTATGAAAACAAATGTAATATTTTTTAGGACAATTATATAGAAAAAATAATCGAAAATATGATCAATATGGAAAATAAATTCTATATATTTCAGTAAAAGGAACATATATCTATGATTGATCATCTATTCTATTTTAATAAAATCCTACCAGTTTTATAATGTTTTTATTTAATGATTAGATATGAAAATAAGGTAATTTTTTTGATGAAATATATACAAGAGATTTATGATCACCTTAATAAATCATTGTTGTATGGTAAAGACGAGGTAGCATTTGTTGATCTATCAAATAAATTAGTTATTAATGAGTAGTGGAGGAATGAAAAGTATAACCATAGATATTCCACATCAGTGGAATTGAATGAAATTGGTGGAAAGTCATCTTGTAGTAAACCCCATGTATTTGGAAGAGACTAATAGTGATTGATTTTAAATAGTTAGTCTACCAATAGATATCGAGCAAAATATGATTGTTCCTATTTTTATAAAAAATGGAACTTGAATAATGTTTGTCCAAAAATTGGGAAAATCAATGAAAATGTTGAACATAATGTCGAGGATCTTGAAGAAACTTATTTCCCTATTTCATTGATGGTCAACCATTCCAAATGTTAGATTCTTGATTATATTATTTCATTCCTAATGTATAGGAATCAATATTTGTTTTAAAACATCAAATAGAATAATTAATGTGTGGTTCTTATTTGGAATAACCACCCTTGAAACATGAGCGGTACTGAAACCATATGATTGATGATGGATGATGGAACAACTATAGATATAAGATATGTTAAATAATTTTAAAATAAAGTCACATCTTTTGGAGTCTTGGATAATCATTTTTTTAGATAACCATTGAATATTTAGTCATGAAATTTATTCATGGTTCAATCCTTATGATTAAGGGTATTCAAAAATATTCATTGTGTTATTTGAATGCTAATATTATTATAGGTGGAGTAGTTAAATCATTTGAGAGTATTTCCACTGGCAGAACAAGAAAAAACATATAGTGACCTTCTATATATGATAATTTGGTTAGCTATAATAATTTAGTAATCAAATATGATGGTCTATACCACTATCTAAATGTTTATGACAGAAAATAGGTGAGACATTTGACATCTTCTATAGAAGAATAAATTAGTTCACTAAATCAAAATATGATATGGGATCATGTTCATTCTTCAAAGAAAAATAAGGAAGTTATATGGATTGGGTTCGAATTTATTTTACTGGATCAATATGTTTCATACATTATATGACTATGATCATCAGGAAGGAAACAACGTAATTATTTGTTTTATAAGTACAATGATTTGTTTCAGTAGTAGTAAGAATCATTTTGTGGAGAAACGTAGTGATATTTTTCCATCAAGATGGACATTTTTTAATGATTATGGTAATCTTTGGTGGATTATAGAGAATAAAGAAACATGATTAGGTTCCACCATTTGATGACATATAAATGGTTTTGGCACTGCATGATTACTACATCCTTGGTTTGGTTCTTCTAGAAGAATTTATAGTAGGTTGGTGATCACTTACATAACTATTAAAGTGATTTTTATGTTCCTCCTCTTTCCATTTCACTATTAATATGGGTTGTGATGGGTGGAAAATGCGTGTATTTTATCATCTATATATGTGATGCTTTTTGAATAAGAACACTCTACTTCATTAACTATATAATTTGGTCACCTAATCGAACCATGTAAATTTGGGATTTTTTATTTAATTTTTTTTACAACTTGAGTGTGTGAATTTTATGGATAAATCACTTAGAAAAAATAGAAAAATCTTCTAAAGTATAAGAGAGAGGTAGGTTGGAACCCACTCTAATGAGGTGAAAATTTTTAAATAGCTGAATGAAGAGTATGAGTTTGTGGATGTGGGTTGAGAAGTTTCAATAGAATATAGGATTCATTGTTTTATTAATGTTATATAATGGTTTTAGTTTACTATTTCATCAATGTTATTGTTTTATTCCTTCAAATAAATGATTAATTATTCCGGGTAAATTTTTATTTGATTCAGTCTTAATTTTATTTTATGTATTAAGGGATGAAATTCAATATTGATAAATTTTTTTAGATCATTTACTCAATGTAATATATCCAAATATTGAGTGAATAGAATTGAAAGGAATGGAAATTCATTGGTAAACAATAGTATATTCTTTGAATAAACCTTAATTACATTATTTTCCTACTAATATTTGAAAATACTTATTGAGAATTAATGAGATTAAATTTCAGTAGTAGTTGTAATTCAGAAATGAGATTTTAATAATTTTAGTGATGAAGTTTTCTAATTAATTTGAAACCATTTTTAAGAAGATCATATTTTCACAAGCTACATTAACTATAATCCCAATTAATCTTCTTTTGGAATGTCTAATACTCTACAACAATTTTAATATTTCTTTTTTTAATCACTAAATACTCACTTATTCACTTCTATATAATTTGTTTCACTATAATGGTGCACACACTTTTGTCCCCCACCATTATTTCCCCACATTTTTTTGTAGTTAATGACAATAATGTAGTAAGAATACTCACCCTCCTTCCATTGGGATCAATCATTCAATGATATGATAGTGAAGGTTTATAAATGATATTTTGATGGCCATGATAACCTCTACCCCAATCATTATGAATCTAGATTCTATACTGAAAGAGACAATGAAAATATAATCATAAAGAGATATTGAACATGGATTATTTTGAGGTTTATTTTTTGAGTAGGGATTTGGAAAAATAAATTTTACATAAATAAAGTTAATAAATCAAGTGAAAATTCATGATTTAATATTAAAATACCCAATGAAAATTAACACACTAAATTACCTTATAAAATATATTACTCACTCAATCAAGATTTTATAAATTTTCTTACAATTAAATAAAATATAATCATTGAATGGTTTCTCTAATGTTCTCAATTTTCATTTTTTTTAATTTTAATTTTATAATTTTATAAGCATTTATATATAAATTTAATTTTCATAATTAATTTTTTTAATAAAAGTCTTAAATAAAATCTAATTCAATCCCTAATGAAAAACCAAAAATATGTAGAGGTAATCATTATAAAAGTTATAAAAATTTGATAATAAAGGGAGGAATTTATCATCACTAAATAAAATAACTGATAAAGTTAATTTTTTAGTTATATTTTTTAACACTGATAAAGGACACCATTTATCCAAACATTTTATTTAGAATTGATAAATGCATTCATTTTTCCGTGTTATTCTCTAGATCTGATAAAGGGTTATCGTACAAAATTGTCCCAAGTCAATCTTCATGTTTTCTAGTGAATCTATTTATAATATTGATCACCCAGTTAAAAAACATAGCACTAAAGTGGGGGATCAGAACCAAAATACACTTATACACACATGGTCAAACATTTAACACCCCTATATTTCCAAATAACACTTTGTTATTTACAGAGTATAACACATAAATTGTAGAATAAAAAAACCACATAATGCTATTAAAGTATTATTTAAACCCTATAGTTATAACATAGCCAAAAATTTTATGGGTAATATTAACTATATTATGAAATATATATGCTGTAATTATAGAATAAAAATTGATTTATTCATTCTAATGAAATAAACACATAATTCTGATTGATGTCATTTGATTACTTAAATTTATGTTTGAATCAAAAAGTGATTTTTAATGATTTCTATAGGAAAATAAATATAATTAATTTTAAAACATTTAAAAATTATATTTGAAAAAAATAAAATTTTCATTTTGGAATCATAATGTACATATTATATTAGGGTAATGTTTTGAGAATTGTAAAAAAAGTTGATTTCTGTGTTAAAAAGTGAAAATATTATTTTTAGAAAATCTCATAATTCTTAAGAAATTATTTTTATATGATCATTTTAATTTTAATAACAATTTTTCATGACAAAAAAAACTAATTATGTAATTAAATAATACATAAGGAGTTATATTTATAAAAACATGATTAGTATTTTTTTGAAAAAATATGATTTTAACCAATTAAGAAAAACTGTTTTTACAAATTATACGGGTATCACATTAGAATTGAATTTTAGCATTTTCATAAATTGAGTCAATTAAAATGGATTTTATCACGACCCATCCTCGGGGCCCGTGCCATGACTACCCCAAGCCCGCCTTCCATAGGCAAGGAGTTGGTGACTAGCAGAAAAGGCGTAAATCCCAATAAAAAGGGATGGCATTGCCTTTGTGAAACACAAAAAAAACACACAACCAGAGTACAAGCGGAAGAAAACACTAAGTAAAGCAATAAGACAAGTGTGCTGAAAGTACAAACAGGGTCAGAAATACAAGCCCAATAGAAAAGTACAAGGAAATGAAAAAATAGCAGGAAGGTGTCAAGCTGCTCCTGGATCGTCCTCCGGAGTTCCTACCTGAAGGGTAGGTACAGATAGCCACCTCAGCTCTCCACGTTCGTATGTCCCCTCCAGGTACCATCCCGTCATGAAGTCCACCTCCGGGTACCGTCTCGTCATGAAGTCCACCTCCAGGTACCGTCTCATCATGAAGTCCACCTTCGGGTACCATCCAGTTATACAAGCCTCAACCACGACAAGTGCTATCCGTCATCTGCATCCAACAAAACAAGGTGAGGGCATAGCCCGTGCAGGGGTGAGTATAACGATACTCAGTAGGGACCCTGAGACCATCAGGGTCTCACTAAATCCAACAAAGATAAACCAAAAAGGAAGATCTCAATAGATAACCTTTACATAGATATATGCCCATACATATACCTAAGTCATCATGTAACCCATCTCAATCATGAGGAAAACACAAAGGTCATTGACTCAGTTCAAACCAAGATTTTTATTCACAATGACGAAAAAACACCTTCTAGAGAACTCTTCCTCTATCGAGTGCGGTAGTCCTGTCACAACTCCGTGGTGTCACTCACTAACTTTAGACTACTGAGGTACTCCTGGTGTCGAGTACCGCGGGTCTGCCACCTCACAAAGTAGTGCTCCTTCATCATGGGTCTGCCACCTCACATAGTAGTGCTCCACCTCATAGCCTAGAGAGGTAATCCTCTTGTCGAGTACCGCAGGTCTGCCACCCCAAAAAGTAGTGCTCCTTCTCCATGGGCCTGCCACCTCCCAAATTAGTGCTCCCCACTGGGCTATCAAAGTCACTCTGAATCAAATCGTACAATCAGTCATCAGGTCTCATCCAGCTACAATGTCACTGTACTCTATATGCTCGCCTCCGGGAGGATTCGCTCCACGAGCCACTGGTCGATACTCCAACTATCACAAAGTCCCATGAAGAAGTATCCCAAAGGACCACCTCTTCATAGGGGTCTTAAAAAAATAGATGGCTTATCAATCGGACGCCCAGTTCGTGATTTATTAGCCTCTTTGTTCCAGGGCCCGGTTGGTTTCGTATACGAACCAACCCGGCTGTATCTCAACTATATCCCGAACTCCCATGGGTTATACTCAAAGGGACGGCTATGCTCCAAGAGTACCGGCGCCGCTGACGGTTCGTCAAACGGACGTCTGGTGCAATGATATGGCCCAAGAAGGTAATGGTCCAGTAATGAGACCAGGTCCGTTCCGACCCGGGCAGACCAACTCAGCATATCCCAAACTGGGCCGACCTCGTCTGGGTCGACCCAATCAGACTCGCTGTGTCTGACCCGGCCCATTGGGCGAGTCAGCCCGCTATGTTTTGAACCGGTCCCCTAGGCCCCGCCCAGCGGACCGCGGGGGTGGTTTGGACCGATAGTCGCCACGTAGGCAGCTCGGTAACTCGGCCTGGGAGACCAAGCTGGTTCAACCAGCGACACAGCAGGGGTATTGTGGGCCGGTTCAGTAGGACGGTGACCGGGAGGCCAACGGGAAGACCGCGGGGGGCGCGGGCGAGCAGGCTGGGCTCTGGCTGGCCGAAGGTGCACCGGGCAGGGCATGGGTGTGCCAGGCTAGGTGTCGAACGCCGGGCAGCACGTGCGAGCATGCCGGGTAGAGAGACAGGGCGTCGTGGGGGCACCGGGGTGCACCAGGCAGGCCGCCGACAGGGGTGCCAGGCAGGACGCCGGTAAGGGCACGGGGCACCAGGCCGGCAATGCATCACGTAGGGGGTGTCGAGATGTGATGATAGGGTGCCGAGGGTGCACCGTCAGTGCACCAGGGGTGCGCCGGCAGTTGGCCAGGGGTGCGCCAGTAAGGCGCATGCGGTGCACCGGCAGGGAACAGCGGGTGTGCCGGCAGGGCCCCGAGGGTGCTCCTGTAGGGCGCTGGGGTTGCTCCGGCAGGGCGCCACGTGTGCGCCGGCAGGGCACCGACGGGGCGTCGTGGGTGCACTGGCAGGGCGCCGCGGGAGCGCCGGCAGGGCGCCACGGGAGCGCCGGCAGGGCGCCGACCAGCAGGGGGCAGGCAGGGGCGTGGGGCACCCCGGGTGCGCCGGTAGGGTTCCAGAAGGGGAGTGGGGCACTGGGTGCACGCCAGGGGGCCGCAGGGGTGGCGTATTTCAAAGAGGCCGCAGGTAGCGCGGCTTGGTTCGCCACCTTCATCGTCGTCGCCTCATTGCCATGTCGTCATGGAGTCATTACAAAAAGAACAACGAAGGGGTCAATCCATGTTGGTTTGGCCTGGAACCTCTGCATTTAGGGTGGTAGCAATAAGTTTCTCGCAAGTATGAAGCACAACAACCACCATTCCTCATTTTGAGAGAAAGGAAGAACATGGGAAAGGTTCATACATTAAATAAAAATAAAACCCCTACCTCTTGGTCGTCGCTCATTCACGGAGTCGCGGAAGGAAGACGATGAAGACCGTCATTCGTCGCATCCACCACACATCCCCAATCCCGAGCTGCGTCGGTTCGTTGACGATGTTGCGGAGGACAGGTTTCTAGGGAAGGAAGGTCGAAGAAGAATCGTGTGGAAGATCATCGTTGGCATTCTTCACATTCTTCATTGAGGAGGATAAGATTTCCCCAAGTGTTGGGCGCCGCAATACATTACCATCACTTCGTCGCTTTGTGAAGAAGTCCCAAAACCTTCTCCAAATCTCTCTATATATAGGATAGGGGGAGAGATATGTAACCAGCATGAAATTTATGATGGGTCATTTATTTGGAACCTTCCTAAATTCCAATGATGAAGTTACTTAATTTAAAAAGTGGGTCGGACGAATTAAATTGTGTTGGCGCAATTTAAGAGGTGCATTGGAACAACATAAGAGTGGAGGATGCCAAGAAGTTTCCCCCACATAGCATGTGTCAAAACATATGACACAAATTAATTTTATGTTGAAACATAAATGAATTGACCAAAATTAATTTCACGTCGACACATAAAAATTACTCACATCAATTAATTTTTTTACGTCGACCCATAAAATTAACTGACAACAATTAATTTTACATCAACTCATAAAATTAATTAAGAGCAACTAATTTTACATCGAAACAAAAAAAATAAATGACAACAGTTAATTTTACGTCGACCCATAAAATTAATTGAGTGAAATTAATTTTACGTCAACATATCAAATTAATTGATGGGGGGTTTGAGAGACTTCCTCTCCCTCCCCATTAAATGGGAGGTTAGGGTGTGGCAGTCAACCACCAACTCCCAAGTGGAGCTTCTAACCACTTTATCTGCAATGCATGTGTTTAACAAAACAAAATAAATTATTCACTTATTTTATTTTCTTAACCCACATAAAACCCCAAAAAACTAAGTTTCATACCTGATAATCTGCCATTGCGGTGAAAGTATTCATAAGAGAATATCTCCACATCATGTTCAACGATGCCCTCAGAATTCGATTCTGGGCACCGGTTCAAATGATATAAAATGCCGCTCGTACGTTTACTGAACGTTCCTGAAAAAAAGTTCGAAAAATTATTATCAGTCACCCTCGGCACACTACGGTCAAGGATGGGATCTTCTTAGGAGAAAAACACCCCAAAAAACTCAATTGTACTCTCTGATTTTCAATTTGAGTTACTGTTTATAAGTTATTAATTTTATTATAAAATAATTGTAACTTAATTATTTTATTTACAGCCAAAAACTAACTTTCTCAGGTGGCTCACGCCTGCCAAAGTTAGTATTTTCTTAAAGGATGCATACCCTCACGAGTTTAGTGGTGGTATCAGATTTTTAATCCGAGTTACCATTTGTGAGTTACAAGCATTTGAAAAATAAAATAACTTCATTTAACTATTTTATTAACGGTTATGCCATTTTTGGGTTTTCTCACAGCAGGAATGTGCGGACTAACCTTAAGTCACGCCTATGGTAAACCTACCATACTGAGCACAAAGGTGGCATCAGATTTCTGATCTGAGTAACCATTTATGATCTATTCCTCTTTTTCAGGAAAATTGCTTACGCGCGTTAATTTAAGCTTAAAAAAACTTCCGAAAATTATTCTGGGCACACCGGGCCTCAGAATCAGGTGCTGTCAAAAACTGTGTACTTGTAAAATTCCAAATAATTTAAGAAAAAAAACTTCCTTGAAGTTTACGTCTCTTTAAATTACTCCCATTTCATGGCTTTATGTTCCGGTAAAGCTAAAACACAAACTAGGGAAACTAAAGGAGGTACCAAGCATGAATCTGAGCCTCCTACTCCCAAGTGCTCTCCAGGAGGTTCTCGTGTTACCAACGAACACGAACTAGAGGTACCGACCATCCACAAATGACCCACTCCAGTCGATCCTTGATCTCCACCGGAACCTCTGAGATGGTTGTCCCGTCATCGATGTCCAGCTCCCCATGATCAATGACGTGGGTCGGTTCGTGCACGTACCTCCTCAGCTGGGATTTGTGGAAAGACATCATGCACTCGGTGCAACTGAGGTGGAAGGGCCAGATGAAGAGTGAAGATAACATGCCACCCCAGAAAAATATATGTAGCCCACGTCGAGGTGAGACCTGTAAGAAAACGTGGTCCCCATCTTCGAAATCCAGTGGTCTCCGTCTCCTATCAGCATAGGACTTCTGTCTACAATGTGCAGTCTTTATCTGCTCATGGATGATCTGCACCTTCTCCATCATAGCCTACACAATATCTGGTCTTACAAGAGCTGCTAGGATTTCCCCTTTACTGAAAAGAGAAATCTGGTATCATTCCCCCTGGATGAACCACGTTCATTTCCTAATACAGTCAATCCTGACATGAATTGTACATTTCATGGCTTGGATGACGTCGTAAGGCCTTGAAACTACTACCAAGAGATCCAACCATTACTCTTGACTCCAAGGGTCGAGTCACACTATAGAAATCAGTGCGTGGTTACAGGGTCTCCTCCAGTAGGAATCTCACATGTGAGGGTCATGTCAACAGTTTTAACCGGAACCTCTTAGTATCAACCATACAAAAAGGACAGGAAGGTAAACATTACAAAGATAAGTTCCTTTTATTACTACATCTCAAGTAAAAAGACACACAACAACCACAAACAAAAACAACATGGAACTTAGAAGCCCATGAACAAAAGGCCTCCATGCCTGGATCTAGTCTCGCTCCTGTCCACCTGCTTCCGGAGCTCCATAGTCATAAGCTACAGCTGCCTGAAGCTGTGTTTTCCCATGTCCAACTATTCCCTGTGGTCGGGGTGGACCTCCTGGTGGTGTGGGTGGGAACACCTCGAAGCGTCTTCCACCTCCATCTGCATGGCCAGGTCACCTGACTCGGTCTCCGGCTCTTTGCAGTCCGCCTCGATCGAACCTCTGCCTTTGCCTAGGAGGTCCTTTATCTATCTATTGATCATCCGAGCGGTGGGTCGGATAGTCATGAGCCTTGTGACCCTATCCACCGCACGTGTAACATAGCATGGCAGGTCTAGCTATGTCACTCTTCTTGGTGCCTCGCACTACAGACCTTGAGTCATGCGGCCGACCACCTATAGGTCTGGCCTTCTTGTACCTATGCATCATCTGTCTACTACCAGCTTTAGAAAACTCCGCTGCATACCGGCTAGTAGTGGATCCTACTACTGGAGACTTCTCATCAAGGAAACTCTCCACTAAGAGGGCTCACTCCAACACCCCCGTCTACGTCGGGATGCTGTGAGAAACTACTGAAGCTCTAATCTCTCGCCTGAGCCCCTGGTTGAAAGTCCAGGCCTTGAAGAACGGGTCTCGTACCATATCAGTGGAGTAGCGCGAGAGGTCATTGAACCATGATGAATATTGTTCCACTATCATTCTACCCTTCTCAAGATGCAGTAGCTCCGGTATACGCACCGCTCGAAGGGTGGCTGGTACAAACTATGCATGGAACAAGCTCTTGAAGTATGCCCACAGAAGTGTCACCTCGTCATGCATCTAGAGCATCATGCTCCACCATCTGCCTCTTGTTGCCTGAAGGAGGCTGGCATTAAGGATCACTATAAAGTTTGTTGGAGTCCCTAATATTTTGAAGACACTGACCATAGCCTCCAGTCAATCCTTAGCCGCCTGTGGGTTCGTCTCACCCCGGAACCTAGGTGGCCTGTGGCACTGGAACTCGTGAAGCGCGCTCAAGCGACGTGCATCACCTGCTATTGGGGCTGGTGGCATTAGTGTCCCAATGGGCAGTAGTACCACTGGTGCCTCCGCTGGTGCCTCAACTGAAAGAGGGCCATGTACTAAGGCCTCGTCGCTCGGCGGGCTTTCGGTACGTAATACTCTCAGGGCTCTAGATGGTCATCCATGGGGAGGCATCCTAAAAGAACAGATGCAACATGGTCAAAAGACTATACTTGGTGAGGTGACATGGTTTGAGCTGATTTAAAAGAAAATTTTGAAAAAACACATGCTATCAGTGTTTTCGTGCACTGAGTCAGTAATCAGAAGTCAGGGTCCTGGTGTATGGATACGTCGGTCGCCGCACCAACATTGGACTCCCTGAACTGAAAGGCACACTTAGTTCCCTTAACACTATTTCTTCACAGAATGAAAATATCAGAGTTCTATGTTCTACGGTAGAACCTAATCCTCTAGTACCAATTTTTCACGACCTGTCCTCGGGGCCTATTTCGTGACTACCCCAAGCCCTCCTTCCATAGGCCGGGGGTTGGCGACTAGAACCAAAGGTGTAAATCCAGATAAAAAGGGAAGGCATTGCCTTTATGAAATGCAATCAAACACACAACCAGAGTACAAGAGGAAGCAAACACTAAGTAAAGAAATAAGACATGTGTGGTAAAAGTACAAAGGGGGCAGGAAATAAAAGACCAAAAGTAAAGTTTAAGGAAAAGAAAAAATAGAATGAAGGAGTCAAGCTGCTCCTGGATCGTCCTCCAGAGTTCCTACCCAAAGGGTAGGTACAGATGGCCAACTCAGCTCTCCACATCTGTCTATCAGCTCTGGGTACCATCTCGTCATGAAGTCCACCTCCGGGTATCATCTCGTTGTGAAGTCCACCTCCTGGTACCATCTCACCGTGAATTCCACCTACAGGTACTATCCAATTGTACAAGCCTGAACCACGATAAGTGATGTCCATTGTCTACATCAAACACAACAAGGTGCGGGCATAACCCATGCAGGGTTGAGTATAACGATACTCAGTAGTGACCTTGAGGCCCTCAAGGTCTCACTAAATCCAACAAGGATAAACCAAAAAGAAATATCTCAACAGATATCCTTTACATAGATATATGCACATAAATATACCTAATTCATCATGTAACCCATCTAAATCATGAGGAAAACACAAAGGTCATTGACTCAGCTCAAACCAAGATTTTTATTCACGATGACGAAAAAATTACTGCTGAAGAACTCCTCATCTGTCGAGTGCAGTAGTCATGTCACGACTCCGGTCCAACCCGGTTAGACCAAGTCAGCCAAACCCAAACTGGGCCGACCTCGTTTGGGTCGACCCGGTCAGACTCACTGGGTCTAACCCGGCCCATTGGGAGAGTCATCCTTCTATGTTTTGACCCGGTCCACTGGGCCCGAACCATTGGACTGCGAGGGCGGTTCGACCTGATAGTCGCCACGTTGGCCGATCAGTAACTCGGCCCAGGAGACCGGGCTGGTTCGACCAGCGACACCACATGGGCGTCGCGGGCCGGTTCAGCAGGCGGGTGACCGGGAGGCCAACAGGTAGACCGCGCAGGGCGCGGGCTGGCCGGCTGGGCTCCGGCCGGCCGTGTGGGCACCGTGTAGGGTGCAGGTGTTCCAGGCAGGGTGCCGAACACCGGCAGCGCGTGGGGGCGCATCGGGTAGCACGACAGGGCACCTCGGGGGCACCAGGGTGTGCCGGGAAATCCGCTAGCAGCGGTGCCAGGAAGGACGCCAGCAAGGGCGCGGGGCGCCGGGCTAGCAGTGCAGCACGCTGGGGGGTGCCGGGCGATGCCGACAGGGCATCTGGTGCGCCGGCAGGGCGCCACGGGTGCACCGGCAGGGCGCTGCGGGTGCACCGGCAGGGCGCCACAGGAGCGCCGACAGGGCGCCGCGAGTGCACCTGCAGCATGCCGATAATGCAGTGGGGCACTGGGTGCGCGCTAGGGGGCTGTGGGGGTTGCATAGTTCACAGAGGTCATGGGTAGCGTGGCTTGAGTTCACCACCTTCGTCATTGTCGCCTCATTGTCATGCCATCGTGGAGTCATTACAAAAAGTGCAACGAAGGGGTCGGACAATGTTGGTTTGGCCCGGACCCTTCACGTTTAGTGTGGTAGCAATAGGTTCTTGCAATTATGAAGCACAAAAACCACCGTTCATCATTTTGGGAGAAAGGAAGAACATGGGAAAGGTTTATACTTTAAATAAAAATGAAACCCCTACCTCTTGCTCGTCGCTCGTTGGCCGAGTCGGGATAGAAGACGCTGGAAACAGTTGTTCGTCGTGTCTGCCACACGTCCCCAATTCTGAGCTGTGTCGGTTCGTTGATGATGTTGCAGAGGATAGGTTTATGGGGAAGGAAGGTCGAAGAATAATCGTGGGGAAGATCGTCTTTGGCGTTCTTCATGTTCTTTGTTGGAGAGGATAAGATTTCCTCTAGTGTTGTGCATCACACTACTTTACCTGCACTTCGTCACTTGGTGAAGCCATCCCAAAACCATCTCCCAAGCTCCCTCTATATAAAAGAGGGGGAGAGGTATGTAACCATCATGGAATTTATGACGGTTCATTTATTTGGAACCTTCCTAAATTCCAACGATGCAGTTACTGAATTTAAAAAGGGGGTCGGGTGAATTAAATTGCGTTGCTTTAATTTAAGAGGTGCGTTGGCACAACTTAAGAGTGGAGGATGCCAAGAAGTTTCCCCCACATAGGCTGCATCAAAACATATGACATGAATTAATATCATGTTGACACATAAAATTAATTGACAGAAATTAATTTCACCCCGACACATAAAATTAACTAACAACAATTTAATTTTTTTACGTCGACCCATAAAATTTACTGACAATAATTAATTTTACGTCAACTCCTAAAATTAATTGGGAGAAACTAATTTTACGTGGACACAAAAAAAATTAACTGACAACAATTAATTTTATGTCGACCCATAAAATTAATTGGGTGCAATTAATTTTACTTCGACATATAAATTTAATTGATGGGGGGTTTGGGAGGTTTCCTATCCCTCGCCATTAAATGGTAGGTTAGGGTGTGGCAGTTCCACCACCAACTCCCAAGTGGATCTTCTATCCACTTTGTCCACACTGCATGTGTTTATCAAAATACAATAAATTGTTCAATTATTTTATTTTATTAACCCACGTAAAACCCCCAAAACTAACATTCATACCTGATCATCTGCCATTAAGGTGAAAGTCTTATTAAGTGAATATTGGAACATTGAGTTCAACGATGCCCTCAAAATTTTATTCCGAGCACCGGTTCAAAAGTTATAAAATGCCGCTCGTACATTTACTGAACATACCCGAAAAAATGATCGGAAAATTATTATCAATCACCCTCGACCCACTATGGTCAAGGTTAGGCTCTTCTTAAGAGAAACACACCCCAAATAACTCAACAGTACTCTCGGATTTTGAATTCGAGTTACCGTTTAGAAGTTATCAATTTTATATTAAAATAATTTCCACATAATTATTTTATTTACAGCCAAAAACTGACTTTCTTAGGTGGCTCACGCAGGCCAAAATTAGTATCTTCTTAAAGGAACAATACCCTCACAAGTTTAGCGGCAGTCTCGGATTTTTAATCCGAGTTACCATTTGTGAGTTATAAGAATTTTAAAAATAAAATAACTTTATTTAATTATTTTATTTATGGTTATTCAATTTAAAGATTTTTCCTCACATGAGGCTTGTGCTGACTAATCATCAGTCGCTCCTAGGGTAAACCCACCATCCTGAGCACAATGGTGCCCTCAGATTTCTGATCCGAGTAACCGTTGAAGAGATATTCCTCTTTTTTAGGAAAACTGCTTACACGTGTTAATTTAATCTTAACAAAACATCAGAAAATTATTCCGGGCACACCGGGGCTAAGCATCAGGTCCCTCAGAAACATCATACTTGTAAAATTCCAAAGAATTTAAGAAAAACAATTTCCTTGAAATTTAGGAGTCTTTACAGATTAATTGTTTGGAATGAGGATTTTAAAATTAGATATTAAATCATTTTCATTTTAGTTCAAAAATATATACCCTGGTAAAAAAATATTAACCATTGTATAGGTAAAATAGTGTACTGGGTTAATGTTAAAAAGGTAAATTTTAAAATATAGAATGACCAAAAAATTAAATGGTTGGTTTATCTGATTACCAACCAAAACCAGAATTTACCACATTCATTATAATAATAGTTTTTGGGAATTAATGCCACCCAATTGTCGTTGGTTATATGTATAAAATAATAATTATTTAATCACTTAAACATGCCTCTCATCGAGAATAAATACAACCATTCAACCCCCCATACCCACAAGTCTTAGAGAAATGTAAATATATACAAAAACCTATACTTCACACTCTCCTCAAGTCCATGTGTTTTTAGAATCAACCAATTACCAACTCCAAGTTACACAAGGGGTCCTTCAAGCAGGTAATATTCGAGAGGTAATATTCAAAAACCACCACTCTTAATTTCATTTCTTCTTCAACCATATACTCAGCCCATTTTTCCACAAAATAATAATTATTATAGTATTATTTAAATATTAAAAATTTAAATTTCTAATGGAATATATTATATCAATCTGTTTTCGCAACTCCTACTATTCAAAGAAACAAAATCTTTGTCCAAATTATGGTGGTTAACTTTATTTGTGGATAATGATTTTTTGTTTTCTGTTACTACCATTATGGATGGTTATAAAATTATTATTCTAGATAAAATATATTTTAATAGGTATGTTATAACCTATTTCATGTTCTTAAACTAATATAAATATATAATAATAAATAATATTAAACTAGTTTGTGATGGTCGAAAAACCTACCAAAATAATGTAAACATTTATCATTAAAACTTAATTATTGATTCATTATCAATTAAGATAGGAAAAAAGATATATAGGACCATTTAAACATATCTAATTGAATGAAGAAAATTTCATTTTACTTATCTATCAATATTTCCAATTGACATGAACATCCATAATTATACACAAGTGAACTGACTATGAAATGATGAAAAGAACACACACACAAAAAAATATCAAATTATTACTAATAATCAGGTGGTAAGATGTTATAAAATATCATATAATTAATTATTAAGATGAATATATAACTATAATGACATAATAAAATTCTTTAAACTATTATACAATAGGTTCAGTTATTACAAACTAAAGGGAAACATGAGTAAATAGTTTCTTGTATCATATGCACTTCTTGGAGATATACTCTATATTCACCACTTATTTTTTCTCTATGGTGATTATATTTACATATAATATATAATATAATTAATCTCACTACCTTAGTGGTATTAAATGTTTCATTTGGTTATTATTAAATTTATGGGGTATATGATTATAATGATTATAAGTAGTAAGTGATTTCTTAACTCAATTTCAATTTAAGGTGTTAAAATTCCACTTCATTGATTTTTCATTCAAAGAATATGTATAAAATTACGTTTTAATACCTTATTTTTTATTTCCAATTATTTTTTTACATATATAGCATAAACAAAAGTGATTTTTTTGATTAATAGTGACTTTAATGATATGATATTTTTAATAGACATTCTTTTTTTATCCTTTTGAATTTTTCCCATCGAAATAATATTTTCTGCCACGTACATGTCTTCAATAAAGATTTCCAAAAATATTTTAAATATTCTTCTATGATTTTGTAAATAATATTTACTCAATTTTTACATTTTACCAAATTATTTTAATGGAATTTTTCACTTTTTACAAACAATGTTCATTATGACTTTTAAAAAAAGCAGAATGATTATTTTTCCCTTTTAAGGAATTAGTGGATTTTTCGATCATCATGATATATTAATTTTTAAATGATTAATTTACATGTTTAAAAGTTTATCTTTATAAATAATCTTTTTATATTTTATGGTGTTCTAAACATAGGTGACTTTCATTGTGAAAGAGTGTATTATCCTCATCAATTTTCAAATGATATAATTTAATATATTTTAATCTATGTCAACATCCTTTTCTAAATATTATTCTTCATTTCTGTTGATAAATAATGATAAAAAATTCTATATTTTATAAAAAAAATTATGATTAGTTCAACTGTGGATGTATTATTTTTATACCATTCACTATATTAATCTGGATTATTTGAGAGTATGTTTATTTATTGGGGAAAGTTATTTACATCTGATATGATAGTATCAATAAAAATATACATTTTGATTATGTTTTACCCATTTAATATAAGGAATGTATTGTACTTAGTCTGTGATAGACGAGGCCTTCTATAGCCCCTCAATTCATCTATAGGTCTCTTGAGAAAAACTTGTTTGGGTATTAGATTATGTGTTACTTGTTTATGTATGGTGTGTTTGATAAAGCCTTGAAGGTATTTTAGTTATGCCTAGCATTATGAATTATCTAATTAAGAGATTATTAATTCATTTCCATGTGATTATTCTATTAGTACAATACATGAGGTTAAATTTTATATATCATGGGATTATTTATACATAATTACATGATAATCATTCATTGAATTCATATTATACTCAATTTATCGATTAATATAATTGTGTTTCAGTTATTTACCTTTCAATAATTGTTATTATTTATTTATGGATGCTTCTGCAGTATATATACCATTAATGAGAATTTGATGTCAACAATTTCTTATGATTTATTTTTACCTAGGACACCAAGAAGTTTATTATGATTGATATGATGTGTTAGGATTAGAGAATAATTATGTTATCAACGTATTCACTGTGTTTTATTTTATATTTTCAGTTGCAATGTAAGGTTCAATTATGTATCTATTTTTTCAATACTACTAAACTGGTTTGTACATTGAGATGAGATTACATGTTTATTATGTCTATATATAAAATTTATGCCCTAGTAACGTGATAGTCTCTATGTTATGGGATTTGAGACTGTGAGGTCTTGAAGTGATATGAGCATCAGATGGTTGATCCTAGGATATCTGATGTGATGTGGGTGGGGAGGCCTAGATGATGTGGTAGTAGTTAACTCTTGTGATGTAATGATGCATTGAATATATATGTGGGTGTTAGTTATGACACTATAGATGATGGGATATATTGAATCATGGATCACACATTGATGTGATGTTGAGAACTGGGATTCTCCCTATAAATCTAATTAATGGATAATGGTTTGGTGGTTTTTTATATGTATTCCATTCCCCACTATATATGGTATTTTTATGATCTTGGAAACATGTTTCCTGTTAGTGGTATCTTTGGATGGTTTTCCTAGATTAAAATGAGTATGGAATGTTTTTATTAATGAAAAAATAATTCTTAAGCTATGAGCTTGGTGTTTATGGAATATGAATATCAAAAAGATTTTATTCTTGAGAAACCATGGACTTGGTTTGGATTATAAATGGAGGTAATGAAATTTACTCTAACAATTAATGTAATGTATATTTGGAATAATTATGTTGGTTAATTTATAGTTAATTATTTAATAAATGAAAATTAATTTTTTAATGAAAAAAGTAATTTAATGTATCTCTTTTAATGATTTTTTGATTTTATTATATCTAGTTGTAGTAGTGGAAGCCATGAGTCTATGTGATGTTAGTTTAAATTGATTCTATGTTAATTATATGCATAGTGTGGTTTTGAGCTATATAATATCATGTATATTATTTGATTTAATATTCCACCCACCCACGAATGCTAGAGAAATAGACCCCCAGAGGACTCCATGAGGGTGTTTTTACCAATATCCCAATGGGAGGATGGATGGATGACCACACCCCTGGCTCCACTACCTTCTCTCGATAGTTAATTATGTTAGTATTCATGGTGGTTAGTTTTCCCATATATGTAATTAGAGGGATGTAGTTTATTTTGGTTATTTTACACAGATGTAACAATAGATATAGTATCTAAAGGATCATTATAGGCATAATGGTTATAGTTTGTGATATCTTGAGGCACTTACTCATTGTATGGGTTGTAATGGTATGAGGTATAATTAAATATGTATGATAAATGTAATATTGACTATAGTGAATCATTGATAATACATGGATACTATATATGGAGATGTGAAATGGGATGATGATATGATGTGACGCATGAGGTCCATGTCATGATGCCTTTCTCAAGTGTCTTCCAGGTGTCCTATTTTGGAGAGATATGGATCAAGATATGTAGTATTGGTCCAAAGAATAAAACTAGTGGGAAATTGGTAGAGGGGTAGTATTGATGTTTCATTATTATATTATATTGTATATTTCATGTGAAATTTTCAAGAATTAGCCATGGTGAGACAGGGAACATAGTATACCTGTTTAGGTGATGAGTTAGTTTCAATATTGAGAATTGTGTTATAGCAAGATTTATTTATCTTTTTTCACAAGAGGGTCTAGGGAGAATCGTATGGTTTATACTATTATTATCTCCCTACCTATATATAAAATAAATATTTTTAGTTTATCTAGAGTTGGTTAAAGATTGGGATGTTTTTTACAAGAGTGTGGTTTTGTTGAAACTGTTTGGGCTTCATGGTTACTATCGTCTATACATTTTGGTAAATGTTGTTTCCTTTAAGTTATAGTAATGTATGTCATTTTATATGTGCACATTGGATTTATTTATATATATGCCTAGGAAGTTTGTTTGGTGTATCTCTCCTATAACTCTTTTCCTAAGTTATCTTAATGGGAAACACCTCCCATATATATGGTTATTATACCATTGGATATAATAGACTATCTTAGGCCAATTGGAGGCAGGACTCATCATTAACCATATCCTTTCACTCATTTCTATCCCATTAGGTGTACAATTGGGGGGGGGGGAGGTTTTCAGGATAGATGCAGGAACCTTGAAAAAGGAAAGTCCATTATCATGGTCCATATTACCGAAATAAATATCATAAAATGCATCGTGTACATAACTTCTTAACTGTGACAAGTGGAGAAGACCAAAAAACTGAAAACTACTATGGTCATGAGGTTAAGTGCAACATGAACTCACTAACCCAATACAATCGTAAGAAAAACAAGTAGCCTACGAACCCTAGATATATCCTATCAACATGACTAAAACTCCATAACTATTAAACTACAAAGGATTGATTCATTAGTGCACAAAAATCACTAGATATTTTCTAGTAAGTCCTCATCTCTAAATGGTTTAACATAACCCTCACAACCTTAACTAGTACGAAAACTAGGGCCCATGAATTGTCTCGCATAAGTTCTAACTATTATGAAAGTGACATGAATATTCTCTTATACATGGATTCAAAATGGTTCTACTATTGTGGTGGAGTGTTAATCCTTATGATAAAAAAACTCCACTTATAATAGATTACAACCCCATATATGGGCCAAAAACAACATGAGAATCCTAAACATGTCTTCTAGATAATAAAATACGCACATTACCTACCAAGATGAATAGAGTAAATCACTATGCTCTATCATAACCAAGTACAAAAATATACCCCACATCCCCTGACTAATCATATTGTGATGTAATCATCATAATATACAATGATCTTCTAGAGAATTCCATGAAGTCAGACTATATAAAATATGCACAAGTATCATGAACTATCCAGAAATCGCTATTTTTAATCACCATAATACTTGTGAGATAAAAATAGTTTATCTTGATAAAATACTAAAACTCCCTTGGCTACCCAACCAATGAAAAATGATCTTAGTATGTCCTTAAATCCATTAGATTTAATGATAAGGGAAAATAACCTATTAAGAACCTCCTTCTGAGCATGATTGGTGCCACACACTGTCCAGAACCAAGGATGACATGATTACCACATATATAAATTCCATCATGAATATATCTTACAGATATATGGTCTTGTTACCTCCCATAGTCGATATCCTTAAGTTATACCTCCTTGTCTCCCTGATCAAACAGAGGGGGTAAAACTATCGACAGGTTGTAAACCATACCATTCTCTAGTGTATCACATTCTCTAACATGGATATTTGTCACAAATATATTTAATTGAAGAATACTACTATGAATTGATCCATGAAAGTTTAAATATCTAGTCCATAAGTCTCATAATTCTACTCTAGAGTAAAACTCACCAAAGGATATCACCATGAACTCAAAAAAACCATAGTGTCTTTGAAAATCCATTTCTAGAACATCCTTATACAAAACAAGGGAATGTTATGACCTATATATGGGTCATCATTGAGGAAAACATACCACAATCCACTGATCGAAGAAATCGATGATTTATGGGAGTGGATAATCTTCCTTTTGTAACCTAGTTTAAGTGATACTAATTCAAAATCATTAACAAGTTCTAATTATCCTTTTAATTGAACAAACCCAGTATTAATATGTGAATACAATATTTCATACAAAGTCACGTTCACCAAAAACTCAAAAATACACATTTATCATATGATGCTCAACTGGTCCCATATTATATAATGATGAAAAAATCATGGGTGAAACCTGGTGATGGTAACAGAAAAAGTCTAACATTCCATGTACAAATAAAACTAGAATTTCTCTTAGAAAGGGATCCTTAAAATCCACCACCACTATAAGAAAACAAAGTGTCATTATTTCTATCTCTCTAATGGTATTACTATTCAACTCATAAGAAGTTTCTTGTAAACTCCTACCCAATTGATCATCATACTCTACTGGATTCACACTTTCTCAAAAGGGAAAAAATCCATCCCAAAAACCGAAAAACAATACCATAGATAGTCATGGAAAATTACTGATCATGGATCAAAGGAAAATAATACATACTATGGAAATCATCACAGGGTCTCACTACCATTACGATTTGATTCTACATGAGGCTTTATCTCTCACCATAGGGTCAATTAAGAGTGTCAGTAGAAGTGTGTAATTAATAATCCTCTCAGAACGATCATCTAATATAAGTGTCGAGAAATTTTTTCCACTTCTATCACTATGTCTCAAACTAGGGTTATTCTCAGGGATATGTGGCTGATCACTAAATGTTAAAACTACAACTGGGGAAATGAAGATAGACATTGTACCTCAAACTATAATGGATGCCTCTGTGAGATCCTATTTCATGGATCTCACTCTTCCCCCTTCCGACCTATTTACCAAAAATAGAGTTCTATCTTAAATATTATCACATCAAGTGAATATATAAAAAATAAGTCAAAGGAATTCAACCACCACACCTCGTTACTATTTGATTTAGGTGTAACATATTTGGCCACTTTATATAGAATCACGCCACTAGAAGATATCTAACTATGTAAACTATCCATTTTCCTTTCTTGTATGAAGTTAAATAAAACATCACTAAAATAGGGATCTATCGATGCCCCCACATCTCCCCAAAAAAGACTCAAATAATGGAGTAAAACAGTGTCTTCTACCCGTGTATTAAAACATCAAAGTAAAAGTATAAGAAGAAAATATCATACTGAGAAACACTCATAGAAAATATCAGTAGAAAACTAACAATGCCTATGATGTTCCAAGATCATGACCACCAAATTATTGATCGTAGAATGGTCCACCTAGTGGTGGTGGTGGAAATATCAATCCAAAGTGAAAGCAACCTCCAATAGCTACCCCAACTCTTCCATCACATTTCCCACCCCACAAACCTCATTGCTGCAAACGATGCCTCTACAGAGGTGGTTCATTGACCACCTATTTGATTATAGAATTATGGGTAGGAAAATCCCTCTTGAGATTTCAAAAACCATCACATGCAGATAAATGATCAGATTTTGGTGGATTGGGTTGTCCCCGAGAACTCCAAGAGCAACGGTTCCTCCTCCAATGAGACATGCATCGGATGCCTACTTTTAGTGGGTTCTGCTAACCCTGAAACCTGGGAGATCCCTTCCTTTTAACCTCAACATTGACGCTATAACCCTATGCATCATCATCCAACACCAAAATATCCATAAATGACTCATTATGACATGCTTTCTCCACCTTAACCACAATAGGTGAGACTATGAACTAATCAACTTGATTAAGTGCCACAAGCTAACCATCTTGAAGAAATACTACATCATGACTACACCCTTTTAGGGAGGCCTCACCACTATTTGTGTCATACACTCTTATCTATTATAGATTCCTCCCATTATTTCATTATGGAAACATACTTCAAGAGACAAAACATACCATAGTCAACGAGTATATCTGGTGAGATGACTCAAGAAGGACATGGAAACCATAACCCATTCCTATAGTATTTTGGTACCAACTTTTTTTCTATAACTAATGTATAATTTAAAAATGTTAACAAGAATTCTAGTAGAGTCATGTTTAATAGATATGTTGGTTTCCACACCAATAGATCCAAAGTGTAGGATCATCGCATATTATTTATAATTATTTTATCAAATTAGATAATTACCTTGAAAAAAATTAATTATTCATTGATTGATTTGAAAAAACCTCTATATCATTTCATTGTTTCAATATAAGAATCAATAATATATTCAATCCATTTGTGATCCACACAAGTTCCATGAACCCTGAAAATGTTTTCGTAGGAATATACTGGTTCTATCATGATATATCCTAAATATTTCATTTTTCGCCTTTGATTGGATTGTGAACTGCTTCTAGAAAGGGTTCTCTTTGATATCTCTTAACATGATATTAAGGGTGGAGGAGGATCTATCTCCATTGTTGAGATCATTCATAGAGAGTTAGATCTCTAGGGCTTTGAGAGGATGGAATCCCAATATCATTATACACAACACAAATTGAATTATCTCTATTAAGAAAATTATATTATTGGGTTAATATAATTACAGGTTTATAAAATAATAACTACACATAATCCCTATATTATTTCCTTAATACCTACCGAACCCATGTCTATAATAAAAATAAAAATAATATTATTTATTGACATGAAAAAATCTCAAAAATTAAATAAACTTTTATTTATTCAAACACTATTAATTATATATTATTTCCCAATGGACCATTAAACGAGGACTACCTTTCAACTATAATATGTACCGAGACATGAATAATGACCATTTATTTAATAAATAAATATCACTTCATGATTCCTCAACAAATAAAAAATATTATATTTACTAAATATCAAATTAATATTTATTAAATATTCTCCTCACATAATATTATCCCAAATAAATGGGGATAAAATATATACGACCAATAAAATAAGATAATTTAATAAACCACATATAGGAATAACATTGTTCAGTTTGTTAAATAACAATTAATAAAATATTATTTAACTCATATTATAGATACACCTTATGTGTATCCCTCTCGGATTATGTCATAGTGGCATTAGGTGAAGTAGCCTAAAGTCTATGGTTAACATCTAAGAACATGCCTATACACACATTGAGAATGAATATAATGCCGAAAGGACATAATAACTCATAAATATGCTTAATATTTGATATAATCCCTTTTGAAAGATATATCTAATCAAGAAAGTTGCATGCTGGTGCCATCAACCTATGCGCTCAATGTCGCATTCATTGAAATTCTATAAATTATACTTTCCTATAGAATATCAAGAACACATATTTATTTAGGAAACATCATATCCTTTAAAATGATTGAGGAACCATATTCCTAAAATTAAAAAAGGTAATATCCTTTACCACACTATTCAATAAGTAAATATTACTCCGGATATCCCAACTTATCCTACCTCACCACCAACAAAGGTGATCAAAGTTTTCATCAATACATAAAAGTAATTTACATACAATAATAATTAATAATAATATAAATTTATAAGGATCAATACAAGAATCTATAGATAGGAAGATTTAATGACACATATAAATGTATATTTCATACTTGCTGGCCACATTCTCATAATACACCACACTGGATATTACTAAGGGAGTACACCGTGAGAAGGTTCCACAAAGTCGTATGAGTCTCCACCCCTGATATCCTATATAATTATTTTACCTCAAATTATTTCATGTGTATATAGAAAATATATTTAATAATATTTCCACGACACATCTAGGTTCGTATTTTAGCAGGAAATAGCTATAACCATTTAGTACGATAGATATTCTTTGGACACTATCACATACACTATTACATTGAAGAACAATCATGTTGTGATAAATAATTTATTAATAATCAAAAAATGTTTATTAATTATCATAATGTACACAAAATTTGGTTCAATGGATCGAACTCTGATAGACTCCCATGCGAACTAGAGACAACTACCAATAACCTTCATTCTTCTAGATCTAACATGACAGTAATTCCTTAGTAGAAAAATTCCTGCTATCAAGGAGACCAAAAAACTTTATTCTATGATAATATTTTTTACTTAAACTTAAATCCTCTACGAAAAATTCCTCAAGAGCTGATACTTCCAATGTATGTTCTTTGCCCCTAGGAGTATCCTTAGCTCTTTTTCAATATCCATCACAATAGTACTATCACAATACAATGTGATAGGGTCTTTAATGAAATGTACCATATGGAGATCACAGAAAATATTTCATATCCAAATGGCCACATTAGTCACATGATAAGCCACTATATAATTAGACTCCACTGTAGTATTATAAAAAACATGATACTTTTAACTTTTCTAGGTCTTATATCATATACTGGGAGATCAAAGTATGAATATTTTTAATCATAGTGACAAAAGAAGAAAAAAAGTCAAATAGTCCTGTAGAAATTGATTTTAAGTGAATCTACCATTACAAAAATAATATAATCACTGGGAAATGAGACTGGACTAGAAAAAATAACACATTGGTTAATCTTATTACACTTTGAGTCCATATAGTTTTCCATGAAGTTACCTACATTCCATATCTAGTACAAAATTTCCAAACCAAATGGATTCCAACATCTATAGATGTGGTAAATGATGGACCATGGGGTTGAATACCGTCCTCAGAGGGAATATTTGATAATTAAGGAGTCATATTCAATTTCAAAAATGGAAATATAGGTAGTAATAGAAATCTCTAGGCCATTTGAGTAAAGCATTTTCCTCTACCATTAGAGAATCACCACTTCTATAGAATCTGCAAAAAAATAACCATTGTTCCATTTTAGTCCAGAACAACACCACCTAGTCTCATGATATCAAAAATAAAGGAACCATCGATGTTGAGTTCAGAACCAGTTCTTCGAGGATTCCAACAAACTCAACGACCGGACTGAGATTCCCTTCGAGAAATAGGTGGACATATGGTTCAACCCAAGGTCAACCACATATAGTATTAATGGTCCCATTGTCTTAAGAGTGAACCAAGATCAACTAAAAGTAAAATGGATGAGGATTTGATTGATAAGAGTGAAACTGAAAATCCTTAGACACTCATTTTATTCATGGAGATCTAGATGCTCCAATAGCTAGTGAAAAAATTAATCGCACTCATATGTTTCTTCGAACTGTTCACTTCTACACCCAATAACCAAGCATGTATGTAACTATTTTTATTTCTCTCCTCAATGACAAAGACATTGAGATAAGTGAATTATCTCTAAATAAAGTCTATCACAATCACTAATATAGAATTATTTTCACTCAAATCATTAATGAATCTATGATATAAGATATATTTACACATCAAATATATTCCCTTTCACTCGATAGCTTCATATGTATGGATTTCATGATGATAAAAATACCAATTGATAAAATTAAACATGATCATAATTTACTTGAACCAATGGTATTTATCCATACTAACACCAATTCATTTTGGGTAGGATATCCAGTAGTCCATAGCCATAAAATGATCAGAAAAAGATCTATTGAACCCATGTCTATCTGGTTCAGAGGTATAATTATTTTTGTTGAAGGTGTCATGTAGAATGGGGTTGATATTGATAATGAAGATTGTTGGAAAATTGAAATCCCGAGAAAAAGAAATTTCCTAATAGGAAAACCTAGAAAACATAGGAATATTCCCACCTAATTATCATTCTAGTAGCTGATGTCATCATGAAAAATAAATTTATTGACAATAAATTTGATTATATGGAATAATTTCTCGCAACAAGTGACAAAGGATAGAGACTTTCTCACTTAGATTCTTTAATACATCTCCATATATCCCCTTAATAAAATTTTTCCACAAAAATCTCCCTTATAGGAATTTACAAGTCAACATGGATTAAAGATGTTGAATAGTATTGAAAATATTCATGATCCCAATTCAACCTAGCTTAATAGGTTTTTTCATTCTGGACCAAGAATCCTAGTGGATGCGGACCTCCGTGTCTAAATATAATATGTATGGTTTCATAATTTTTTAGTTATATAGATTAATATTTTTGGGGTTTTGAGAATGGAAAGTGCACTCATGAGAATGGATGTGAGAACATTATTAACCATGTTAATCAAAACCCCAAAGAGTAAGTAGTTGCTTTTACAATTGTTAATTTTTCCAGTAATTTTGGAAAAAAAATTATGTATGTGGTGAATATGATTTCCACTAAGAGAGATCGATGCCACCCTAGGTAATCCATATGGAATTATTTCCTCTTAAAATGTATAATCTCATAAATTATTTTGGATAGATGCTCTAATCAAGAATTTGGGATTACATGATACTCATTTTATAGTTAATGCATTGAAACCTATAAATAATATATTCCTAAAAAAGATGGTGAAACCCTAAAGATATATTCTTATAACATTAATTAAGGGAATAATTTTACCTTCAAAAACTTGGTGAGAGATTCAAAATGCGTGACTTCTAAATCTAAAACGGATAATCCTTTGGTCATGAATGAATTTGAATATATGTTCGCACTTGGGGTCTTGAGCCTTGGTTAAGGGGATTAAAGAAATAAGGTTATCCTATCTAAGATGTCAATCATATTTGAAGAAACCGCATATCTTACCCATAATATTAATTAAAACTAGTGGGAGGTAAAGATCTTGATGAACCAGATAGCCACCAAACTAGAAAATCACATACAAGACACCACCTTCATGATGAATCCCAATTCATGTATGTCTTAGGGCTTGTATATTTCAATTTTTATAAAAATGAGGGAACATGGGTTATTTATATTAATGTCCCCAATAATCTCTTGAGCAATATAAATGGTAGCTTGAGTGGATCTCCCCTTGATGAAACTATGTTGTTTTTCAACAACCCACTCATGATGATGCACTGAGAGAATACTATTGAGAACACTATAAAAGACCTTTTATGTAAATTTACACATTAAAATTGGTCTAAAGTTATTAATAGAAGATGTTTCCTTCACCTTCGGAATAATAATGAGCATCATTCCATGGGACACCCGATGAAAATTACCTCTATAAAATAAATCATGAATGGAATCCATCAGATATTATTTAATAATATTCCATGAATGTAACGCCCTGATCCCAGTTACCCAGAGTCTTTGCATTATTACATAACATTGGCATTATCACAGGGGATCAAATCCCGAATGATCGATTTGTTTAGTAGCCTTGGAAGTACTAGATACATTTATTACATCATGAAATAAAAACATAACCAACATTTTTCCCCTTTTGAACACACTTATATCCTTATCCTATCCCTATACGTCAAACATAAAATAATTTTTCACATCATGGAAAAAATAAAACATTGAAAGGGGTGATCTCAGATTCCTAGTAAGGATAACAATATAGCAGAAACATTCATAAATAAGCATAAACATTTATGGAAATGTATAAGACTAAAAAAAATTCCTTTTAAACAAAAACATAATAATAATATAGTGAAGATAAAATCAAATAATTCCATTTACTTATTCACTTAAATATTCTAAAAGTTTAATAATCTCATGCAATATCAACAGCCACTTTCATAATGATGGAATGCATAATACCAGACTTCATAACCACATCGTCTAGGCCTTGTTCCAAAACTACAAATAATATTTCATCAAGGCCTTGTTCCAAGACACTAGTTTGTCCCATGTGACCAACTGATGCATGTAGGAGCTATAGCGGGCTCCACCCGTCACTTTCTATGTCCAATGAATTTCTCATATGAAAAGGTTTAAACATAAAATCAACATTCGTAATAAAACTAGCATACGAAATGTCAATAATTTATCCATAAACCATGAATGGGGTAAAAATAAAACATCCATAGTCAAACATATCACAAAACATTCAATAAAATTTTAAATATTTGTATCAAAATAAATCTGCTTCAAATAGGGTCAAAATCCCTAAAATAATGTTGACATAGATGATATCAAAACTTTTTGAGAGAAATATCTCTTTATATTCTGAAATTATTTAGAAGTAATGTAATTATAAAATAAAATATTTATTTTGAAAATATTCTTATATGCTTGTAAGGGATTCTTCGACGATGTTACAATGGTGGAAAATAGCCGCAACCACAATATAAGTAAAAAAAAGACATTCTTACCTTAATTTTGTCGAAAAGGTCCTAAAGTACCTAGTTTAGAAAATGACAGAAAGATTCATTTCAAAACATATAAATTAAAATAAGGGTATAAATTACTTTAACAAATCGGCTAGTAAATAGTAAAAAAGTTTTGAAATACATTTTTATGAAAACACGAATGTTGAAGAAAAATAGGTCCCAATAGATACTTATGTAAAAACAACCTCGGATAATAAAGAGACTATGAAATTTACCCACACCTTGGTCGAGGGTTTTCTAAACTCATGTATAACAGTCAAATAATTGTTATTAAATTAAAAAAAACTATATTCATAAATATTATATCATATATGATCCTCTAATATAGCTTGGTTAATTATATTTTAGTAATATCATCGTTTCAAATGTTAACTAATATGTTTTCCATTTTATTCTCAATTATGTAATCAATGTTTGTTATGGATAGAATGAATTTTATTCATATATATAATGATATTATGTTATTAAAAATTATTTTTAATCATAAAATAAAAATTATTGTTGAATGATTATGATGGGGAATGAATCTCATCGCGTTCGTGGAACGGTAATCCGTACGTACGCATGAACGTCAATATCATTATATTGATGGTCAAATTTTATGTAAATGGATTGTATATCATTAATAAATAATCATTAACATTTTATATTTATTATTTACATTGGTTATACTCATTATTATAACCGTCCAAATAATTATGTGTTTGAAGAACAACTACACCACAATGTGGAGATGGTAAGCTGTACGTACGCACGTTTGGTGACTTTGTCATTCATATGATGGATTGAATATTAAATATGGTTGTAAAATTTTTATAATAACATCACATTATATATATGATAATGGAGTTATTATTTTAGAATGGAAACAAAAAAGAAATAGGAAGTGGAAGATGAAAAGAACTTGAAAAAGGTGATGAAATATTTACTTCTTCTTCGGGTTCTTCCTTTTAATTTGATCAAAAGGGATTCATAGGTTGGATTTCTGACCAAAATAAGGCCTCTAAGATGAAGGGAGGAATGTTTGAAGGATATTAGGGAAGGGTTTGGCCAAGCCAAAGGGCTTTGGATGTGTGAAACTAATATAATGGGAAGTACCCTTTTATTAGAGAGGTGAGGGTCAGTTTTGGAAAAGCTTGAAATATTATTATATAATAAAAATATTTTCGGTTTCTAAGGGATCAAAAATGATTTATTTAGAGGCTAAGGTGGGTATGGGTCAGAAAACTTACAACCAATAGGTTTTAGATAGGGTTAGGTCACCATATTAACCATATAATTTACATTTAACTTTTAGTTAAATAGTTTGTCATTTACCATGTCTCTTTGTATTTTTATATTATATAGTCAATAAACATACTATAACAAGAAAAGAATACCCCATGTGTTTCCTTATAAATTTATGTAACCTTATCTAAGTAGTGTTTCCAAAACATCGATTTTTAGAAATATTATATCAATTAATAATATAATTTTTTTTTTAAAAAACTCAATTATGACAATTTTGACACTATTTAGTATTTCGTTTTTGTGAAAATCATAACTGAATGATTAAATCAGAAACAAATTATTTAATCACCCCTAACATGTCATATTAACCTATAAAATTAGTGTAATTCATCAAAAGTCTCAAATTACATTTATTTGGATATTTATAATATCAATTATTTTAATCTTTCATTAATATGGTAATTACTACATCATCATTGTGTCATAAAAAAATTTAAATATTTAATGTCTAAAAATTATAAATAAAAACCCATTATTTAAGGAATCTTTTTATATTTCTAATGAATATTTATTGTCGAAATTATCTTATTCATTACCCTATATTAAAAATGGTTTAGTTTTTAAACATTGAATTTAACGCTTTTAACTCTTCTTTAAATAAAATCATAATAAATGTCCTAATATAATTGATGTGGACCAAAGTGGGGCATATTTTATTCCAGAGTTTTTTTTGGTCGAATTAAACTTATCTTATAGAATTAGGATATGTTTTACGGTAATTATAATATCTTTTTTAACCTTAATTACCTTATTTACTTTTAACCATGGAAAATAAAAGTCAAAAGTTACTATTCACCAAAAATTTATTTTATCTTATTGAACCAAATTTTACTTTATAATATTAACCATGTCTCTTATATTTTTGAAATTTAACTCACAGAAGCAGTAAAATTATGTTTTATGCAAAATTTTCAAATGCCCCTAGAAGGTGGGTAAAAGACGGTAAAAAGTTCAATAAAATCCTATATATCTAAACTTATTATAAAATGACTCAAATGAATTATATTGAACATATATAGGTATTATTTATCAATTTATAACTAAAATAAATTAAAATAAAATAACTAATTATTTAAATAAAAAGTCAGTTTTAAACAATAACGTATTGTTTTTCAATATTTATCAAAAATTGAATGTTTTCAGAAAAATACCAAAAATTCATCCTAAGATAATTATGATATTATAAATTCAAAAATGAATTCTATTTTACCAAATTAAAAACATAGAAGTTTCATTTATTTTTTTAAAAATAATTCTTGTTGTGAAAACCAAAAAGTTGGGTTTTTTTAAAAGTAAAAACTATCAAAAGATTGACATATGTTTATGTAAAATTTAAATGTGAAATTACTTATAATGACCTATATTGTATTAAATTGTAAAAATATAGTATAATTATTATTTCAAACCATTCAAATGCTTAATTTAACACTATAAATCATTTTTATTAAAAAATTTGTTTTAAATTAAAATGTAGTATTTTTAATTATTCATCAAAATATTAATGTTATCAGAAAAGTACCAAAAATTTATCCAAAATAAATTCTTATGTACAAATTATAATGAATAATTTAATTTCATTAAATTGAATATATAAATGTTTAAAATATTGGTTTAAAAAGGGGTTCTCCATTAAAAGGCGGAAAAATTTTATTTTTTAAAAAATACATATTTTATCAGGAAAGAAATGAATTTGTTGTTATATTTTGTCTGAGAAACACATAATATGGATGTTAAAATTTTATATAGAATAAAATATTCAAAATGCAGTTAATACTATTCATAACAGCTTTTTGAATAGTTAGTTTGGTAAGTTCTGGGGTACTCGAACTCATTGTTGCGTGTAGCGTAAAATAATGAATTACGTTAATGAGATAACTTACTATGAAATATTGGGGTGTTATATTCTCCCCTCATTCAATAAATTGCGCCCTCACAATTTTAAACTGTTCTATGAAAATAAATGGTAAAAAATAAAAAATACCTTTGTGGAAAACCGACATCGGAAATTAATTTAATAAAATTTAGTCTTAATTAGAGGGAAAGGGGAATGAAAAAGTTGCCACCAAATTATGATCTCAATTAGTAGGAAATTGGGGTAAATTAGAGACACATAATTGGAGGAAAAGCACAAATATTTATAGGGAGTTATTGAGGTCATCAATCACAAACAAGTGTAAAATTGAGTGCCTTAGAGCCATCAATCTAAGATGATGTAAAATATCACCATTTCCAAAAAAACATATGTTATTTGGATAACAAATTTTTGTTTTTAAGATACCTTAACTAAAGTATAAGAATTAATTTATTCATAGAATAAGAGGGGAAAATATAATTGATAGGTAGAGTTTAATCCTTCAACTAATTCCTACCACAACCATACCTTTCACTCCAAAAGACAATAGAATTAAAAAATATTCTATTTAACCTAATAATATAAGGTTAGAAAAATAATTAATTTATAATTCATTTGTTATACTATTTAAAAAATCTATTTTATATAAACTAGGACACCATGTAGGCCAGTGGTAGGTGATGCACCTTTGCTGCCCTTCAGTTGCAGGTTCAAGTCTCATGGCCTTGCTCGAAGCCACAAATTATTGCCCGACCTCCAGTTTTTCCTTTTTATGACAATCCAAAAATAATATCAAGAAATGATTTATCCTTAACAACAATATTCAATGTCAAACTAAATCAATTCCAACCTTTAGACTTATCCAAAATACTTCTATCCAAACTCATAGTCCAAAACTTCTATGGAAGGTAAACACAATGAAGATCATTTTTTCCATATAATAACATGTGAATACCTTCATCATTTTTCTTTTAAAACACTATATCACCCTGAATTACCATAAAACCTTATTGATTACATTTTTGACCCCTTATTTCTTATAGAATACTAGGTATACTCCTTCAATCCAAATTTTTTTTAAACTCTAACAATGATGGAATATAAAAATCATTAATCAGTTTCAAGGTAATAATGAATATTCAATATAATTTATCCAAGTCAATCATATATTTTTCCAAAATCAGTACCTCAGTATCAGAATCATATTATGGTTTATCTCTCTCTCAACCATATATTTTCCAAAACAATTAACCTACTTTTGAGTCACTTTTCTTGGTTCTATAAAATCTAAAGTCCTTAATGAAATAGTACTGGTGTACAATCCTTATATACTCTATAATTATTATAACATGTACATCATTAATACAATAATAAAATGACACCATACATTATTAACAACATAAGAACTCCTATCATTATTTATCATCTTTAGTAGTATCATTACTTGATTATTAATCAATAGTAGCTTTTAGGGTATACTCTGATGAATTGGACACTAATTCACATAGTGTCCCAACTCTTTTCAGATGAAGCATTGTACATTTGAAACCTTTTTCTTACATATGCAATCATGTACTTTGTGTCCTTTTTCTCTGCACTTACAATAAACTCACATTCCCTTATAGAATTTACCAAGGCGATTCTTTCCACAATTATCACATATGGGAAATCTTTCTTACCCCTCTTCCCTTTATTCAGATTTCTCTCTTACATCCTTCTCTTCTCTTGCTTCCCTTCAATGCCATAGGACGCAAAGAATTATTTACTTATCTTATTAACACAATACAATATTTATACATATTATGAGAATATGTGGGAGACAATTTTTCTATTAAATTTTGGGTTAATACCATGAAGGATATGATTCTTCTTAATCATTCAATCATATGTATTGTTGGAATTCTCATTCCTTCTACGAGGCACCATTTCTAAACAATGGTATACAGTAGGATTGTTTATATATCCCTATACATAATTCCAAACTCGTAAACCACTTTACATTAATTTAACTATTTATTGATATAATCCATAATCATAAAAATGTTTTCTTTGAGGAAGTATATATCCATAAATTCTTTTATAATGGTTTTTAAGGAAAATGGGAATTATTCTAAGCATATCCCCCAGAAGGGACATAACCAAGAGTGCAGCAAGGCCCGTTGTTGTTCCCTAGTTCCCATTTGAGTCTAGCTCAGAGTGGTGTTTTTGTGTTTTACCCCAAGGTACATCTATTCTAGAGTTGTCTCTACCTGCTCGTATCCAGAGAGAAATGTATTGATTGGAAAACATAGAAAATCTATGTAGTACAAAAATTCTAGGATGTTATTCAATACTAATCCTAAAAGTCTATCTTAGGGTTGTGCTCTCTAATCCAAGTTTCTCTAAATCTACTTTCCATGGATTGTACTATACTTCCTCTAATACCAACTCTAACCCCTTGACCCCAGTTACCCATATTAGGTGCATTATTATATAACATTTTCATGATCACAAGGGATCAAATATCGAAAGACCGATCAGTTTAGTAGGCTTGGAAGTACTAGATAGATTCATTACTTCAAGAAATAAAAACATCAAAAACATTTTCCCCCTTTTAACACACTTATATCCTTAGCCTATCCCTGCAGTTCAACCATAAAATACTTCTTCACATCATGGGAAAAATATAATATAGAAATGGGTGAGTTCAGAAGCTCAATAAGGATAACAATATAGCGGAAACTTCTATAAATAAGCATAAACATTTAAAGAAATTTATAACACTAAAACAAAATCTTTTTAAACATAAACATCAAAATAATATGGAAAAGATAAAATCAAATAATGCCACTTAGTTATTAACATGGATATTCTATATAAGGAATCATATTTAAAAAATTACATACTCCTAAATTAAATGAATAATTCACATTGAGGATCTTTTCAGGATTAGAGTTTTAGAGAATTATGACATATCTATTACATCTCAAAAGATTACAAAGTTTTCACTTCTACCCAGATTCCAATTTTTTTCATAAAATAAAAACATTTAAAAGAAATATGTCTACTTTCATGTTTTAGATAGCATGTCTTTCCATGATCCCATCCTTGACCCTATTCATATTTAATTCCTATGGAAAACATTTCAAAAATGTCAGATGAGGATAAAAAGTTCAGTAAGGGATATAAAAATATGGAAAGAAAACATTAGTCCATGTATACATAAGAATCAATGAAAGATGACTTCACTCATTAAAACATATGAACTTTAACATACCTCATGAAATCATACGATTTATGAATAACTCATAGAAATCATAAGACGTAAAGTTAACTTGAGGCATTCATAACATTCTTACGTAGGGATTAACCCTCATGGTTGCGTTTGGAATACCCATAAAAGTATATTACTAAATATCTTCGGATGAACCTTAGAGTTTAACTCCTTCGTGTTACCCAATGCTTTGGAGAGCTATCTCGGGCTCACCCACCCTTAGTTTATCATGGAACCACCCGTCTTCTTAAACAATTTCCAAGAACCACAACATAATTTTATCACATAAAACATGCATAATGGAAACATAAAATTTCCACATTTCAATCTCAAGACACATTGATATAATAAAAACATTATGAAAATCATTTTAAATACCAAAATACATAAAAGAGTATATGGAATTTATTTTCCTTTTTAAAATATTACGGCTTGTTATGGAAGCCAAAGATCAAATAATACTCACAGTGGCGGAATGGTTGTTGTCACTACGTACATTAAAAAGAAGCATATTCTTTGTCATTTAGTAAAACGATTCATAGAGAAAAGATTATTTGAATAAAAGTAAAATTCAAAGGGGTTTATACACCATATAAAAGAAAGCTGTGTATAAAACAAAATATACCTCGTTGAAAGGAGATTGAGACAAAGTCCCGTACAAAGTCGGTATCCTTAGATTAAGGAGAAATAAATTACATGCTTATGTTTTAAAAATAAAAATACACCCAAGATAAGTGGATATTATGTGTAAAACAATCAGAGGAATTCACACATATTAATATAATGACATATTCAAGGAGTACACGTTTAACCCAAAGAATTGAAATTGATTTATGAGGTTCCGTTGCAAAAATTAGACAGCCTAACGACATCACTTTAAAATTCAGAAAATGAGTTGATAAGAGTGAAAATGGTATCTCATCACTTGGACATATAATTTGAATCAATAAGGATATATAAGAACATATCACAACATAATAAGAGGTAAATAAAAAGACATAACAAAAGAAGTATTTTAAAAATAGGAGGGTGAAAGGTTCTCTTACCGAATTGGGTAACTACCAAAACGTACAGCCCTTGAAAGAAGGGTCATATAATGAAAATGAAAATAACCATAAATTAAATTATATTACTCAATGAATAAAATCATGGGTAGTACATACACCAAACAAAATTAAATAGTGGAAAATGTGGCATGAATCTCACGGGAACAAAAAGTGAGATAAAAACTCCTTACCTTGTGGTAATCAATCGAGTCGTATGACCAAAAGATAATAAGAACCAAATGAATCACGTAATACCATATATATCATGATAATATATATACCAAAAGGTAGTACAAAATACACCACATGCAATAAATAAGTGGCGAACAATAGAAATATTACAAAATTAAAAGTGGGATAAGAAATCCCTTACGAAAAGTCGGCATCCTAATGACACCACATAAAACTTCCAAAAATGGATTGATGAGATCAAATAGGGTATCACATAATAATAACATAAAAGGACAGTATTATGGATATAGATATCATTCGACAACAAAAGAAAAATTATCTTGAAATAATTTACATGAAAATAGAACTTTAAAAATGAGAAGGGTGAAAGGATCCCTTACGAAAATTCGGCAGCCTAACGACACCACTTAAAAATTATTAAAATGAATTAATGAGAGTAAGAGGGGGTCTCTCATAATATGAAAATAAAAATTACAGTAATGTTAAAATAAAATAACTTCCTCCAACATCAGAACATGTAGCATAAAAGAAACAACATAAAAGAGAGTACATGAAAAGAAAGAGAGAGGTAGGATCCTTTACCACATGTCCGACTTGACTCGCTCGTATGTTCCTTGTTCTTCCTAAATGATAAACTTAAGTTAATTTGTACTTTATTAAGAACATTTTTCATGTTTATTATTCCTTTTATATCACATATTAACTTTCTATAACAATTATTTAATTGTTTGATTTCATATCGGGCATTTTGCTGATGTTCTGAACAAGAGTAAAAAATGAACATGTTATAATTATAAATCGTCCATGTGGTCAAGAGTACATTATCTACAGAATTATATACATAACATAGATGTCATATATATCATATATATCATGTATATATACGTATTTATAATAGTACATAATGTTTGGAAATAAGAAATGAAATTCACCGTTCATGGAGACGATAGGCCGTACATACGCATGAACGCTACTTTCATTTCTTTGTCATACTTTAATGGAATGAAAACATAATGATACATAGGTATATTATAATTACTGTATAATATAATATATAATATCATTAACTACATTATTTATACATCACAGATATGACATTAACGGTTCAATTAACATTGAGGGGGCGGTAGTCCACATTTCCTAAAATGAAATTATCGCGTTTACCCATTATGGAAACCATAAAGGCATGACATAAATGAAATATACAGAAGAATGAAGAAAAGATAAACATAATATATATCATATATAAATATAGTGACATATTAATGGCCACCATGAGAGGTTTTAAAAGAATATTTAACAATCATCGTTTCGTGAGGCAGTAATTCGCCACCCACATAAACCGTATGTCCGTTAACCATTAAATGGAGGTGTCTGTTAGTGTAGATAGAATCATTCTCATAAAAAAATCCTAGTATATTGAAGATAATGTTTTTGTTACAAAATAAAGGAATAAAATGATTTTATGTGGTTGTATAAGAAAAATAAAACAAAAGAACATAAGATAAGTCATTACCTTTTAATCGAGTAACTCCTCTTGGTTTGAACCAAAAGGGTTTCTTGAAGAGCTTTTTGCCCAAGGTAAGTCTTCTAGGATGAATAGAGGGATCTTGGGAGATTATTTTAGTAGAGTTTGGATGAGCCAAAGGGCATGAGAAGTGTGAGAGACTGTTAGGAAGTGGTGTCTTTTTATAATGGAGAGGAGGGGCTCTTTTGGAAATCTTGAAACTATTATTTTATTATAAAATGAAATTAGGTTTATAAAGCTCCAAAACAAATTAAATTCAATGAAACGGTGGACCATTTTTGAAAAAAAATCATTAATAAGGTTTTGGATAAGTGTTGGATAATTTTTTAAACTTCATATTTTTATTTATTTAATTTATTCGTTAATGACGTAAACACTGCATCATCATTGTGTCATAAATAATTTTATTTATATCATGTCTAAAAATTATAAAAAATTACCATGCTGTAGGAAATATTTTTATATTTCTAGTAAATATTTATAGTCTAAAAAAGAACTTGTATAACCCATTGTAAAAATTGTTTTATTAAAATAATACATGTTTGTGACATTTTTATTTTTACTTCAAATAAAAGGTATTAATGTCATTATCTTACACAAGTGGCTCCATGGGGTCCCAAAAATTGACCTATAGATTGTCTTGGTGGGAAATTACACATCCAATAAGGTTCGGACATGTGTCAAGATATTATTATATTTTTATAATATAATTTTTACCTTAAATTACCCTAATTATCTTTAATCGTGGTTAACAAAACTCAAAAGATACTATTCACCAAAAAATTATTTTCATCCCAGGGAACCACATTTTACTTAATAATGGAAACCATATATTGTGTATTTTTTAAATTCAATTCATATAAGCAGTAAATATTCTTTTAATGAAAAATTCCATTTTTTTAACTACTACTTAGTGGTTTCACTATTCATCAAAAAATAAAGTTTTTCAGAAAAATACAAAAAATTCTCCCTAACATATATTTGATATTCCAATTTCAAAAATGATGTGAATTTTACCAAATTCATAACATATATGTTGCATTGATTAGTTTTATAATTAATTCCCGCTGTCAAAAAAATAGTGTGTTTTTAAGAAACAATATCTATCAAAAGATTGACACCTGTTTATGTCCAATTTCAAAGTGAAATTAATTAAAATGACCACTATTGGATTAAATGGTAAAAATATATTTTAATTACACTTTAAAACCAATTAAAAATTTAATCTTACCATATAAATAAATTATACTAAAATGAGGTTTTTGAATTAAAATACAACATTTTTCACCATTCATTAAAAATGAACTTTATCTGAAAAATACCAAAAACACACACAAAGTAAATTTTTATGTATTGATTCTAAAGAAGGATTTTATTTTTTAAAATATAACATATAAAAGTGACAATAAGTATATTTGAAAAGGTTTCTCCATCAAAAGGGGGTTATTCGACCTTTTAAAGAACATTGGAATATTTATGCTTAAAATTAGATTCATTCACATTATAAGCCTCTATCATTTGTTAGATAAATGTAAAAATATTTAACAAACATATATAATTATTTTTTAGTTACTTCTGTTCATTCCTGCTATTATAACGGTTATGTGTTATCTACCATTTGAAATAATAATATTATATTATTACTGTGCAATGTAAGATTTCAAAGAAACTCGTTGTTGCGTATTGGGTATGCCATATAACGTAGCATCCTATTTAAAGTAAAATTAATATTTAATTTAAAAGTATTAATAAGTATGAAAATGTAATATTAGTTATTTACCTGCAATGTTACAACCTTCCCCCCTTTTGGGAATTCCTTCGTCATAATTTTAAAAATGGGCTCAAAAACTTCATTGAAATCCCCACATCAGAAAAGGAGTCAATAAAACTATCGATTTATAAGAAAGATAGAGAAGTACAAAGGTCACCCACGATAGCTGATACTAGGATTCCATGAAAACATGGATATGGAGGAGAAAATAAATGGTCACGTTATGATGGAGAGTGATAAAAAACATGTCTAGGAGAAAGTTAACCACCAGAAAATAACAAACATGTGATAAGTTAAACTGTATTTGATTCCCCGGTAGGAAAATTTAAGAGACAAAATTTTTGTTTACATTACTTTTTATTGAGTAATTTATTTATGAGCTTAACTAAAACATAACGAAACAGACTTACTTTTCTTTTATACTTTAAAGTTTTAATATATTTCTAAAACAAACTCATATTTTCTCCAAACGATGAGTATCTAGGATGACTTGTTCACATTAAGAGTGCTAAAATCAACTTCTAGAGAATCACCTAATCCAAAAAAAAAGAACTATATATTTTCCATGTCTTTAGACCCTAACCAAAACAATAATTGTTAGTATAAGATCAGATAATCCCCAAACGGATAATCCTTTATAAAAAGAAATGCAACTCTTAATCTCCAAAAATTTTTAGACATTACCCAAAGTTCAACAAAGACAATTCATTAAACAATTTTCCATAAAATTAATCAAAGTAATCGAAACTAAGATTGAAACCCAAATATTAGAAGGATTTAATCACTTAGTCTTCCAACATAAATCTTAACATCTTTCTACAAATAACATCAGTTTCTCTTAATGTCTCAGATTGAAAATTAATTAACATAATCACATATCCTCCATGAGTGGTTAATCACTTCCATAGATAACCCAAAATCAACTTATTCATGATTTATAAGATCATCTAACTAAAAATAATTAGTCAAACTAGAAAGAGAATTTACGTAGTCTAGTGGTAGGAGATAAATACCAGTCACACTTTGGTTGTGGGTTCGATTCCTACAGCTTTGTCCGACACGACGGGTTGTCACATGGTCTGGGTGTTGTCCTTTCTCCAAAACTACATAATTCTTAAAACATTACCCAAAAAGAGATAAAATCATCAAAATTAACCATAACATAATTTAACCTCAAGTTTATCCCATGCCTTTAATTTTTGATCACAACATATAGTAACCCATAATTATCTCAAAAGTAAGGATCATATAAACCGTAATGGTTACCATTATAATTATTTCCTAAACTTCCACATCGATTTCGTTCTCTCGTACATGTTGCATTAGAGAACTCACCAAGGTTCAAGTGTTTAATCATGACTCCTGATAGTTGGTTTAGAATTACCACGAGATTTCTCATTGAATCCCACATTTCATCCAGTCTCTTAATCAGAGAACCACCACAGTTCCCTTCAACCCCATTTTCACTTTGGTGCTTGGTAGATCCATCGATTTACTAAAACCAAAATTGTCAATGTGAGTATATCAAAAAAATTATCATGTACTAATGAGGAAGATACACACTAATATATACTTATCCAAGTTACCTCAAACTCATTCCAACTTTCAAAAATAACAATGACTCCATCAAATATTATAACCATTGGGGTTATACATAATTTGTTACTTATGCTTAATGAATACCCTAACCTCTAAAGTTATCTAAACTGACCTTTAATAACAACTATAAGGACCCAACATTAAAACATTACATAATCTTGAATTAAATGAATAATTTACAGTGAGGGTCTATTATAGTTTAGTGTTTTAGAGAATTAGGACATATCTATTACATCTCAAAAGTTTACAAATTAGACACTTTTTACCCAGTTTCCATTTTTTCATAAAATAAAAACTCTTAAAAAGAAACATGTATAGTTCAATGTTTTAGATAGAATGTATTTCATTGATCCCATCCTTGACCCTATTCATCTTTAAGTCCTGTGGAAAACATTTCCAAAATTTGGGATGAGCATAAAAAGCTCAGTAAGGGATATAAAAATATGGAAAGATAACATTAGTCCATGTATCCATAAGAATCAATGAAATCATACTTTACTCATAAAACATAAGAACTTTAACATACCTCATGAGATCATAAGATTTATGAATAACTCATATAAATCATAATACATAAAGGTAACTTGAGGCATTTATAACATTCTTATGTAGGGAGTAACTCTCATGGTTACATATGGAATACCCATCACAGTATATTCCCAAATTCTCTTCGGAGAAAACTTAGCATTTTACTACTTCGCATTACCCAATGCATTGGAGAGCTATCTCAGGATCACCCGCACTTATTTTATCACAAAACCACCCATCTACTTAAACAATCCCCAAGAACCATAACATAATCGTATCATATAAAACATGTATAATGGAAACATAACATTTCCACATTTCAATCTCAAGACACATTGAAATAATCAAAACATTATCAAAACCATTTTCAATACCAAAATACATAAAAGAGTATATGGTATTTATTTTCCTTTTAAAAATATTACGGCTTGTTAAGGAATCCAAATATCAAATAATACTTGTGGTGGCAGAAAGGTCGATGTCACCACGTACGTTAAAAAGAAACATACTTTTTGACATTTAGTAAAACGATTTGTAGAGAAAAGATTAATTTTGAATAAATGTAAAATTAAAAGGGGTTTATACACTTTATAAAATAAATTTTTGTATAAAACAAAATATACATCAATGAAAGGAGATTTACACAATTTCCCGTACAAAGTTGGTATCCTTATATTAAAGATAAATCAATTACATACTTATGTGTGAAAAATAAAAATACACCCAATATAAGTGGATAATAAGTGTAAAAAAATCAGAGGCATTCACAAATATTCATAAAATGACATATTCAAGGAGTACAAGTTTAACCAAAATAATTGAATTTGAGATTAGAAGTTACCTTGAAAAAATTCGATAGCCTAACGACATCACTTTAAAATTCATAAAATGAGTTTATGAGAGAGAAAAAAGTATCTCATCACTTGGACATAAAAGTTACATCAATAATGACATATAATAACATATCCCAAAATAATAATATGTAAATTAAAAGACATAACAAAATAAGTCTTTTAAAAAAAGAGGGTGAAAGGTTCCCTTACCGAATTGGGTAAATTCTGAAACATACACCCCATGAAAGAAGGCTCATACAATGAAGATTTAAATACTGATAAATTAAATTATATTACACAAAAAATACAATCATGGGCAGTACATACACCAAACAAAAGGAAATAGTGGCTAATGTTGCATGAATCTCAAGGGAGAAAAAAGTGAGATAAAAACTCATTACCTCATGGTAATCAATCGAGTCGTATGACCCAAAGATAATTATAACCAAATGAATCACAGAATACCATTAAAATAATGATAATATATATATCAATAGGAAGTAAAAAATACAACACATGCAATAAATATGTGGCAAACAATATAAATCTCACGGAAGTAAATGTTAGATCAAAAATCCCTTACGAAAAGTCGACAACCTAACGACACCACATAAAACTTCCAAAAATGGATTGATGAGATAAAATAGGGTATCTCATAATATTAACATAAAATGATAGTATTATGGATATTGATATCATACCCCAACATAAGAAAGAGTTACTTTAAATACATGATAGGAAAATAGAACATTAAAAATGAGAAGGGTGAAAAGATCCCTTACAAAAATTATGCAGCCTAACAGCGCCACTTATAAATTCTTAAAATGAATTGATGTCTATAATAGTGGGTCTTTAATAATATGAAAATACAAATTAAATTAAGTTAAAAATAAAATAACATCCTCCAACATCATAACAGTGATCATAATAGAAATTACATAAAAGAGATTACTTGAAAAGAAAGATAGAGGTAGGATCCCTTACCACGTGTCTGATTTGACTCGCTCGTATGTTCCTAGTTCTTCCTTAATGATAAACTTATGATAATTTACAGTTTCTTAAGAATATTTTTCAAGTTTATTATTACTTTTATATCACTTATTACCTTTCAATAACAATTATTTAATTGTTTGAGTTCATATAAGACATTTTTCTGATGTTCGAAACCTGATTAAAAAATGAGCTTGTTGTAATTATAAATCGTCAATGTGGTAAATAGTCCATTATCTCCAGAATGATATTCATAACATATATTTCATATATATCATATATATCCCATACATATATGTATTTATTATAGTACATAACGATCGGAGATAAGAAATGAAATGCACCGTTTATGGATACGGTAGGCCGTACGTACGCATGAACGCTACTTTCATTTTTTTTCATAATTTAATGGAATGAAAACATAATGATAAATAGGTATATTATAATTTAAGTATAATATCATATATAATATCATTTACTCCATCCTTTATACAACCCACATGTGGAATTAACAATTCAAATCACATTGAGGGGGCGGTAGTCCGCACTTCCTAAAATGAAATTATCGCATTTACCTATTATGGAAACCATAAAGGTATGGTATAAATTAAAAATAAAGAAGCATAAGGATAAAATAAACATAATATATATCATATATAAATACATTGAAATATTAATCTCCTCCATGAGAGGTGTTAAAAGATGATTGAACAATCATCATTTCGTGAGGTAGTAATTCGCCACCCACAGAATCTTTATGTTCTTTAACAATTAGATGGAGGTGTGTGTAGTTGTAGCTCGAATAATTCTCATAAAAACATCCTATTTTATTTATGATACTGTTTCTATTACCAAATAAATGAATAAAAAGAGTTTATGGGGTTGTAGAAGCAAAATAATACAAAACAACATAAGAGAAGACATTACCTTTTAATCAGGTAACTCCTATTGGTTTGAACCAAAAGGGTTTCATGAAGAGATTTATGCCTGAGGAAAAGCTTCTAAGATGAATAGAGGGATCTTGGGAGATTATTTGTGTAGATGTTGGAAGATAAAAAGGACTTGAGAAGTGTGAGAGATTGGCAGGAAGTGGGGTCTTTTTATAAGGGAGAGGAGGGGCTCTTTTAGAAATGTTGAAACTATTATTTTATTATAAAATGTCATTTGGGTTCTAAAGATCCAAAAATCATTAAATTATATGTTATGATGTCCCATTTTTAAAATAAAATCATCCAATTGGTATTGGACAAGTGTTGGATATTGTTTTAAACTTTATCATCTTATTTATTTAATTTATTCATTAATGACGTAAATAATGCATCATCATTTTGTCATAAATAACATTTTCTATTTCATGTCTAAAAATTATAAAAAAAATTACCATGTTATAGGAAATAATTTTATATTTCTAATAAATATTTATAGTTGAAATGATAACTTGTATAACCCCTTGTAAAAATTGTTTTAGTAAAACAATACATGTTTGTGATATTTTTATTTTTACATTAAATAAAAGGTATTAATGTCGTTATCTTACCCAAGTGGCTCCATGGGGTCCCACAAATTGACCCATGGATTTTCTTGGTCGGCCATGACTGATAAAATAAGGTTAGTACATGTGTCGAGATATTTTTATATTTTAATAATATCATTTTTACCTTAAATTACCCTAATTACATTTAATCGTGGTTAACAAAACTCAAATGTTACATTTCTGAAAAAATTATGTCGATCCCATTGAACCAAATTTTACTTAATAATGACATACATGCATGTTGTATTTTTGAAATTCAACTCACAGAAGTGGTAAAGTTTCGTTTAATGAAAAATTCAGTTTTTTAACTACCACTTAGCAGTTTCACTATTCATAAAAAAATGTAGTATTTCAGAAAAAATCCAAAAAATCACCCTAAAATATATTTGATATTCCTAATTCAAAAATTATGTCCATTTTACCAAATTCATAACATAGAAGTTACATTAATTAATTTTATAATTAATTCCTGCTATCAAAACAAATAGTTTGTTATTAAGATATAATATCTATCAAAAGATTGACACTTGTTTATGTCCAATTTCAACGTGAAATTAATTCCAATGACCACCATTGTATTAAATGGTAAAAATAAATTTTAATTACATTTGAAAACCAATTAAAAATATAATATAACCATATAAATAAATCAGACTAAATCGAGGTTTTGAATTAAAATACATCATTTCTCACGATTAATTAAAAAATGAACTTTATTGAAAAAATACCGAAAACATACTCAAATTAAATTTTTATATGTTTATTCTAAATGAGGATTTTATTTTTTCAAATATAACATATAATAGTGACAATAAGTAGATTTAAAAAAGGGTTCTCCATCAAAAAGGCTGTTAGTCAACCTTTTAAAGAACATTAGAATATTTATTATCAAAATTGGATTTATTCACATTTTAAGCTTATATCATTTATTGGATAAATGTAAAAATATTTAACAAACATATATAATCATTTTTAGTTAGTTCTGTTCATTCCCTCTATTACAATGGCTTAGTGTTATCTACCATTTAAAATAATTTTATTATATTATTAGTGTGAAACATAAGATTTCAAAGAAACTCGTTGCTGCGTATTGGGTATGCCATCGAACATAGCATCCTATTTAAATTAAAATTAATATTTAATTCACAAATATTAATAAATATGAAAATGTAATATTCTTTATTTAACTGGGATGTTACATTCTACTAGTCAAATAATCACAAGCAATATCAGTATCCACTTTCATAATGATGGAATGAATAATGCCAGACCTCATAACCAAATAGTCAAGGCCTTGTGACAAGACTACCAATAAGATTTTTTCAAATCCTTGTTCCAAGACACTAGTTTCTCTCATGTGACCTACCGATGCATTGAGGATCTATATCAGGCTCCTCTTGTCACTTCCTAAGTAAAACGCATTCCTAAAATGAAAACATTTAAACATATCATAAGAATTGTTATTATAACTAGTAGAAAAAATGTCAATACATTATCCCTAAACCATGAATGGTTTAAAAATAACACATCCACAGTAAAACATATCACCAAACCTTCAATTGAATTTGGAATATTTTTATCATAATAAATCAACAACAAACGGGTTAAAAATCCATCAAAGAATATTGACAAAGATGAAATCAATACTTTTTGAGAGAAATATATCTTTCTATTTTTAAATAATTTAGAATTAAGGCAATTATAAAAGAAAACATTTATTTTGAAAATGTTGTTATAAGATTTTAACGGATGCTTCAATGATGTTACAATTGATGAAAATAGCCACACCCGCTGTTTAAGTTAGAAAAATACATTCTTACATTAATTTTGTCGAAAAGGTCAAAAAGTACCTTCATTGGAAAACGACAGAAATATTCCTTTAATAATATATAAGATAAAATAATGGTATAAATTAATTTAACTGTTTGTCTAGTAAATAATAAAATTTTTTGAAATACATTTTAAAGAATACACGGATGTGGATGATAAAGAGGTTCCAGTAGATACTTACGTAAAAACAACCACTGATAATAATGAAATTGTAAAATTAACCCTTGCCATGTACTTTTAGATGGTCGAGGGTAAATTAACCACTTATATAATAGGTAAATAATTGTTATTGAATTATACAAAAACTATATACATAAATATGATATCACATGTGATCCTCTTATATTGCTTTGTTTATAATATTTTACTAATATAATCGTTTCAGATATTAACTGATCCATTATCCTTTATGTGCTCATTTAAGTAAGCCATGTTTGTTATGGATATGATGTATTTAATTCATATCACGAATTATATTAAGTTTTTAAATATTATTTTCAATCATAAAATTAAAAAAAAATAATGAATGATTATGATGGGGAATGAATCTCATTGCGCTCATGGAGACGGTAATACGTACGTACGAATGAGCAACAATATCATTATATTGATGGTGAAATCATATGTAATTGGATATTATATCATTTATAAAGAATAAATAAAATTTTATATTTATTATTCACAAAATTTAAATTCATTATTAAACCCATCCAAATAATGAAGTGTTTGAATAACAATTACACCACGACGTGGAGACAGTAGGTCATACGTATGCATGTATGGTGACTTTGTCATTCATATGATGGATTGAATAATAAATATGTTTGTACAATTTTAATTATAACATCAAAGTATATAGAACAAAATGGAGTTATTATTTCAGAAATAAAAAAACAAAGAAAGAGGAAGTGGAAGAAGAAAAGAAATTTAAATAGGTGATAAAATATTTACATCTTCTTCGGGTTCTTCCTTTTGAATTGATAAAAATTTCTCCTTAGGGTGGCTTTCTGAACAATTAATATTCTCTAGGATGAAGTGAGGGGAGTTGGAAGGATATTTGGGTATGTTTTGGTTAATCCAAATGGATTTTGAGGTGTGAAATTACGAGAAGGGGATGTTCCCTTTTATAAGAGAGGTAAGGATCACTTTAGAAAAAGCCTAAAATATTATTTTATAATAAAAAAATAATTTTAGGTTTCTAATGGATCAAAAATGATTTATTTATATTCTAAGGTAGGTATGGGTCTAAAACCTCCCAACCAATATGTTTTAGATAGGTTTAGGTCACCATATTAACCTTATCTTATATATTTAACTCTAAGTTAAATAGTTTGTCATTTACCATGTCTCTTTGTATTTTTATATTATATGGTTAATAAACATAATATAACAAGGAAATTGAACCCCAAGTGGTTCATTATTATTATATATGACCTTATATATGTCCTTTTACAAAAACGTATATTATTAATAATATTATATCAATTAATAATATAGTATTTGTTTTAAAAACTCAATTATGTCAATTTTGACACTATTTAGAATTTGGTTTTTGTAAAAATCATAAAAACATGAATAATTCGAACAAAAATTATTTAATCAAACCTAAAATGTCATATAAAACTATAAAAGTAGTTTAATTTATAGAAAGAATCAAATTACATTTATTTGGTTATTTACAATATCAATTATTTTAATATTTCATTAATAAGGTAATTAATGCATCATCTTTGTGTCATAAATAAATTTAATTATTTAATGACTAAAAATTATAAATAAAATACCATTACGTCTAAAATATTTTTATATTTCTAATGAATATTTATAGTCAAATTTATCTTGTGTATAACCCTATATTAGAAATGGTTTTGTTATTAAACTTTGAATTTAACACTTTTAACTCTTCTTTAAATAAAATAATAATAAATGTCCTAATCTAATACAAGTGGACCAAATGAGGTCATATTTTATTACTAATGTTTTTTTTCTTATTACACTTATACAATAGAATTAGGACATGTGTTAGGGTAATTATAATATCATTTTTTCCCTTAATTACCCTATTTACTTTTAATCGTGGAAAATAAAAGTCAAAAGATACTATTCACCCAAAAATATTTTCATCTTATTGAACCACATTTTACTTACAGATATTAATCGTGTCTCTCAGATTTTTTGAAATTCAACTCCCAGAAGCGGTAAAATTATGTTTTATGCAAATTTTCAAATTCTTCTACAAGGTGGGTAAAAGACGGTAAAAAGTTCAATAAAATTTTATATATCTCAACTTATTATAAAATGAATCCAATGAATTAAATTGAACATATATAGGTATTATGTATCTATATTAACATAAAATGAATTAAAATAAAAAAAATAATTATTTAAGTAAAAATTCAGTATTAAATAATTACATATTGTTTTTCACTATTCATCAAAAATTGGATGTTTTTTGAAAAATACCAATAATTCACCCTAAGATAATTTGGATATTATAAATTCAAAAATTCCATCTTTTTTTACAAATTAAAAACATTGATGCGGCATTTATTAATTTAAAATTAATTCCGGTTGTCAAAACCAAAAAACCGGGTTTTAAAAAAAAGTAAAAACTATCAAAAGTTTGACAAGTGTTTATGTCAAATTTAAATGTCAAATTACTTATAATGACCTAAATTGTATTAAATGGTAAACATATAATATAATTATACTTCAAAACCATTCAAATTCAATATTTAACATTATAAATTATTTTTATTAGAAAAGTTGTTTTCAATTAAAATTTTGTATTTTTAACTATTCATCAATATATGAAAGTTATCAAATAAGTACCAAAAATTTATCCAAACTAAATTTTTATGTCCTGCTTATATAGAAGAATTTAATTTCATTAAATTGAATATATAAATGTGTCCAATACTGGTTTTAAAAATTTGTTTCCATTAAAAGGAGGTAAAATTACATTTTTTGAAAAATAAATATTTTATTTAAAAAAATGAATTTGTTCGTATATTATTTCTAAAAAATACATAATATGGATGTTAAAATAATATAGAGTATATAAGATTAAAAATTAATTCAATACCATTCATAACCTCTTTTTTAATGTTTAGTTTGGTAAGGTGTGGTGCGCTCAAACTCGGTGTTGCGTGTAGCACAAGCTATTGAATTACGTTAATGAGATAACGTACTATGAAATATTTGGGTGTTACATTATCCCCTCCTTCAATAAACTGTTTCCTCATAATTTGAATTTTTTTTTGAAAATAAATTGTTAGAAATAGGAAAATACATTTCTGGAAAACGCAATCATAAATTGTTATATTAAAATTTATTTATAATAAGAGATAAAGGGAAATGAAAAAGTCACCACGAAATTATGTTCTCAATTATGAGGATATTGGTCGAAATTAGAGACAAATAATTTGATGGTAAATGAAAATATTTATATGGAGTGATTGAGGTCATCAATCTCAAACAAATGTAAAATTGAGGGCCTCAGAGCAATCAATCTATGATGATGTAAAATATCATCATTTTAACAAAACATAAGGTATTAGGATAACACATTTTTGGTTTTAAGATCCCTTCACTAAAGTTTATGAATTTATTTATTCATAGAATAAGTTTAAAAAAATATACTTGATATGTGGAGTTTCATCAATCAACTAATTCTTACCACAAACTCACCTTTCACATCAGAAGACAAAAAAATTAAAAAATATTATATTTATCCTAATAATATAAGGTTCCAAAAATAATGAAATTATAATTAATTTGTCAGAACATTTGAAAAAACTATATTATAAAAATCAAGACATCATGTAGGCCAGTGTTAGGTGATACACCCTTGTCGCCCTTCGGTTGCGGGTTAAAGTCTCACGGCCTTCACAGACACGATGGGTTGTGGAACATCCACTGTGTTTTCCTTTTCATGAAAATCAAAAAATAATCTCAAGAAATGATATATCCATAAAAATTGTATCCAATGTCAAATATAATCGATTCCAAATGTTAGACTTATCCAAAATACTTCTATCCAAACTCAGTGTCCAAAATTTCTACGGAAGGTAAACACAATGGAGATCCTTTTTGCCACGTAATAACATGTTAATACCTTCAACAAGTATTCTTTTAAAACACTGTAACACCATACATTACCATAAATATTTATTGATTACATTAATTCTTCCTTATTCCTTATAGAATACGGGATATTTTCTTTTCATCCAAAAATATTTCAAACTCCAACAATGACGGAATATACAAATCATTAATCAGTTTAAATGTTGTAAAAAATATCCAATATAACTTATCCAAATAAATCATATATTATTCCAAAATAACTACCTCAGTATTAGAACAATATTATGGTTTATCTTTCTCTAAACCATATATTTTCCAAAAAAATTAACCTCATATTGAGTAACTTTTATTAGTTCCACAAAATCTCAAATACTTAAGAAAATAGTACTAGAGTACAATCCATATATACTGGATAATTCTTATAAAATGTAAATCATTAATAAAATAATAAAATGACACAATACTTTAATATAAACATTAGTAATCTAATAATTCCTAATCATCTTCACTCGTATCATTAATTTATTATTATCAAATAGCAGTATTTGGGGTATACTCAGATGATTTGGACATTGATTTGCGTAGTGTCCCAACTCCATGAAAATGAAGCCTTGCACATTTGAAACCTTCTTCTTACCGTTGGAATCACGTACTTGGTGTCCTTTATATCTACACATATAACAAACTCACATTCCCTTCGAGATTTTACCAAGGTGATTCTTTCCATAGTTATCACATATGGGAAAATCCTTCTTTCCCATCTTCCCATTATCCATCTTTCTCTCTTCCATCATTTTCTTCTCTTGCTTCCCTTCAAATACATAGTACTCATAGAATTAATTACTTATATTATTAAAACATGATACTATTTCTTCATATGATTAGAATACATGGGAGATTATTTCCATTTTAAATGTTGGGTTAATACCATGAAAGATATGATACTTCTTAATCTTTCTATCATGTGTATTGCTGGAATTCTCATTTCTTCTACTAGGAACCATTTCTAAACAATGGGATAAACTAGGTTAGTTTATGAATCCCAATACAAAATTATAAACCTTTAAAACACATAACATAAATTGAACAGTTTATGGATATAATCCATAATCATAAAAATGTTTTCTTTGAGGAAGTATATACTCACAAACCCTTTATAATGGTTTATAAAAAAACGTAGAATTATCCTAAGCATATCACCTGGGAGTGTCGTAACCAAGAGTGCAGCAAGGCCGATTGTTATGCACTAGTTCCCATTTGAGTCTAGCACAAAGTGGTGTTTTTGGGTTTTACCCCAAGGTACATCTGTTCCAGAGCCGCCTCTACCTTCTCATATCCATACAAGGATGTATTGCTTGGGAAACTCACAAAATCTCCACAGTAACAAAATTCTTGGATGTTCTTCTATACTAATCGTCAATGTATATCTTATGGTAGTGTTCTCTAATCAGAGTTTTTATAAATCTATTTTCCAAGTATTTTTGAAAACTTCTACTGATACCAACTATAATGCCCCAACCCTAGTTATCCAGAGTCAGTTCATAATTACATAACATTGTCATGATCACAAAGGATCTAATCCCGAAATACGGATTAGTTTAGTTGCCTTGGAATTACTTAATACATTCATTACATCTTGGAATAATAAAATCAACAAAATTGTGTACCCTTTTTAACACACCCATATCTTTATCCTATCCCTGCATGTCAACAATAAAATACATCTACACATATTGGAAAAATTTAAACATAGAAATGGCTGAGCCTAGATTCTCTGTTAGGATAACAATTTAGAGGAAACATTTATAAATATGCATACACATTTAAGGCATTGTATAAGACTAAAAAAATCCATTTAAAATTAAACATCAGAATAATAAGTCTAAGATAAAATAAAATAATTCCATTTATTTATTCACATGGATATTCAAATAGTCGAATGATCACATTCAATATCAATAGCCACTTTCATAATAATGGAATGCATAATACCAGACATCATAACCACATAGTCTAGGGCTTGTTCCAAGACTACAAAAAAGATTTTTTCAAGGCCTTGTGCCAAGAAACCAGTTTGTCTCATGAGACCTACCGATGCATCGAGGAGCTATTGCGGGCTCCACTTTTCACATACTAAGTCCAACACATTTCTCATATAAAAAGGTTTAAACATAACATAAACATTCGTATTATAACTTGCATATTAAATGTCAATAATTTACATATAAACCCTAATTGGAGTAAAAATAACACATCCATAATAAAACATATAAAAAATCATTTAATACAATTTGGAATATGTTTATCATAATAAATAAACTTCAAACAGGTTTAAAATCAATCAAAGAATGTTGACATAGATGAAATGAAAACTTTTTAAGAGAAATATCTCTTTTTATTTCGAAATCATTTTGAAGGAATGAAATTATAAAAGAAAACATTTATCTTGAAAATATTCTTATAATCTTGTAAGGGAAGCTTTGATGATGTTATTATGGTGTAAATTATCCACAACCGCCATATAAGATAAAAAAATACATTCTTACCTTAATTTTTTTTTCGAAAATGTCAAAATGTACCGTATTTGGAAAATGATGGAAAGATTCCTTCCAAAACATATAAGGTCAAATAAGAGTATAAATGTCATTAACCCTTTGTCTAGTAAATAGAAAAAAGGTTTGAAATATATTTTTAAGAAAACACAAATGTGGATGATAAAGAGACCCCATTATATACTTACGTAAAAACAACCTCGAAAAATAAAGATATTGTGAAATTAACCCTTACCTTGTACTTTTACATGGTTGAGGGCACATTAACCTTCTGTATAATAGTTAAATTATTGTTATTATATTATACAAAAAATATATACGTAAATATGATATCATATATGATCATCTAATATTTCGTTGTTAATTGTATTTTAGTAATATCATCGTTTCGGGTGTTAACTGATCTGTTTTCCTTTATATGTTCGGTTACGTAAGACAGGTTTGTTATGAATAAGATGTATTTTATTTATTTCCAGAATAATATTAAGTTCTTAAGAATAATTTTTACTCATAAAATTAAAATTATTCTTTAATTATTACAATGGGGAATGAATCTAATCGCCTTCGTGGAGACGGTAATCCGTATATACGCACAAGCGAAAATATCATTATACTGATGGTGAAATCATATGTAATTGGATGATATATCATATATAAAGAATAAATAACATTTTATATTTTATATTTACATCAATTATACTCATTATTATACCCATCCAAATAATGAAGTGTGTGGATAACAACCACACCCAGACGTGGAGACGGTAAGCCGTACGTAAGCACGTATGGTGACTTTGTCTTTCATATGATGGATAAAAAAAGGAATATGGTTATACCATTTTTATAATAACATCATAGTATATAAAATATACTAGATTTATTATTTTAGAATGGAAACAACAAATAAAGAGGAAGTGTAAGAATAAATGAACATGAAAGAGGTGATGGAATATTTACCTCTTCTTCGGGTTCTTCCTTTTGATTTGATCAAAAGCGCTCTTAGGTTGGATTTCTGACCAATGGAAGGCCTATAGGATGAAGGGGGGGGGGGAGATTTCCGAGGATATTTGGGTAGGTTTTTCCCAAACGAAATGGATTTGGAGTTGTGAAATTTTGAGAAGGAGATGTACCCTTTTATAAGAGAGGTGAGGGTCACTTTAGGAAAAGTTTGAAATATAATTTTATAATAAAATAATTTTCGTTTTATAATGTCATAGAAATGATTTATTTAGCGGGTAAGGTGTGGATGGGTATCAAACCACCAACCAATAGGTTTTAGACAGGTTAGGTCACCATATTAACCATTTGTTTTAGATTTTACTCTTATTTAAATAGTTTTTCATTTACCATGTCTCTTTGTATTTTTATAATATATGGTAAATAATCATAATATAACAAGCCAAGAGAACCCCAAGTGGTTCATTATTAATATATATAACCTTATCTTAGTCCTTTGTCTGAACTTTATATTTTTAGAAATATTATATTAATTAATAATATAGTATTTTTTTTAAAACACAATTATGTCACATTTGACACTATTTAGTATATGGTTTTTGTAAAAATCATAAAAACATGGATACTTCGAACAGAAATTATTTAATCAACCCTAACATGTCATATTAGCCTATAAAATTAGTCTAATTTATGAAATGTCTCAAATTACATTTACTTGGATATTTACAATTTCAATTATTTTAATCTTTAATTAATAAGGTAATTAGTGCATCATCATTGTGTCATAAATAAATTTAATTATTTATAGTCTAAAAATTAAAAATAAAATTCCATTCTGTAGGAATTATTTTTTATCATTATAATTAATATTTATAGTAGAATTTATCTTATGTATATCCCTATATTATAAATGTTTTAGTTATTAAACATTGAATTTAACAATTTTAACTCTTCTTTAAATAAAATAGTAATAAATGTTTTAATCTAATCCAAGTGGACAATAGGGGGTCATATTTTATTCCTAAGGTTGTTTTTGATCGAGTTAAAATTATCCAAGAGAATTAGTACATGTGTTAGAGTAATTATAATATCATTTTTACCCTTAATTAGCCTATTTACTTTTAACCGTGGTAAATAAAATCATAAGTTACTATTCACCAAAAATAATTTTCAACTTATTAAACAAAATTTTACATGCTGATATTAAATGTGTTATTCAGATTTTTGAAATTCAACTCAAAGAGTCGGAAAAATTAAATTTTATGCAAATTTTCAAATGCTCCTAGAAGGTGGGTAAAAGATGGTAAAAAGTTCAATAAACTTTTATATATTTACGCTTATTATAAAATGACTCCAATTAATTACATTGAACATATATATGTATTATGTATCTATTCTAACAAAAAATAAATTTAAATATGATAAAAAATTATTAAAACCAAATGACAGTTTTAAACAATAACGTTGTGTTTTATAATATTCATAAAAAATTTAATGTTTTCATAAAAATACCAAAAATTCACCCGTAGATAATTTTGATATTCTAATTTAAAAAATGTAGTATATTTTACAGAATTCAAAACATTGAAGTATCATTTATTAATTTAAAATTAATTCCCATTGTGAAAACCAAAAAACAAAGTTTTTTAAAGTAAAAACTATCAAAAGATTGACATGTGTTTATGTCAAATTTAAAATTTAAATTACTTATAATTACCTACATTATATTAAATATAAAAAATATAATATAATTATACTTACAAACCATTCAAATTCATAATTTAACAATATAAATTATTCTTATTAAAAAAGTTGTTTTCAATTAAAATGTAGTATTTTTAACTATTCATCAAAATATGAATGTTATCAGAAAAGTACCAAAAATTTATCCAAACTAAATTTTTATTTCCCACTTCTAAAGAAAAATTAATTTCCTTAAATTGAACATATAAAATTTTCTAATATTGGTTTTAAAATTGGTTTGCCATTAAAAGGAGGTAAATTTGAATTTTTTGAAAAATATTTATTTTATCTGCAAAAAAAGAATTTGTTCTTATATTATTTCTAAGAAACTCATAATATGGATTTTAAAATTATATAGAGTATATAAGATTCAAAATGAAGTTAGTACTATTCATAACAACTTTTTGAATGGTTAGTTTGTTAAGTTGTTGTGCGCTCGAACTCAGTGTTGCGTGTAGCGGAAGCTATTGAATTACGTTAATGAGATAATGTACTATGAGATATTGGGGTGTTACATTCTCCCCTATTTCAAAAAAATTCATCCTCCTAATTTAAAATTTTTCTTTCAAAAAAAATGTTCAAAAATAGAAAAATACTTTTGTGGAAAACCCACATCTGAAATTCATTTAATAAATTATAGTCATAATAAAAGGGAAAGGGAAATGAAAAAGTCTCCACCAAATTATGATCTCGATTAAGAGAACATTGGTGGTAATTAGAGGCACATAATTGGAGAAAAAACTAAAATATTTATAGGAAGTGATTGAGGTTATCAATCACAAACAAGTGTAAAATTGAGGGCCTCAAAGCCATCAATCTAAGATGATGTAAAATATCATCATTTCAACAAAACCTAACGTATTAGGATAAAAAAATTTGGTTTTAAGATCCCTTCACTAATGTTTAATAATTAATTTATTCATAGAATAAGAGGGAAAAAACAAACTCTATATGTAGAGTTTCATCCTTCCACTAATTCCTACCACAAACTCACCTTTCACTCCAAACGGAAATAGAATTCAAAAATATTCTATTTATCCTAAGCATATAAGGTTCCAAAAATAATGAATTTATAATTCATTTTTAGGAATATTTGTAAAACTATATTATACAAACTAGGAAATCACTTAGGATAGTGGTTGGTGATGCACCCTTGTCGCCCTTCGGTTGCAGGTTCAAGTCTCACGGCCTTGCGGGATGCGACCAGTTGTCGCCCGACCTCTGGGTTGTCCTTTATATAACAACCCAAAAATAATCTCAAGAAATTATTAAACCTTAACAATAGTATCCAATGTCAAAATTAATTGATTCCAACCATTATAATTATCAAAAATACTTCTATCCAAACTCATAGTTCAAAATTTATAAGGAACGTAAACAAAATGGAGATCCTTTTTTCTACATAATAACATGTAAATACCTTCATCGTGTATTTTTTTAAAACAGTGTAAAAACCTGAATTACCATAAAACCTTATTTATTAAATTCATACTCCCTTATTCTTTATATAATATGGGATATAAAACCTCTATCCAGAAATATTTTAGACTCCAAAAATGATGGAATATACAAATCAATAATTAGTTTCAAGGTAGTCAAGAATATCTATTATAATTTATCCAAATTAATCATATATTATTCAAAAATCACTACCTCCATATCAGAACCATATTATGGTTTATCTTTTCCTCAAAGATATATTTTCTAGAAAATTTAACTTTATATTGAGTTACTTTTCTAGGTTCTAGAGAATCTCTAGTCCTTAATAAAATAATACTGCAGTACAATCCTTGTATACTCTATAATTCTTATAAAATGTACATAATTAATACAATAATAAAATTACACAATACTTTAATAACAACAAAAGAACTCTAATCATTCATATTTATCTTCTATAGTATCATTACTTGATTATTATCAAATAGAAGAATTTGGTATATACTCTAATGATTTAGATATTGATTCGCGTAGTGTCCCAACTTATGGAAGATGAAGCATTTTACATTTGAAACCTTTTTTTACCCTTTCAATCACGTACTTGATGTCCTTTTTCTCTACACATATAACAAACTCCCATTCCCTTAAATCATTTACCAACGTGATTTTTTCTACAGTTATCACATATGGGAAAATCATTATTTCACCTCTTCCATTTGTCCATCTTTCTCTCTTCCATCCCTTTCTTCTCTTTCTTCTCTTCAATGATTTATAACTCAGAGAATTTTTTACTTATCTTAATAACAAATGATACTATTTATTCATATGATTAGAATACAAAGGATACTATTTCCCTTTTAAATATTGTGTTAATACCATAAATTATACGATCCTTCTTAATCATTCAGTCATGAATTTTACTAAAATTATCATTCCTTCTACCATGCGCCATTTCTAAACAATGTCATACACTAGGATAGTTTATGAATAACAATACATAATTCCAAACTTTTTAAACACATAACATAAATTGAAACGTTTATGAATATAATCCATAATCATAAAATAAATTTTTTTGAGTAAGTACATACCCATAAACCCTTCATAATAGTTTGTAAAGAAAATGAGATTTATCCTAAGCATATCCCTCGGGAGTGTCATAACCAAGAGTGCATCAAGAACCGTTGTCGTGCACCAGTTCCCATTCTAGTCTAGCTCAAAGCGGTGTTTTCTTATTTTACCTCTAGGTACATCTATTAAAGAGCTTCTTCAACCTACTCGTATCCAAATAGGGATTTATTTCTTGGAATACTCACAAAATCTCTACAGTACCAAAAATCTTGTAAGTTCTTCTATACTAATCCTCAAAATCTATCTTAGGGTAGTGTTATCTAATCAGTGTTTTTCTAAATCTAGTTTACATGGTTTGTAATAATCTTTATCTGATACCAACTATAATTCCCCAACCCTAGTTACCCATAACCGATGCATTATTACTTAACATTGGCATGATAACAACAAATCAAATCCTAAAAGACCTATCAATTTAGTAGCCAGGGAAGTACTGGATACATTCATTACACCATGAAATAAAATCATCAACTAAATTTTGTCCCCTTTTGAACACATTTATATCCTTATCCTATACCTATAGGTCAACCATAATATACTTCTTCATATCTTGCAAAAAATAAAACATAGAGAGGGGTGAGCTTAGATACTCAGTAAGGATAACAATATATCAGAAACTTTCATAAATAATCATAAACATTTAAGGAAACATACAAGACTAAAACAAAATCATTTTAAACCTAAACATCAAAATAATATGGAAATGACAAAATCAAATAATTCAATTTACTTATTTACATGGATATTCTACTATTCGAACAATCACATGCAATATCAATATCCACTTTCATAATGACGGAATGCATAATGCCAGACATCAGAACCACATAGTCAAGGCCTTGTGCCAAGACTACAAATATGATTTGGTCAAGGCCTTGTTCCGAGACACTATTTTGTCAAATGAGACCTACTGATGCATTGAGGTGCTATAGCTGGCTCCACCCTTCACTTATGATGTCCAATGCATTCCTCATATAAAAAGGTTTAAACATAACATAAACATTCGTATTAAAACTAATGTATGAAATGTAAATACTTTATCCATAAACCATGAATGGGGTAAAAATAACACATACATAGTCAAACATATAATAAATGATTCAATACAATTTGGATGTTTTGTATCATAACAAATCAACTTCAAATAGGTTTAAAATCCATCATATAATGTTGATATAGATGAAATAAAAACATTTTTAGAGGAATATCTATTGCTATTTTGAAACCATTTATAAGTCATGTAATTATAAAAGAAAAAATTTATTTTGAAAATATTCTTATAGTATTGTAAGGGAAGCATCAATGAAGTTATAATGGAAGAAAACAGCCGCAACCGTCGTATAAGATAAAAAAATACATTCTTACATCAATTTTTTCGAAAAGGTCATAAACTACCTTATTTGGAAAATGACGGAAATATTTTTTCAAAAATATATGGTCAAATAAGGGTTTAAATGAATTTAACCCACTTTCTATTTAATATTAAAAAAATTGAAATACATTTTTAAGAAAACACAGATGTGGATGATAAAGTGGTCCAAATAGATACTTACGTAAAAACAACCTCAGATAATAAATATAATGTGAAATTAACCCTTACCTTGTACTTTTCCTTGGATGAGGGTAAGTTAACATCTTTTATAATAGTTTAATAATCATTATTAAATTATAAATAAACTTTATACATAAATATGATATCATATATGATCCTCTAATATTGCTTTTTTTATAATATTTTAGTAATGTCATCATTTTGGTGTTAACTGATCTGTTTTCCATTATATTCTCGGTTACGTAAGAAATGTTTGTTAAGGATAGGTTGTATTTTATTCATATAAATATTGATATTAAGTTCCGAAAAATTATTTTCAATCACAAAATGAATATTATTCTTTAATTATTACGATGGAGAACGAATCTCATCGCATTCATGGAGACGGTAATCCATACGTACGCACGAGCGACAATATCATTATATTGATGGTGGAATCATATGTAATTGGATTGTATATCATATATGTAGAATAAATAAAATTTCATGTTTATTATTTATGTCAGTTATACTCATTATTATACCCATCCAAATAATGAAGTGTTTGAATAACAACTACACCATGACGTGCGGACGGTAAGGCGTACGTACGCACGTTTGGTGACTTTGTCATTCATATGATGGATAAAATAATGAATATGGTTGTACCATTTTTATATTAACATAAATTTATATGGAATATATTGTAGTTATTATTTTATAATGGAAACAACTAAGAAATAGGAAGTGTAAGAAGAAAAAGAACATGAAATTGGTGATGAAATATTTACATATTCTTCGGGTTCTTCGTTTTGATTTGATCAAAAGGGCTACGTAGGCTAGATTCCTTACCAAAGTATGGCCTATAGAATTAAAGGGTGGAATATTGGGAGGATATTTGGGTAGGGATTGGCCGATCCAATTGGATTTGGAGGTATTAAATTAAGAGTAGGGAAAGTTCCCTTTTATAAGAGAGGTGAGGGTCACTTTAGGAAAAGCTTAAAATATTATTTTATAATAAAATCATTTTCGGTTTCTAATGGCCCCAAAATGATTTATTTAAAGGATAAGGTGGGGATGGGTCACAAAAATCTCATCAAATAGGTTTTATACTGGTTTATATCCCCATATTAACCTTATCTTTTAGATTTAAAACTTAGTTAAATATTTTTTCATTTACCATGTATCTTTGAATTTTTATATCATATGGTTAATAAACATACTATAACAAGCCAAGAGTACCCCAAGTGGTACATTATTAATATAAATAACCATATGTAATTCTTTAGGAAGAACCTTATATTTTTAGGAATATTATACCAATTAATAATGTATTATTTGTTTTAAAAACTCAATTATGTCAATTTTAACACAATTTAGTATTTGGTTTTTTTGAAAATCATAACAGCATGATTGCATCAATAAATATATTTAATCAACCCTAACATGTCATATTAACCTATAAAATTATTTTAGTTCATCAGAAGTCTCAAATTACATTTATTTGGATATTTATACTATCAATTAATTTAATCATTCTTTAATAAGGTAATTACTACATCATCATTGTGTCATAAATATATATAATTATTTAATGTATAAAAATTATAAATAAAATAAAATTGTGTAAGAAATAGTATTATATTACAAATTAATATTTATAGTCTAATTTATCTTATGTATTATCCTATATTAAAAAGGGTTTAGTTATTAAACATTGAATTTAACACTTTTAACTCTTCTTTAAATAAAATAATTATAAATGTCCTAATCTAATCCATGTGGACCAAAGGGGGACATATTTTATTCCAAAGGATATTTTTTTTCGAATTAAACTTATCCAATAGAATTATGACATGTGTTAGGGTAATTATAATATCATTTTTATCCTTAATTACCCTATTTACTTTTAACAGTGGTAAATAAAAGTCAAAAGTTACTATTTATCAAAAATTATTCTCATCTTATTGAACCAAATTTTAATTCTGATATAAACCATTTTTCTCAGATTTTTTAAATTCAACTCAAATAGGTAGTAAAATTATGTTTTTTTTGCAAATTTTCGTATTCTCCTAGAAGGTGGGTAAAAGACGATAAAAAGTTCAATAAAATTTTATATATTTAAACTTGTTATAAAATGACTCCAATGAATGACATTGAAAAAATATAGGTATTATGTATCTATTTTGACCTAAAATAAATTAAAATAAAATAATTAATTTTTTAAATAAAAAGTCAGTTTTAAACAATAAAGGAGTGTTTTTCACTATACATAAAAAATTGAATGATTTCTGAAAAATACCAAAACTTCACCCGAAGTTAATTTTGATATTATAAATTCCAAAATGAAGTCTATTTTACCAAATTTAAAACTTATAAGTCTCATTTATTAATTTAAAATTAATTTCTGTTGCTAAAACCAAAACGTTGGTTTTAAAAAAAATTAAAAACTATCAAAAAATTGACATGGGTTTATGTCAAATATAAATGTGAGATTACATATAATGACCTAAATTGTATTAAATGGTAAAAATATAATCAAATTATACTTCAAAACAATTCAAATGAAAAATTTAACATTATATTTTTTTAAACGTTGTTTTCAATTAAAATTTAGTATGTTTAACTATTCATCAATATTTGAAAGTTATCAGAAAAGTACCAAAAATTTATTGAAACAAAATTTTTATTTCCCGCTTCTAAAGAATAATTTAATATCATTAAATTGAATACATAAAAGGGTGAAATATTGGTTTTATAAAGGGATCTACATTAAAAGGTGGTAAAATTTCATTTTTTTAAAAAATACTTATTTTATGTGAAAAAATGAATTTCTTATTATATTATGTCTTGGAAACACATAATATATATGTTAAAATTATATATAGTATATAAGATTCAAAATGCAGTTAATACTATTTATAACAGCTTTTTGAACGGTTAGTTTTGTATGTTGTGGTGTGCTCGAACTCGGTGTTGCGTGTAGCAAAAGCTACTAAATTACGTTATTGAGATAACATACTATGAAATATTGGGGTGTTACAATGAATCCACATAAAATAATTCTAGGAACCCATCTAGACCTGGATACCTCTCTGGGTCGAGATAGGCCACCATGTCCTGGATATCTGACTCATCTAGAACTCTTTGAATCCCCTAGTTCACTGCTTCTGACAGTAAAAAATGATAACATTACATAAAATAGATTTTCCACTTGGATACAATTAATGTATGTCTAGGTTGAAACACGAAATAATACTTTTAATGTGGTTTAAAAAAAAGTATCTCATCATATTAATATAATGTGTAAAATCATCATCATCCAATATTATTTTGGGGGAAACCAATCACTTATTAGCTATGATGCAATATTGAAAAAAATTATTTTCTCTTGTCTCCAACCTTGAGTTAGAGAGGTTTTTATTAATCCAAAGCAATATTCTCTTTTTCTATATGAATGAATGAAATTTTTTTATTATTTTTGATGACCACGTCAAATAATTCATCATTTTATAAATCTTTATGTTTTTAATCATCCTGTGTAATTTTGAGTTTTAGAATATCAATATAAAAGAAGCTTAAAAGAGAGTTTCATATTTAAGTCTAGATATTGTCTTTGAGCCATATTTTTTTTGTAATTTTAACTCATGATATGTATTTCATGGGTTTTATCCCTTAATCATGCACCATATAATGGTATTCAGGGTCCATCATCAACTATTTTGAAAATAATAATTTTTATCTGCTATATTATTGAAGAAATAGAAGAAACAGAAGCAGTGAGTGATCATACAAAGCCTGAATAAGATAAGTAAAATGATATTATGACAGGCATAGATATAATAAATGTTGAAAAAGAACAAAAACTTATATACCACATGCATCAATATCCTTTTTTATTGTTACACATGGTGAAATTTCCCACGATGAACTGTGAGTCTACCAGTCCACTGTGATATGAAAATGAGGAGAAATCATGAATTTAGTTCTATTGATATATACCACAACCATTTTTCTCATAATAAATCATGATCACATTGATGTATCCACCTATCACCTTATCATTGTTCCTTAGATCAAACCTTTACATTTGTTCCATATAAGGTTTCTCACTCTTAGGTAACGTTTTTCATAGTTAAAGGAAAGGAGAACCAAATCATGTCTATAATTAACATTCACTATGATAAACTGGTTATAGATAACCATAATATCAACATCCAAACAATTCCTCCAAAAAATAGATATATGAATATTTATGGGCTCTCCATGCATGAAGTTACACAACCCTATCTTTTGAGAGTAGGTAGAAATTTTAAACGAATCCTATTTGGGTTTGAGCACAATGACTAATGATGATTTGATGATAATTGAATTTTTTATATCATTGAACAAAAGATGGGAGATCATCCTCCCCAAAACATGCACTCAAGGGGGTCGAAAATGTTAGAGGCCAAGGGTATCCCCTAGAACAAAACTGTTGCATTCTTGTGGGAGCGAACCAAAATGAGAAAATGCCAAAAGGGGTTCCTCGGGACGACCCCCTCTAGAAAACGTATCTGCAGCAAAGTTCCCCGCTCTATGAATATATCGGACTGAACATCCTTTAGAGATCTCCAAGTCATAGTTGTGAATAAGGTATGTCACACTCCATGGCGGACTAATTTTTCCCTATAGTGCCCTGATCAGCACCTTAGAGTCAGATTCCACCTCCAATAGCCCCACTGAAATCCTTTTGCAAAGAAATAAACTAGTGTGCAAGGCTCTCACTTTCGCACCCACTGAACTACCCGGGCCATAGAAGCTGCTAAAGGCAATTAGAACTGAGCTCATCTTGTCTCGGACCAGGCCACCGCCCTGCATAAGCCCCCCACCAAGGAGCTGTCAACATTGAGTTTAAAATCGATTAAAGGAGGGCTTCATCGAATCCAACTTCCAAGAGACATCGACCGAGCATCAAGTCTGTTCGAGGAATTACCGAACAACGAACAGTGTTGCAACCCATTCACCAGCGAGCCTAGCTCCTACAGCAACAGATTCATACGCACCTGGAGAGAATAAACAAATGGACGCTCCTCTATCCTGGTCTTGTTCCTACCCTCCCACAGAGTCCAGCAGACAGCAGTAACCGTGATGCTCCTGCACTTATTCCCCATGCCTTGGTGCTCTACTCCACTGAACCAGTTCGAAAGAAACACCTTCATGGACAAACACTCTCCATCATAGATACCCCCTCCATCAATACTTGACCATAAACAGGTAGCCCATTCGCTCCTGATAAAATGATGTACCAGAGTCTCTGCCAGAGGGCTAGAAGAATAGTAGCATCGAGAAGCTAGCTGAATTCCTCTCTTCGAGATGTTATCCTCAGTATAGATTTATTCGTGTCAAGCCCTCCACACAAGAAAGTACATCTTCGTGGGGACCTCCTTGCACAATAAATGAGTCCCCCATTCATCCATCTCCCCATACTGGCAAAGCAGAACCCGATAATCAAACCCATTAAAAACCCCTGAGAATGACTTTGTAAAACAACATCTATCCTCCTCCTCCTCCTCAGAAAACTTAACTTCCTTCCATCTGGTAATGGATCAGAATAGCCACCATCAACATATGATAATGGCTGGCCTCCATAACCAACATGTCTTGCCTAGGACACATCGGAAAAAATATCTTCTTCCCAGTCCAGTTATCACTGCAAAAATTAATCTCCCCTCATCCTACAAGCCACCGAGAAGACCCCTAAAGAATTTCTAGATGTTGCACCATAAACTTTCCAAGTCTAGATAGATTTATGTTGTACCACTCCTCCCAAATTATTCCATATTTGGCACTATGTATTCTAGCCCACGTGGACTTCCCAGCCAAAATGTCCCAAACCAAACGATCTTGCATGGTCTGCATGGTGACAACCATGTCCCTAATACCGACCCCTCCCTTCTCCACTTGTTTGGCCACCCGTCGCCATGCATCCCAATGAGCCCATCCCGATGAATTGGCATCCCACAAAAACTTTTTCATCAACTATCCCATAGAAGAGATAACCCCTTTCAGGACGGTGATTACAAACATAACATGCACTGGGATAGAAGAAACCACGCTATTAATCAAAGCTACCCGGCCACCAAATGAGAGGAACCTATTTTCCCAGTTCACAATACTTCTAAGAATTTTGTTAATAGTGACCTCAAAGAAGCATTTCCTCACCCACCCAGTAGATATGGGTTCCCCAAGATAGATTATTGGAATATGTTTCCGCTGCATTCTGAGGATGTCTTGAATGACCCTGCTCCTCCTTCTAGAGCATATGTTGGAAACAAAGGCGCAACTCTTCCTTGCATTGATCTGTCAACCACTGATCAAACCATATAACCTCATTAACCGTATGAAGTTAACCAGGGATGATCTCTTACCATTCACAAATATAAGAAAATCTTCTGCAAACATAATATGAGAGAAGTTTCCATCCGAGACTCTAGCACGATAAGGTAGTATCACCCGATCCCGCACGCGTTTGTGAAGATTCTGAGAGAGAGATTCTTGGGTAATAATAAAAAACATCAGGGATATAGGATCCCCCTGGTGCACACCCCGCAAATTCTTGAAGAAACTAAATCATGTTCCCAGAATGGAAATGGTGAGCCACTGTGAGGAGTAACAATGGTAGCACAGATCACACACCCATTCCTAAAAACCCAGCTTTCTCATAACCCTAATAATGAAGCCCCATTCCAGTTTCTCATAATATTTGTCTATATCCACCTAGATTATCACATTATACCTAACCACATTCTTATTTAAATCCATCAACATTTCTTGAGCGACTCCAATCTCCCATGGATGCCACTGCCTTGGATGAATTCGTGTTGCTCCTATGAAATAATTCTCAGAACCAAACAGATGAGCCTCCTAGCTAAAACACTCACTAAAATCATATACGATACATTGCACAAACTGATTGGCCTATAGTGATTAATGGTGGAGGGGTCTTTAACATTTTTTAACAGAACAACCCTGGAGGAAAATGAACTTATGTCAATAGAACACACCGGAAGAAGTCCTACACCGCATCAATGACCTCATCCCCCACAAAATCCCATTCTTCCACCTAAAATGAAGCCGGAGGCTCAGGCCTCCACATTCTAGGATAGTGGGGATGAAAGGATCCAATCCAAAAATGATAGCAATGAGTTCATATATAGACCAATCCCATTACAATGGAGGGATATGTGAGGAGAAACTAGAGGGTCTACCTCTTTTCCATCGAACTAGATCCCATCGAGAACTAACGATGTTCTCACACACATAATTTAATTGACATGGGTTGCCCATGGATTAAGATTTATTTTTATCCTAAACTATACATGGTACAATGATGTATTGTAGGGATAGTATGCAGTCAAAACCATAGGGAATGTTTCAAATGATAGGGAATGAGGAATTCAAACCCTTTATGTACAAGTCCTCCTGAATTGGAATTGGTTTTTGATTTATCTAATTGTATTTAGTTTGGATTGATACTGAACAAGAAGATAAGGACATGGTATGTTTTGGGGTTGAGGTAATAAGGATAACCTCAACTCTAACATTGAATAGTCATAGTTCATAGGCTATGAAGTTGTACATAGAGAAGTAGTTGATCATGCTAAAACAAAATAGAGCTATCTAAGAAGAATTTTTTTTCCATATATAGATAATGACCAATATTTATTATGTCTATCTTATATGGAAGAAAGTTTCTTAGGATAATGGTAATAGCTTTCTTGAAGACAATTAGTCTAGGTTTATTCATTCAAACTTCCCATGGTCAGGGATTCCTAAAAAAATTGAATAATCTATTTTTATGTGACCAAATTACTATCCATAGGGATACCATGTTTTTTTTAGATTAACTAAGTCTATAACACACCTTCTCTTGAGCATTACCCAAAATAATTTAGCATCTCTTGATGGTAATAATCAAGATTAAATAAAAAATAACAAACATTTTTCAAAGATTAAAAAACAATTGAAAATATGATAGTTCAAAATCAAGGGTTCAATAATCAAGTATCTCTAAATAAAAAAATGTAATATATCAATCACTCACTTACTTTAAATATTAAAAAAGTAAGAACATATGGATAAGCCAATGTGGAATGGAATCAATAGTGGTAAATAGAGTTTGAATGTTGAGAGATGTTGAAAAGAATGGAAAATTTAAGTAGAAACAAAACCCATGGATTTAATCAAAGTGGTAACAAAAATATTCTAGTGTTGATTTGGGAGAGTAAACAAGGGAGAAAAATGAGAGAGAGCCATAGAAAATTGAGAGTAAAGATGGTTAAATGTTGTTGTTCACATGCCGGAATGTAAAAAAAACTAGGTTATTACAAAATGTGTAATATTCTCATGCCATTTAATATTAATCTATGAGATTCTCCTCATATTATGGATTTGGCATGAATCTCAACACGAGTCTTCAATATTTGTTAATTTTACTCATATCATCATGTTTACTGGTAACTCATGACATTCTTCTTATAATGAAATTAAATTTTAGTGGGAAGTGGCATTTGAATATTAAAAAACATGTATTATAGATTCAAATATAGTGATATATTCGTTAATTATAAATTCTTCAACATTTACTTCTATACTTGTGACATGCAGTGAATTATTAGTACACATCATGTATGTGATTCATGACTAGTAATATTCAATTTTGACTAGTTATTACATATTCTCATTTGGAATCATGGAATATTATCCTCTAAAACAATCAACACATAACTACTGTATTATCATGTAAATAGTGAATAATATATACATAAATAACCTAAAAATGTATATAAAATTTAAAATCATCAAATTCCCCCACACATGAAAAATTTCTTATCCACATGCAAAAATATCCCCAATAAGGATTCCAACCGTTTTGTTTTTCAAACAAAAAACAATAATTAAAATTGGAAAATAAAACTAAGTGTAACTAATATAAGTCAGTCCTCCAGAATCAATCCTACAGAGAAAATAAATCATGCCTCATATTTGAGTTCTTTATTTATTTTTTCAATATCTTAATTAAAATCAAATAAATGATTCTTAAATTCTATACCCATTCTATAATTTTCCTCATAATTTTTTCTCTCATCACTCATTGTAAAAATGTAACTGGAGTTATGATCATATACCGTATACATGTTCCTAACAATAGTTTTTCATTTTTTTGTCTATATCCACTTCATAATGAAAATACAAAATTGATTATATGTGATTTAGAAAAAATGGTTCAAATGACTCTGAGGCTGATAGTATGTGAGTAAATATTTAAAATCATGCTCAAACTGAGGGTAATATCTAATTTTTAATGCCCAAGACGTGTGAAAAGGGTAGTGATGTGGTTGCTTCATGATAAAATAGTCACAATGGTCCAAATAAATGAAACTGAATACATGAGAGTACCATTTATCTATAAAAAATGCACCCACTTCCTTTATTTTTATGTTCAATTTATTTATTTTTGGTATTCATTATTAATAAATATCTCACATCTATCCCTTAACCTCATATGATCCTTCAAGGGATGCATCTATCTAGAAATGGTGATTTTTGACCATCCTAATACAAAACACAAAATCTTTTACTTTTACTTTTTCTATTTTTAATGGATCAAGATAAGAAGAAAATGATAAAAAATAACACATATATCATAAAAAAATCAGTCCATTAATTAGCACAATACATATTCTTATTCAAAGCATCCCTTTCCTATTGGAGAAACCCACTACACTTGTTCAATATATAATTACACATAAAACAAATTGTAGGGTAGAAAGGGATAATAATCATCATATAACTAAATACTAAATATATTATTCATGGAATCTATATGCTAAATGAAGTAAAAATGTACAATGGGTCTTAAAGAAATTTTCTCAATAGAGAGTTCCTCAATCATCTGCAAATTCTATTTGTTCAGTCATAGCCTCAATAATATTTAAATAAAATTTCTGATAGCTTTTCATGAACCAAGTGTCACTCATGAAATGTGATCATAAAAAAATTAAAATTATTGGATCAAAATCCTCTCATGAATGGGATCATACATGAAAATATGGTAATTAATTAATATATAAAAATTAATAAGTCAATCAAATCCAATTTAAAATTTTTTTACTTTTAATTAAATTAATAAACTCAAAAATCATTCTAAAAATATTTTCAAAATTTAAACATAGATTGAAAAAATTTTCAACATAACTTTATCTATTATTTGAATGGGTGTAATTATTTTTTTGGTTTAAATAATTCTCCCAATGATAAATGACTCCTGGATAAAAAAAATACAAGTGTGTTGATAGTGAAGATCATGAAATACTCCCCCACACCTCAAATGTGATAGTGTATGCGCTATCCTAGAGAGTACTATTGGATAGATGTGAAAAATGTAGTGTATAAAAATGTAGTGGGAAATTTGAATTTGACTATTTGGGAATTGACGGATCCCTATAATGATTTTCATTCAATGGGAAAACGTAGTGAATCTTGATGTCAAATGGGGAAGCCTGCATAATGGGTTAGCAAGATAAATGCTAAACTAGATTAAAAATTATTCCATAGGGTTTAATTATTTTGGAAATAGTAATAGCGGTAGGTTCACACTATGATTAGTAATGGGAGACATCTTAGACACATGCAGTTATACGGATACAATGTTGTTCAAATCAGCGTGTGATAAAAATTGTTATCCAAATAAAAACATAAAATCTTATGTTCGAGACTAAAAAAGAAAAAAAATTGAATTTCCATTGCCACCCATAAAGAACTATCAAAATACCTTGCCGGCTAGATGGATGGAAAAAATAATCAATCAAGTGACATCCATCTACTCAGAAGTCCTCTTTTTTTTGTAAGAAATTATGGATACGTCAATGAGATCACATGGACCCTTGGTTGGATTAACCAATATAGGATCATACTGAGGATGATTCTCATGTGGAATTAATAAATTTTTGATCTTCATGTTGTTGATGGTTAATGAGAATAAATATCTAGTGATAACTTCTCCAAATGGATGCCAACATCATCCAACTGCTGATTCATCCATAGTACTAGGGAATATTGCGAGTTAACAGGCGCATTAATGACCATAGAAGAGGAATAAAATCTATAAATTGATATTATAATACATTAATGAAATGGAAATTAATTGATACAACAATGAGGGAAAAATAAATATCTCATGTATATAATAAGTGCTAGGATACCTCAACAATATGAAATATAAAAAGTAATAAAAATATGAATAACCATGAAGAGTAAAAGAAATGGTAGAGGGAGTAGGATATATAATGAATAATAGAAGGTGTTTTGATTCTCATATAAAGTCCCCTCTTGAAAAAAGGAACATATAATGATAAACTATCTCAGATGATTGTGGAGGTGAGGTACTGATCTGAGTAATGGCTATGTGTATGAAAGTTGGGTCAATGAACGACACCCTAATGGATGGTGGTAGGGATGGGCCATTTACCTACAAAGACTACTCATCTATGAACTCTTAATATGAAATGGGTTCTATGAGCACAAAGGGATGGTCAGACGGGGTGGTGGATGGGGGAGGAATAGTGGATAAGGAAGGGGAAAAAGTAGTTGATGGATGAGTGGTTGCGGTGGATGGTGGCGGTGGAGGGGTAGTAAAAACAAAAAATATATTCAAAGAGGATTCCAAGGTGGTTGGTAATATGATATCAATTCTCCAAGATGAAAAGTTTCATAGCCTATAGATCTGCTAGATACGATGGGGTGGGTGGTGTAGTGGTAAAGGTGTTGGTGGAAGGGTATCTAATATGGGTGGTAATAGGGGTGAGATTAGTATTGTTAATAAGAGTTTCTAGAACTAAGGTAGATGTGGTATGGTTGGTGGATGGAATATAAGTTGTGGGAGTAAATTATGGGTGGGTAGTATGATCTCTAGGTGCCTCATCTGTGACCTCAAGGAACCATGGTGGCCAATGATAGATGTCTCCATCCTTCATCTGCATCTGTATATTATGATGTGGGATGAAGTTGATCAAATCTGTCTTAATGATATAGGTGAGTGGAAGGGAGATGTCAAATTTGCTGAGTTGTTGGACCAAATGGATTATTAAGGATCCAACCATCATTGTACCTTATGTTTTCTATGCATGTCACCAAAAGTATAATATAAACTATGATTCAATTTTGATGGGAGGGCCTCCCATTGAAGTAGTAATGATGAGGATATCTAGCTGGATACCACTACTGTGAGACTCTGTATGAGAAAAAAAGGCCTAATTCAATCCCTAATGGATAATCTGGAGCACTGCACCATTAAGATCTATGAGTTTGGTAATTTATGGATCATTCTCACTGTAACTGTCCTATGAAATTTTACTCTATATTCTTTTTTCATTCGACTTTTATGGCTCGACATGGAATATCTTAAATATGTAGAAATTGGAAAATTCAGCAGAATAAAAAATGAGCTTGATACCAAAATTAGGGAATGATTGTTTAGGTAGTCTCCCCCCTAAACGAATTTAGAGGCCATCTATAGCCACCGAAATAGTGTAATGGAAATCAAGCAATACCTCCCTATAGGTATCCTCATAGATATTAGTAATAGAAATGATGTGTAGGTAGTCAAGGAGGTGGAGTACCTACTAGATTACATAATGACTTTTAAGAACTACCAAATCAAATGTTTTTTGTCCTCATATGATTCACTAGGAATCTGATCAGTGCAATATTGTTCTGTGGTTTGAAAAAAATGAAGGATGGGATGTTTGTGGGGGAGAACAGTGTTTTGCGATTCAATATATATTGATCAGAAGTCCTTGATTGATGATGGTAATTTAGAGGTCAAAGAGGTAGTGGAGGGGGATGGATAGGGATGATAGAGGTCTGACAACCCTTCAACACTTGACTAGAGGAGGATCTTCTCACTCAAACATAGGATTCACAAGATAAGTATGCACCATATTCATACATGGAATTTCTATCACAACAAATTGTAGAATGAGTAATAGGAGGAGAGGGATGGGTGAGGGGGAGGGGGGTAGAGAAGGATGTTTTGTCAGGGGGTGTGTTATGGGTGTGACTGATTTCTTGGAGGAAATTTGGTGTAGGAAGCGAGAGAGGGGTGGGGAGTTAGGTATTATAAAATGATGGTTCATGAAATAAATAAGATGATAAATTTCACAACATTTATTTGAGTAAATAATTTTTAATTTACTAATAAAAATATTTTAGGTTGTAAACCATACACATCATGTACAAGATTACATGATGTGTAATTGGGGATTTTTGGAAATATTTTTTAAACTAGAGAAAGGTCCTTTGATCTTAGAAGGAGCCAAGCTAAAATAAACCTAATTCAATATTATTCTTCAATATAGTTTCCTAACCTAGGATTCCTCCTAGTCAGCGCTACATTTAGCATCGAGTTCATGAAAAAATGCTACTCAGATGAATTTAAAAGCAATGAAAAACCCATCACAATGTTATTTCTGATAAATCATTATCATTTATAATTATATATTATTGATGGTTCTCCTCCATTATAAATTTGTATATCCCCATTAAGGAATACTTTTATAACTATAAAGGGTCTTGAACATATATATTTAAGCATTTTAGAAAAAATTTCAATTAGGATTTGAATAATATGTCCTTATTTCCTAGTATAAAAATTCATTCCATGATGCACTGATCATGCTAATTTGTAGTTATCTCTTTATAAATATTCATATTTTCATATGAATCCTTTTTAATATCTTTTATTATATCCAACTATAGTATCTTTACTTCACCCACATTTTTATAATCCAGATTAAACTTATTAATTTCCCAATATGACCAATTATCTAGTTCTATAGGTAACTGGAAATGCCTTCCATACACTAAATGTAAGGGGATGGTAGTGTGGGGTTTTTCATATGCATTTCATTATACCCAAATTTCATTTTCTAACATAAGGCTTCAGTCCATAAGATTTTTGTTTTATGTATTTTTGAGGATTTTGTTTGATTTCATTATTTCAAAATTAACCATTTCAACATATTTATGAGTTGTAGGGTTTTCTTGTGTTATATATGATCTTGTACATACATAGTATTCCATATTCATAATTAATGGTAAAATTTTTTCCTCAATCACAAATGAGTAGTTTAAGAAACCTAGATCTTAAAAACACATTTTTCATTAAGAAATTCATGACTAGTTTTTTCGTATCATGAGTGGTAGATTTATGTTCCACCCATTTGTAGGCATTGTCAATTCCTATAAGGATATAGAACATTCCATATAAATTAGGGAAGGACCCGCTGAGATCTATTCCCCTCACATTGATGATTTAAAATTCCATGATTGGGTGTTAAGGAATTTCAATTTTTTCCATTGGTTCATGTGTATTGGAACCAGTCATAGATTTGAAAAAAAATTATTTCATCTTGCTGAAGTGTGTGTGAAAACAGTTCATATTGTAAATTTTTGTATACTATGCATTCTTGTCCAGGAAACCCTCTAATTGTGATGTGTGAAACTTTTCTATCACACATTGGATATTTTTTTTGGGATTAAATATCACATTATGGAATCAAAACATTTCTTAAAAAGTAGTGTCTCATCCTAGTAGTATTGTGATATTTCAAATGAAAATATCCTCTTTTGATAGTAGGAGAGGTATGTGTTATGGTATCCCATGGATAGATAGTTTGCAATGTCTGAAAAACACGGTCATGCCTTTGTGTTTATTCTAAAATGGGTTTATCATGGAAGTCATCCTCAATCTATAGATTATCATTTTTTAAATAAGGGAAAATTTAAGTACGGATGGATGATCAACAACAATATTCTATTAACCTTTGGTGACATTTATGATGATGTAAAATTTATGAAACAATAGGATATATAATATCAATCTTGGTTTGGAATACTTTTTACTCATCAAATATTTTAGGGAAGCATGATCTGTGTAAAAAATAACCATTGAAAAAACAATGTGGGAACAAAAAAGTGTGAATGAAAAAATTAATTCTTGGAGTATTTTTTGTGGTTGTGTAGTTTACCTGAGCATCATCCACAGATTGATTGGAATAATAAATGGGGTAAAAGTGTCTTCTAACCAGTATCCTATAAAAATTCCTATAGTGAATTCTCCTACGTACAATATTAATATAATGTTTTTATCCCTATCTAGAGAAATGACAATAGTAGCAGCCACCAAGATTTTATATAAAATGTTTAATGCTAGTTAAAACCCATAGGTGAACTCAAAAGGCTATTATCTATAAATAGGTGTGTCATAGGGTTTAAAGATTTCAGAAAATCATTCATGAAGTGACTGTAGAGTCTTATATGGCCTAGAATGATCTATATATCTATAACCATTGAGGGATTAGTTAAATCATTGATCACATTGATTTTTGCATGATCAACATACATTTCATGCTTAGATATTTTTTCATAGGAATATTCCTACTCGAAAAATATAGTATCATTATCCTAGATTAAAACTAAACACTTATCTTTATAGCGTTGCATTACTAGTTCAACATTTCTTAGTCATATATTGAAGGATCATCGATAAATTGAAAAACCATCGTATTTTTTATTTCAAGAATTCCCCCTCCATATCATGGAACATATATTTCATAAACATTTCAAAGTTCCCTAAGGAATTACACCTAACAAATGGAATGAATATATAGGTTAATGTACCGAACGTACATGTGAATGTTGTTTTGGAGAAATCATTTAGGCCAAATGCAATATAATTGTATCCAGAATATCCATATAAGGAACTCTAAAATTCATTTTCTATGATTACCTCTATCATTTGATCCATGAAATGATGGGGGAAGTGACATTTAAAAGTTGTTGTATTTATGTTTCAATAGTCCATTCATACTCACTATCAAGTGATCGTGTTAGTTGAGATCAATTCATCTTCATCATTATTTACAACTTTGAGGCCAAAATTCTTTGGAGCTACTTGTAGCAGACTCACCAACCCACTATTAGTTATTGATCAAATAATTCCATCATCTAGAAGTTTCATTACAGTTTTCTTTACTACCTTCTCCATTGGTGGGTTGAGTCACCTCTTTGACTGGATTTTGTGTTTTACACTTTCTTCTAATAAACCTTTTTGAGTGCATAATATGGGTCTGATCCCTTTGATAACATTAATCCTTAGGAAACAGAATTTTTTATTATTTTTTAGACTTTTATATACTTATCCTATTTTTTTATCAGATCTGAGTTGATGATGACTGGTAGTGTGCCCATAGCCTCTAGAAAATAATTCGTAAGTGTACTTGGGAGAGGTTTCAAGTCAAATATTTTTAGATGAATAACCGATGGAATGAATTTTGAGATCGTTTTCCTTGTAATAGGTTCACTATTGTTTGTTTAATCAACATAATAGTACTCTCCATCTATATGAGAGATTTCATCATTATCATTCTCATTTTCCATATATTCATTATTCTCTTCAGTGAAAAATTTAGATATATAATCAATGAAATCATCTATTTCGTTTGAATATTCCACTATGTTAAATAGTATATTTTCCTCACGTACTCTGAATATAAATATCTTGTGATTCACATCAATCAGTTCCATCCTGATGGTTAATAATGGTTAGTCTAAGATACATGGAATATCTCCGTCTTCATACATGTAATAATTAAGAATTATAGTGGGAAATTGAATTTACTAATTTTGAATAGATTGTCCTTAAAAAGTCTACATGGATAAAAAACTGATCAATCTTCTAATTGGAGGGACACTATAGTTAGGTTATGTTTCCTTGGTACTAGCTTATAAAATACACTCATTGGAATAAGGCTAATGTTATCTCATAAGTTACACATGGTTATTCTAAAGTTGTAATATCCTATGTTGTATTTAATTGAGAAGCCCCCATGATTTCTCAATTTTGGTAGAATTTTCTATTAAATAACCTCAGTGTATTCTTCATTTAAGGAAATGACTCCCTGGTATTCCATATTTTTTTTGTGGGAAAGAAGTTCCAAGAGAAATTTTTCCTCGGCTAACATTTGGGATGTATCTTTAAAAAATGGGATGTTGATGAAAAATTACTTTAACATATAAAAAGGTTTTTTATATTTCTCTATGATCACTCCTTTCAACATTATTTCAAAAAATGAGAGAGGAGGTTTGTATGACAGTGGTTCTACATAGATATACACTTTTAGTTTCTTTTGTTTTAATGATTTTTAGGATGTGAAAATTCTTGACATTTATCATTATCGGTTTTATTCACTAATTTATTTTCCACTACTTCCATGAATGTTTCAGTTTTGATAGGTCCCTAACATTATTTCTCTTCTTTTTTGTTATGTTTTTTGAAAATGATGAAAATTTCCTCTCCTTAGTACAATTGAATACACATATTCTTTTGGGTATATTGTAGCGTTACCAGGAATCATCCCTAGAAATTCATCCAACATGATCATTGAGATTTGACCCATTTAATGTTCGATATTTCATAGGGAATCCATTTTATATCCCATTTCTATTTCATAGGTTTAAATCCTATGATCGTCATTTTTAAATAAGGTAGGAATCATATCTTCCAATTTTGTTTGAATAGGTGTGGCTGATTGTTATGGTCCTCGAAAAGACGATTGAAATTGTTGTTGGGCATTTTGAGGAAAAGGCTACGGTGGAATTTGTTTGGGTGTCCTAAGAACATGATTCATAGGTTTATAGCCATGTGGTCTATGGTTCCTGAGTGGTGATTTAGCAATTCTTTCTTTTAGAAATTTTTATAGTTTTACTACAGCTTTTGAGTCAGACGCTGTTGATAATATTGGTGTGGTTGCTAATTTTTTTGGTTTCTATAATTTTAATTAAGGTAAATACAATGGTGGATGTGTTTTTTGGTGAATCCTTTCCTTCATTCTTGATATATGTGCAGGACACCATACATTTCATAGGATTGAATATCCAATAATGTAGCAGGAGGGGGAGGCAGTGCAATAGGTAGCTGAATAGATAACAGCTTATTAGTTTGGGACTCAACATGTGTATATGGATGTGTGTGTTCTTCATCATGGGTGATTATATTCCAATAAAGTCCCTGATAGCTCTTCCATATAATATATTTGTGTGATACCTCATCTAGAATTGATCATCCTAATTTAGTTGTTTTAAGCATTAGACATCCTTTAACAGGGGCATCTACTACTGTATGAGATTCTGGTTAGAGAATTTGCATTAAGGTTTGTAGTTGGATCCACACATAAGTTCCATGATACGGGAAATTACTTGTAAGTTATTTAAAGTATTCAAAATCCTCTTAGTCCAATTCAACATATCTTTTAGAAAAATTTTTGAATTCATTTTGAAGCTTCCAAGTCTATATAGGTTGAATAAATTTACCCAGAAATACCATGGCTGGTTCTTCCAAATTCTTGATTGAGTTTAGAGTATGAATTTTTATCCAATACATGGATCTATCATGAAAGGGTAATTGGAATATTGACAATAGTAATGAATAATTGGATACTTAATTGATTATAAAGGTTTAAAAGACTTCTAGTAATTTAGTGATCTGTTCATGAGGATCCTCAGTTTGAAGTACACTGAACTGACCCATGTTCTGGATAATACTAATGAGACCCAGTTTGATTTATAATGTATAATCCTAGAAAAAAGGAAAAAAATATTCGGTGCAACACCATTGGTTGGAGGCATGATGTAATCCATAATGGTGTGCTAGATTTTCTTGAATGGTTGGTCTGCATGGGGTGTGGGAAGAAAACATTACTTGTTTTGTGGGTAGTGACATTCGTGATTACTGAAGCGTTCCATACATGAATGGTGGGATTTTGAAAGTTATATTTTGATTATAGACATTTTGTTAAGTGTTTATTTTGAGTCAGGTATTCTTGAATGATATAGAGGGTCGTTACTTATGCACTAGTCTAGAAGAATAAGTATGTAGTTGAATCCAAAAGAAAAATGAAAGAATAAAAAGAGAAAGGGGGAAGGTGATGTAAACCTACATTCATGTTGAGGGATCCTTTTCCTAAGAATATTAAAATAGTCCCCCTAAAATAGAATGAAAATTTCACATTAACACAAGCATTGTTTAATTCTCATGGTCTACGGTTAGATTATAATTTCTTTTTATTCAAACTATAATTTCTAAAAGGATTTATTATAATGATAGTGTGGGGTCAGACCCATGGGTAATGTTCTGATAGGAAGTGAAAAAGGTCTTCAAACCCCTTTAGTAAGATTATTCATTAATTGGATTTGGTTTGGAATTTAACTAAAACTATTGAATATGGTTTTAGACTTTGGAAAAAGATAGGGATTATGGTCATTTTTAGGGATCAGGTAAAAGGATATCATCGGTCTTGACATGGAATACTCCTAGGTCTTAGGTAGCTAAGTGGTGAATAGATCACTAGTTAATAATGGTAAAACAAACTATATCTGTATAATATGTTACTATTCCATGGTCTAGACAAATCTAGGAATCTTGATGCATTATGTCTAGCTTATAAAGAAGAATATTTCATAGGTTAATGGTCATATGCTAATTGACTCCAACCAAGACAGGATCATTCATTTATATTCAAATTGTAAGATCATCCTAAAATAATTTAATAAAAAATGATATATGACGTTATTAATATCCTTAGGGTCACCAAGATATGATTTAGATATTCATTAAGTTCATAACATCCCTATTCTCTACACATAACACACTAGGTTTAGCAACTCATGTTGGAAATAAGAAAGATTAAAAAAATAATTGTAGGAATTCTGGGAATATTAATAAAGCCATTGAAATATGACATTTCATAACTGTTGTATCAAGATTCATGTAGTTCGAAAAAAAGCAAAAAAATAATCAGCCACTTACTTGAAATAGTAAACAAAAAAGAATGTATCGAGATTCCACTGTCGAACAAAAATGATAGTGATAAACATATGTCGAACAGTGAATGATGATGAATGAAATGAATAATGTGTGTAAAATAATAAAAGGAACTTGGATATGATAAAAAAAAAGTAACAACAATTGTCTAGAGTTTTTTTGTGAGATTAATGTTGTCAGAAAAACGAGAAAGTTATTGCGAAAATTTAGAAGAAATAAAGTTATACACTGAGGTGCACATTCCTAAAAGTAAATAGTTTAGGAATTACACGGAGTGTAAACTTCTAATTTAATGTAATCTAGATCCATGGGTTTTTAAATGCGTTTTGGATCTGGAAAAAATTTCATCTTGAATCTTTTAGTTTTTAAAGATTTAATTAAATCATTAAATGTACTTATAACTATCGACATGCTTCTTCTAACTACTTGAAATTTATGTAGTAAGTGACCTTTGAATCTTAAACAATTTGTATTGAATAATCATGTTGTGTAATATTTTGATGAAATTAAAATTATTCACAACTTTCTTCATTACTTTTTATCTACCCTGAATTATTACTACACATCATGGAAATTATTCATGATGTGTAATGTTTACTTTTGGATAGTTTTTATTTATTTTTAATTAGAATCATAGAAACATATTTTTTTTAATAATAAACAAATACTTAGTACATTATCAATTAAAACGTGAATAATCCTTAATTAAAGGTCATTAGAATGTAGATAAAATTTTAGCTTATCATCCAACGTATTGAACATGACCTTATTAAACTATGAAATGGGAGAAAAACGTAGAGTGAATATAACCAGAGCCATTGTACAATTAATAACAGATAATGTAATAGAGTCTGTCTGGGGTAGGTGATCATGAGTGGGGGTGGAGAATATGAAGAGATAGAATTTGGGGGAGGTATGCCTTTATAGAAGCTGGTCCAATTTGTATCGATGACCATCGAGGGTCTGTCAATGGAAGAAGCCACCAACTACCCTTCTCAAAAGGAGGAGGCTCAAGGATGACCCTATTATGTATATAACCAAATTATTATTTAATTTTACATTGAATGGTCATGGATGTGTTATTGGGTGTAGAAGAGGGGATAGTTGTGGATTAAATAGACATTCCACCATTCACTACTATCTTCAATCAGAAGCAATAATTGGGATAAATGGGAATGGGAGAGGTCTATAGTGAAAAAAATAGAGATGGATAAAGCTTCCTATAGACAGAGTTTATTTTCATTAGCACAAAAACCCCCTTGGAAATCCTCAATATTTAAAAGGAATAAGATGTTGAGAAAAATGGAGGGAGGTCGGGATGTAGAATCCAAACTGTGTCCTGAGTGGATTCTCACCCATGATGAAAATCTATAGACCATCAGAAAATGGAAAAACATTAACGACCAATAGATCAGGAGATAAAACCCCTTATCCTTAATAAATCCTCTATATAAGTAAGGATAATGTATAATAACCAACAATTAAGCACTGAGAAATAATTTTTAAGACTCAAGATCCTAGGATTCCATGAATGCTTGAAACACCGAGAGAGATTGTTTTTCCATTCAAACCAACCACTGATGTCCACTTGTGAGGAGAAAAATACTCATATAAGGATGATGCAAGAGGATACCTTTCCATTTAATCCTTATGGATCAGTATAAATAGAACATCTTGGAATCTAGGAAGCCTCAAAGGTTGTGAGGGATCAATGGGGTGAATGAGATTCTCTATGAAAAAGGTACAAAAATATCAAACACATCAAAAACATTTGGGGAACTGTCCAATATATGGGGAAAGTTAAAAAACACAAGATAGAGGATAATGGTCCTTTTTTAGTGACTATGAAGAAGTCACCACTAGAGCAGGAGCACCTAGATCCACCAGAATAGTTGGGGTTATTCAAAAATAGGATGCATGTTTGGAATGTTTGAAATTAAAATAGAATGAATAAAATCAATTTTTCAACATCATTTAGAAAAAACCATATCCTGACTATAAGTTCATATAATTTTGATCAATTTGAAAATTATAATATTTGTAACCCGTGATAACTATCCCCTCATCTTCTCCAGAAAATAGGATATTACCCATAGTTCTTCTCAAATACATAAGGTTAACCTTTGCCATAGAAAAATATTGTTAAAGTCAATCACATTGATATCTTTCTACCAAGGCAAATGAATAGGAATCATCCAGCCAATTAAATAATATAGATTACATGATTGATCATGTCACTAAATCACATGAGATCTTACTCTTTCTCTTTATCCTCTATAGTGTTTGAGGAAACGTTTTCTTATAAATTTTTATACCATGTGTCATTGGAATTAATCTGATATTGGATTGTTCTATCCTTATTATCTCTAGTATAGGGTCAATTTATATAATTTGACATAGTCTAAGAACCTAATTAGTTGTATCATAAATTATCTTGATCCCTAGAATATATCCCACTTCAACTAATTCCTTCATAAAGAATCGATTTTTTAACAAGTCCTTAACAAACATTATGACTAATATGTAACTTCAAATAAGTAATATATAATCAAAATATAATAATAGGATAATGAACATATTCCCACCAAACCACTGTAAAAAACATGGATAAAATTATCTATTAATGAAACCAAATTCATTAATCACTTCACTGTGTTAAATTTTCCATGTCCTGGACACGTCATTCAATCAAAAAATGGATCTCTATAACTTGAATGTATTTTTGATGTCACATGAAGTCACGCACCATTTTGGTTGTGTCATATATAAAAATTCATTAATATTCATGTAAAGGATATCAATTTTATATCCATATACCTTGTTTCATATTCACTATAGGATTTTATAGAAAGTATAATTCTATTGGATTTAAATGTGGAAATCGTTGAAAATGTTTCATTATATTCAATTCCTTAATGTTGATTAATCCAATTAGCCACTAGAATTTTTATAGGTATCTAACTTACATTTAATGTTCAGTTTTCTCTTTAATAAATTTTCTCACAGAATAGGATTTACATCAACTATAAAATCAACCAGAACCCAAACTTTGTTTTGATACATGTAATTCTTTTCATAATTAATGACTTCTTTACTTATTACTACTTCTAATCTCTCAACTGCCTCTTTGTATGATAGAGGTTCATCATTGTAAACCAATAAAGAGTCCCCATCTTTGTTCACTATAAACCCATATATCTATATTTTTCTTACCTCTCTTGTGAACTTATGTAGTACATGAGTTTTAATTAACATTTCTTCCATTTAGAAATATAGAATACATTCCCCTACCAAGTCTTGTGTACCTTGATCATAAAATATATAGAATTTAATATTTCACACACTACTCCTTTTGTGTTTTTCTCCCTCTCATGAAATATGAATTGTTTTGGGGGTAGTCACTTTTTCCTAAGGGGTTTTATAGATATTATCATGTTGTTTACGTATGTTATCCATTAATGATACTTTATATTACTCGGGGTTCATTTTTATTTCCACTTAAGGCCTTAAAAAATGCATTGCAAACCCATATACATGTTTGAAATGTTAAATGTTTCTTTCCACACCATAACTCATTGGAAATTCTCTTTTCTTATTTAGTTGGTAGTGATTTAATTAACATGCCCTAGTTTTTATTGCATATCCCAAAAATAATAATGTATTGTTTAAAAGAATCATCTTTGACCTCACCATGTCTGTCAAGGTATAAATATTCCTTTCACTAACCCCATTTCACTATGGTGTATATGGTGGTGTGAGTTGAGATTGAATCCCAAACACCAGTAAAAAGTTAATAAAATCATGTTTAAGATATTCACCACATTTATCTGATCAAATCATATTTAACTTAATTCCATGTTAATTATTTGATTCATTTTTTTAATTAAATGAATTTATCAAATGAATCATACTTATAACTTTTAAATTATTAATATTAATATCTACTAAATTCACATGTTAATGTTATGAAGTAGGAATGACCCCATCTAGATTATATTAGAAATGGTCTACACATATCAATGCATACCAATCCTAAAATCTATATAGACCTTTCAACCTATCCACATAATGGTGTTTTGGTCATTTTACTTGTAAAAAAGTGTGGCATATTTCATGTGGGATTACCTCACAAGTGTCAAAATAACCATCATGATAGAGATTTGAAAAATAGTTCATGTTTGCATGACTAATATGGGGATGTCAGATCTAGATGTTGTATATGGTATGTGAACAAGATTCATTGTCTATTATTAATTTTTTATTTAAATGTAATACATTATGACCATTATTTAAATGTTTTATACCATAAAATTTGTTTTCTTTATGAAAATAGATTTTATTTCGAAACTATAAAACAAAAAAAGTATGCTTCTATGAATGATCCAAAAATTATATTCATGTTAAAATTTGGTACATAATAATAATCTCTTAAAAAATATCATTCTTTCTAGAAATGAAATGTGGTAGTCACTAATTGTTAGAGTAGCCAGCCTCACATCATTGGCCGTTGGAAAATCCACCTCTCCATTAAAAATATTCTGAAAACTATTTGGTTCCTACATTTGGATACATATGTGATCGTTAAATTATCTTTCAAATAAGGAATCTCTAGATACTGAAAAACAATACTAAAAAACAACATTAGCTTCCCATTTTTTCTTGGTGCAGTACCTCTTATAATGGCCTTGTTTGTCCCATGTAAAATATACTACTTTTTCTTCATTACCCTTCTGTTAGATCTTTATATTCAAATATTAATGGTGGTTTTTATAATTATGCTTTTTATGATTATATGGAACCATAACCTTTTATTAATTTTCTTATAAACCATAATAATTGTTGGCTTGTCATGCCCCATGTTCTTATCCAATAAGAAATTCATAGTAATAATTTTTGAAATAATCTTCTCATTATTTATCATATTATAATTAGCAATAAAATTAGAGGACTTCGGTAGTGAGGAATATATGATATTTTTGTGATAATCATCTATGAATTTAATCCCTAACATGTTTAAGAATCAAATGAATCCATTAAACATGACCACATGATTCATAGATGGATTCAAATCTCTAAGATAAGTTATAAAAAAGCATTATACACCTCATATCTCTCTTGCCTCAAATTCCCTTGATAGAGATCCTAAAGTTGAGATTTTATGATATAATCATCCATGTCCTTATGTTTCGTAAGAAGTAAATTGGTAATGGATGATAGTATGAGACAGTGAAAATATTTAGAATCATTTAAAGATTTATCCTAGAGATATTAATTTTCCTAACTAGCCTCACTACCAAGTGCATTCAGAATAGGTTTTATTGCACATAAAATTTCCCCTCATGGTGTGAGTTTCTTTACCACTATTAGAATTTTTTTTGTGAGAAATTCACACTTCCCAAGTCTAGATCACTTTAATATATTTGAATTCATTTTATTTATATTTCTACTAATTGGAAGAGATGATTTTTAGTCATTTATCTGATAAAATTTTAAAAAAAATATATTTACTAATCTCCCACTATTTTTGGAGAAACCCTAGATATGTCACAATTAAATTTGGAATAACATATTTCTTGGGAATTCTAGTGGCAATGATCCATATTACCATACACATCACCCCAGAATTTTATGGTCATCAATTTTGAATGGTTTTATGTAGGCTCTCCAAATTCCATCTACCTTAACTCATAATTACATTATCTGTTGAGTGGAATTCCCAATCCTAAAATCTTCTAATTGGTTTTCCTAATCCTTTTCCACTATGTTACAACATGTCATTTTTAAGGACCCGACCATAGTTTCTTGGAGCCGGTGCCTTAATTTATTAAATTGGAATTAAATAAGGAATATAAATACTGAAGTTCCATGTAGTTTAGTAGTTTTTGGAAACAAGAAAAATAAATAAGTTCAACATTACATATTGGAAGGAAAACAACACTAATTTATTCCATTAGAAACAGCCATGCCTCCTAGATTATGTTTGTAAGTCATTCTTAATTTACTTCTTCATATATTGGGAAAATGAAACATAAGAACAGGGAGACCTCAAATGATCAATAAGAGTAAGAAATATAGAGGAGGATAACATAAATGTTAGACATGATGAAAAATTGAAAACACATGCCTTTAAAAATAAACTTGAACTAAATATGACATAAATATGAACTAAGTAAATATTTCCATAATATAACATAATCATTAGTATTCTACTAGTCGAATAACCACATGAACTTTCAATTACTAGCTTCATAATGAGGGAAGTTCATATTCCCGAAATTCTGAAACAAATATTCAGGGCCTTAGACAAGATGTTTAAAAATTATTAAGGCACCAACCAAAACCATATCTAAAATTAGGAAAGGCCTGGGCCAAGTCCACGTCTATTTGTCTCATGAGACCTACTAATGCATCAAGGGGCTATATCAGGCCCCACCCATCACATAGTAAGTATAATTTATTCCAAATATTAGTGTCGATAAACATAAACTATGTATACATTCATATAGAAATATCATATGAAATGTAGCTAACTTTCCCCAATCATTAAACATAAACACTAATCATTCGGAGTAAATTTAGTGAATGGTTTTAGGATAAAACATCCAAAATAAAACTATTCATAAACCTTGAAATAAAATACGGTATATGAAATCATAAATTTTTAAACCAGATAATACATGAGAATCACCAAGACAGTTGAAATAGATGAAAATAATCTTGTAAAATCATTCAGTAATTATTGAGATAAATACACTTTTATTTTGAAAAGAAGAGTTCTTTTGGAAAAGTATTTGAATAAAACCAGAACTGAAGTAAGATAGAATTTTTATAATAAAATGAGATATTTCACAAATATAATGCTGGCTAAAAACATATTATAGAGGTATCTTGAAAATATGTAAGAATTCGATAAATTTCCTCGAATCAGGTTTGTATTTTGGAGATAATTTTGAATGTTCCTTTTAAAACATGATACTCCCCATAAAAAATGAAGTATTATGGTTGATAAACATATATAGAACACTAAAACAATATTTATGATGAGTACATAATAATACATAATAATTTCATTGAGGTAAGTATACAATAAATGTTACCCAGATGAAAATGGAGGTTCGGGTGGAAAACCCATACCTTAAGTCCACGAATGTATTCTGACCTTGAACTTAGGGTCCTAGAATAGGAAATTAGAATTATTAATAACATATTTCATAACATATTTGACATGATTTTAGTTCATAATAATTCTATTTAGATCATTTATTTATTTATTGATAAGTTATAATATTGAATTCTGTTGTTCCACAGTGTTCGTTTTCTTGATTTTCATAATCAATTCACTTGTTTTAAATTAATGGAGTTCATCTGGAATAGATGTAAACATACAGAATTGAAATTACATATTATTACTGAACATACAGAATTTTTAATGGTCATTTCTATTATTTTTACATGGAAATATGATGAATCCTATATTAATTATTAATGAGATTCACATCGATTATTTAAGTGGTATTTTGATTATTATGAACTATTTTGGTCATGTGATTTAATAATATGTACATATAAAAGTTAATTAATAATAAATAGGTAATAATAAATATATTATAATCTGGTTAAACCATTAGAATGGTTTCATGACTAGTATTGAAGAATAAATTGACAAACAAATCTTTGTCAGCCACGAAGGTTTTAAATTGGAACCTCAAGAACGTTGATTTTGATTATAAAATAAAAAGGGATAAAGTAAGAATATTGATGATGGTTATCACATTCACATGATATAATTCTGGTATATAGATGATACTAGTTTTATCATGGTTATTTGGATATAAGAGGTGAGGAGAGGATAAAAAATAATATAAATTGAAATGAGACTAAATGAAAGATAATGGTGTTTTACCTTATGAAATATCCTCCTTGAGAACCTCCATATGGGAAAGGGGTTTGGTGTTTTGGAAATACAAAGGGATTCTGGGACATGGAGAGTGAATAGGGATGTGTAATTAGGATGATATTTTAGGATCTTCAAGGCTTAGAGGATTTAAGAGCAAAGGGAGTGAGGGGGGGGGGGGTTTATAGTGGTGGAGTGGGGTAAATTTGGATTATTTTATTAATTATTTTATTATTTCCATCAAGACAACCAATAGAGTTGTTTCATAATACCCATAATTGTAATATTTTAATGTGATTTAGAACCATGTTTCTTTACATCACTTATGATGTCATAAATAGTGTATTAAACTTATAATTTGAATATACGGTATTTTACCATATTTCAATATTCATAAAAAATTCCTGAATTTTAGAAAAATCCCAAAAATTCAACTCTACCATTTTTTCAGCATGTAGTATTAAAAAATGCACTCAATTTTTGAAATTTTTTTTCTATATATTAGGAATTTAATTTTAAAATAAAATCATTGTTAATTCCAATAATAACTATTTTTATGGTATAATTTATTCTTTATCACATTGTAAAATTAATTAAGATCTTATTATCTTATTATATTAGAAAAATAAAATAATATCAATATTTATATTCATTAGGTTCATATTACTTTTCATATTTCTATTCATAATGGTCTGTTACTATTCACCAAAAAGAAACATTTTTCTATCAGACTCCAAATGACTTACTTATCCAAACATTAGATGAACATTTTTCAAAATTCAAAACATAGTAGAGGAAAAGATGTGTTTAATGGAATGATTATAAAATGTTTTGTTTTGTAGGGTCACAATGTTTCATGAATTTAATATTTATTTTCAAAACCTTGGGGTTATACATTCTCCCCTCCTTACACAAATTTCATCCTCAAATTTCACAATAGGTTACCTAAAAGGATTTAGTTATGTCTTCAAAATAAGCTTTTTAGCTAACACGATGCTTCCTCTATATTATGGTTTCTCCAAAGAATGTTTTCCAGATGATTCATCCAATTTTGCAATACATGTTTTATTATATCAAGAATCATGATAGGCTCTTCACAATAAGACAGATCAAGCTCATGTTCTATTTCTTCCTAGGTGAGTACATATTCTGGGTCCAACATATATTTATTGAACATTGATACATGGAACTCATTGTAAAATTTGAAGATACTTAGAGGCATTTTAAAATTGTAAATTAGAGCTCCCATTCACTCCAAAATTTCTAAAGGTATGATGTATCTGGGACTTAATTTTCCATTCTTACTGAATCGTATAATACCCTTCCTTAGATATACCTTTAAGAAAAAATGATCTCCTTCTTGAAACTCAAAATATCTTCTTCAGTTATCAACATAACTATTTTCCCTACTTTGATATGTTTTGATATGGACTTGGATAATCTTAAACTTTTCTAATTTTTCCTCATCAAGTTCTAGGCCTGGGTGCTTTCTTTCACCAACATTATCCTAGAAAGTTAGTGTACGATATCTCTTTCTATACAAGGATTAATATGGTGCCATCTAAATACAAGAATGGAAGATATTGTTATAGTAAAATTCTAGGAGAGGTAAATAATTATATTTAGTATATAGGGCCTTCTAAAGAGTTTTCTAGAATAGTGATGTAAAATAGGGATCACGATCAGAAAAAATTGATAATGGAACACCATGATGTCTTAAAAATTTATTTATATATAGTCTTGGTAAACATTAAAGTGGTAAATATTCTCTTATAGTAAGAAAATGTGCTGATTTTGTTTGACAATCTACAATTACCCATATCACATAATTCTTTCATGGAGTATTTGGTATCCCCATGACAAAGTCCATCGTAATATCATCCCATTTACACATAAGAATAAGAAGGGGTTGCAATACTCCTCTAGGAAGTTGTCTTACATCCATCACCTGTTGACAAACCAAACATCTCAACACATAATCCGCAATCTCCCTCTTCATGTTTTCCCACCAAAAATGTTCCTTTATATCTCTATACGTTTTTAGGCTTCATGGGTTTATAGAAAAATTAGAGTTATGAGCATCATCCAATAGTTCTCTCTTTAGGACAAGAATAGTGGGAACACAATGCCTCTTTATGAATTTCAAAATTCCACCATCATATATGATGTTAATCTACTTACCATAATTTACATCTTTAGTTTTATTTTGAAACTCATAATCATCAGCCTAAGAACATTTTATCCTTTCATGTAGAGAAGGTTTGGAAACAACTTGGAAAATTAGAGATGTGTTACCATCCATGATAATTCTCTTATCCATATTTACTATATCCATGAACATAGGATCCTTTGAAATCCTCATATTGATTATAATTACTTTTCCCTTTTTACTCAAAGAATATTCAACCTTATTTTCCATCCCAGGGTGGTAGTGTATTATGAAATCAAAATCCTTGAGTAGCTCAATCCATATCCTTTGTCTCATGTTGAGTTCTTTCTGTGAAAAGATATATTTCAAACACTTATTATCTATATATATCTCACATTTTCACCATAAAGGCAATGTATCCAATTCTTCAGAGCAAATATTACCACTACTAACTCAATATCATTAGTTGGATAGTTTTTTTCATGAATTATTAGCTTCTAAGATGTATAAGAAATCACTTTATCATTCTTAATAAGGAAACATATAGATCATTTCTTTGATGCATCACTATAGATATAAAATCTATCATTCATATATGGTAATGTCAAGATTGAAGTATTAAGTAATCTTCTCTCCAATTATTTAAAAAAAATTCACATTCTATTTTACATACAAACATAACCCATTTTTGTGTGAGATTGTTCATTGTCTTGGCTAAACGGGTGATGGTCAGAACAAAACGCAGATAATAATAAGCTAATCCAATAAAACTACGTACCTTAGTTATGTTCATTGGAGTAGGGAATTCTTGAACAACATTTGTTTTATTAGGATCAACAGATATTCCAACCTTAAAGAAAATGTGGCCAATCAAGGAAACTGATGAAGCCAAAATTTACACTTGTTGTATTTCTAATATAATTCATTTCTTCAAAGAGTATTCCGAATATTACGCTTGTGATTTTCATGATATTCATATATTTTAGATTATAGAAATATATCATCGATAAAAACCACTATAAATTCATCCTGATATTACTTGAGAACTATATTCATTATATAAATTAAAATTGATGGTGCATTAGTTAGTCCCAAAGGTGTTACTGTAAACTCGTAATGCGCGAACCTAGTTTGGAATGCTGTTTTTGGAATGTCTTCCTTCTTCATAATAAACTAATGATATCCAAATTGAAGACCAATATTCAAAAAATATTTGGCTCCCTGAATTTGATCAAATTAATCCGTAATTTTAGGTAGGGGATACATGTTATTTATTGCTATATAATTGATCACCCTATAGTCAATGAAAAACCCCATAGACCAATCATTGTTTTAATGAAAATAACTGGGGATATTTATTGATAAACATTTGGGATATTAAATAAATTATCTCTCAATTACTCTAGTTTTTATTTATATCCACTAAATCTACATTGGAAATTCTATAAGAGTTCTTTGATATCGGCCTAGAACTAGGAATAAAGTCAATGGAAAACTCAATTTTCTACTTTGGAGGATGTCCAGGTAAATCCTCTGGAAAGAAGTCAACATATTTTTTCACAATATGTACGTCCTCTATTTCAATATTTTTCTCCTCACCCATAGATATTGCATTCCCTTCCACCCCAATAAATGAATTAAATAGAGCTACTGGGGTTGGATCTAGATGAGAATCAGATGGAGATGTTTCTTCCATAAAGATATGGGATTCCACATCTTTCTCAAAAATTGTAACCCCCTTCATCATGAAATAAATTATCACATAAAGTTTAGAAATCCAACCCATACCAAGGATTATATGAAAGTAAATCATATTTTTGTTAATAAAATTATAAAATTATGTACATTTATACGCCATAATGGGGACTACCTGTCACAACTTTGTTGTAATGGTACTTCCCTTAAGAGTTTTAAATGACAACTCCTTTATATAATAAAATTGGAAATATCTAATTTTTATGCAAAATTTTTGATGATATAAAAGAAATGAATGATCTTGAATCAAATAATGCATTGTCTATGCTTGAGGAAATGATTTCAGTACCTGCCACCCCATCCATTAAGAACTTCAATATCAGCCGTTGTGATCACATTAGCTTGTCCCGAATCCCCTGGCCTTTTATGTTGCATGTTTACTTGACGCATTGGAAAATCATTAGCATAGTGTCCCATCTCCCGTCAATTATACCATTGAACATTAATGGATTATTTATTCCCCTTACAATCACTAGAAATATGGCCTTTATTTCCATATTTGTAGCATACTCCATTTTCTTTTAAAAAGACACAACGTTGTTTCCTTGCACAATTATCACAGGGTAGAAATTCAACTCTTCCCTTCATCCCCATTTCCATACATCATTTTCCAAATTTTTCAGCAACCTTATTCTTCTATTACCTTCCATTAAATCCATATAACATAGATAATAAATTTTCTATCTTGATAGAACTTGAATCTATATCACCATATGATGAAAAACATTTTGAGACTGGAGCCCTTCTTAGGAATGTTCTTAAGCCATCAAAGAATCAATCAATTTTCTTCCTAGGATTAATTATGTAGACTGCAGTATGCCTTAACAACCTTGAAATTTTTGATTCATACGTGGCATCATTTTTATCCACCTACTACCTCAGATTCAATAATTTCTTCTCCATATCTGCTCACCGTTCATGTGGGAAATATTTTTTAGGAGGATTTCCTTACAATCCCCTTATTCCATCCCTTCTAATTCTTTCTCCTTCTTTGTGTTTTAGATTGACAACCACCCCTGATCCGAATCTCCAAATAGACTATAACCTTTCTTTAAAACCTTCTCTCTTTCGTTAAATCCCAATGATTGAAATATATTCTCTAAAGAACATATCCATAACTTTTCTACAAATGAGTTTGTGTTCCCATTGAATGATGGGGGTTGTTGTCTCATAAACTGATCTAACATAGCACCTCCACGTAGTGGATCTAAATGCACCATACTGGAAAGGCTTTTATTCATAACTTGAGTAAGTTTTCCTAGTATAGTTATATGGTGCTCAACACTAGTCCCAAAACCACAAACAACATCATTATATTGATTTATAGGGAAATACCTACATGGGACACATGCATTAATGCAGTTTACATTCAATTCACTAGGGGCCATTTTTAAATAATGTAATACACTAGATTATGGTATGAATCGTAATGTATAATCTCAATGTAGAAAAAAATGCATCGTATAAATCTAAATTCTATACATAGCTAATCACTTAATCATGAACATGGTATCGTGGAGGAAAAATGTACATTTAAATCTGCATAATGGCCTGTAAAAAAATATGAATTATCAAAAGAATATCCCTTGTGAGTTTCAATACCAATAATGCAGAAAGGCCAATTGTTGTATACCAGGATACCCCTGGTTATTCTCAAAACTCCTTGTATAATTTTTCACTCCTATGCATATCTATTCCAGAGCCACCTCTACCTATTTGTATCTAGATAGTGATGTATTTTCTAGAAAGATCCACATAATCTATTCCTTACCAAGATTATAGGATGTTCTTGTATGTTTGTACTCATATTATACCTTAGGGATTTTCCACCATTTAAATTTTCAAATCTAGTTTCTATGATTACTACTAAAAATCCTTTGATATCAATGGTAAGGACCCAACACCAGTTTCCCAGAGCCAGTGCCTTATTTTATTACATTTTCATAAATACATGGAATATTCATCCTGATGGACAAACTAATTTAGTCGATTTTGGAAACCATATACATAAATAAGTTCAAAATACATCTTGAATGGAAAACAACACTAATATATTCCATTAGAAACATCCATACCTCCTAGATTATGTTTTTAATTCATTCATAATTTAGTTCTTCATATCCTGGGAAAAAGGAACATAAGAAATGGGTGAGATCAAATGCTCAGTAAGTATAATAATTACAGTAGAAGATAACTGAAAAATTAGATATGGTGAATAATTTAAAAAACATGCCTTAAAAAATAAACATGAACCTAATATGGCCGAAATATGAGTTGTGTAAATATTTCCATAATCTAACCTAATCATGGTAATTCTTCTAGTCAAATAACCACATGAAATTTAAATTACTAGATTCATAATTAAGGAATTGATTATTCCATAAATTCCTAAAAAAATTTCCATTGCGTCGATCAAGATGTACAAAACAATTAAGGCCTCGGCAAAAACCATATCTCAAATTGGGCAAGGCCTCATCCAATTCCACCTGTCACAAACCAACCTGGGTCAACCCTAAACCGGTCACCCGAGTCGGTCCGCGACATGTCCTGAGAGGCGTTCCCGATCCTCCCGGGTTGGCGACAAGCGCCAGTGCATCAACAGAGGCTATGGGAATGATTTCACCCAATATAAATAAATAAGACAACGAAAATAATACAGAGCAACACAGAAAAGATAAACCAAATAATGTGACTAAACAGGAACAAACAGGAATCAAACTAACCAAACATGACTTCCGAACAAACTCAGTGTGACCTCGCGGGTCTCTCTCCGACTCAACGATCAACTGTCGCCCTAGGCGAGCGTACTCAAGCTATAGCCTGCACGAACACTAAAAACAGAAAATAACTATAGGTGTGAGTATTAAAACTCAGTAGGCTAGCCCGATATCTATTCCCAATGAACTACCTTTAATATAAAAGAAACACCATTTCAAGTTTGAACTACAATTTATAAAAGTATGTTTTTCTAAGCATTTTACTTAAAAACACAGTACGAACCATTTCCCTTTTACAATTTCCAAATTTGGGTTTATTTCATTAGTGTCAATGACATTCCAGGAAAAGGGAAAGTGATGTTTAAATTTTCAAATTTTCACAAAGGGGATTAAACACTTTCATTTGAAAACAATTTTTTAGAAACCCAATCAAAAGCAATTTACGATTTTCCAAGGAAAAAAATACACCAGAATGCACAAAGTAAAACACACTGAAAGGGCCATGTAGGTATACATGTGAGCATCATAATCATTACTGCAAGCTACAAAAGCTGAATAGACATGGGTGAACCGAGGAGATCGATAATAAACTAGAAGACACCAATACATGACAAATCATTCTTATCGACATGTCATGATGAAATCAAAACGCAAAATACGCTCAACCATCCTCTCTCAGGCAGGTCGAGGGTAAATCCCATAGTAATAAACCCAATATATCCACCTACTATGGGCCACTGGTCAGTACCATAACCTACCAGTGCAGCAATCATTCTTAGAATATTCTCTCAATATGCCAGATTCCCATCACTCAAGTGTTTGAAAATGGGGTGAGCCAACTGATTCCAACCGAGCATCCAATCATATACATATAAATATATCAAACACAACAAGCATCACCCCAAGCCACTCCGAGGAACAACCTCATGCCTTTAACTACTCAAGTACCTGGGAGCCTCTAAGCACGGCCTCCCAAACAATCAATTGCAACCACGACATGAGAGTTGTCCTAAGAGGGTTTTATCAAAACATTTTCATCATTTTCCATAATGTGCCAAACGGGCATTAAATACATTTCACAATCACTACTCAAAAAAAGTACAACGTCTTTATAAGACCAAACCCAGTTTAAAACAATTTAAAGAGCCCACAAAACACTATTTCACAAGCTGCCAATATTTTTATAAACCAAACCAAACCATTTTATTTTTCCAAATAAACTTTAAGAGCCAACCGGGCAATTTCTAAAACGAACCAAAGTATTTGTTCATGCTTCAAAATAAATCATTTCTCATTAAACCAGAACAATATTTTATATTCTGTAAATTATGTTTAAAAGCGAAATGGGCATTATTTCATTATTGGGTGTCCGCTCGTCAAAAGGGTGTTTCATGTGTCTAATATAAAATAAACGGCTCCTTTTTACACTAAATAACCATTTAAAATTTAACTATATTATATTAAAAATTAATTATCGTATATTATCTCATATTTATTAAAATTAATAAAACATTTATTTTGAAAAATTTGGGAGCACAAACTGTATGAAATAATATAACTTAAATTTTAAAAGCAGTGCAAAGGGAACCTACCTCAAGATCAAGGGCGACGACAAAACAACCTCGGAACCAAGGCGCGATTACAAAACCTGTGTCTGAAACCACGTGATAAACTCCAACACTCTGCATAATAGATATCAAGGACTCAAACACATACAAAAACTCACTAGAGCATGTGAAACCAAGCGTTGGGGAGAAATGCTCACCTCGAAACTGAGTCGCGGAGACGGCGAAACCTCGGAATCAAGGCGCAGCGATGGCGCTCTCTCGGAAACGCTCAGCACGGGTCCTAAAAATCCTAAACCTACCAAAAAAAATATTTGTTGATGAAAAACCCCTAACAAAGCAAAGGTGAAAGCCAGAGTAATAATTATGATAATAATAATAATTTTAATTATAATAATAATAATAACAAGATTAATAAGGACAATAATAACAATATTAATAACAGTAATAATAATAATAAGAAGAAAAAATAATAATAATAATAACAATAACAAAAATAATATTAATAATATTAACACTAATAGTAATAATAATAATAATAATAATAATAATAATAATAACATTAACAATAATAATAATAATAATAACATTAACATTAATAATAATAATAATAATAATAATAATATTAATAGTATTAATAATATTAATATTAATAATATTAACATTAAAAATAATAATAATAATAACAAAATAATAATAATATAATTAAAACTAATAATAATAATAACAATAATAATAATAATATGAAAAACAATAATAGTAATAACAAAATAATAATATGAACCTTAATAATAATAGTAATAAGATGAAACAAAATAAATCAAATAAAAAAATAAAAAAATAAAAAAAAAGAAACCTGGCCGGAAGGAGGTTGTGCGGGCTGGGGCAAGAAGGGAAGGCGGCGACCGCTTCCGTGGAGTAGGGGGAAACAAGTGTGTCGGGGTGCGCCGGGTGCGGATGGCCGAAGGTGGCAAGAGGGAAGGAGGCCGAACGGGCAGGCCGGGGTGCAGCGAAAGAGCGGGACCAGCGCTGGCAGGGTGTGGCGCATGTAGGGGAGTCGGGTGTGAGGGCTCTGCCGCTGGATAGGAGGAGGGAGCAGGGGACGATGGGGAAGAACTGACGGGAAAAAGGGGAAGCCGGGAGTGCTGCTGTGCACTGGAGCAAGGGAGGAGAGGGGTAGCGCCCGTGGAATTCGACAGTGGGGGCATGTTTATGATAATCAAAGTCAACTATAGGACAATAATGACTCATCAATGTTTCTAAATATAGGATGATGATTTGAAAAATCTCATTATTTTAATTGATAAAATGTATTTAAGATAAGAAAAAATCTTCTAATAAAAAATCATATTGTTGATCCCAATTTTTAAAGTTTAGAACAAAAATAAGAGAGTTACTTAGGATTTGAACTCATAATGAGAGGAAGAAAAAAATTCATTACCATTGGAATTGTTGAATAGTTTTCACATGGACTATATTTTTAATATATTATGTTTAAATTTATATAAATTATGTAACCATTTTTTATAAAATATTTTATAGTTAATGAATAATGGAAATCAGACTAAACTATATGAAGATTTAAAATTTTTATCTATATTCATTGAAACATGATAAGGGATTCGATGATAACAATAATAGGGGTTTTAGGTTACATAATATTGATTATGAGGAAGTTTTGAAATTAGAAAAATAGTGTTATATTTGATGTTGAAGATCAAGGTAACTATGGAATTAGGGTAAATATTTATAAGTTAATTTTTCATGTGAAAATTTCTGTTGTGTTTTTTAAATTGAATTGGGAAAATATTAATAGGGAAATTATGAAGTATTTATTACAATTTACTTATTTAAATCTATATCAGTTGATCAATACTGGTGATCTAGAAGGACATGATCCATATTTTATGGTATTCTATGAAAAAATGGAATATTATGATGATAATATAGTGGATTATTGTTTGGAGTATTCTAGTTCATATGAAACCAAGAGGCATGTATAACATGGTTTATAAACTTATAGTAATTTGTTATAGTGAACCCATTTAATAATTATAGACTTAATTTTTTATACCTAGTCATATTTGAAAAATATTATTATTGTGAGGGTGTGTGAAGTAGATGAAGAAGAATGACTAGAAGAACAAAAAATAATGTTGACAAAAAAGCCAGATGAAAACATGACCGACCAATAATAGAATATTTCAGTTGTTTTTTATATTAATTAATGAAATGAATGTTTTTTATATTAATAAATTCAATTATTTTTTTATTTTATATTAACAAATTCAAGTAATATTCTTTTGAAAGAATTCCACATTAGAAGATCTTTAGTATCTTCACCCACTCTATATCACATAGTTCCCATTCTTCTTCAACTACATAGGGTAACATTTATACAATAAATTTGACACAAATTTTATATTATACTATTATGATTTCATCCCCACGTACTAATTATAATAACGAGTTCAAGAAACAATATAGGACACAAAATGAATGGAAATTTGGTTAAATTGACACTTTCATACAATTTAGCAATTATTTTTTTATTCTGTAAATTCTCTTAGTAAAATGACTTTAATTGTAACGCCCCGACCCCAATTACCTAGATTCGGTGCATTATTTTAATAAATTAGCATTATTACAAGGAATCAAGTCCTGAAGGACCGATCAGTTTAGCAGTCTCGGAAAATAGATTACATATATAAATGTTACATTGCACTTTAATACATAAAAAACAGAAATAATCATTATGAACGCCATTATTCCCTTGGCTTAACCCTGAATAACAATCACAATACATTTATTGGAATCCTAGGAAAAATAAAACATTGAAATGGGTGAGATAAAACGCTCAAAAGGGTAAGTAATAAAGCGGAAAATGACATAAATATTAAGCATGGTAAATAATTGAAACCACATGCCCTTACGAATAATAAACATGAATAATTTTATGGAAATAATATAAGATGAGTAAATAATGCCATAATAAAACATAATCATGGGTATTCTACTAGTCGAATGACCACATGAGCCATCAATATTGTTTCCATAATGAGGGAATGTATAATGATGAACTTTAATTTCTTTGTCAAGGCCTCGTGCCAAGACATAGGGGCTACTATTACCGGAACCCAACTCGGAGTTCCTCTAATAACCGGACACCAACCCGAAGTGCCTCTAAAAACAGGACACCAACCTAGAGTGCCTATAATAACTAGACACCAACCTGGATGGCTTACTTTTACCAGTCCCCAACCTGGAACATACTAGTCCAACACATTCATCTTAAGAAGGAGATAAAATATAACATAAACAATCATATTAAAACTACCATACGAAATGCCAAAACCTTAATAATAAGTCATTAATGACATAAAAATAACTCATTCATAATCAAAAACATCACAAAACCATACATACAGTATAGATGGTATGTATCATAATAAATCAACATTAAATAAGTATAAAATTTATCAAAGGATAATGACATAGATGAAATCAAAACTATTTGAGAGAAATATCTCTTTTTTTAAATCATTTAAAAGTAACATAATTATAAAATAAATAATTTACTTTAAAAATATCCTTATTATATTGTAATAGAAGTTTTAATGATATTATAATGGTGGAAAATAGCCGCACCCATTGTATAAGATAAAAAATACATTCTTACCTTAACTATGTCGAAAAGGTTAAAAAGGACCTTGTTTAGAAAACGACGGAAATATTACTTTATAAACTTCTTATAAAAATTGAACAAGGGTAAAAATTACATTAACCCATGGTATATAATATAGTAATATTGATTTGAAATAATATTTTTATGAAACATGGATGTGGATGATAAAGAGATCCTAGTAGATAATTACGTATAAACAACCTCGGATAATGACAAGATTGTGAAATAAACCCTTACCAATTTTCTAACATATGAAACACAAACCCCACGAAATAGGTATCATACAATGAATATGTAAATACACATACATTAAATTGTATTATACAAAGAATACAATTATGGGCAGTACATACACCACACAAAAGGTAATAGTGGCAATATGGCATGAATCTCACGGAAATAATGAGTGTGATGAAAAACCCCTTACCTTGTACTTTCCCTTTGTAAGGGGAAAGGTAATATCCTTTATAATGGTTAAATTATTGTTATTAAATTATTAAAGATTAATATACATTAATATGATATCATATATGATCTTTTAACATTTCGTTGCTAATAATATCTTAGTATTATCGTCATTTCAGGTGTTAACATTCTCGTTTTATTTTATATGTTTTGTTACATAAGCCATGTTTTTTCTGGATAGGTTGTATATTATACATATAAAGAATGATATAACGTCCTTAAACATTATTTTTAATCATAAAATTAGAATTATACTTGAATGGATGTGATGGGGAATGAATCTCATCGCGTTCGTGGAGACGGTAGTCCGTACGTACACACAAGGGACAATATCATTATTTTGATATTAAAATAATATTTAATTGGATGATATATCATATATAAAATATCATTATCATGATATATTTATTATTTACATGAATTACACATCATTATAATACCCATCCAATTAATAATGTTTTGAATAACAATTACACCACGACGTGGAGACAGTAAGTCGTACATACGCATGTATGGTGTCATGTCAATCAAACGATGGATAGAATACTAAAATTTGGTTGTAAAATGTTTATAATAACATCAATGTATATATAATATAATGGTGTTATTTTTTTTATAATGGTAATAACAAATAAAGAAGAAGTGGAAGAAGAAAGGAACTTGAAAAAGGGTCGTGAAATCATTACCTCTTCTTCAGGTTTTCCTTTTGATTTGATCAAAATGGCTCCTTAGGTTGGATTTATGACTAAATGAAGGCAATTAAGATGAATTTAAGGAAGTTGAGAGAGTATTTGGGTAGGGTTTGGAGGAACTAAAAGTCTTTGAAGGTGTGAATTAATGAGAAGGGGGAGTGCCCTTTTATAAGAGGGGTGGGGGGCACCTTTGGAAAGCTAGAAATACTATTTTATAATAAATTCATATTCAGTTTCTAATAGATAAAAAGTGGATTATTTGAAGTTTAATGTGGCGATAGTTATAAAACCACTCAACCAATAGGATTTAGACAGTTTGGGTTACTATATTAACCTTATCTTTAAGTATTAACTCTTAGTTAATTAGTTTAACTTTTAAAATGTCCCTTTGTATTTTTATATTATATGGTCAATAAACATACTATATACATCCAAGAGACCTCCAAGTAGTCAATTAATGATACACATATCATGATATAAGTCTCTTGGACGAACCATAAATTTTTAGGAATTTAATATCAATTAATAATATATTATTTGTTTTAAGAACTCTTTTTTGTCAATTTTGACACAATTCAATAATTGATTTTTGTAAAAAGCGTAAATGAATTATTACTTCAAAAAAAGTTAATTAAATAAATTCTAACATGTCATATTATCCTATAGAATTATTGGTATTTATAAAAATTCTAAAATTACATTTATTTTGGTATTTATAATATCAATTATTCTAATTTTTCATTAATTAGTTAATTACTACATCACCATTGTTTCATAAATAACGTAAATTATTTAATGTCTAGAAATTATAAATAAACTTCTATTATTTATGAAATCTTCTTATCTTTCTAATTAATATTTATAGTCGAAAATCCAACATATATAACCCTATGTAAAAATTTATTTACTAAAACATATATGCTTTTTTCATTTTTGTATTTATTTTATCTTAATTTAAATAATGTGTTCCTATCACCTACAAGTGGATCCATGGGGTCCCAAAATCGACCCAAAGATGCCCATGGTCGGAACTGTATCCAAAAATAAGGTTTGGACACGTTTTAGGGTTATTTATTGTTATTATTAAATTATTTTTTGACCCTTATTTACCGGATTTACCCTTTAACCATGGTAAATAAAATATTTACCGAAATAATTATTCAAAATACCTAAAAATAAAAGTTACTTGTTTACACAATTTGGAAATCCTGATTACAAATATGGAATCTATTTTTCCAAATTAAAAACACAGAAGTGGCAGAAAATAATTTAAAAATAATTCCCGTTGTTAAAACAAAAAGCGTGTTTTTAAGAGATAATAACTATCAAAATATTTACATTTTTTCATTTCCGGTTTAATTGTGAAATTATGTCCAATGACCAACATTGTATTAAATGGTTAAAATATATTCTAAATATAATTTAAAACCACTCAAATTCATAATTTATAACTATTAATTATTTTGATTTAAAAAGTTGTTTTTAATTAAATTTAGTAATTTTCACTATACATCGCAATATGAAAGTTATCTGAAACGTACCAAAAATTCACCGTAAGCTAATTTTGATATTCCAAATCCAAAAATTAAGTCCATTTTGAATGATAAGATGTATAAAATATCAAAAAGTTGGTATTACTATTCACAACAGCTAGTTTGATTGGTTGTGGGGTGTTTTGAAACTCAATGTTACGTACAACGCACGCTAATGTATTATTCAAAGAGAAACGTACCATGGAATATTTGGGTGTTACATTCTCCACTCCTTCAATAAATTGCGTCCTCACAATTTGTGCTCGGTATTGGAAACTTGGGGTTGACATTTCAAAATATCTTAGTTGAAATCCCACATCGAAAAATGTATTAATGAGGCCTCTATTTAAAATAAAGCGTGGTAAGTATGAAGGTTACCAAAAAGAACATATACTAGGGTTCCATGTAGGAAAACATGGATATGATAGAGAAATATAACCATCAACATCTGATGGAGAGTGGTAGAGGACATGGCTTTGAAAAGGAAAATCAATCACAAAGCCATAAATTTGTGATGATCTAAGGTACTATATAGGAAAATGTTTTTGTTCTATGTTCATTTTATTAATGTTGAGGAATTTATTTATGAGATTGGATAAAATCATAATGAGATATACTTACTTTATATTTAGAGTTTAATCCATTACTAAATATCAAACACATATTCATCATTCACTCCAAAACATAATACTGTAGGATCGAAATATAAATATAGATGCTTAATATACAAGAGGGGTGGTGAATTGTACAATTTAAAAATTCCCTTAAACAAGGAATGATATAAGTTTAACAAAGTTAAACTTAGAAAATTAATAACATCTCTAACACCAATTGGAGAATTTGAATATGGTATGAAGTTACAAACTTCTAGTTCTATGCACTTGCTTAAATCTGGAAAGTGATTCCAAAAACCGGTTCCGAAAATATAGATCTGGAAATTGAAACATAACCAAAGATTACCACATGAGATTATACATTAAAGCATATAGAATATAAATGAATCGGAGTACAATTGTAAGGAAATATAAAATAATTATACTTTCCTTACAATACAAAATTGTAGTGGAAAACACAAGTAGTAAGAACTACAAGTAACAAGGTATAAGTCTTTTATCCCAAAGAGAAGGGTATCCAAAAACCTTGGATAAAGGTCCCTTTATGTATAATTTAATGTAAGTCTGTCTTACCCACACTAGGGTAAGCTTTCAATACAAAGATCAGAGTCTCTGTCTTGCTATCCATGCAATCCCTCAACTTCAAGGTAGTTAGAACCTCTATCTTCCTTAGCAAGGAAGCCCTCGAACTTCAAGGTAGTTGGCCCCTCTTTCTTCCTATCCCCAGAATCCCTCAAATGTAATTACCAACATTCGGAGTCGCATGAGGCAATCTGAACGAGTGGTTTAGTATGCACAAAGCATGAAAATTTCTCTCTCTAGAAATCTCTTTAACAGCGTGTGTTCTCTAGAGTGATCAACTTTTTATTGAGCTCTTTCAAAAGAGATACTATTTGTTGGCAAATTTTCCAACGGTCGGCTCCCTCCTCCAACGGTCATATTTTCCGTGAATATCAGAGGGACCTGTACACATGTCACTAAACCAACGGGTAATTAGAAATAGAATGGATGACATTGTTTTATAACAAAACCTTTGTAACTGAAAGCCCGACGTCATTTTACAATGAAACAAGTGTAAGAATAAGTATAACTAGAATTCATAATATAAGTAAATAAAATTTCCGAGTCTAAGGAAAAATGAAATTCAGAGTCTATAATAAAAAAATGTTCGGATTCTGTTTTATAGGAATTCAAAACCTGAAGTCTATAGAAGTCTGGAGTCTGAATTTCATAGGAAATTCAGAGTCTGGTTTCACCAGAGATCAGAATATGAACTTGTAGAGTTCGAAGTTGAACTAGTAAAAGTTTAGAGTCGAACTTCATAAGACTTCAGAGTCGAACCCATGAATGTTTGGAGTCAAACTTCATAAGAGTTTGGAGTGAAACTCATGAATGTTCAAAGTCAAACATCATAAGAGTTCGGAGTCGAACTCATGAATGTTCGGAGTCGAACTTCATAAGAGTTCGGAGTCAAACTCATGAGAGTTCGGAGTCGAACACTGGAAAGTTCGTATCCAGAATTTGGAGTGGAACTTCATTATAGTTCTTATTCAGAATTCGGATCCAAAAAACAAAATACTCCACTTTTTGACATTATATGATTCCGAGGTTTTGGGTATGAATCCGGTTTTTATACATAAGAAAATATTCATATGTATATGAAAATCTAGATTAGGGTAAATTTCCTTAAAGAAGAAAATTTTTCTAATGCAGATAAAATATCCATTCGCTTATGTATAATGTGTTTGTGATTTTCAAAATAAGAAGGAATGGAAAAGTAATAAGGAAAACCTTATTGACTCAATAATCTCCCCCTTTTTGTAAATCACAAACATCCTTACGAAAATGAATATAAGGAATTTGACACTTTTCATTAGACTTTGAAATTAAAACTTATCTCCCTTTGTTCATGGATGAAAGTGAATACAACTAACTTTCCCGTAAGAATTGATACTCTAAGGATTTTATTCCTGAATTTCCAGAGTGGAGTTTTCATTATCATGGAAATGAAAAACTTCGAAATGAAAAACTCCCCCTTAATTTATGGACATTTCACTTAGAAATTTTCTTCTTAAATTTATGTCTTTCCACCTTTTTAAGTAGTTCTTTTTCCTTCTCCCCCTTTCTGCTGTTCAAAAAGATTATATGGGAATGGAAAATATGGTACCTAAAAGATTAGTAATTACACTACAATATACAACCAACCAAACAAAATTTCATTAGAGTTGTTAAAAAATTTACAAGGAAAGAAAAATACAACAAAAGATCGGAGTGGGTTTATTTGTCTTCCTTTTCCTTCAGGATTGACTTCTTTAATATGGTTTTGAGTTTCTTAAAATCCCTTCGGTATTCCTCAGCTTGCTTCTCCAAAGCTAAGATCCTTTCCCCTTTCACTTTCAAAGCTTCGGCATGAACCTCCATAGATTCTTTTCTGTATCATTGATAAATCATCTTTCTTTTCCAAATTTTCCTTAAACTCAATCCGGAAATCACTTTCACTTTTCCAATTCTGAGCAACTGATTTTAGCTTCCCATTCAGGTCCCTGACCTATTGATTATGAGAATTTTGTTGTTGGGTCAGATTTTTATGAAGACCGTTAAACTTTTTCTTCTCCATGTCAAAATCATTTTGAACTTCAGCCTGAATATTTTCAAACTGCACTAAGTCTTCATCAACTCTCTTAGACCACTTTGTTACCTTACTGCACGACTTTCTATGCACATCGTAATCAATAATGAATCTTTTTTGTTCATCTTCGATCTTCACACACTTATCCATTAGCATGGATAGTGACTCTGATTTTTGGTTTTGGCTTAGCTGAAGCATTTGACATATAGTATCAATGTTGGGAAAGATTGGATTGACGTCCACCAAATTTTTCAAAGAATCAACAATAAAATCTTGACTTTATATTGATGACTCCGAATCAAAAACTTTGCTTGGAGATTGTTCTTCTTTATCCTACACCAACTTCCTTTTAAAGGTACCACCAACTACTTTCTTCCTTATAATATCTTTTATTGGAGTCTCTAATAGCACTTGATTCCCTTTATCATTCATTGAAATGTGTTCCTCATACGGAGATACTTCCTTATATTTATAAACATGAATAATATGGTCTTCATTAATTTTTTTTTTCTTGTACCTACTCTTGAAAATACTTCTCATAGGATATTTCCTCATCAAAAAAACATTTTATTGATGTTCTTCCTCAACCTCATATTTCTCAGCATTTTGTCCCTTTCCTAGAGTGTCTATTTTTGCATATTCTGCCTTCTCTTTATAGTCTTCAACTTTCTTGATCACAACATCCAAATCTTCACTTCCCTCTTCTTCTTCTTCTTCAACATCTTTCTATACTTCTTCTCAAGCTGCTATTTATTCTTCACCAACCATCTCTTTACCCTAAGATTATTCCTGAGAAAATAACTTCTTGGAGGGAGTCTCAGGTAAAGGTTCAGTACTGAAGGTTTACAGAATGAGAAGCATTTCAGAATCTATCTCAGTATCTCTCAAAAGAGATTGCACTAGTACAGCTTCAGACAACTTCTTTTTCATCTTATTTTCTTTTTCCTACTTTTCTAACACATCTTCAGCTCTCTCTTTTAGGGCCTTAGACTCTGTAGGGTCCAATCCGAACTTTGGATCCCATTCTTTCCTCTTTTCGTTGTCTTCCCTCAACTTGGCTTCTACTTCATCTGTATATGATTTCTGCTTCTTCGGTTTGGGGGGAGCAGACTTAGATTCCTTAGACATGAGATTTTATTTATGAGAAACAACTTCCTTAATCATTCTCTTCTTCCATTCCTTTTTGGATGGTTCCAGATTCTGTACATCTTTCTGAGCTACCTCAACTTCTTCCACAGATAGAGGGTAAAATTCTCATGATTCACTGGAAAACCCCTTCTTCATCTTCTTCCTGGTATCATCACTAACCAGCATAAGCATACAATTTCAGACGTTTTATTTGCATGCAACCTTGAAGGATTCTAAGCACAGAACTATTAGCTTTGATATTAGGGCAGGGTACATAATTATTTGATCTCTCAGGTTCCCTTCTTTTATATTCCTGATCGCTATCAAGACATGCCTCATGAAATTTATTTTCTCATAGATTTACCAAGAAATCTAAGACATAGTTAACACTTCTCTTCAAATTATCCTTGTCGCCTCTTCTTGGTACGAGAAAACCATGTACCCATAGCTGTAGAATCTTATTGTTCAGAGTGAGATGAGAAATCTTAGCAGTTGTAGCATCCTTAAGCCCAAGGCATTTTAAAGCCTTCACCCTGTTGAAACTTCCTTGCTCATCTGGAAGATTATGTGAGCAAAACTCAGCTTCCCCTTCATAGGCTAAACCAACCAAGCTCGTGGCCTTGGTGTAAGATAACTTGTAAATCTTCCCATGAGACTTAAACAAAAACCAGTCTTTTCCATCTTCCATCAGGAAGGAAATATACTCATAGAACTCGATCAGTAAGTCAGTGTAAACCAGATCCTGTTTCTCTGACTTATATAAGCATACATCTTCCCAGCTATTCAATCTGATATTTTTTGGTTATAAGAGAATCAACATTTAAGAAATCTGGATGCAATAACCTTTCCCTGAAGACTATCCACTTATATATTGGTTTTGAAGTTGACATATATTGAGATGTAGCTTCAACAGACATTCAAAGTGAAGAGTTCTAAAGGATTCATAATGGCTTTGCAAAGATCGAAAATAGTCTTATGAAGAGCATCCGGGATTCGAGACGTGAATGCTTTGAAAAACCATTGTGGGATGAGTCTTGGGGTCCCCTTTATATAGGCGATGGATGTGACCTTTGTTCTTCCAAAATCCATCTAATGGTTGAAAAACTTTTCAATCTAATCTGACAGTTGAGAACATTCCCATAAGGAAAAATTGACTCCGATCATTTGATGTTTTATGAAAAAAAATTCGGATTTAAGGTAAACTAGAATCTGAATTATTTTTAAAAAAAATGGAAAATACCAACAAGAAAAATATGATTAAGAAAACATAATTAAGGGAATCATAACATTCAGATTTTCTTAAAAGATTGTTCATAATTGGTAATATTCTTCTTTAAGAAAATAATTTAAAAAATAAAAAACCCATTACAAAAAAAACTCATTACGAAAGTTCATTACAAAAATATCATTATGAAAGTCTCAATACGAAAATCTCATTAAAAAAGTTTTAGTATGAAAATATCATTATGAAAGTTCCAGTATGAAAATTTCATTACAAAAGTCTCAATATGAAAATCAAATTACGAGATTTTCAGTACGAAAATATCATTACGAAAGATTCAGTGAAAAAATCACATTACGAAAGTTCCAGTACGAAAATCTTATTACGAAATTTCTAGTACGAAAATCTCATTACGAATGTTCAAGTATGAAAATCTCCATTTTGAGAATTTCCAATCTAGAAATATCCATTCTGAGAATTTCCATTTTTGAAATTTCAATTATACATATTTCTATTCTGAGAATTTCTAAAAACTGGTTACGAAAAATTTAGTTACAAAAGAAAGAAAAAAACTGTCAACGCGTTTTTTTGTTAAACTAGCACACAAATGTACTCCCTCTATGAAAAGGAATTTATTATTGTAAGGAGAGTTGTTCAACAGGAAGTTAATAAAGAAGGATTACTTTACGATTATCATTCCTAACCTCTGTTTAATGTATTCAAATATATGGGATGGTAAATATTTAGGGAATATATCAGCAAGTTTATCTTGTGTTATGATAAACTAAAGAATGATATCTCATTTATGTGTGTGATCCCTAAGAATGTAATACATAATATCTATGTGGTTTGCACGTGAGTGATGTATAGGGTTCTTAATGAGGTCAATGGAACTTATGTTATCACAAAAAATTTGATTCTTAGTAAAACTCAAGCCATAGTCTGTGAGTGTGTGTTGCATCCACAACACTTGAGCACAACAAGTTCCACCTGCTACATATTCAGATTCAGCAGTGGAAAGTGCTAAAGAATGTTTCTTCCTGGAGGACCAAGAAACTAATTATTCTCCTAAGAAATGAAAAGTTCCAGATATACATTTTCTATCCATTCTAGATCCACCGAAGTCAGCATTCGAAAATCTTTTTAAAACAAAATCATTTCTAGAGGTGTAAAATAATCCTAGATCCATTGTTCCCTTTAAGTAGAGAAAAATTCTTTTTACCACCTTTAAATGAGATTCCTTAGGATTGGATCGATATCTCACACTTAATCATATTGAAAACATCATGTCTTGTCGACTAGCTATCATGTATAGTAGGCTTCCTATCATACCTGTAAAATATTTTTGATCTACTGGTTTCCCAGCTTCATCAAGATCAAAAGAGTTTGTGGTACCGATGGGAGTACATATACCCTTAGTGTTTTCATATCCATACTTTTTAAGAAGATATTTAATATAATTATGTTGAGATATTTAGGTTTCTTCTGGTTTTTGAGAAATTTTAAAACCAAGGAAAAAAAGATAACTCACCCATCATACTCATTTCAAACTCAGATTTCATTAGACTTGCAATAGAATTAGTTAAAGATTGCTGGGTTTATCCAAATATGATATCATCAACATAAATTTGAACAATCAAAACATTTTTCTTATCTTTCTTTATAAAAAGGGTTGGATATGCATTTCCCTTAACATAGTAATTTTTAAGAAAAAATCCTATAAGTCTATCATACCAGGCTTGTGGGGCTTGTTTAAGGTCATACAAAGCTTTGGTAAGTCTAAAAACATGATCAGGATGTTTTGTTTCTTCAAATCTAGGAGGTTATTCAACAAAAACTTCCTCTTGTACATAACCATTAAGGAAAGCACATTTCACATCCATTTGAAAAAGTTTATAATTGAAGAATGCTGCAAAGGCAAGTAGAATACAAATAGATTGAAGTCTGGCTACTGGAGCATAGGGTTCTTCATAGTCTATTCCATATTGCTGATTATAGCCTTTAGCAAGTAATCTAGATTTTTTTCTTACAATGACTCCTTTTTCATCATATTTGTTTTTGAAGACCCATTTCACTCCAATAACAGAAGTTTACTTAGGTATTTCAACCAAGGTCCAGACTTTATTCCTTTCAAATTCATTTAGTTTATCTTGCATGGCTTTGATCCAATCATCATCACCTAAAGCTTCATCCGTGCTTTTTGGATCTAATTGGGAAATGAATTGTAGATGTTCTACTTCATTTCTGAAGGAACTTCTAGTCCTTACAGGTTGATTTACATCACCAATGATACTATCACTAGGATGATTCTTAAGAAACAACTGATTTGGGTTTTGTAAAACATGTTCATCAACATAGGGTAGAATGACTTCTTGGGAAAATGTTTCTGAAATATCTTCTTAATCATTTTACGTATCATAAGGATCTTCTATCAAAGTTTGACAATCAGTTTTGGAAAACACATCCGAGGATATAGGTTGGGATGGTTTAAAAACAAAACGATCAGATTTATCAAATTTTACATGCACTGTTTCCTCAACAATACATGTTTTTTATTGAAAACTCTATAAGCCATAGAAGTTGTGGAGTAGCCTATGAAAATTACTTCATCAGATATTGGTGAAAATTTGTATAGATTATCTTTAGTATTCAAGATTAATACCTTTCATCCAAAAACCTTAATGTAGGAATGTTTAGGTTTTATACCATTCCATAACTCATAAAGAGTTTTATTAAGAAAAGGTATAATCAAAACTCGATATGTAGTATAACAAGCAATACTTTGAGCTTCAGCCCAGAAATGTCTAGCTATAGAATATTCACTAATCATGGTTCTAGTTATTTCTTGAAGAATTCTATTTCTTCTTTCAACTACACTATTTTGATGAGGAGTTCTTGGTGTTAAAAAGTTGTGAGCAATAACATTTCTAGTACAAAAGGATTCAAAATCAGAATTTTGAAATTCTCCTCCATGATCACTATGAATAGTTTTCTGTGAAAGATCTTTATAATTTTTAACTTGGTCTCTAAAACATTTGAAAAAAGAGAAACCTTTAGACTTCTTTGCTAGAAAATAGATCCATGTAAGTCTAGTGTTATCATCAACTAAAACAAACACATAGTATTTGCATCCAATGCTTCCAGTTTGTGTTGGACCAAAAAGATCCATGTTCACTAACTGTAATGCATCAGTTGTTGAGACTTCATCAATTGATTTAAATATAGATTTATGTTGTATTCCATATTGAAAAGGTTAAAAAACATTAGAAGAATCAAATCTAAGCCCCGGTGGATCCATTACTAGTTTCTTCTTATATAGTTTACATAAGTTCCTAAGGTTACAGTGACCTAATATTTTATGCCATAACCAAGAATGATCTTCCATTGCACTAAGAAACGGTAGGTCTTGGATCCTAAGGTCTTCTAAGTTTAAAGTGTAAACATTCACTTGCCTATTGGATGAGAGAATAAATTATTCCTGTGAATTGTTAACTAAGAATTTATCATTCCTAAAATTCAAAAGGTAACCCTCATCACATAATTTACTTCTGCTAATGAGGTTGTGCTTAAGACCTATAATAAATAAAACATTTGAAATCAATGTTTTACCAATAATAACAATATTACCTATACCAACAATTTATCCCTGAGCATTATCTCTGAAATTTACCTCTCCTCATTTCGGCTTGACAATATTTTCAAAATAGTTTATGTTACCAGTCATGTGATGGGAACATCCACTATCCATGTACCATGTATTGTTATTGGTACTTTTTTTATCTTCCTAAATACAAGAAAAAAATTATACTTTCAGAATCCAAGCTTGTTTGATCCGAGATTTCCAGATAACACAATTTTTGGCACCCACATCTTCATAGAAAAGTAAGCTTTATGAAAACCTAGAGATTGGGTTTTGTTTAAAGAGAAATTCTTTGCCCAGTGACCACCACATTGACAATTGGTACAAAATGGGGAACTTTGGGTAACAATGTAGTTGTTACTAAAAGTTGGTTTTGCATGGGTATAACCAAATCCAGATTTGTTTCTTAAAGGTCATATTTGTGAATACATTTTATCAATATTTTCTTTACCATGGGTAATGTTTGATAAACACTTCTTCAAGGAAAAAATTTCATACTTGAGTTTTATAATCAAGTTTTTAGCATTAAAATCATTAGATTTAGAACTAGAGCTAGGATCAAAAACACTTTTCTTAGAAATCACTTTTTCTGACTCTTTAGAACGTTTTTCCTTCTCAGAACATACTTCCTAAAGACTTTTTGAAATACTTTCAAAATAATCATTTTTTCTATCAAAAGATTTAGAGATATCTGATATTTCCTTTATAAGAATATTATTCCTAGAGTTTTCCTTATCAAGTTTTTTATTGAGATTGGAATTATCAATCTCAAGAAGTTCAGCAAACATAGAAACTTCATCATAGGCAGGTGAAGTATTTTCTTCATCAGAAGAGGATTCTTCATCTGAAGAGTTATTATATTTTCTATCATTATAATTTAAAGAAACATTGGTCAATGATTCTACATTATGTACCTTATCCATGAAGCAATGATTGTTAAAAGGTAATCCGGCTATAAGAACAAGATTTTTTTATCATGAAGATTCATAATCACATGATTCATCTGAAGAGTCACCACCACTGGAAAACCAGGTGTCATTAGCTTTCAAAACCTTTTTATCTTTGGCTTTATAATATTTATTTCTATTCCTTTCATAATTTCTTTCTCTTCATTCATTCTTTTTGAGCAAAGGGAAATCCGGTCTAATGTGTCTAGCTCTCTTGCATTCATAAGAAGTAACTTCTCTATCTTTCCTATAATTCCTTTCCTTCTTATTATACTTGGATTGGAAATTTCTCTGACCATCTATCTTGTTCATTCTTAGAGAAAGATTTGATAACTCATTTTCCGAGACTTCACTCTAACTAGATTCGGATTGGATAATATCTTTCATAGACTTGGATCTAGTTACTCTCTCCGGAGTCTTAGCCTTCATATGATTTGATGTTGTTGTAAAAGCAACAGTACCATTTCCATTCTTCCTTTTGATGTTGTTAGCATCTCTATTCATTATTGTTTCATGTTGGAGAAGAGTTCCAAAAAGTTCATCTAACGAAATTTGAGTAACCTTCCTGTTCTAATCAATATCTTTTCTTTTTTATTCCCCCTCATTAGGAATAATATCTATTATTTTTTCCACCAGAGATTCATCATCTATCCCTTTCTCTCCAATAGACTGAATACTATTCACTATAGTCATAAATCTCTGTTGAACTTTACAAATTGTTTCACCATAAGGAAAATTAAATCCATGGTATTCATCTCTAAGCATAGCTCTCCTAGTTTCAATCACTTTAGAAGTTTCAAAGTCTATAACCTCTAACTTATTCCAGATACAATTAGCTAATTCACAAGAATAAATTTGGCTATATATATTTCTAGTCATTGAACATAGTAAATTATTGCGTAACTTATAATTGAGTTGATATTCTTTCTTTTCCTGGTTAGTGAAAGTTCTTACTTCCTTATTAATAATTTTATAATCACCAGTAATCATAACAAAGTTATCCACTCTAGTATTGATAACGAAAGTCTTCATTCGATCTCTCCAATACTCATAATCATTCCCATCATAAATAGGTGGTCTTGTAGGGTCTAGATTGTCAATATATCCAACATTGATTCCTACCATCTCTAATAAAATATTTGACAACCAAACGTGTTTGTAGTAAAAGTTCGCAACCACAATGTTCAGAATGAACAAATTTGGAATGAACAATTCAGACTAAAAATTCGGAATGACATATGGGAATGAGACTATATTTCTAATCAAGGATGAAAATTAATGAAAATGTGAACATGGAAAACTTTTATGTGAGTATAATTATTTCAAAGACCAACTCTGATACCAATTGTAGGATCAAAATATAGATGTAGATGCTCAATATAAAATAGGTGGGGTGAATTGTACACTTTAAAAGTTTCCTTAAACAAGGAAAGATCTATGTTTAACAAAGTTAAGCTAAGAAAATTCACAACACCTCTAACAAAAATTGGAGAATTGGAACAAGGTATGATGTTACAAACATCTAGTTCTATGCACCTTCTTAAATCTGGAAAGTGATTCCGAAAATAGTTTTCGGAAATATAGATCCTGAAATGGAAACTTAACCAAAGTTTACAATATGAGATTCCACATTAAAGCGTATATAATCTAAATGAATCAGAGTACAAGTGTAAGAAAATATAAGAAAATTATTCATTCCTTACAATAAAAAATTGCAGTGGAAAACACAAGTAGTAAAAACTACAAGTAACAAGGTATATGTCTTTTAACCCAAAGAGAAGGGTATCCAACAACCATGGATAAAATTCCCTTGATTTATACTTTAAAGAAAGTCTCTCTTACCCACACTAGGGTAATCCCTCGATAAAAAGATCAGAGTCTCTGTCTAGATATCCCTGCAAGACCTCAACTTCAAGGTAGTTGGAACCTCTATCTTCCTCAGCAAGGAAGCCCTCGAACTTCATGGTAGTCGGCACCTCTGTCTTCCTATCCCCAGAAGCCCTCCAATGTAATCACCAACATTCGGAGTCACATGATGAAATCTGAACTAGTGGTTCAGTACGCACAAAGCGTGAAAAGATTCCTTCTCTAGAAATCACCTTAACAATGTGTGGTCTCTTGAGTGATCAAAATCTTATTGATCTCTTTAAAATGAGATCCTATTTATAGGCAAATTTTCCAACGGTCGCCTCCCTCCTCCAACGGTCATATTTTCCTTCAATATCAGAGGGACTTGTACATGTGTCACTAAACCAACAGTTAATTAGAAATAGAATGGACAACATTGTTTTATAAGAAAACATGTGTAACTGAAATCAAGGCATCGTTTTACAATGAAACAAGTGTAAGCATAAGTAAAACTAGAATTCGTAATGTATGTAAATAAATGTTCGGAGTCTAACCAAAAATGAAATTCAGAGTCTATAATAAAAAAATATTCAGATTCTGTTTTATAGGAATTCGGAACCTAAAGTCTGTAGAAGTCTGGAGTCTGAATTTATAAGGAAATTCAGAGTCTGGTTTCACCAGAGATTAGAATCTGAACTTGCAGAGTTCGAATTTGAACTAGTAAAAGATTAGAGTCGAACTTCATAAGAGTTCAGAGTAGAACCCATGAAAGTTCGGAGTCGAACTTCATAAGTGTTTGGAGTCAAACTCATGAAATTTTGGAGTCGAACTTCATAAGAGTTCAGAGTCGAACTCCTGAAAGTTCAAAGTTGAACTTCATAAGAGTTCAGAGTCAAACACAAGAGAGTTCGGAGTCAAACGTCATAAGAATTCGCAGTTGAATTCCTGAAAGTTCATATCTAGAATTCAGAGTGGAACTTCATTACAGTTCTTATTCAGAATTTGGATCCCAAAAACAAAATACTCCACTTTTTCACATTATATGATTCCAGGGTTTTGGGTATGAATCTAGTTTTAATACATATGAAAAATATTAATATGTATAATAAAATATAGATTAGGGTAAATTTCCTTAAAGAAGAAATTTTTTCTTATGGAGATAAAATATCGATTTGCTTTAGTATAAGGTGTCAGTGATTTTCAAAATAAGAAGGAATGGAAAATTCATAAAGAAAACATTATTAACTCAACAAATACACCTAAAAAATACTCTATTTATCCTAATCATATAGGGTTACAAATATAATGAATTTATAATTCACATATCAGACCCTTTAAAAAAATAAACTACATTATACAATCTAGGGACTTCACGTAGTCCAGTGGTAGGCAAGAAATCCAAATCGCACTATGGTTGTGGGTTCGATTCCCGTAGCTTTGTCTAATGCGACGGGTTGTCACACGGTCTGTGTGTTGTCCTTTTATAAAAATCCAAAAAATAACATTTCAAACTTAATCCATCCAAAACTTTAGACATATCCAAAATAATACTATCCAAACTCACAGACCAAAATTTACAAGGAAGTTCAACATAATGAGGATCCTTTTTTCCAGGTAATAACATTTGAACCACTTCATCATTTATTTTTTTATAACACCGCAACATCCTGAATTACCAAAATCAACCATCTATTATTCCAAAATCACTACATCATTATCAAAACCATATTAAGGATTACCTTACCTTCAACCGTTTATTTTCCAAAAAAAGTGTAACTTACTATTAAGTCATTTTTCATAGAACCATATAATCTCAAATCCTCAAAAAAATAGTACTATCATACAATCATTATTTATCTCAATAATTCATATAACCATTATATTGTTGATACAACAATGAAATAAAATAATTCTATAATAATAACATAAGAACACTAGTCGTTCCTCTTCTCTGAGGTAGAATCATAAATTGATTATTATCCAATAAATCATTTGGTGCGTACTCTGATGATTTGGGCATTGGTTTGCGTAGTGTCACAACTCCTTGCAGATGAAGCATTGTACATTTGAAATCATTTTCTTACCCTTGCAATCATGTACGTGGTGTCCTTTTTCTCTACATTTATAACAAACTCCCATTCACTTCAATTATATACCAAGGTGATTCATTCCACATTTATCACATATTGTAAAATCGTTCTTTCCCTTATTCCCTTTATCCATATTTCTTTCTACCATCCTTTTCTTCTCTGGCTTCCCTTCAAAGCCATAGAATTCAGAGAGTTATTTACTGATCCGTTGATACTATTTATTCATATGATGATAATACGTGGGAGAATATTTCATTTATAAATGTTTTCTTGATACCATGAATGATATGACCCTTCTTACTCCTTGGATCATACGTATTGTGGGAGATATCATTCCTTCTACTGGGTTCGATTTCTAAACAATGGCATACTCTAAGTCAGTTTATGAATCAGAATTCATAATTACAAGAATGTAAAATACCTAACATAAATTGAATAGATTATGGATATAATCCATAACCACAAAAATGTTTTCTTTGAGGAGGTATATACTCATAAACCCATCATAGCATCTTGTAAAGAAAATGAGAATTATCCGAAGAATATCCCCTGGGAGTGTTGTAACCAATAGTGCAGCAAGGCCCATTGTCGTGCACTAGTTCCCATTCGAGTCTAGATCAAAGTAGTGATTTCAGGTTTTAACCCTAGGTATATTTGTGCCAAAGACGCCTCTTCCTGCTCGTATCCAGACAGGGATGTATTGTTTGAAAAACTCACAAAATCTCTACAATACCAAAATTGTAGGATGTTATTCTATAATAATCCTCAATGTCTATCTTAGGGCAATGTGCTCTAATCAGAGTTTATCTAAATCTAGTTTCCAAGGTTATTGCTAAAATTCTTCTAATATGAACTGTAACGCCCTGACCCCAGTTACCCAGAGTCGGTGCATTATTTTAATACAGTGGGATGATTACAAAGAATCAAGTCATGAAGGACCGATCAGTTTAGCAGTCTTGGAAAATAGATTACATATATGAATGTTACATTGCACTTTAATACATTGAAAAACATAAATAATATTTATGAATGCCATTATTCCCTTGGCTTAACCCTGTATATCAATCACGATACACTTCTTGGAATCCTTAGAAAAATAAAACATTGAATGGGGTGAGATCGAATGCGCATTAAGGGTAAGTAATATAGCATAAAATGACATAAATATTAATCATGGTAAATAATTGAAACCACATGCCCTTACCAATAATAAACATGAGTAATTTTATGGAAATGATATAAGATGAGTAAATAATGCCATAATAAAAAATAATCATGTGTATTCTACTTGTCGAATGACAACATGAACCATAAATATTATTTCCATAATGAGGGAATGTATAATGATAAACTTTAATTTCTTTGTCAAGGCCTCATGCTAAGACCTAGGGGATAATTTAACTGGAACCCAACCCGGAGTCCATCTAATAATTGGAAAAAAACCCGGAGTGCCTCTAATAACCGGACACCAAACCGGAGTGCCTCTAATAACCGGACACCAACTCGGAGTGCCTATAATAAACGGACACCAACCCGGACGACTTAATTTTACCGGTCCCCTAAAAGGAACACACTAGTCCAACACATTCATCTTAAGAAGAGGATGAAATATAACATAAACAATTGAATTAAAACTAGCATACAAAATTCTAATACATTAACAATAAGTCATTAATGACATAAACATAACTCATCCATAGTCAAACATATCACAAAACTATACATACAGTATATATGGTTTGTAACATAATAAATCAACTTCAAATAAGTGTAAAATTTATCAAAATATGTAGACATAGATGAAATCAAAACTATTTTAGAGAAATATCTCTTTTTTGAAGTCATTTAAAATTATCATAATTATAAAATAAAACATTTAAATTGAAAATATTCTTATTATCTTGTAAGGGACGCTTTAAGATTTTATAATGGTGGAAAATATCCGCATCCGCTGTATAATTTAAAAAATACATTCTTACCTTAACTCTGTCGAAAAGGTTAAAAAGGACCTTGTTTGGAAAACGATGGAAAGATTCCTCTATAAACATCTTATAAAAAGTCAACAAGGCTAAAAATAACATTAACCCATAGTATATAATATAGTAAGAATGATTTGAAATAAATATTTTTAAGAAACATGGATGTGGATGATAGTGAGATCCTAGTAGATAATTACGTATAAACAACCTCGGATAATGACGAGATTGTGAAATAAACCCTCACCAATTAGGTAACTTACGAAACATACACCCAATGAAAGAGGTAACAAACAATGAATATGTAAATACACTTAAATTAAAGTGCATTACACCAATAATACAATTATAGGTAGTACAGACACCACACAAAAGGTAATAGTGGCAATATGGCATAAATCTCACGGAAATAAGAAGTGAGATGAAAACCCCCTTACCCTGTAATTTTCCTTTGTCGAGGGTAGTGTAATATCTTGTATAATGGTTAAATTATTGTTATTAAATTATAAAATAATAATATACATTAATATGATATCATATATTATCATTTAACATTTCATTGTTAATAATATCTTAGTATTATCGTCGTTTCGGGTGTTAACTTACACATTTTATTTTATATGTTTTAATACATAACCCATTTTATGGATAGGTTGTATCTTATACATATACAGAATGATATCAAGTCCTTAAACATTATTTTTAGTCATAAAATGAGAATTATACTTGAATGGATACGATGGGGAATGAATATCATTGCGTTCGTGGAGATGGTAGTTCGTACATACGCACGAGTGACAATGTCATTCTTTTGATACTAAAATAACATTTAATTTGATGTTATATCATATATACAGAAACATTATCATGTTATATTTATTATTTACATGAATTACACATCATTATTATACCCATCCAAATAATAATGTTTTGAATAACAATTACACCACGACGTGGAGACGGTAAGCCGTACGTACGCACGTATGGTGACATGTCATTAAAATGATTGATAGAATACTAAAATATGGTTGTAACATGTTTATAATAACATAAAATTATATATAATATAATGGATTTATTATTTAATAATGGTAATATCAAAGGAATATGAAGTCCAAGAAGAAAGGAACTTGAAAAAGGGTCGTGAAATCATTACCTATTCTTCGGTTCTTCTATTTGATTTGATCAAAAGGGATTCATAGGATGGATTTATGACTAAAGAAAGGCCTCTAAGATGAATTGAGGGATTTTTAGAGAGTATTTGGGCTGGGGTTGTCCAAACCAAAAGGCTTTGAAGGAGTGAATTATTGAGAAGGGGGATCTCCCTTTTATAAGAGGGGTGAGGGGCACCTTCGGAAAAGCTAGAAATATTATTTTATAATAAATTAATATTTGTTTTATAATGTCCCCAAAGTGGATTATTTAAAGTATATGGTGGGGATAGGTCGAAAACCACTCAAACAATAGGATTTAGACAGGTTTGGGTTACTATATTAACCTTATCTTTAAGTATTAACTCTTAGTTAATTAGTTTAACTTTTACAATGTCTCTTTGTATTTTTATATTATATGGTTAATAAACTTACTATATAAATTCAAAAGACCCCCAAGTGGTCCATTAATGATACACATATCATTATATAAGCCTCTTTTGAGAACATTATATTTTTATGAATTTAATATCAATTAATAATATAATATTGTTTTTAAAAACTCTTTTATGTCAATTTTGACACTATTCAATAATTGATTTTTTTAAAACTCATAACAGAATGATTACTTTAAAAACGTTAATTAAATAATCCCTAACATTTCATATTAACCTTTAAAATTATTGGTATTTATAAAAAGTCTCAAATTAAATTTATTTGAGTATTTATATTATCAATTATTCTAATTTGTTATTAATTAGGTAATTACTTCATCACCATTGTGTCAAAAATAAAAAAACTTATTTAATGTCTAAAAATTATAAATAAACAATCATTATGTAGGAAATATTTTTATCTTTCTAATTAATATTTATAGTCTAAATTCGATCATATATAACCCTATGTAAAACCTGTTTTACTAAAAGATAAACGCTTTTGTCATTTTTGTATTTATTTTATCTTAATTAAAATAAATTGTCCATATCACCTACAAGTGGCACCATGGGGTCCCAAAATCGACCCAAAGAATCCCATAGTCGGACATGTATCCACCAATAAGGTTAGGACACAATCTAGGTTAATTTATTATTATTATAAAATTATTTTTTAACCCTTATTTACCAGATTTACCCTTTAACCATGGTAAATAAAATATCTACCGAAGTAATTATTCAAAATGTCTAAAAATAAAAGTTACCGATTTAAAAAATTTGGAAATCCTAATTACAAAAATGGAATCCATTTTTTCAAATTCAAAACACAGAAGTGGCAGAAATTAATTTAAAATTAATTTATGTTGTTAAATTAAAAAGTGTGATTTTAAGAGATAATATCTATCACTAGATTGACACTTGTTCATGTCCGGTTTAATTGTGAAATAATGTCCAATGACCAAAATTATATTAAATTGTAAAAATATATTCTAAATATACTTTAAAACCACTCAAATTCATAATTCATCACTATTAATTATTTCGAGTAAAAAAGTTGTTTTTAATTAAAGTTTAGTAACTTTCACTATTCATCAAAATATGAAAGTTATCATAAAAGTACCAAAAATTCACCCTAATCTAATTTCGATATTCTGAATCCAAAAATGAAGTCCATTTTGAAAGATAAGATGTATAAAATTTCAAAAAGTGGGTATTACTATTTATAATGGCTAGTTTGATTGGTTGTGTTGTGTGTTAGAACATGATGTTGCGTACAATGCACGCCACTGTATTTTTCAAAGAGAAAAGTACCATTGGAGCCTGGGGTGTTACATTAAATATTTATTTTGTGTCTCCCTTCATAAAGGCATTCAACTACCTAAAAAATAAACATTCTAATATTGCGATAAATATTTAAATTCTAGAGTATAAATAAATTTTTTTATAAAAAAGTATTATACGAGCTTGCCGTTCTAATGATAATACTTTTTCCATAGAAAAATATTTTTTATTAAAAGTATGTTGATTTTTTTATAACATTATATTCATTGAAATTGATATAAAAATTTATATCTTTGATTCTTTTTTGAGTTTATAAAATTTAAAATGGTTGTTAAAATTCTTCACAGGTTTAAAATCCACATCAAAGTTTATGTTTATACTTTAATTCAAGTATGAGAAAATGATTATAATGAGTAAGATGTTTATGTTGTATAGTGTGTTTAGTTTTATGATAATTATTGAAATGTTAGTCATCACACATTTATATTAATTAATTATAATCAAATTCTAGATTGAGTATTTAAATGATTGGTATTTAAATAGAGTTGTTTCCTTAATTTAATTATCACTATAACATTAATTATTGGTTGATATTGTTAGAATTAATAGAAATTGATGTGGAAAGGTTTAATTAGTTTTTGAGGTTTATTGAGATCCTTTAAAAAAGAGAGATATTAGAATTAATGAATTTTGGATATATATGAAAATAATATATTGTATGATAGTACATTAATCTTTTCCATACCATACCATGTTGTGTATCTTTTAACTCAACTGAGGATTTCATATATTATGATATTTCTAGGAATGTTCCTGAATAACTACTATTAAATTCATTACTATACCATTACTTAAAATCAATTCAGATGAAATCATATGTCATTTTAATTTTATTTAAATTATTATTTGTTGAATACACTCGTTATTGATATGTGGTAAACTATATTAAATGATGGCACAAGATCTTGGAAGTGGGGATGGAAAAGATGGGGAGAGCCATCACCATGTAATGTTAGGTGAGGGGAATACATCTTATTAGAGTATACAAAACTCATGGTTCTATTTTAATTTTTTGAAATATTAAATATTGTAAAAATGATTTAATTTATGTTATATTATATGTAAAGGAATTTTTTTTGATTAATGAATGAAATTATTTTTTTATTATGTAATAATTAATCATTTTTTATATATTATTTTTATATTAGTTTGTGGGGGTTTCAAAATTTATTTCTTTGGAAAACAATTATATATATATCGGTTGTTTACTTCCTCTAATTTATAGAGGAGGTTTTATCCAATGTGATTAAAATATAGATTCTCAAAACCGTGAAAACAAGAGGTTATTTATGAAATATTGAATCAGTTTTAATTATAGCTAAATATTTATGCTATAAGAAGAACATCATTAATTTTTAAAACTACCTCAAATTCTGTCACAAATAAAAAAAACTGTTAATTAAACAAAACTGATAGTAAAAACATAGTCCAACATGAAAAAATATAACTATAAATGAAAAATTTAAAAACTTACTTTCATATTAAATTACTATCTAATTTATAGAATAATAAAACCCCACTATGAATCCAATTGTAGGTGGTTAAAATGGTCATGATATTAGAAAACACCTCAAAATCATATTTTTCTAATATTGTAGAGGAGTTTATAGAATGTTTGAATCTCAATAGATTTCAGGCAGGTTAATTTTTTTTCCAATTTGTCCCATTATACTTAAAATGAGTCCATTGAGTTGCATCTAAGCGGGAAGTAATATTGGATTATTTTATTTTTAAATTTGAATGAACATATATAAAGGGGGATCAAGTATAGTACTTACTTAGGACTGTTCATACATATAAAAAACAGAAATGGCATGGATTATTTATAAGTGTATGTTTATAATCAGGATAGCTTTTGGATTGAGGAAGATAGAAACTGGTTTGATCACACATAATATTTAACGATAACTTTAATGGACATGGACTTAATCAAGAAAGACAAGATTGAGGCTTACTGATCAATGAAATAATATCAATCTACTAGGTAAATACTACCGTATTGAGTTTTCAAGAATATTTTTGGGAGAAAATATTAATTTTGAAAATAAATCAAAATATCACGCCCTGTTTAAGTGAGGAACACGAGATGGAGTTTCACTAGAATGAGGAAGAGATCACTGGATAGAAATTACTAAATGGAGGAGGTTAGAAGAATTATTATTAATGAAATTTCTTAGAGATTTATTATAATGTTTTTTATATTTTTATAGGATCAATTTTATAAGAATAATTCTACAAGTAGATGGGAGTTGGTATAATCATTTCCATCAGGAGATAGATGGGTCTAACTGGAGTTGGTTTAAGATATATCTTCTTCTTTCTATTTGTTTATTTTTGTTGACCAAAGAGTGGAACCATGGATATTATGTGATCTAAAACAATAATGATAATCATTTTTAGTCATTCATTCCCCATATATATTTCATTTTGTTGCAGTCATGTGAGTTTTCTATAAAATACGATTTGGATACATCTCATTCATGTTTCTAGGGTAAATTTATGATATTCAAAATTTGTGAAAATATAACCCCTTGTTCAACCCTCTTAAGTGGTTTAATGAACCAGTGGATGATAAATTGTTATCACCTAATGGTTCCCCATATTATACCCTTATCATGGATAATCTCAATTTAGTTAATAACAAAAGTATTACTACCATCGATGTAATGAATTATCAAATAATCATTTTTATTTTTTATTCAACATGATTTCGAAGATCATGGGGATTAATTTTTTGTATAATAAGGGTGTAACCACTAAAAATAGATTATATTCATGTGGTAGAGACCAATTAAATTCCAAAAAAATGTTAATTTCGCTCAAAATTCCTTTTATATCTACGATATTAGCCACAAAATTCCCTTAGATCCATGTGGGTCTTAGTACCATGTGTTGACCATCATTATCTTACAGTTCTAGATATAATATGAAAGATTCATGAGATGATCACAATTTTTTAATAACACCCACCATAATTTTGAAAACAAACTCTACCTTTTCAATACGAGTTTAATATGTCATTAATAATGAAATAATTATATATATTTCCCTTATTTAAACCCAAATAAAATTTCATAGTCAGTAAATGTGAATGAAACTAAGGATCATTAAACCACGACCATCACATGCATTTCTACCTCCCCCCATTTATCCATGGAGACATGATCTATAAACATTCAATTTCATCCATAAACTAGGATGCCGCTAGTTGACCCATTGGACATAGAAATCTGTTATTTCTTTCTCTATGTAGTCGTTGATTCTTTTAAATATCCCCCTAATGGATGTTGATGGCCTCTCTATAGATATAAGAACACATAATTCCACGATTAGTTATTTAACCCAAACGTCAATGCCAATGTGTGAGTATCTTCTTCCATACCTTTCATTGTTTATTTCTTCCCATATCACATAGAACACTACTCAAAATACCATTCCCCATTCTTTATTTTATACCATATCCTTCCCAACACCAAAAAAACATGTTAGGTGAAATTCTGGAATAGAATCCTCTAGAACTAGAATCACCACACACTGTTCAATGATCTTTAAAATGATTATATACAACTCAACCATGAATATATGATTCCCAGATTATTCTATAGTTTGTTTATCATAGTACCAACACATCAAGGTAAATAATATCCCCGTTATTTTACACATTAGAATCTATGGGGTTTAAATCATTACTTACCCACCAAATAAGAATATTTTTTTATTGGAATATGTTGACACCAAATCATTCTTTCCTATTCATTTTTATAATTCTAATTGATAATCAAGGAATGATAATTCCTTGCACTAAATCTCCTAGACACAGACTTAGTAAAAGTTCACTTTTCCTGTTCACCCACTATGCTTATATACCAATGTGGTATTTTTTTCTCCTCACTAAGTGTTGTGCTAATAAAAATGAGATGCTTTCTCATGTTTCAGAATAAAATTTATGGAACATGCAACCATGGAATAAAGAATATATCTCCCACCCAATTCTCCTTCCAGTTGATAATATCACTACATCACTCACCCAACGAACCATGTCAATCAAAAAATAAATTTGATGAATCATAAATAAATCATGCCTATATGGTCCCTTCATATCCTTCACATAATGTTTTTTCATACATATTACCCATAATTACTTCCCTTGATGATTTCCCATGTACGCTTAGCCGACATGCTCTGCATTCCATCTGACACAATGTGTACATTGATGCACCATTCCTCTAATGTCTTCATCAACCTTTTCTATGACCATAAGAGACATTTTAATCCTTTGTTGGAATACAAATTAAATAAATTCCTGATTTCTTTAATTCTTATTCATGGGTGTTTTGGGATATATGGTGATATTTATAATGTGTATAGAAATAAATATAAGGACATTGTTCATTAGTATGATTCTCCCAATAAAGGAGAGGAATCAATTCTTCCAGTTTCAAATTTGAGATATTATGTGGTTAATCGTGTATTTAAATAAAAACATCATTGAATTTTCACCCTATATAGGATATCTGAGGGCCTATATTGGTAGGTTCCACATTTGGATATAATATTTATCTTGGATTAGTTTCCCTCATTAGTGCTTATAGTGCTATAAAATATAGAGACTACACTTCCCATGGTCAATACATTTCATACCCCATCCAGCGTAAATATATATTATCCAATTAAATTCATTAATATATCATCTCATTCCATTAATAATAAACATATATTCTTAATATAATTTTTCTTGTGAAATAATTCAAAACCCAAATCAATTTCAATATGTTAATATTTTACCTTTATCCATGTAATAATGATTGCATCTAATGATGACATCCTATTCATGTATGAAATTGGTGGAAGACACTGGGTTTTTCTTTCTTAACCAACACAGGATCTCGAAGATTCCTAATCTCCTCTACATGTTTTAGATTGAGATCCAAGGTGACATATGACACCTAAAAAACAAGTCAAAATATACACTTTAAAACCAAAATGCCTTCAGAACCCTAAATTGAATCTATAATCCACATAATAATAAGATATTTCTTTTTAAACCTCATTCTTAATTTTAGGTACATTTGACATATTATTAATTTCATAAACTATCTCCATGAAAACACAGATTCCCCCTTATATGGTAAAAACATTAATGAATCCATATGACTCCTCCAAAATGAGATTTTTCATTTTCTATATATTTTTCTGATAGAGATAATATTTTTGTAATTTTTTATTTGTATTTCAATGTTTTAATCCATTAAAAATTTTACAAGTTGAGTTAATTACATCAATTTTGGAGTTATGATGTGTTTTGGGCTAAAAATGGAAAACTGTATAATTTTGAAATAATGACAGATTTTAATCACTTTGGTAATTCATGAATATCTTTTAAAATATAAATCCAATTCATGAGATTATTTTTTGTATTGGGTTCTTATATTTTTTTTATTCATCTTTGGTGTTCAAACTATGATTTAATTAGGCCATCCATGGGTCCGACAAATTCAATCAAGTTAAAAAATTATTCTGGAAAAACTTGTGGACCCCACCTCAATAAATTGATCATAAATCGGTCTACATACATCCCATTTATGTGATTCCAATTGTAATGGAACTAGAATAAAATGTGAAGGTCGGATGTTCATGATTATTAAGATTTTCCTTCATTAATTCCGACCGTGGATGCTGAAATTGTGGGGAAGGAAAAAAAATTCATTCATAAAGAAAAAATGCTCCAATTGAATTCGCCATATCTCATGCCATACAGGGAAGATGAATTTGAAATTTTGGGATGAAACATTAAAGATATTTTGGAATATATTTCAATAAGAATCCATTCCAAAATTCTGCAATTAAATTAGTCAAACATGGTCAAACATATGATGGATAGAATCTGTTGGAAATCATAATGTGGAATTATAGAGATCCTAAATTTGAAGATCGGCGAATGGAACCCCCTTGGCCTATATATAGATGAGTTCACCCATTCTGAGAGGAGAGTTCGACACCAACATTGGAGATAGGAGGAATCCAAGGGACACTCAGGGACCATCTACTTCAACATCATTATGTTTCTTTCTTTTATTTTCCCTTACATTAAAATGTTTCTCCTCTCTCGCATCATCTCTCATACCCCATCTATGGAGGGGTAGATTAATTTGAGTGATCGGGAAGAGGGGAGGCTAGACCTATGTGTGTGATTGAGTTCTTGTGATTTAAATGAATAAAATTTATTCTTCTTTTTTATTCTAGTTTCAATTCTTAATTCAGTATTATATTCCAAATGTGGTAGTGTTAGGTATTGATTTTAAGATTAGAAGTTTCTTTGGTCTATGATCACATATCCCTCCACCCAATTCTAATCTGTATAGGGTGGAACAAGATTAGGGTTGGGTGGTGATTTCTCGGTGGTTTTCAAGCATGTGTGTAGGATTGTATATCGGAATCATGGTTTATTAGGGAACAATAATTCTAGGTCTAGGATTACTGTAACAAATCAAGAAACCTTCTACAACCTTAAAAACATTTGGCGTAGGATTGACTAATCAAAATTTTTAGAATGGAAAATTCTCATAACATGTATCTGACCGAAGGAGGGAGAGGACCCAGTAGATGAATCACTCTCTTACCAGTTAAAGGAAGAAGAAGATACAATATTTGGAAACCGTAATGTCATAGTAATAGGTCTAGCCGAACTCAATCTGATCACCATCTTTATCAGTTTTAGAACCAATCAATTAAATCATTTTGTTTCTCTCATAGTCATTCAATTTAATTAAAACAATTTTTTTTTCAAAAAAACCTTCAAAAAGAGACAATATTTTTTTATGTGAACTCTTATTTGGGAGACAACCAAGGATCAACTTTTATACTATACATAGGTAATTAAAATATTGTTTTTTCACACCCCACGATAGGCATGCATCAATGTTGGCATTGTTTCCTGGGAGGGTGTTCCTAAAAAACAATTAAAAACATTTTCTTTCTTCCTCTTGAATGACCCATTATTCAAAAAACAATTTAATTGAATTTGATCTCGAAATTGAGTGAACAATAACCAAATTGAGAAAGAAAAATTTGCAATTAGATTTCAAAGAAATTTACCATATAAATTCAAGTGACACATCGAGTGATCACCCTAAACATCCAATGGATGGAAATCCCAACCAAACATTGCAATATCTTTGCTCCCCACAATTCGCTATCCAATGAAATCAACTAGCTATTCCTACCATATAAAATGATTTTTAATTGTGCATTAATATGATTCAAATTATTCCTAAATTCCTTAGTCTTGTAGGTGAAGAACCCAATAGGCATATCTAGGAATATACAAATGTATGCTCCAGCTGCAGACCCCGAGCTGTTGTAGAAGGACTGGTAATGTGGATGGCATTCCCCTTCTCACTCGAGGGAGAAACAAAGGAATGGTTGTAGAGTCTACAAACAGGAGAAGTCCATGATTGGGAAGATCTTAAAAGATTCTTCATGCAATTTTTTTTCCACATCCCGGAGAATAGCCATATGGAAAGAGATCTATTCCATTCGTCAATCAACTAGTGAAACACTTTATGAGAACTGGGAGCGATTCCAGAAGATCTGCGCCAGTTGTCTACACCAGACTATGGAAGAACACCATTTCATTGTTTTATTCTACCATGTATTTCTTGAAAATTATCAAAACATTCTAGATGCATCATCTGGAGGATCCTTGATTGAAAAGTCACCAATGGATGCCAGAGGATTGATTGAAAAGATTTCCCGAAACTCACAACAGTTTGGTACTAGAGGTACGATCACCAGAGGAATCCATGTGGTAAGAAAATCTGATTTAGTAGATTTAATTAGAAACGAAATGGGTGAACTCACCAGGTTAGTGCAAAAAATAGTTGTGAACCATGTGAAGGAACAACAAGGCCCGAATCAGGTATGTGGTTTATGGTCTTCTAATTCTCATTACACTGATCAATTTCCAGAAGTGCAGGGAATAAGAAGTTGTGATACACCCTATCAACAAAGGAAATACCAACCGAAAACCCAACCAAGGTATGGGTTTCAATAGAACCAAGCCAAATCACCTTTTCAGCAACAAAATCAGAACCCGATATCATTCCCACTACCTTATCAGCAACCCTTCCAATAAAAAAACATTAAAACTACCACCTTTCCAGTGGAAGAATTATGAGCAACCATCCACAAATGCACCAACAACTGAAGATCAATAGATGAAGACAAGATTTGTAGGAATAGAAGATAAAATAGACAAGCTAGCTGATCAATTTGCAAGCATTATGGATGCTCTCACAAAGAACCAATGTATGCTTCCCGCATAAACAATTCCCAATTCAAAGGAGAATGTTAGTGCAATACCATCCCGAAGTGGGAAGGAGATCACACCACCAGAACAATTAGAAGAGTATGATTCCAGGGATCCTTCTGAAGATCGTCGTATCCAACCAAAATATGTAGGCAATACAAATAAAGGAGAAAGAACAAGGTTCTGATAGGAAAGAACAGAAACACCTTTGCAAAAACAAAAAATGGAGAAATAGGATATCCTAGCACCATTCCCATCTGTATTAGTTGAGTCAAAGAAGATAGAGGAAGAATTAATTCAATCGGAAATTTAGGAAACATCCTGAAAATTTGAGATTAAAATTCCACAACAGGATGCAATCAGAAAAATCTCTAAATTTGGAAAATTTATGAAGGATTTCTGTACAGAAAGATGAATGCTGGATGGAAATGAAATAATCAACTTAGGAAGAAGAATATCATCATTAATCACACCACCGATACCACAAAAAATTCCAAATCTATGGACTCTCTCTATTCCCTGCACTATTGGTTATTTAAATTTTACTGATGCATTATGTGATCATGGAGCTTCGGTAAATGTGATTCCTCACTAATTGTTTTCATATTTGTAGATCAAAGAACTAAAACCAACTCAAGTGGTGGTGAAATTAGATAACAGATCCACTGTTTTCCCAGCTGGAGTCATTGAAGATGTACTTATAGGAGTGAGAGGATTAATCTTTCTAGAAGAATTTTATGTCCATTCCATGGAAGAAGACCGAGCACCAGCCCAATATCCCATAATCCTTGGGAGACCATTCAGGAAAATTGCAAGGACGATCATCAACGTGCATAAAGGAACACTCACCACGGAGCTCAAATATAGTATGGTACACATCAACATTCTTGATATGACGGAACACCCATCCAAAAATCACTCACTTAAGAGATATCCCATGATGAAGGTGTGGAACCAATTTTAGACTCAAGTATGCTTCATGAATTTTTATCAGTAGGAGAACACTTTTCATTTGATTTATATAATTCCCATGAACCTGATAATTCTGATATCATGTAGGAGTATGAGGTAAAATTGGATTTTTTTGATGATTTGTTAAAAGAAAGTGAGATTATTCCAGAGAATTCATCTTTAGATGTAGGAAATCTAAATGTAATATCATACCATGAACAACCCCCATTTTTAGAGTTGAAGCCTTTTGCATGTGATTTGATGTATTTTTACCTAATGGAAGGAGAGAAACTTCCATTAATCCTTGCCAATAACCTATCCCATTCTCAAGAACAAACACTGATTGACCTTCTCATAAGTAATGTCAAGCTGTAGGATGGAGGTTAGGTGATATTCCTAGAATCAACCATGACGTATACTCTCACTAGATATTTTTAGAATGTGATTCATGACCAGTTATACACCCTCAAAGAAGACACAATCCTACAATACTGGTGGTTGTTGAGAAAGAGATAGAGAAATTGTTAGCAGATGATATCATTTACCCAATCTCTAATTCTCAATGGGTCAGCCCAACTCATGTAGTCTCCATGAAAACTATCCTGACCACTGTTTAAAAAGAAAGAAATGAACTAATCTTCATGGGAGTGAAAAACAGCTGCGGAGTGTGTATAGATTTCAGAAAGCTAAATCAAGTTACTGGAAAATATCACTTTCTTATTACGTTAAATGATCATATTCTTGAAAGGATTGCAGGAAAAACTCATTAATATTTTTTAGGTGGATTCCTAGGATATTTTTAGGTACCAATCTCACCAGAAGACCATGATAATATGACCTTCACCTGCCCTTTTGGAACATTCTCCTATAAAAGTATTCCTTTCTTGTTATGCAATGCCCTAGGTACATTTCAATGGTGTATGGTGAGTATTTTCTCAGAAAACATTGAGGAAATCATGGAGGTGTTTCTTGATGATTTCACAGTCTTTGGAAATTCAATTGATCATTGCTTGGGAAATTTGGAAAAAGTTTTTCAAAACATGCATTGAAATGAATCTTATCTTGAATTTCTAAAAAATGTAATTCCATGGTTGAAAAAGTAATATTATTAGGGCATATAATTTAAAAAAATGGGATTGAGGTTGATAAATCCAAATTTGATGTAATAAATTCCTTTCCATATCCAACTTGTGTCAAACATGTTTGATCCTTTTTACAGCATGTAGGATTTTATAGAAGATTCATCAAGGATTTCAGTAATATTTCTCTCCCTCTCTCACGATTACTTTTAAAGTATGAAAAATTTAATTTTAATTGTGCATGTAGGGAATCATTTTATTAATTAATAAAAAGTTTGATAACAACACCAATAATGTAGCCACACAATTGGGATTACCCTTTCGAGCTATGTTGCGATGCATCCAACCAAGCAGTGGGAGCCTCTATATCAAAGAGAATTAACAGCAAGCCTCAAGTCATGTCTTATGCATCAAGTACCTTGGATAAAATAGAAATAAATTACACAACCACTGAGAAGGAGTTCCTTGAAATCTTTTTTGCACTTGATAAATTCCGAATATATCTTCTGGGCACTAAAGTTGTTGTTTTTTCTGATCATGCAGCACTTTGGTACATAATGAAAAATGCGGATGCTAAACCATGGTTTGTGAGATGGATGATACTCTTACAATTGTAAAATTTAAATATCAAAAGTAGTAAGGGGACTGAAAATCAACTGGCTGATCATCTGAGTCGACTACCCCACACCGCTGAATCTAAAATCCCAATGTTGAACCAACTTAATAAAGAGCTTCCTGGAGAACAACTCTACATCATCAACAGTGAAGTACCATGGTATGAAAACATTTTCACCTATTTGGTTACATCTCAGGTACCCCCTCATATAAGCTCTCATCAATAACATATGATTAAATCGTAATCATGATTTTAAATTTGTGAAGATTTGTTTATATAGATAATTTTTAATGATCAAATCATAAGAAGATGCTTTCTAAGAAGCGAAATTCAATCAGTGTTTGAATTTTGACAAAAATCATCTTTTGGCGGCCACTTTGGACCTCAGAGGACTACTCAAAAAGTTTTAGAATCTGAACTATACTAGCCCACATTATTCAAGGATGCATATTATGTTTGTTAATGATGTGAAACATGCCAATTTTATGGTAACATATACAAATGATATGATATTCCAAAAAACACAATAAATTTTCTTAAAGTTTTTGAAGTGTGGGGTATAGATTTCATGGGATAATTCCCAATAAAATTTGAAAATTAATATATTCTTCTGGATGTGGACTATGTTTCAAAATGGGTGGAAGAAAAAGCAACCAGAAGTGATGGTCCTAAATTTGTCTGTGATTTTTTCAGGGCTAACATTTTCTATAGGTTTGGGGTGCCACAAGAAATCATAAGTGATCAGGTAACTCATTTCTACAATAAAAAAATGGAAGCATTGTTGAAGAAGTATGGGGAATATCATATATCATCTACCCCATACCATACCCAAACAAATGGCCAAGCAGAAGTCTCCAATATAGAAATAAAAGCCATTCTGGAAAAGACTGTTAAATCCAATCAGTTGGACTGGAGCCAAAAGTTAGATGATACCTTATGGGTATACAGAACAGCTTAAAAGACACCGATAGGGATGAGTCCCTATAGATTTATCTATGGATGGAGTTGCCACCTTCCTATGGAGTTGGAGCATAGAGCCTACTGGATGGTCAGAGATATGAATATGGACCTTCAAAAAGCTGGGAAAGAAAGAAGATTTCAGTTACAGGAGTTAGAGAAAATTAGAAGAGAATCATTCGAAAACTCAATGATCTATAAAGAGAGAACAAGGATGTCCCATGGCAAGATGATTCAACCAAGAACCTTCAACCCTGGAGATCACGTGTTACTCTTCAAATCCAAACCTATGCTTATGCTAGATTCAAAAGGAATGAGGAGGAAACCCATTCACTATAAATGGGTTGAGGCTGAAGAAGTTCCATGGGACTATACCTCAATAACTAGTGTAGGAGGTCATACTCCTTCACCCTAAATAAAAATGAAGACCTACCAGGTTGCATCATTCCTTTACACTTGATTAAATGCAATAACTCCATATTTTTGAAACTTACATAAAAAATTCCATTTTCATGCATTGAGAACACTGCATCAATTAAATGTGGGGGAGGGAATCTTGTTGTGTAGGATTTTTTAAAAAATTTAATTTTTTTGTTGAGCCAACGACATTAAATAAAGGTGCTACCGAGAGGCAACCTGCATTTTCCCCCATTGTCCACATTTCCTCTTAGTTATATACCAGTATAATTGAACATGCCTGCACTATCCATTGTTTTCATTCTTATATTTCAGGTCTATTAATGAAGAAGTTGTAGTGGGATTACACATCATGAAGAAAATCATCCATTTTAAAGGGGAGTAAGAGTTTCAATTCTATATCATCCGTCTTTATTCCCTACATTTTTATTCATTTGAAGAGTTAAATAAAAAATTCATGCCCATGTTTGAATTCATGTTTTACATGTGATAACTAGGAGTCATGAGTTTCATAGGAATCTGGTGATAACATGTTCTATATTTCAATGTTAATGATATTAAATGATTAAAATGGATAATTGGTTTATTAATGTGAAGTAGGGATATTGGAATAATGACTCATGATTTGAAATAATTCACTGATTCTTGTAAATAAAATTTCCCTACCATCGTTTATGCCTTGAATTTTAGATGTTCATGTGAATTGATTTATTATTATAAGTCATTCCATGATAGATTTCCCAATTTTATATTCCCATTCCCGAGAGGATTTCTTGACCAAAAATTTCCTATTTCATCTTGAGCATATTTCTTGAGTGATCTTGGGACATGACACCTACCAGAACGTGTATTGAAACATTTCAAAGCAATGACTGTAAAAAAACAAATTTAAGATGATTGATGCACTACATTATCTAGCCACATATTTACCTGATACCCACCCTTACATTTATCCTTCGTTATCCCATAGATTCCTTGAAATGCCTTATAGGTTTATGACAAATTACAATATGATTTTACCTTACCTTCCCACTCTTTTAGTATTTTTTCATGGATGTTTCAAGTTTGAGTGTGGGGGAAGGGACTTTCCTTTGTGTTCATTTGGATGAGTATCTTTTTGTGGGTGGTGTGAGTTGTGCGTAATAATTTTGGGTAGTGTATTATTAGAAAATTGGTCATGAGTCATCATTTCATTATGCTTATTTCATTTCATATGGTTCTCCTTAAAAAAGGAGAAAATAAAGCTGTGCATTCCTAGAGAATTAAAAACTGAGAGAACATAATGTTGTGCCTTTCTGGGTCTTTACAAAAAAAATAAAAAAATGGAGGAGAACTAGAATGTTATCATTCATTGTAATTATTTATTGACTCATGACACGTTTCAGTAAAAGGGGGGTGGGGTTGTGTTTCACATTATCAAAAGGGATTTAATTGAGTTTCATCCTATGTTTTCACATGATTAACCATGAATTGCACTTAAGAGTCAAACCTCCTACATCTATCCTTAAATTATTTCAATCATTTACCCACCAACCCAAAGCCACAAAGTCATTTGAACCATTATTTCAAGTCCTCGTGATTTCATGTGTGTTTTGAATTTAAAAAGTGGAGAATGTAGTTCCTTTACAAGCCTATGGATAAGGATCATTTTCTCATGATAGGATAATTACTCCACTATTAATTGTATCATTAGGGATGAGACATAAGATTCAGAAGAGAGGTAGATCATGATTTGGCGTGTCTAATAATAATAAATTGAGAAGCTTGAATCAATGATAGGAGGAGCTCCATCATTTTTCAAAGTGGAAAATTAAATTGTATGAATTGGTTATTTCTCTAAAAAATGGGAAATTAAATTGATATTATTTTTGGAACGTGAAAATTTTATTGGACATTGATAATCATTTTATTTTATTACTTTGAAATTAAATTATTGGTAACATTGGTGCCGTTTGAATTCCATGTCGAGATTTTATGCTTGAGGACAAGCATAGTTTATGTCTGGGGGAATTGATAGAGATAATATTTTCATAATTTTTTATATGTATTTCATTTTTTTAATCCCGAAAAATTGAACATGTTGAGTTAATTACATCTATTTTGGAGTTATGATGTGTTATGGGAAAAAATTGGAAAACTGCTTATTTTGGAAATATTGACAGATTTTAATCACCTAGGAAATTCAGGAAATCTTTTAAAATATAAATCCAATTCATGAGATTTTTTTATTGGGTTCATAGATTTATTTACATCATCTTTTTTTAAACCAGGATTTTATTAGGCCATCCATGGGTCTGAAAAATTCAATCAAGTTAGAAAATTATTTAAGAAGACCGTGTGGACCCCACATCAATAAATGGATCATAAATAAGTCTACATACATTTTATTTATGTTATTCTAATTGTATTAAAATTAAAATTAAATGGGGAGGGATGATGTTGAGGATTATGAATATTTACCTTCATTAATGTGGACAACAGATAAAGAAATTGTGGGGAAGGAAAAAGGAAACATTCATCCAGAATAAATGCTCTAGTTAAATTGTCTATATCCCATGCTATACAGGGAGGATGAATACGAAATTTTTTTATGAAACGTTTAAGTCATTTTGGAAGATATTTCAAGAAGAAACTATTCTAAAATTTGGCCATTAAATTGGTCGAACATGGCTAATAGTACGGTTGACAAATTCTAGAGGAAATATTAAAGAGGAATTATGATGATCATAAATTTGAAGGCCTAAGGATGGAACCCCCTTATCCTATATAAAGAGGATTTCAGTCATTCTTAGAGGAGAGTTAGACACCAATAATGGAGACTGGAGAAAGCCATGGGACACTCGGAGACCATCTCCTTAAACATCATTCTGTTTCTTCCTTTTATTTTTCATTACTTTAAAATTTTTCTCCTCTCCCGCATCATCTCTGTTACCCAATCCATGGAGGGTTAGATTCATTTGAGTTATCGGGAAGAGGGTAGGATGGACCTATATGTGTTCTTGAGTTCTGGTGCTTTAAATGAATCAAATTTCTTCTTCTTTCTTATTCTGGTTTCAATTCTTAATTCACTATTAAATTCCAAATGCGGTAGTGTTAAGTTTTGATTCTGAAATTATAAATTTTTTTGGTTGAGGATCACATCTCCCTCTACCCAATTCTAATATGTGTATGGTGGAACAAGATTAGGGTTGGGTGGTGATTACTCGGTCGTTGTCAAGCACGTGTGTAGGATTGTATGTCAGAATCATGGTTTAATAGGGAACAACAATTCAAGGTCTGGGATTACTCTAATTAATCATGAAAACTTCTACAACCTTAAACACATTGGAAGGGGGATAAACAAATATAAGGTTTTAGAAAGGGAAATTCTTATCACATGTATTTGACTAAGGGAGAGAGAGGACTTGATAGATGAATCTCTCTCTTACCAATTAAAGTAAGAAGAAGATACAAAATCTGGACCCATGATGGCACAACACTTGGTCTAGCTGAACTCAATATGATTACCATTTTTATCAATAATTAAAACCAATCAATTAAAGATGTTTGTTTGTATCACAGTCATTAAATTTTATTAAAATAAAACATTTTTTCAAAAAAAATTACAAAAAGTGAAAATCTTTTTTTTGTGCACTCCTCTTCGAGAGACTACCTAGGATCAATAGTTATACTATAGTTAGGTAATTAAAATATTGTTTTCCCAAGCCCCATGACAGGCGTACATTAGTATCCTATTAAAAATGATGGTGTTGATTCTATAGTATTGGTTTTAATAACATATCATATGATACTTGTTATGTACCAGGGAAACTATGTCATTTAGAATGAAAATCGCCTAAGAAGCACAAACCTTTCTCATGAGTGTTGTTCCCCCAAAAATATATTTTTCTTCTAACATCACCAATCCCTTGAAGGTTTTCCATGGATCCATGTTGAAAAAAATGTAGAGACCCGAAGCTGGACATACATGGACATTACATTACTTTTGCGGAATACTTAGTACATAACAAAAACACACACACAAGGATCGTAATAGTTTAGTGTCTTTGGAAACTTGGAATATAATCTTCTTATAGTGGTGAAAGATCTTCAACATCTCTCATAAGGATATTCCCATTTTTTACCTAAAACCATTCTTTATATCCTGGGGGAAAGAAAACATAAAAGGGTGAGCTCAAACGCTCAGTAAGGGTAAACAAAAGAAATATCAATCGCATCATATACATGTGCACAGAACTTTTGGAAATCTTAACCAGTAAAAAAGATCATAATTTCATAACATGGGATAAATCATAGTAGTGAAATGTAATCCCAATAATCATAACATAAAAAATTAAACTTTGTGGCTTACACACATAATTATAGAGAATCATTTCTTATTAGTCATGACTCATTGCCAAGACTATCTTAGTGGACAAGTTCCCTTTCTGAACCGAGTTCACTCCTCGTTTCAGTCCTGTTTCACTGAACCAGTATATCCTACCGTTCCAGCCATGTCTATCTAATGAGATATAAAATCTTTACCCAATGCATTGGAGGGATATATAGGTCCCACCCATATCATAATGAAAACATTCTAATGTGTGCCACAAAAATCATAAATCATACATCATTGCATAACCCTTGTAATAAAAATGGAATTCTTAAACATCGTGACATCATAAAAAAATTCATATAAGATAAATTAATTCATAAAAATAATTCCATCACAACATAATAAAATCAATGTAATGATAGGGATAGAATCAGAACCCTATATTATCTTAAATGGAAAATAATTTTGATAAAACACTTCAACTCCATTCTTGAAGAAAATATCCTTTCTACTTCAAAAACATTTATCTTTTCTTAACATGTCATACAATTTTAAACTAAAAGAAGTTGATTAAAAATAAACTTTGAAACTTGTAAAGGAATCTTCTTGGAAATAATGTTTTAAAGATCCATTCATGACGTATATGTTAACAAAACATTCTTCTCGTACTTTTGTCAGAAAAGTAAAAAAGTACCTCGTACGAAAAACGACAAAGGATTCCTTTCATATATTTTACTAGAAACTCACCAAAGGGTAAAATTGGATTTAAAAAATTGTAGGTGGATGGAAATAATATTACATATTGAGGAAACATGGATGTGGATGATAAAATATGACCCAGTAAATACCAAAGTATAAACAATCTTGGATAAAAATGAGATTGTGATATTTTCTCTTACCTTAGGTCTGATTTGCTTCGTAAGTGTCTGAACCTCATATATAATGATTTAAATAATGTCATTTACTTATTACATAATCATATTCATTGTTTTTATATCATATATGGTTCACTTATGACTTTATATTACCCGTTCTTTTGTAAATTCATGTTAAAGTAGCGTTTTGGGTAAAATCCTCTAATTTGTCATTCGTGTTTTAACTTGTAATTATTCATTTGATTACTTAGATCATGATTACTTAATTCCAGAATATAAAACATGATTTATATATAATATATATTTAGAATATACATATATATAATGGATCGATAAATCGAAAGAAATACACCGTTCATGGAGATGGTAGGCCGTACGTACGCATGAACGCTGTTTTCATTTCCTTATTGAATTGAGTGGAATTAAGTAGATGACATAAATATATATATACATAAATCCAGTATTATTATTATGTCATATATTTCATGACTACATATTATATATATACTTTATAATCATTCATTAATGGTTAACGTGGAGAATGAATCTCATCGCGTCGTGGAGAGGGTATTCCGTACGTACGCACGAGCGATGATATCGTTCTCATGATCGTTGAATTGTATCGTAGTTTATGTATACTATTTAAGAATCAATATCACATTACAATAATGATATATAGTTATTATTTACACCATTATACCCATCCAAGTAAGGTGGTGGTGGAAAATAGATTACACCACGGCGTGGAGACGGTATTCTGTACGTACGCACGCGCGGTGATTTTGTTTTCCGTAGGATGGATAGGTAGGGAAATAGGGTTGTTTCATGCTTATAATAAAATATCAGTATATGAGTGACACTGATGTTATTACTTCATAATGAAACAACCTAAGAATAAGAAGTGGAAGAAGAAATAAATATGAAAGAATCGGTAACGGACATTATCTCTTCTTTAAAGCGCCTCTTTGAGATCTCCTTTTAGGGCACTAAAATTGGTCTTTGAGGAAGGCAAGAACCTCTAGAATGTTTCTAGGGAAGTGTAGAAGGTAATTTGGCAGGGGTTGGATGAGCTTGAAGTCTCAAAGTGGTGTGAGGAAGAGAGGGAGGGGGTGCCCTTTTATAAGGTTGGAGAGGGGCACCATTGGAATAACTAAAACTATTATTTTATTATAAAGTCAAATTCGGTTTTAAATAGCTCCAAATTGATTACTTTCGATGATAAGGTGGGTATGGGTCGAAATCCTCTCATCCAATAGAATTTATACAAGTTTAGGTTCCTATTTTAACCTTATCATTTAGATTTAACATTAAGTAAAATTATTTTACTTTTACCGTGTCTTCTTGTGTTCTTATACTATAAGTTTAATAAACGCACTATAAGAAGCCAAACGAACCCCAAGTTGTTTATTATTAATATATATTACCTTATCTATGTAATTTTTCCGAACCTTAGATTTTTAGGAATAAAATAACAATTAATAATATAATATTTGTTTTAAAAACTATTTTATGTCAATTTTGACACTATTTTGTAATTGATTTTTGTGAAACTCATAACAGAATGATTAGTTCAAAACAAGTTAACTACATTAATAATAACATGTCATATTAACCTATAAAAGTAGTGGAATTCATAAAAAGTCTCAAATTATTTTTATTTGGGTATTTATAATATCAATTATGTCAATATTTCATTAATAAGATAATTACTGCATCATCGTTGTGTCATAGATAAATTAAATTATTTAATGACTAAAAATTACAAATAAAATACCATTATGTAGGAAATAGTTTTAGCTTTATAATTAATATTTATAGTTGAATTTATATTATGTATAACCACATATTAAAAATGATTTAGTTATTAAACTTTGATTTTAACTATTTCAACCCTTCTATAAATAAATTAATAATAAATGTCCTAATCTAATCCAAGTGGGCCTAAATGGTCAAATTTTATTCCTAAGTTTTTTGGTCAAATTACACTTGTAAAATATAATTAGGACATGTTTTAGGGTAATAATAATGTCATTTTTACCCTTAATTACCATATTTGCTTTTAACCTTGGTAAAAAAAAGTAAAAAGTTACTATTCACCAAAAAAATTATTTTCATCTCATTGAACCACATTTTACTTACTGACATCAACCGTGTCTCTCAGATTTTTGAATTTCCACTTACAGAAGCGGTAAAATTATGTTTTATGAAAAATTAAATTTTTTAACAGCCACTTAGTAGTTTCACTATTCATCAAAAATTGAATGTTTTCAGAAAAATATCAAAATGTCACCCTAGGCTAATTTCGATATTCCGAGTCCAAAAATGAAGTCCATTTTGAAAAAAAAAATTATAAAATTTTAAAAAGTGGTTTTTACTCTTCATAACAGCTAGTTTTAAGAATATTTTAATAGCATATCATTGTTTAGTGAAACTCGGTATTGCGTACGACACAAGCTATCGAGGAAGGCCACAGTTGCGTGTAAATCTTGCCAAGATAGTGTTGTGTGTAGTGAAAGATTCCTTTGATGATTTATATAACATAAAAACAAAATATTTCACATAAGAGTCTCGAGTGTTACATTCTACCCCCCTTAAAATGAATTTCGCCCTCAAAATTCGTCACTTTTAACAAACAGATGAGGATTCCTCTCCCTCATCATATCCTCAAGCTCCCATGTAGCTTCTTCTAATTGGTGGTTACTCTATAAAACTTTCACCAATCAAGTGGTCTTGTATCGTAGGAATTTTTTGCTACAATCCAGAATATCTATCGGTTGTTCTTCATAAGAATGATCTTGCTCCAGCGGTACAACTTCTGAGCTATGTACATGTGAAGGATCAGGTATGTACTTTCTTAGGAGAGATACATGGAACACATCGTGAACTTGAGAGAGATTCGGTGGAAGCGCCAATCGGTAAGCTACCTTCCCAATATGATCCAGTATTTTGAAAGGACCGATATATCTAGGGCTCAACTTCCCCTTCTTTCCAAATCTCATAACTCTCTTCCAGGGAGATATCCGTAAGAACACTTTATCGCCCACTTCAAACTCTAGGTCTTTTCTTCGGTTGTCGGCATAACTTTTCTGTCGACTCTGAGCTGCTCTTATGTGTTGTTGAATAGATCTGACCTTTTCTGCCATTTCATCAATGAGATCAGGTCCAAATAGCTTTCTTTCCCCAACTTTATCCATGCAAGTTGGAGTCCTGCATTTCTTTCCATAGAGAGCTTCATAAGGAGCCATCTGAATACTGGAGTAAGAGCTATTATTATAAGAAAATTCCACCAATGGTAGGTGATGATCCCAACCACCTTTGAAATCCATAGAGAAAGCTCTCAACATATCTTCTAGAATTTTAATTGTTCTCTCAGACTGACCTTCTGTCTGAGGATGATAAGCAGTGCTGAAACTCAACTCTGTATCCAGAGTATGCTGAAGACTTCGCTAGAACTTCGAGGTAAATCTCGGATCCCGATCAGATATAATAGAATGTGGTACTCCATGCAATCTTACCACTTACTTTACATATATCCTGGCAATCAGATCCAGAGAGAAATCCTCTCTAATAGCAATGAAGTGTACAGACTTTGTAAGACGATCAACTATGACCCAGATAGCATTATTTCCTTTGGATGTTTTAGGAAGTCCTGTGACAATGTCCATAGTGATGTTTTCCCATTTCAATTCGGGTATGGGTAATGGTTGTAAGATCCCCTTAGACTTATGTCTCTCAGATTTAACTTGCTGACAAACCAAGCATCGAGAGACATATTCAGAAACATCTTTTTTCATTCCATCCCACCAGAAGTACTCTTTCAGGTCCCTATACATCTTCATGCTTCCAGGATGAATAGAGAATGAAGAACTATGAGCCTCATCCAACAGGTCCTTCATTAATTCAGGGATGGTAGGAACACAAACCCGATTCCTAAACATTATTATCCCATCACAATCAAGGTTGAATTCAGGAACATTTCTCACTTTCTTTTGTAACTCGACATCTTCTTTCTGTGCCTCTTTAATTTTCACATGTATAGATGGTTGAACATTCATTTGAGAAAGATAAGATTTTTCCCCTTCCATTATAATTCCAAGATCCATTCATTGTGAATCAATAAATATTGGATCTTTTTTGATCCTCATCATGGATAAACTGGCATGGTCTTGTCGACTTAATGCATCTACCACCTTGTTTGCTTTCCCAGGGTGGTAATGGATTGAGCAGTCAAGAATCCTTAATCAGCTCCAACCATATTCTTTGGCGCATATTCAGCTCCTTTTGTGTGAAAATATATTTTATTCTCTTATGATCAGTATAAATATCACACCATTCACCATAAAGGTAATGTCTCCAAATATTTAATGCAAAGATTACCGCAGCTAACTCCAAATCATGAGTTGGGTAATTTTGCTCATGTATTTTCAACTGTCGTGAGGAATAAGCTATCACCATATCATTTTTCATAAGAACACACCCCAATCCCTTCTTGGATGCATCACTGTAGATCACAAACCTTTCTCCACTACAAGGCTGTGTGAGCACAGGTGCACTGGATAACCTTCTTTTCAACTCCTTGAAATTCTTTTCACATTCCTCCGTCCATACAAACATAACTCCTTTCTGAGTCAACTTGGTGAGTGGATTAGATAATCGTGAAAAATCTCTCACAAAACATCAATAATATCCATCCAAACGAAGAAAACTTCAGATCTCAGTTACTGTTTTTGGTCTCGACCATCTTTCGATAACCTCTGTTTTTGCTGGATCCATAGATATCCACTCTTTTGAGATTATGTGACCCAAAAATGAAACATTTTGATGCCAAAATTATCAATTGGTAAATTTTTCATAAAGCTTCTCCTTTCTTAGGGTCTTCAATATAATTCTCAAGCGATCTTCATGTTCTTCCTTGCTCTTTGAATAGACATGAATATTGTATATAATGACTACCACAAACTGATCAAGATAGTCTCTGAAGACTCTATTCATCAGATCCATGAAGATAGCAGGGGAATTAGTAAGACCAAATGGCATCAATATAAATTCATAGTGTCCATACATTTTACGGAAAGCCATCTTTGGTATATCCTCCCTTTTGACCCTTAATTGATGATACCTTGAATGAAGATCAATCTTGGAAAAGTATTGAGCTCCGCGTAGTTGGTCAAATAGGTCATCAATGCATGGGAGAGGATATTTGTTCTTGATAGTGATCTTGTTAAGTTCTATATAATCAATGTAGAGTCTCATTGATCCATCTTTCTTCTTAACAAACAGAACAGGTTCTCCCCAAGGTGACGCACTAGGGAATATAAACCCCTTATCAATATTCTCTTAGAGTTGCTTCGTCAATTCCTGCAACTCAATTGGGGCCATTATATAAGGTGTCTCTGAAATAGGCAAAGCATCCGGTACGAGTTCTATTGAAAACTCAATTTCAAAATTCGGTGGAAGACCTGGTAATTCCTCTAGAAAGAAATCATCAAACTCCCGTACAATGGGAATATTCTTAATTGTGAGTTTCTCACCAACCATTTGAGATAAATAACCTTCATTTAGTGGAATCAATACCCATAAAATGGAAGAAATTTCTACTGGAAGGTTGTGTTCATCCTTGCATCGATAGACAATCATAGATTGATCTGGAATATGAAATGTGACTTCCCTTCGTTGGGAATTGATATGAGCTCCATGTAGAGAAAGCCAATCCATGCCAAGAATCACATAAAATTCCACTATAGGAAGGATCACAAGATTTGTAGGAATCACTTTCCCACAAACTTCAATCAAAGAAGAATTATAAACTTTTGATGCGACTGTTGTGCCATTAGGGGTTGTCACAGCTAACTCAACATCTTACTATTGAGGTAATAAGGTGATATCCTTAGAAAATTCTTCAGAAATAAAAGAGTGGGTGGATCCAGAATCAAATAAAACATTTTCTACTTTAGAGTGTATGGTAAGTGTACCTTTCACCAAATCATTATCGTACTCCACATCGCTGATAGAAATTGCATGTGACTTTCCTTTGTCTTTAGCCTTAAGAGTTTGTTGACGTCGACCATCATCATCAACCATTGGATTAGGGCATTTATTGGCATAATGTCCCATCTCCTTGCACTTGAAAAATTGATGTGTAGTAGGTTTATTTTGTGTATCCCTTCCTTTGTTTGCATCATTAGACATGTTCTTCCCATCATCGCGACATTCAAATGCCCGATGAATTTCCTTTCCACATTTGAAACATTTACTTGTTCCTTTAAGACAACTCCCTCCATGGTTCATTCCACACTTTGTGCATAAGGGAAAGCTCATCTTCTTTTCAGTGTGCTATTTAGATTTTCCTTTGAATTCTATTTTCCTCTTCTTATCAAACCCATACGACTTATGGGTTACACCAATCTCCATCTAAACTTTGAGAGCACATCGAACGATTTCCTCGTAGCTATTGAAGTCCCTTATGGCTAAGGCCCTTCTAAGACTTAGTTTTAAGCCACTAATGAATCGATCGATCTAACTCTCAGGTTGGATAATAATACCAGAAGCGTACCTTGCATGTCTTGTAAAATTTCCTTCATAGGCACCAACAGATTAATCATCCTTTTGCTTCAGTTCAAGAAACTCTTTCTCCATCTTTGTTCGGAAAATACTAGGTAAGTACTTATTGAAAAATTATTTCTTGAACTCATCCCATTACATGGACTCAATTTCATCCCTTTGCCTCGTATTCTTAATAAGATTCCACCATTGATTAGCATCACCCCCCAAACGATAAACTGCTAGGATGACTTTATCATGCTCAGAACATTGAAGAACTGAAAATATCATTTCAGTAGTACTAATCCATTGTTCAGCAACTAATGGATTAGTAGACCCGCTGAATGAAGGTGGACGCTGTCTCATGAAGGATTCAATAGAATGTTGCTCCTTCCTTTGATCGTTTGGAAGTCTTTCATGATTCATAGCCTGAGAATGTTGTGTGAGCATGGCTACAAGATTTTTCATTCCATCTCCCATAACGTTTGGTTGCTCAGGGGGACAATCATTGCATTTCCCATCATATTCCGCATTAACACGGTTCCTTCGGGTTCCATCCATTGACTAAAACCAAGAAGAATAGTGTGAGCAACACTAATTATAATAGGAAAACAATATAATCAAGAATAGAATTTCACACATAAGGTCTTATCCTAGGTTATTCATGGCCATTTCTAAAACACTAATATTGTGTTCTATGCTTAGACTTATCCTTAGGGTTCTTACTAAGGCTTTTACATCCTAGTTTCCAATGGTTGACTATACCTTTCCCCTGATACCAAATGTAGAGACCTGAAGCTTGACGTACATGGACATTACATTACTTTTGCGGAATACATAGTATATAACACACACACACACAAGGATCATAATAGTTTAGTGTCTTTGGAAACTCGAAATATAATCTTCTAATCGTGGTGAAAGATCTTCAACATCTCCCATAAAGATCTTCCCTTTTTTTACCTAAAACATTTATTTATATCCCGGGGAAAAGAAAACATAAAAGGGTGAGCTCAAATGCTCAGTAAGGGTAAAAAAATGAAATATCAATCACATCATATACATAATCACATAACTTTTGGAAATATTAACCTACAAAAGAGATCATAATTTCATAAAATGGGATAAATCATAGTAGTGAAATGTAATCCCAATTATCATAACTTAAAACATGAAACTTTGTGGCTTACACACATAATCATAGAGAATCATTTCTTATTAGTCAAGACTCATTTCCAAGACTATCTTAGTGGACAAAGTCCCTTTCTGAACCGAGTTCAATCCTGGTTTCATTCATGTTTCACTGAACCGGTATAACCTACCGTTCCAGCCATGTTTATCTCATGAGATATAAAATCTTTACCCAATGCATTAGAGGGAGATATAGGTCCCACCCATTTCATAATGAAACCATTCTTATGTGTGCCACAAAAATCATAAATCATACATCATTGCATAACCCATGTAATAAAAATGGAATTCTTAAACATCTTGAAATCATAAAACAATTCATATTAGATAAATGAATTCATAAAAATAATTCCATCACAACATAATCAAATCAATGTAATTATAGGGATAGAATCAGAACCCTATATTATCTTAGATGGAAAATAATTTTGATAAAACACTTGAACTCCATTCTTGAAGAAAATATCCTTTCTACTTTAAAAACAATTTTCTTTTCTTAACATGTCATACAATTTTAAACTAAAAGAAGTTGATTAAAAATAAACTTGGAAACTTGTAAAGGAATATTCTTGGAAATAATGTTTTAAAAATCCATTCATGCCGTATAAGTTAAAAAAACATTCTTCTCGTACTTTTCTCGGAAAAGTCAAAAAGTACCTCGTACGATAAACGACAAAGGATTCCTTTCATATATTTTACTAAAAACTCACCAAAGGGTAAAATTGGATTTAAACAATTGTAGGTTGATCGAAATAATATTACATATTGAGGAAACATGTATGTGGATGATAAAATACACCCCAGTAAATACCAAAGTATAAACAGTCTTGGATAAAAATGAGATTGTGATATTTTCCCTTACCGTAGGTCTGATTTGCTTCGTAAGTGTCCAAACCTCCTCTATAATGATTTAGATAAAGTCATTTACTTTTTACAGAATCATATTAATTGTTATTATATCATATATGGTTCACTTATGACTTTATATTACCCGTTCTTTTGTAAAATCATGTTAAAGTAGCATTTTGGGTAAAATCGTCTAATTTGTCATTCGTGTTTTAACTTGTAATTATTCATATGAATACTTAGATCATGATTACTTAATTCCATAATTTAAAACATGATTTATATATAATATATATTCAGAATATACATATATATAATGGATCGATAACTGGAAAGAAATACACCGTTCATGGAGACGGTAGGCCATACGTACGCATGAACGCTGTTTTCGTTTCTTTATTGAATTGAGTGGAATTCAGTAGATGACATAAATATATATATACATAAATCCAGTAGTATTATTATGTCATATATTTCATGACTACTTATTATATATACTTTATAATCATTCATGAATGGTTAACGTGGAGAATGAATCTCATCACTTCGTGGAGACGGTATTCCGTACGTACGCACGAGCGATGATATCGTTCTCATGATCGTTGAATTGTATTTTAGTGTATTTATACTATTTATGAATCAATATCACTTTAAAATAATCATATATAGTTATTATTTACACCATTATACCCATCCAAGTAAGGTGGTGGTGGAAAATAGATTACACCACGGCGTGGAGACGGTATTCTATACGTACGCATGCGCGGTGATTTTGTTTTGCATAGTATGGATAGATGTTTAAATAGTGTTGTTTCATACTTATAATAACATATAAGTATATGAGTGATACTGATGTTATTACTTCATAATTAAACAACCTAAGAAGATGAAGTGGAAGAAGAAATAAAGATGAAAGAATCGGTAACGGACATTACCTCTTCTTTGAAGCGCCTCTTTGAGATCTCATTTTAGGGCACTACAATTGGTCTTTGAGGAAGACCGGAACCTCTAGGATGTTTATAGGGAAGTGTAGAAGGGAATTTGTCATGGGTTTGTAGATCTTGAAGGCTCAATGTGTTGTGAGGAAGAGAGGGAGGGGGTGCCCTTTTATAATGGTGGAGAGGGGCACCATTGGAATAACAAAAACAATTATTTTATTATAAAGTCAAATTTAGTTTTAAATAGCTCCAAATTGATTTCATTTAAAGATAAAGTGGTGATGGGTCTAAATACTCTCATCCAATAGAATTTAGATATGTTTAGGTTCCTATTTTAACCTTATCATTTAGATTTAACATTAAGTAAAATAATTTTACTTTTACCGTGTCTTCTTGTGTTCTTATACTATAAGGTTAAAAAACTTACTATATGAAGACAAAAGAACCCCAAGTTGTTTATTATTAATATATATAACCTTATGTAAGTAATTTGGCCGGACCGTAGATTTTTATGCATAAAATAACAATTAATAATATAATATTTGTTTTAAAAACAATTTTATGTCAATTTTGACACTATTTTATAATTGATTTTTTTGAAACTCATAACAGAATGATTAGTTCAAAAAAAGTTAATTAAATCAATAATAACATGTCCTATTAACCTATAAAATAATTTTAATTCATAAAAAGTCTCAAATTAAATTTATTTGGGTATTTATAACATAAATTATGTCAATATTTCATTAATAAGATAATTACTGCGTTATCGTTGTGTCATAAATAAATTAAATTATTTAATGTCTAAAAATTACAAATAAAATACCATTATGTAGGAAATCTTTTTAGATTTCTAATAAATATTTATAGTCGAATTTATCTTATGTATAACCCCATATTACAAATGTTTTAGTTATTAATTGTTGATTTTAACTATTTCAACCCTTCTTTAAATAAATTAATAATAAAGGTCCTAATCTAATCCAAGTGTGGCTAAATGATCATATTTTATTCCTAAGATTATTTTTGGTCGAATTACACTTGTCCAATTAAATTAGGACATGTGTTAGGGTAATAATAATATCATTTTTACCCTTAATTACCATATTTACTTTTAATCGTGGTAAAAAAAGTAAAAAGTTACTATTCACCAAAAAATTATTTTCATCTCATTGAACCACATTTTACTTACTAAAATCAATTGTGACTCTCGGATTTTTGAAATTCCACTCACAGAAGCGGTAAAATTAAGTTTTATGAAAAATTCAGTTTTTTAACAACCACTTAGTAGTTTCACTATTCATCAAAAATTGAATGTTTTTAGAAAAATACCAAAATTTCACCCTAGGATAATTTCGATATTCTGAGTCCAAAAATGAAGTCCATTTTGAAAAATAAAATTTATAAAATTTTAAAAAGTGGTTATTACTATTCATAACCGCTAGTTTTAATAATATTTTAATAGCATATCATTGTTTAGTGAAACTCGGTATTGCGTATGACGCAAGCTATCGAGGAAGGCCGCGGTTGCGTGTAAAGCAAGCCAAGCTAGTGTTGTGTGTAGTGAAAGATTCCTTTGATGATTTATATAACATAAAAACAAAATATTTCACATAAAAGTCTCGGGTGTTACAAAAAATCACTCATATTAGGCCTTATAAAACTATTAGGATTCATGTTGGTAATAGAATAATGGAAACAATTATCATAGATAGAAAATAAATTATAGCCAATATTTTATCTCTTCACCTAGAGAAAATTGATGCAGTCATAATTGGGTTTCCAGCCATTGTGAAAAAATCTCCTCTTATGTTTTTTGAAAATAGAAATATAGTGTTGGATGGGAGAGATAGAAATGATTTTTTATGTCTTTATAAGAAAATGTTTTCATGAAGGAGATAAGTCGCAAAATATCAAAAGAAAACAGGAAATAAAAAATATAACATATCTTAGAGAAACACCAAATTGAAGGAGGAAAAGTTAAAAATCTAGTGAAAATAGATTAAAGATTTATGAATGATAGATGAAGAAATTTATTATGTTTAAATAATAATATTTATTGAATTTATTAAAAATATTAGAGTATTTAGATATGTCTGTAAATATTTTACCATTTTTAAGAAACTAATAAAAATCTTCCTTGATGAGTTTATCTACAAAATCACTAGTTTAGAAGAAAATTATGATTTATCTCTTGATTAATGAAATAAATTATTATTTCATATGATATGTGGAATTATCCATCATTATAAAAGTATATGAAGAATGAAATCTACTATTATGCTACGAGAAAGATGAAAAATATAAATTGAGATCATGAGTTGGTGGAACATAGTGAATTATATTATTAGGAATTTAATGTTGAAAAAATTAAAGAATAATGTTTCGAATCTCTAAAAATTATAGAAAATAATGAGGATAGTTTGAATCCATGATCTCGCATAAAACATTTGATAGTGGAGGAATTGGGACTTTTCAAATGAATAGTCTTATGATGAATGTTTGGGTTTATGAAGATGACTCTAATGGATTTCCTCAGTGCAATAAATGAAACAAAACATATTGGGATGATAATAAATCCACTGGTGGTAAGAAAATAATTGCTGGAAATAGAAGAAGTATATAATTTAAGAATACTAAGTATGATTTTTCTAACAATAATTCATCAGAAGATTAAAATGAAATTAATTCAAGTTATTTATTTTTTCTGTGAAAAATAAATAGAATGTTTCCATCAACAAATAATAAAGAGGGGAAAAACATATAGATAATATCAACTCTGGTCATAACTCGTTAAAGGTATTGATCGAAACACAAAATAGATGATCTTGAATAGATTTTTGAAGAAGGGTACTGTAATAAAAATGAAACAAAGAAATATTTCCTTAAATAGAAAGATGATTATACACTCATATCACAAACCTCAAACTAAAATTTACTGAAAAATGACATCTGGTGGAATGTCTTGAAACAATACTAACCAAAACTGAAGAGTTGGATTATTTTATTTTTAATAACCAATCATAAAGGGATGGTCATTAGTGGAAAATATCTTAAATCCAAAATCCAATCCACTGTAACTCTTGATCTTATACAATATGATCTTTGTTGGTCAATTAGACATCAATTAATAAAGGAATATTTTTAGTTTATCACTTTTTTTAATGACTTAACTCCAAGGATGAATATAAATTTTATGATTCATAAATCAAATGAATTATAACTTTTCAAAATTTTATTATGAAAATAGTGTGAGAGATGGGTTTTTATAAACCGAAGATGATAATAGAGAATGAAAATTATATTAATAGAAATTATTTTGAATCCAATATCATAAAACATGAAATAAATCATCAATAAAGTTATCCATACACTCCTCAATAAAATATAGTGGTAGAAAGGAAAAATATAATATTACTAAAAATGGAATGAATTATCTTGTATGCATTTATACTTTCTAGAATTATCTAAAGAGAAGTTTCTAAAATTGTTGTTCATGTTAAAAAAAGACTTTTTTATATCCATGATAGAACATGAATCCTTTTGAGATATTTTATATGAAAATTATTTAAATAAAAAAGATCAAGGAGTTTGGGAGTCATTTATTAATAAGTATAAAAAATATTAATCTTGTAAAATTTGTTGAAAAAGAAGATGTAGGAATATTCATGGGACACTCATCAGTATGAAGAAGAAACCAATGGTGGAAGAGATCTCAACAAATTTTGGTGTATTTTTATAATTTCATTGTTATTTAGAATCCAACATACATGAGGAATTTTATTTAACATTCTATTGAAGATATAATAAAGACATCTAATGAGAAAAAAATAATATAAATTTAATAAAAAAAATTACATGATGATTTAGGCTAATCGTGTGATGTTCATAGTGAAAAAGCTATAAAGGTAATAAAATTGCATACCCTTTAAAATAATCTTGAATATGAAAATATCCTTGGAAATAATAAAGAATAAGTTCATTATAAATGAATTTTGCTGTTTGAAAATAAAACATCACTTATCTCACAGGTGGAACAAAAATTAGTTTTAGAAAATTTTGAACATAAAGATTGGATTGACTCAATGGATAAATGGTTAGATTATACTAAGAATATTGACTCTTGGGAACTTATTCAACAAACAAAATGAAATAATATTATTGGGAAAATATGGGTATTTAGAATCTAGTTGAATGAAAATGGATAAACTTCAATAACCCAAGCATGATTTTTTTTGATTTGGTTACTCACAAATGTATGTTTTATATTTTTAAGAAAAATTACTGCCACTTCAAGATTAGAAACAATTTGACCATTTGGGATATTCATTATATTTTTTTTACAAATTTTAGAAGATGTATGTCAATTCACCTTTCATAAATAGAAACATTTAATAAAAACATTTCTTAGATAAACCTTGTGGGTTTTTATTTGGAAAATATAGAACCAAGGTTTTCATGTTAATGAAATCCTTGTATTAGTGAAATAGGATCCATGAATGTGGTTTTAAAAACATGATAGTATCACAATGAAGATAAACATTAACAAATGAAATTTTGAATGTAACATATATATGATGGAGAAAACTATGGCACCCAGTTTTTAATTTTTATGTTGATAAAATAAAATTTATATGGGAAAGAGATAAATATTTTATGCATATTGCATAATAAATAAATAAAAACTTTGATATATTAATTCTTATATAATTATCTTTTTTTTTTGGGTTTAGAAGTTTAATATAAATAGTTTTCATTTATCATAGTAAATGTCTTATAGGGAGTTGTAACAATTTTTTTGTATTGACAATTACAAATAAATTTTAACTCCAATTTCTGATGTCATGAAGATTATTAATGCTAAATCATGGAATTATGTGAATCATGATTAATTTTTAAAGATGATATGAATTTTGTCTATATTGCATATTCAAGGTTAGATATTTTTTATGTTATTAATTTTTTCACAATATGTCAATGTGATCTTAAGGAATCTCACATGATGGAAGAAAAAAGAACACCTAGATATGGAAAAGGAACATCTTCATATGGTATGTAGTATATAGGAAATTATGATATAAACCTTTTCGAATACACTAATCATTATTGGGATTGAGTTTATAATGAATAAAAAACAAAATTATAAGTAAAATTTTATTGGGAGAATTTTCCATGATATGGCATATTAAGAAACCAAATTCAATTACTTTGAGTAAAAAATAAGAAGAATATATTTTTGCCACCCATTATTGTAGGGAAATGTCTTAGATTAATGTTAATTTTGAATATTTGATGATGAATATTTATAAACCGTTGATGATTATTTATGATAATCAGAGTGCCATTAATCGTTCCAGAAATCTAGTATATTATATTAGATCCAAGAATAATGATATTATGTTTTACTTAATTAAAGAGAAAGTTAATGGTGATTTTTTTTCGAGAGTAAATTTATACAAATTATCAAATTGATGATGTTTTTAACCAAGCTATGTGGTGAAAAGAATTCTTATAATTGAGTCTACAACTAAATTGTCAGACTCCACCATAGACTTCCTAAATTTTATAGAAGGCCACCCACTATGATTTGGATTTTGTTGTTAATGGTGGAGAGTGAAAACACCTATTTATAATGGGAAATGTATTTAATGATCTATCTATTATGAATATGATCTAGTGAATATCATAAAATGAGGGTAAAATAAAAAAACATTATGAGAAAAAAAATTAATTATGATTTAATCTAAACATGGCCTAAAATTTTACTTCCAATGAGGGATAAGATTCCATAAAAATTATTAATTTTTCTACATAGCACGTCATCATGAAATTATATATTAGAAAGTATATGATATGATTACAATTTTATTAATATTTGAGAATTGTAATTTTTTGTAAATAAGAGTTATTAAATAGTTTTGAGTGGTTCAATGTTGATAAAATTGTATCCAATAAACACAAAGGTGGATATTTATGATCTATTTTAATGGTTTCATAATTTTTTTAGTTTTTTGATAAAATATTTTTAATTATTTTCTTGTTAATCATGTGAGAATGTATATCTAGACGTTAATAAAATAGTTGTTATGAAGATGCTGGAGGAAGTAAGAAAATTTTCTTATCATTGTTAAGAAAAATTATTTTACAGTCTAGTGATGTTAAACTATTCAATAAGTACCTAACAACATGAAAACATCATGATCCAAGATTGTTTAAAAAGGGGGAGATCGATATTTCCAGATGTAAATTTATACACATCGTTTTTCCTAAAGGATTAGAACTTATGTTTACAGGTGTAGGTTTATAAAATTGTATTCACAATTCAACTAGATGAGGAGTTTTAGGAAATTTTTTCCAGATGGAAAATGATCATAAAAATAATTTTTTAATGGAAACAGTTGTACACCTTTGTTACTAGACATTGACCATAGGACAAGTGCACGAGAGGGAGATTTCCTGACACAAATTTTCAAACAAATTAATCCATATATACCAAACACATAATGAATGGACTTAGATGAAGAAGTATAAATCCCATAATAAAATATGCTCAATAATGTCCCCAAGAAATTACTGGATTCATGTCATTATAAGGATAACTTGTGATGTTTTTTTATTGGTATATACAAAGGGTGAAAATGTTAAATTTAGATAAATTAAGAAAAAATGTTGGGAAATATATAAATGTCATTGGACCCATAATTTTGATATGATAAAAGTATTTAAGATTTTCAAAAAATTTATCAATTGAATTTTACAAATTTAGTATTAAAAATTTTAGATCGTGGTGGTTTTAGAGTGAAATTTTATATGATGTTCAATTTTTTTTTGTTTTTAAAGGGTGTATGAAGTTAATGGTTGAAATTTTATGAAGAAGGACAACAAATCAAGTCCATCAGATGGATGATTACAAGATTGTTTACTTGTTAGGATTTTATAAACTCCATCAAACCGAGGATTGTTAAAAAGGGATTCAATTGAACAAAATATGATATATGATGATCAGATTGATAGAGCTAGAAAAATATATTCCTAAAATGTTAGTAGAAAACATTGTCCAAATAGAGTTTTTCAGAAGCTTTAAATAAATTTTTAAATCCCATTTGAGTTATACTATTTTGCTTTTCTTCAAAAAAATTTCATCTGTGCAGGATAAGGGTGATTAAATAAGTTACATAACAATTATGTATAGAAATTTAGAAGAAATTTTCAATTTTTTTGTGATTTCATGAAGGTAAACACTATTTTAGAATATTGTAGAATGATATAGATAATTAAAATAAGATTATATTAAGCAGGAAAATAATTTTTCCCACATTTTCTACTCTAGTTTCAACTATAAAAAGGGTGTAAAATTACAAAATGTACATTTCACTGTTCAGAAGGGAAAAAATGTGAACCTCTAATTTTTTTAGACTGAATTTCCTACCATGTATAAATTTTAGTTAATGAAAAGTGGAACTGATCACATCAGACATTGTTTGCAAAGATAACATTACTAGATGGAGTTTTGAGTCAAAAACAGAATAGGGTATTACTGAACAATGTTATTTAACAGAGATACCATATAAATAATATCAATAATTCCTTGAACCTTTGTGAATGAAATTCTTTTTGTGGATAGTGTGAAACATTATGTAATAAATTTATTGAAAACACGAAAACTTATTTGTTTTTATGGTAATAATATACCCTATTATATTTAAAATACTGTTATGAATCATAAAACATTATACTATAAGTATGGAATAGTCATTATATGATTAGTATATATATAGAGTTATGATAGATGTCATTGATTCAAATGAAAGATGAATTGGATTAAACTAGATGGATCATACCCATTGAATCCCATTTATGAAAGCCTCCAAGGGAGATAATATCTCCATGACTTTCTTTTCACTAGTAAAATCATAGATTTAATGACTAAAGAATGAATGAAACTGTTTATAATATATGTACCAGCCTATGGAGATCATGACCCAAACTATATTTTCCAACCCACCACCATGAAAATCTATTTATCGCACATAGTACCCATAGGGAATTCACTAGTGAAATAATGTGATATATATCTTGACCCTAACAACATGAATTTGTATATTTTATTTTCTATGAAATAATTTTTATATTTATTCAATATTTATTTTAATTTACAAATTATTAAATAATGATTGTGATAAAAATTTAATTTCAATATGACGAAAATCAAGTTTTATTTTTGGGTAATAAGAAATACCTATTAAGACATTCATTTTAATGAAATCATGAATTTTAAAAATAAAATAAATTTAAATAAAATATTAAAATTAGATAATATTTATTGTGTATAGTCAATGGTAAATTTTTACTAAGTCAAAAATAATGGTTAAAATGGTCGTAAAACAATCTTCTGAAGTAACTTTTTTATATTAAAAAACATTTAAAAGAAATGTGAGAAACTCATAGCTAACGAGATTAAGAAGAAAAAAAACTATAAACTTATTAAAGAAAAGTTGCAGCCAGTTAGAATGAGACTCTATAAAAATTGTTCAGGGGAGAGATTTTACTAGGATTTCTAGATCATCCTTCAAGATTTCTTTATAATGAAATGAAATATTGTCCCAAAATTATATATATTACTTTTTTCTATTCTTCCTCAAGTAGAACCCTCTAATCAATGTGAGGGCTTTCTTGCCAATCCACTCACATTTCACTCTGGTAGTGTCCACTCGGAGAAAGTTTTTCCATAATTTGATCAACATCTTCCTTTTTCTCCTTAATCATGATAAGGTACTCCATGTTTTCTTATCCCTTGTGCATGAGGAGTTCTATGTTATGATCTAGAGCCACGACTTCCTATCACTAAGGACTTTTAGGGGTTCCTGCCTCTTGCTACTATTCATAATGTTGTGAAACCTCTTTCAGGATCATAAAACTTTTTTTTATAAAAAATATAATATCTTTCAATATATGAATATTTAAATTTAAAAAAATTAATAGCTAGGGATTTATTTGGATAAAATAAAAAATATTTTTTCATTAACCAATTTAAAATTATCCAGTAGGGAATTTTTCAACATTTTCTAATATGGTCAAATTTTATGGAAAGAATTAAATACCGTATAAAAATAAGGCATTTTCTATGAAATAATAACGATCAAAAGGTGATGTAATGTATGTTATAAAAGATATATACAACCAAATATATATTTCAACTATAAAATAATTTTATTTTCATTTATATGAATAATTTGATAAATCTTGTATGAATCATCAAAAACCTATAATATAAATTAGGGTTTTAAAATAAATTCATTATGCACATGATTCACTTCAACATCACCAAGAGAAATATTTCAATGATTTTGGTTATTTTACTTATTAAATAATGAAAAAACTTCTCTTTGGGGTAATACATTGGATACAATCATAGGGTGTTTTGTGATTTTGATTACTTTATTTTATAGGTTCCAAAACATTTTTTAGGAAATTATAATGAACTACCCTCTTTATTCCATTAAAATACCACCAAATATCGAATTTACATACACTAAAAAAACATATATCACATTATTAATCATAATATACCACACTAGAGCACAAAACATGTTCCCTAATGCTCTTGACAAGCTCCTCCCAAGCTTCTAGAAACACCCTCACATGGTGAGGGGTCCTCTCATCTTTATTTAAGACCATTCTTTATTTTATTCCTTTTTGTTCGGAATTAATAATGTTGGGATATGTTTCAAAAATAATTCAACCTGTAAATTTTATTTCCAAATAAATATCCACATATTTTCATTGGATTTAATTCTCCTCATTGATTTATCTAGCTACAAAATATTCACCCTCTCTCACAGCCCTTATCTAGGTCTTCCATGGCCTAACGACCAAGCCCTCTAGTTTCGTCCCTCCCTCTCTATTGAGGGGTAGGGGTCTCTCAATCATGGATATAACCATTTTATAGATTCACTTATATATCAATAAAATCTTACTCCCTTCCAAACCATCGATCATGCCACCAAATTCCCCTCTTCTTTCTATGGCTTCCCAAAGCTATTGTTATCCATTTAGAAGTCCACCATGGCATCTGACATACAAAGGTACTTAATGGTGGATCATTTTTGTCATAATAAAACATATATCAATGTATTACACTATATTATCTATTATTCATGTAGTTTGAAACATCACACTATTATTTCAATACAATACCCTCAATATATTCTCATCAGATTTAAGAATAAGGATGACCTTGTCACTACCTAGACAGAAAACAGACAATGCTTCCCTGAGGCTTGGTTTTTTCTCTTCCAATGGTATTTAAACATTAATTTGAGATGTATACTCTTAAAAAAATTTGGGTAAAAATTAAAAGTCTTATAATTTCATTTAAAAACACTTCAGTTCTCTTGATGCTTGGAAACATGGTCGGTAGGTTCTTTTGTTATGATAAACAATCGTGATCCCTTTGCCACCCAATTTCTCTGTGCATTTATGTGGAAATTGATGTTTACAAACTAATAGTATATATTGGGTAGATTGTGATCAAGAATGAATACCAATTAAAATAGAGGTTTTTTATCATTGGATTGATTTATGCTTCTCATGTAGCTGTCTAGGTCATCTCCAATAGGTATGCTGGAATATTGCAGTTGTAAGAGGATTTTATTCTACGTACCCATTTTGTGATTTAGAGGAAATGGGTAATGATATTATGAGATAATATGTGTCTATAATATATTTTACCTCACAATACAGACTGGGTTTGGATAATGGTAATTAAGGAAACAACCTTTCAAATTTAGTTGGTGTGAAGGGGGCTTTAATTGTTGATTTAGGTGGCCAAATTCTAGAAACATCAGCCATCCCATGGCCTATATCTTTAGGGTCCAATGAATAGATTTATCTAATGTCTATAATTTTTTTCAAATATGAAAAAAAATAATTCCAATGTATATAATAGTGTTCATAACATAGTGGAACCAGGGGATGGACAAGGGTCAAACATCAGAATTACAAAAATATTGTCCTATCCCCAGTGAAATAATCGTAAAAAAATTAGGCAATTACAATTTAGGCACCCAATTTTGTTTTAGAATAGGAGTAGTATGATAATCACCTAAATTTCATTCAAAATGGTATATCAAAAGGGAATGAAAAGATCAATGATGATAGCGACTATTGAGTTAATGTTAGAAGATAGACCTGGGAGAAGAAGGATTATTCATTACTTCCGAAAACCTATTACTACTCGATAAGTAGGAAAAGGTAAAAAATATGGGAATCTATAACATTCTTCACCTAATGAGTCCAAGGTAAGGATGGACACAACAATGGTGAATACATTTATTATAGGTATTCCAATATTAAGTTCTAGAGATGAAGTAATTTTTTCTAGTGATAAGTCTATAGTGTCTAACATGGTCAGGTTAGAAGGTCCTAATCTATTTGTAGGTTCGGGAGGTTGATGTGGTGTATAAGGAAATAAAGATGGGACATGATGACTTGATTATCCTCCTACATTATAAGGAAGAGATTTCATAGTGTGATTTTGATACCATCATTTCAAAGGATTATGTAGATAGAATGTATTAGAGGTTAATTAAAGCAGATCTTAATGATGAGTAGGTTGATTAGATCAATAAAAAAGGCATGGTACTGGCTCATGGAATAAACAAGGGAAAAATTTCACTAGAATAATATATTCATACCAGGGATAGAATGTCCTACAACATTGAATATTACAGTAAAGGTGATCTAGGTTTGCAGGTAACGTATATTACATAAATATTTTATTGGGTGGTTAATTCATATCTACTAAATATTTTTAAAATATATTGGTAAATTTTTATGTAGGTTGAAACATGGTACAACTTGTAATCTTTATAGTTTATCAGATTCCCTAAAAAGTGTATTCCAAAACAAAAATCTTGAAATATCAGGTTAAATAAATATTATACCCCCATTTCACTCTAATTAAATCATTTTATTTATCTTTAAGTACAACTGTTATGCTGGTTCAATTTTATGGATATTTTCAATGAAAAATATTTGTTGAGTGAATTATTTTACCCTTTTCCACTAAAGGGTATTCACCAATATGCTCCTATACATCATTTATTGGGTAATTCAATGTATTTAGGACACAATACACAATCATGGGGTAAATATCGATGAAATAAATTCTTATATTATATGATTTATGTGTCCCTGATATGTATGTACATGATATGATTATGATGGGTGTTTTTAGATTGCGCACCAATGCATTGGGTAATGTATTAATCTCATGAGATTCAATGTATGTTGAAGATGGTGTTATTCTAATCATACATTTTTAATGTATTGTTGTATAATGAAAACTTATATATAATAATCCATGATTAATGATGTTGCCACATTCCCATTATGCCTTTATGTTGTCATGTAATCTCATTCCCTATTGTTCATGATTTTAATTATCCCATCTTATGTTACATTGTTATTACTCTTGGGTCACATATATTAACATACCATATTCCATGATTTTTTTATTTCCTTATTTAGATGTATATATCACCCATTTCTTATGTATGTACGCAGTATATCCAAAGTCGTTTTAATTGAGAAGTGTAATATTGGAGGATTTTTAAGGTTCTTTTTGAAAATGTTAATATATTAGTGTATCAAGATGATGTTTTATGTACTTAATATCCCAAAGACACTAGGATTCTTGATCGTCATGGTTATACTAACTGTGATTTTATATAATAAATCATGAATCAATGTTTAATAAGGATATGGGTTTTCATAGTCGGTATTAAAGTATATTCTATTTATTTCTTTATTAGGAATTGAAAACAAAAGAAAAATTCTTAGTGATAATACTAAACAAATATAAAACATCCCTATGTATTGGTAAGGTATATAGTATGTTTATTCAAAGAAAATAAAACACTATATGGACACTAAAAATAGATAGTCTATGGAATAGATATACCTAGGGGATGAAACCTTAGAAACACTATATTAAGCGTAAATCAATAATAACATACTTTATAAAAATTGACATCACACTACACCAAGTTTGACACTCATATGTGTAATCTTCGGTAAAAACAAAATCTCATTATGGACCATTACTAAGATAAAAAAATCCAATATAAATTTTTATTTTGAAATAGATCTTGGATAAATTAGATTGAAGCCTAGAAAAATTTAATAATATATGTTATTTATGGGTATTTACTTTAATTTTCATAGTTTTCATTTCAATTTTTTTAGTAATTTTAAAAAATATCATTCTTAATTTTCCCTTTACTCTTGTCAAGAATCATAAATAGGTTGAATCATGTAAATAAAAAAATACAACATTAAATGTGGTGAATTACCAAAAGATATTCCAAACTGAAAGGGAGTAGGAATCCAAAAAATTATGAATATAATTTCTAAAATGAATCATGTATTGAACAAAAAATCTGAATTAAGAGGAATTCCACAATCCACCGAAAATAGTTAAGGATACAACTGAGAACATCATGCGACAAGGGAATTTGAATTGTAGTGTATCTTATAATCCATTATTTATGAAAGAATGAATAAGATATATAGAAATTTTATTCTCAATCATTCAATTCTATGATAAAGATAAGGTCATATATAATATTTATCATATATAAGGTGAATCTAATAAATGGTGAACGTTGGTAAAGAATACGAAGACAATGGAGGATGTCAGATCAGTGGTGTGAAAGGTATTAGAGGATTTTTTTATAAAAATTATTCTCACACTCTCTGATTGAGAATATGGTGGTAATTCCTTAGCCTCATAGAAAAGGATGAAGAATATATCCGGTTATAGGAATAAAATATTAAAAGTCATTCATGATATGCCTATTTTTTTATTACCCTTGAATATAATGTTGACCACTTCTTTAGAAGACTCATTCTAAGTCTATGAAGAACTTGGGAAATAAATGTCTTTGATAGTAATGAATAAATTGTCTAATTGCCCAAAATTTTGTAATTAATATCAATGATTCTCAAGGTTCTAATGGGGATACACAGTTGAAAGTGGAGTTTAATTTTTCTCTTTTGATGGAGAAATATTGTGATAAAATAAAATCTCACTATATGAATTTTCAAAACTTGTGAGATGAAATACAGGAGAAATTTGTTATAGGGGATGAAGAAATGATTTATGTGTGGAAAGTAAGGAATCCATGATAGAAATTCTTGATGGAAAAAAACCACTAATTTAATGAATGAGATGAATCATCCAGTTACCCCCATCATAATATCAAGTGTTTAAATTGATAGAAACAAGGACACTATGAAAACGACTTCCCTAAGATAAGGGTTTTTGTGAAAAATCAATGCTAACAAACTCCAAGGACGAAAGGGCGAGTACATGATATAAAATCCATAATGGTGGATGCAGAAAAAAATATAGCGATACGTATGAAAGTTATTCATTCATAAATATGAATCATAATTTTTTTGTTCCATTTATTTTTTTATCTCTTTCAATTTTATTAGAATTTTTAAAAAACTACCCCAAATCGTGGAAGTAGAGTTTTTTGTGGAAATATAAAAAGGGGGAATGACTAGATTATAGGTATATAACTCCTCCCATATCCATATATATTGGATGAAATTACTAGAAAACCTTTTCAAAAAACCTTTACCATAATTACATGATATTTTTTGAAAGGATTGGATTTTCATATATAGAGCCAACATAAATTTTTGAGAGAAGGAAATAATCATCCGTATCAAGAATCACCCTCTAAATCTATTCAAGTGGAATGATGATGATGAATTTTATTTGTTATCCTCATTTCATGATTGTATATTATTTCCCAACTAGGAATAGTTCCATTCACAAATCATTTAACCTAATGAAAAGATCATCATTTAATACATTCACTTTTTGAGGGAATACACTGAGGTGTTTCTGGAAGAATTTCCTAGTATTACACCTAGAAGAGAGGTTGATTTTTCAATCAAGATTATACATGGATATTTTCCAAAATCTACGAATGTTTATATAGTGTAAATTTTTCACATCATGTAACTAATGAAAATCAATATGAAATTATGAATAAAGGGTTTATGCACTTGAGTTCTTCACCGTGGGGTGCACCAGTCCTCTTCATCAAGAAGATTTATGGGCAAATACACCTCTAAAATGATTATAACGATATCAGCAAGATAATTATAAATAACCAGGATCCTCAACCACTGATTGATGATTTATTTGATTATCTATATGAAGATCATTATTTAAATAATATGGATATTCCACCGGGATATTATTAACTAAAGGTGAATAAGAAGGATATCCCCAAGTCTTCATTTCATATACGGTATGGCCACTAAAATTTCATAGTGATTCCATTATAGCTAATTAATTATACAAAAATTTTATGCAAATGATGAACAAAGCCTTTAGACCTCGAAAAAATTGGTGTAGACTTTATAAATGATATTCTTATTTATTCTAAAATAAGGGAGGAACATGATGAACATTTTAATATAGTACTAAGGACCCTAAGAAAATAAAATATGTATGAAAATAGGAGTAAACATTTGTTTTAGTTGGAGAAATAAAAACTCCTTGTGGATTTTAACACAAGTAATGAGATATATATGGATCCTTCAAAAATAGAGAAAATTGAATAATGACTAAGACCAGCATACATGATAGAAATTAGTAGTTTTGAGGGATTAGTTGGGTATTATAATTGATTTTTGAGAAAATTTACATGATTTTTAATCACCCTAACCATTCCTACTTATAATGGTGCTATTTTATTCCAGATTTATCTATGTGAGAAAAGGTTTAAAGAGCCTAAGAAGTGGGTTGTAACTTCCCATATGGTCCCATTACCCCACCAATGGGGAGGTATTGTTGATCTTAAATTATTCATCTAAAAAGTGATTAGGTCTTACATTATTGATTAATTAATAAATGATATCTTATGCATCTGCTAACTAAATATCCATGTTTAGAACTAACCAACTCATGATCTAAAGCTACACATAGTGATCTTTATATAAATATTTTGGTGGGATTGTCTCAATGGGTATATTTAGGATATGTATACAGACCGTAAGACCTCAAGAATGTATTCAATAAATAATATTTGAATATGTTTGTCAAATTTGATCATGGATTACAATTTTTCAATCGATTAAATCCCTAAAAAATCAAACAAAGTGAAAAAATCTCTGAGTAGAATAGATCCTGTAACTCTTTCCATGATGAGGATTTTAAAGGATCCAATCTTCTTGGGAATGAAATTGATGGATATGGGAATAATTATAGGATATTCATCCTAAAATACTCATGTAAATCCTCAACTATCCATTATCACGATGAATAAGGTGGGTCAGAATGATGATAAATTGGTATAAAAGAAGGTAGCTAATATTCTGATGTTCAAATTTACCGATGATGGAGTTATGAGTTTGGGAATCAGATACGTGTCCCATAAAATCTAAAACTAATAAGAGAACTTCTAGATGATTTTTGTAGATCATTATTATATCTTCATACAAATGTTTGTAGGATGCATAGATATTTCCTGAAAATTTTCTTGTGGGATAACATGAAGAGAGAGATTATAGAGTTTTTAACCTGATGCTTGTATTACGGTAAGTAAAGGAAGTACTAAAATTTTATAATCCTGTGACAAAACCAATACTAACACTAGTATGGATATGTAAAAATATAATAATGATTTTCATAATTGGACACAACGAGAAACCTAAAATAAATAATGCAATATGGGTGACAATCGAATGCCTTACCAAACTAGTGAATATCATTTCCCTCAAGTAAGATTTATCTCTGTAAAAAATCACCATGATATACAAAAGGGAATTGGTAATACTACATGGAGTGTCACATTATATTATATCTGATCGAGATCCAAGGTATACCTCATGGTTATGGATAATCCTTTAATAAGCATTGAAAATAGAATTGAGCTTCATCAGTGTATATCACCTGCATAGGGATGACCAGTTTGAATGAAAAATTAAATAAAAGAATATATGATAATATCATGTTGAATGAATTTCCAAATACCATTGTATCAACCCCTTACACTATTGGAGTTCCCATTTAACAACAACTTCCATTAAAGAATTTAGATGGAACCTTTTAAGGATCTGTTTGGGAAGAAATTTCAGGATCTAACACGATGGGAAAAATTTATTGAGAATAAGTTTATGAGACCTAATATTATCCAAATTATGAGATAAATGGTTTAAACCATCTGATTTCACATGAAATCTACACAATATAGACAAAAAATCTAGGCAGATAGTCATCAAAGGGTAATAGAGATTGAATTTAGTGATATTATGTTCCTTTATATATCTCAATGGAAATAACTCATGAGGTTTTAGAATAAGGTAAATGTCATTCTGGTATAAATTGACCACATTATGATATTTGATGGCATTGGAGTGGTGTCATATCAACTATCACTCTTAACTAACTAATTCTAATTATATTATGTGTTTCATGTATCACACTTGAAAATTCACATACCAGACAAATAGAAAGTAATTTTTTTTGATTCTATGATTAGAGAATTAATATTCATACGTGTAGCTAGTGAGGATATTAGAACATAGAGAGAAAGTTCTATGAAAAATTCTAACTCACCTGGTAAATTTTTTGTAATGGAACAACATGTTTGACGAAGCAAATTAGGAACTAGATGATTCATTGAAACAATAGAACCCACATATATTTTAGACCATGAGATGAGCTTTTTGAGCGTTTTTTTGAATGGGGGCTAATTTAACAAGACTAAATTTTATAAATAAAATTTCCTTTGTGGTTTAATTGGAGTCGTTATTAAGTAATGAAGTTATAGAAAACACATGAACTTATTTTGTTTTTTGGGAATATTCATTCATATAAGAATTAAATTATCAGTAAGAATAAGAACCATTGATAATATAATTGTTAAAAAGTGACCATATAATTAATATATATATATATATAGGGGTTTGATAATGTACGGTAACAATAATGAATGATGGGATACCCTAGACCAGAAGGATCATACCCTTTTAATCCAATTAATGAGAACATACAAGGGATATAATACATAATAGATTTTTTCTTAAAAAAACTATGTAAATATTTAAAAATTATATCATGACCAAAAATTTTTTGGGATGTGATTAAGATCATTGATATCATCCCAAACCAAGTTTGTTGAACCATCTTGTAGACAATCTCACTACCGCACACCTTACCCTAAGGGTTCTTGATGGTGTACTAAATAAGAAAAGAACACCAATAAATAATATTTTTTATTTTTTATTTTTTAATAATTATTCAACATATGTTTCCCTTCTTTATTTTAATTTATACATTTCTCAAAAACATGATCAATAAATATTAGATTTCCAAATAATAAAACTGAAATTTTATATTTGGGTAATAATTAATTTCAAATAAAAAATTACTTTTGTAAAATTAAAGACTATTAAAAAATATATATATTAATAAGGTATAATTATTAAATAATATTTATTTATTATAGTTGATAAGATAAATTTACCAAGTTAAAACTAATTTTTATTAGGGTCAGAAAAATGATATTGCCAAAAAACCAGTATCCTCATAATAAATGGGTATTTGAATTTAAAAATATAAATCCTAATATTTATATACTTATTCTCATAAAATAAATACTTTTTTGGATTCAACATGTCCAAAGTATTCAACATTTATGGTTTCATAATTTTCCTAGGCAATCAAATTTTCTGGTAATAATTAAACACTGTATAAAATTATGGTCTATATTAGAGAATCATAATAAACCAAAAATGATATAATATATGAAATAATTTTTTTTAAGAAAAAATATATATTTACCATTTAAAATAATTTGTGTTTATGTTATTTTATTAATTTTATAAAAACTTTATTAATCCTACAAAAACATTACTATATATTTTCAGTTCAAAATCAATTCTTAATGAACCAGACCAACCTCCACATCTACAACAGTAATATTTTAATGTGGCCAATTCTTGTAATTATAAAATAATGAAAACCAATACTATTTTTTAGAAAACATTGTCAAAAAACCATGGGATGGTTTAATATTTTAATTTCATTATTGTATACAGTCTAAAATATATATTTAGGAAATACTAATAAAATCACCTCTATTTCACTATAAAACACCCCCAAGATACTATTTATATAAATTAAACCATATAGATCATTATTACTCTGAAAATATATTTATTGTTCCCCCTAAGGTTCCCATAAGGTATTAATAAGTTCCTCCCATACTTTTGGAAACACTTTCTCTAGACATGGGTCCTCTATTTGTCCTATTTGTTCATGAATGTTCATTATTTTATGCCATTTGATTTCATATTCCTAATGTGGGGATATGATTTTTCACATAAATAATAAATTAATTTAAATTTTCAAATGATTATAGTCCCATTTTTCTATCATTAACCCAATTTATGAATCTTTATATACTGTTATTATGCTGCCTAAATTTCACTTCAAATTTTCAAGCTAAAATATTGTAAAGTGAATCACTGTAACCATTTACAATGACGGGTATTCAACTATATGTACCTATAATTATTTAATTGTTTACCTTAATTTATGTAACCCACACTTTGTAATAATTTTATTAACATAGATGAAATTTTTTTCTTATGTTATATGATCTATCCGAAACATTTTTGTATGTACATGACATGATCATGATGGGTGAGCACAGATATCGCTCTTCTAAATTGGGTAATATCGTAATCTCCTGAGATTACATTCAAGGAGTAGAATAGTATATCTTTATAACACAATGTTGTAATTTTGTTGACCTTTAATTATGCTTATGATTGCATGTTTTATGTTGTTTCCACATTCCCATGATTCCTTTATTCTATTATGTTATATCATGCCACATTTTTCATGATAATGATTATCACCTATTATGTTATATTGATATTAATCATGAATTAAATATATTTATTTTACATATTCCATGATTTTTTAATCCATTATTTGACTTTATATCTCACCCCTTTCTTATGCATGTCCTAAGGTATCCCATACATTTTAAATAGAGCATTGGAATATTAGAAGCACGTGAATGAATATTTAAATAATGTTATTGTATCCACATATCAAGATGATGTTCTATGTACCTAATCAACAAAATCCTCCAGTATTATCCACATTATGGTTTATTATATGCTTAATATTATGTAACATATAATAAATTAATATGTAAAAAAGACATGGGTTTTCATAGTAATAGATAGAGTTTCTAAAAAGATTTTGACGAGCACACATTTTCTTATTAGAAAGAACTCCAAATATAATGTTCTATGTGAGTGATATGAACTGGATAGATTTTTACTCTTTGGAGTAACTTTTCCCTAGATATAAGATATTATATGGATATATTGAGATAAACATTTAGAGATATTATTTATAATGTTTCTCATATTTGTTTCTGGTTAGATTCATGAGAAGAACATTATAAACTGATGGGATTCAGTATAATAATTCATATAAAGATATTCAAAGATTATAATTTTATTTTAATACTTTTATATTCACTTATTTATAATATTTAATTTTTGATGTACTAAAATAAGTCTCCAAAGTAGGTATGTAGCATCTCACACTACGATTCAATAGTGTAAATCATACATGCCTTGTGTTATTTTTATTTCATTTAATACCTTTGTGTTTCTATTAAATTTGTTACGGACAAAAATATAACATGTTAGTGGTGTTAATTTAATCAGTTGTAAATTTTTAATCATATAACCACATAAAAAACCCCCACCTCATAATGGTTCTAAGATATAAATAACATTGATTTTGTTTATTGATTTTGCAGTGACCGATAGGGTATTTTTATACTCACACATGAATGATATATACCCACACATGTCATGTAGGATTTAGATGATAGTCTATTCGAAACAGTCCTATAGATACTACTAATGGCTGGAGTTTAGTTTAACTAAGTTAACTAAAGGAACTTCTATGATTTATATCTTGACTGTAGTACCCTTTTTGTTAGTTTCTTGGACACTTTTATAGTTATGATGGTATATTATTTACCCAATTATTTTACATACACATTGTCACACTAAATTTTTTGATTAGTTTTACATGAATCTATAGTTTCAGTTATTTATCATATCCTCGTTATACTGGTGTATGGATATGTGTATGTGTGTATAAAGGTGCTTTAGGTGAAAGAATCCCATGTGTGTGAAATTCTTACTCAATAGTTGATGGTATCCTCTAACCATTTAGAGGGAGTCTTAGGGTTTCACACGTGGATTAGAATAAGAAGAGTTAGTCCAAGGTGGGAAGTTCATGATAAATATTTCATAAAATAGAGAATAAAAAAGAGAATGCATTACCGAAAAGTCCTGAATGATGTATGGAAGATCCCTTACCTTAAATTTTGAATTCACTATAAACATGCGCTTAACATCATGAATACAAAATTAGTTTTATTAAAAAATTAATTAATAATATTACTCAACTAAATTTCAAATTTCATGTACCTTTATCTAGAAAATGTTATTTATTTATAATGGATTTTATTTTGACATATCGATTACATGAGGTTTCTTAGTCATTTTTTCATTAAATACTTATATATGTTGACCATGGTGGAATGAGATAAAAATTTATTCCAGAATATAAAAAGTATTACTAGTTATGTGTATAATATTTATGTATTGAACATATTTTTATTGTTAACCATTATGCGGGGTGATAGAAAATTAAACTAATTGCTCATGGAATTTGTAGTCAGCACGTACACACGATTAATGTTTCTATTTATCAAGGATTAGGTGGGAATTAAGGTGGATGATATTTAATGAAAATTATGATTAATATTTTTATAATATATATTATATTCATTCATCCATTTAATCCTTTTGACCATCCTGGAATATCAACGATGGAAAATAAAACACATCTTCTTATGGAGGTGGTAGTATACTCAACATAGTAATGATGTTTTTTAGAGGATGAAGAGGAAAAGGAATTGTTATAAAATAAAAAAACATCTACGTATAAAAATTATATAAACTTTTCTTATTTTTTTCATATAGTATATTTGTAAGAGAATGAATAAGGAATCAAATTATGAATAAGGCATTACAAACATTGGGGTCTTGATACTCCCTTAGAGATATTATTATAAGATAGGGCATTAAGATTAATTATAGATAACATGGGATTATAGAAGGAAATATTAATTTCTTCTTGAGTTAATTTTGAATATTCTATTGTAAATCAATATTAAAAGTGAAACCATGAAGGGATGGAAGCGATCCCCTTCTATATGTGAAGGAATTTGTCTTTTGGGAATACCCATTACAATTCAATGATATCATTACATTATCACATGGTCAATGAATCCAAAATTTATTTGCATTACAGTGAGGGTTGATATTTGGTTCATAAATCATAATCCAATAATTACTTGTATTTTATTAACATGTCTCATGTCTTTTAACACAGATTATTATAATTTAACATTTTTATTTTTCCTATTTTACTATTATATAACTAAGTAATTGGGATTTTATTTAAAAATAAAAAAACACCAATTACCAAAATTATTGTGTTTGAACCAAAATGTAATCTCAATTTAGTCTAATTTTGTATATAAATATGTGAAAATTTACTTTTAATTTAAAATATATAATATATAAAAATAGTTTTTGTAGAAAAATGACTTTTCACATTTATTTGTTCTTTAATCTTATATAGTATGTATTTTTAATTTAATGAGTGTTAATATAATTATATTTATTTATATATTTATATATAACAATTTATTCATAATTTAATTTATATCAATTTTCATAATTTGACAAAAGTTAGAAAATATTAAAATAACAATTCATTTAAGAAAACTATTTCAAATTTATCATGGTAATAAAATTTAACCATAATAATATTATATTTAATCCAAAAAAAGAATTAAAATATTTAAAAATTATTTAAATTTTATACTCAAATTGGAAATATTGTTTTTAATATTTAATTTCAATATGTGGTAAATTTTTATTCTTAATATAACCACTTAAAAACCATTATAAGTATGAAATATTAATTGAATTCATAAATTATTAAACACATGTTTTATAAACACAACATAGTATTTTCATATGACATATATCAAATATAATATATATATTTTATTCAAAAAATCATTTTTAAAATGTTTAAGTCATTCATGTATTAAAAATGTTGTAGTTCATAGAAAATTTGATATTTTTCACTACTCACATAAAATTTGATTATTTCATAAAAAATGAAAAAAATAATCTTATTATAATATTGAAAATCAAAATAAAATAATGATGTTAATTTAATAAAATAAAAAATCTAAATGTATTATAAATATTGGAATTTAAAATGTAGTTATCACTATAAGTTCCCTCCAGTTTAACGACTAAAATGTTTATTTTTAATAATTTCATTTTATTAAACTTTTATGGTTTTATGTTTAGTATCATATTGAATGTAATAAAAGATACTTGAAAAAATATTTACATTTGTTAAATAATATGTTACATATAATAACATTACATTGGATGAGTGCTTTGGATGATAATGATTCTTGGGAATCTTATTTGGGTATTTCCCTGAGTATGTGAGTTTTATCAACCTTCAATTGTATAATCACTGAATTTTTATAATTTAGGTCCCTCCATTGTGATTTCAGTCATTATGTATGAATTAATGGAGGCTAGTATGAAAAATTCATTAGTCATATGCTTGAGGTTGATCGTTCTTCAAGTATCTTGAATCGATTTAGCTTTTCACATACTAGATCCAGTTATCTATCGGTGTGTATGTGGAATGATATATATGGTTATGAATGCATGATATATGGAATAGTGTCTATTTTTATGTTGGGTACATGTATTGAGGCCTCATGTTGAGGCAATTTTGATCACTCTTTAGGATAAATTAGTCATTGGGATAAGATGAAGTATCAGTTAGACAATTTCATCGAAAAAGTTTTATACGTGTCGTCCTATAAATATAAACGGTGTATTTGGAGGAAATCGAGACACTTATCATATTATATTTGTTCCTTCACATGGGAAAAATATCAAGCACATAAACATTAACAGTAATTTCCTAAATAGTTTTTTTCTATCTCGGTCTATCTATAATTTGAATTCATAGATTCTCATAGTCTACAACTTTTATCACACCAAGATGAATCTTCCAATATGTATATAATGGTTTTTTTTAATTTAATACAATTTCATCCCATGAAGAGTTAAAATCATAAAAACCAACTCAACATTGACTGCTCATTTCTCAAACTCTATTATTTATTCTCAATGAGGTTCGATCTTATTGGGTAATCTTCATTGAAAATTCATCAGGCTCAAACTCTTAATTCATGTAGACACAACCTAATGTCAGGAAGATGTGATTGATTTAATTATTAATGAGGGAGGGTTTAAAATGTGATAAATCTTGGAGCATTGTACCTTGATCGTCCATGGATATGGGATTTAGGTATGTACAATTGTATCTTATAGTTACAGAAGGTTTTTTCAATAGTTTAGTGTCAGTTAACTTGTAGTAGATATAGGAATCATGTGGAGGGAGATATCTTAAACGATAACTTGTGGTACATTGTAAAATAATTAATATTAATTTTCCCCATCCTTTTCTTCCTTTGGAGTGAATCCAATGCACTGAACGGGAAGTTTATTCTAATGATCAATTGACTGACTATTGGGTGTGTGTGAGTGCAACTTGTGGTCAAAATTGAGTACATATTATGATCAATTGAATGCATTAATTAATTTAAACCTCATAATTCACATAGTAAATAAACATTTATAGTACTTATTTATATTTAATTTAAAAAAATATTTATATAATAAAATATTATATAATATACATTAAAATTTTAAATTTCTAAAAAAATAATGGATTTCTATAAAATTAAAAAATTTACCTAATCATTCAAAAAAATGTTTAATTAGTTTTAATAACTCAAAATTCACAAGATTGTAAAAATGCATCTTTCAATTGTGGTTAGATGGAAATTTAGGGAGTTTTATAGTTAATATATTGATAGTTTTTTTAATTTATGTGTTTCATCACCCTAAAAAAAATAAACTATTACACACTCAAGAAATTATTTATCATTTAATTTAAAAAAAATTTCCAATCATCCATGAAATTATGATTATTTTTGAGAAAACATTGTCTTACCCAATATCTCAAAAAAATGATAGTGATAATCTTATGCCAAAATGAGATATATAAATTTCAATTCAAATATTTTAATATATAATAATCAATTAATTAAATGAATAGATATGTTCATATAAAATATTAAAAACCAAAAAAAAGTAACATACCTTTTTTTGGGTTTCGTTCCATTGATAGTTTCATCATGCTGCATAAATTAATTAACTCCATTTATCTTGGATAAATTCTAGGAAAATGTTTTAGTCCATGAGAAAAATAAATATATTATGGATAATTAATGGTTTGAAGTGGTACTTACATTAATACCATTATTCAAAGTTCCTTAAACTAAAAATACAATTTCCATTTCATTGATAAAACAAAAATGAAATTGTTATAAGTCAGTTATAAACATCATCATACTCATTCAATATTCTCATAGCCAGAATGAATTTTTTTTGACAATTCAAAAAATATAAATATTCTCCCATCCATGATTTCCAAAAAAATGTTTAAAGATATTGTCGATTTTTTAAAATGGAATTTATTACTCGCAAATCTAGTGCCAAATGTATTATAGATTCATTTTTGGAACCCAAATTCCTATTTTAATCCTATTTTAATATAGTTATACAATTTTCTTATGATTTTTATCCTTAATATGTTATTTTTTTTAAAAGATATTCTTCCAAACAAATATGTTTTAATGTCAAGCGATCTCATGTTATAATTTCAATTTCTCATATATTTTTTCAATGACACTCATTTTACAAGTTTGTTATCTATATTTCAGTGAGAAAAATTAAAACAAAAACAAAAAAAGAATTTAATATTTTATGGATCAATGAAAATAAAAGTCTTCATAAATTTATTTATTTTAAATAGTTAAAATATTTTCAATTCAACTCAAGAAATCATGAAAAATAAAAAACAATATAAAATCATTGTACATGTAATGTTTATATATATATGTATATTTATTATTTATTTTATTTAAACTAATAGGTTTACTGAAATTGAGAGAATAATAAATTAAATGGATGATAATAGTTAGTGAAAAATATCTCATCCAGTACAATAAATTTCCACTATATAAAAAATGAACTTCAACATAGATAATGATTTTTTAAAAATATTTTAATTGTATAGAAAAAACTAGTGTAATTGAAGTAGTTCACCCAAATGCACTTATTCCAACTCAAATATGAAATATTAGGAATAATTTATTACCACTATTTTATTTTATTATAATAAATTTAAGAAATTATTAATAATGATATCCTCTTAATTTACTATATATAAAAATAATTTTAATTAAACAAATCATTCAAATTAGAACACATAACTGAAAATAAATGAATTGGTTAACGAATTTTGGAAGATAAATCTTGGGTTAAACACCTTATGATATGCTATAATTTTTTCTTTTCCAAAACTACACATTACTTGGAATTATCAAAAATCAATTAGTGGGTTAGAATTATGTGGCGAGAACCACAACATTTTCTTCTTTCATGAGATTTTCATTTTATATTGTTCTTGGAGGTCCCATGGTTAATAGTGTATGATTTCCACTTGAACATAAATAATGATTTTTTAAAGGTGTGGAAGAGGTATATTGATACATGTTACATATTCTTCCCCTTTATCTGAAGATGGATAAAAATTGGGGTCCACCTAATAATTTTATATATTAAACAATAATACAAAAAACTCAATCTCATGTGAATATTTTATTGGAAGTTTCATATCAATGTCACTAATATTATTAACCATCATGTGTATATCATAATAATTTTTTAGAGATATGATCAAATCATTAATTTTTTCGTAATTTATATCCCATTCAAAATGATCACTACATAATTACATTTCCTGAGTTTGAATACTATCCTCCTCAACTTCAAGCACTATATTCTTCTCATGTTTTTCAACAGTTTTTCCCATGGATGACTCATAAATTTTTTCCATATTATGCTAATAGTCCTTGAATTTTAAACATCAAAATAGTGAAAATTAGATTTAAAGTTAGATTATGTTAAATCAACATTTGAACATCAATTATATTCACCTCTCACCATTTCTTCAGACTCATTCTCTTCATTGATGCACAAGGCTCCTCTAAAGAAATAATATTTTATCATTATTACATAGTACTATGTTATCTTTCAATCACCAGGACATATTCCTTAAAATCAATATCATTAGGATCATTTATTTTAATTTTACATCGCTTATCCCTCTCTCCTACATGAAACTCATTAAAAAAATTTGATTTTTTTTATTTTTATAAACTATTCCTTACTAAAATTATTATTTTTTCTTTTTAATGTATTCAATAATCTACATCAAATATTTCTAATGAAATGTTTTAAAAATCCTCTTATTTTTATTTAGAAAAATCAAAAGTATATTTTTATGGTTCGTACAACATCCATTATTTTTTGTTATGTTCTAATTTAAAAGATTAAATTATTAATTGATTGACTAATATAAATTATTTTATAACTGAACTACCTAGAAATGATGCCACTAAAGTGAAGAGTTTATTTTGGGACTCACATATAGAATTAATATTAAACTATAATGTAGTCTAGTGCGTTTAACCATATTTGTTTGAAAAGAGTGATGGTTTTGTTCCTTCCTATGATGAACACATATGATTTTTTTATATTTTTAATTTTTTTTAATATATCTCAAAACTATGTTTGGTTTATTTATTTTTTAGATTGAGTCAATAAACAATATATGAAAGAAACATAAAATCAAACACATGTGTTGGTAAGGAAATAGATTAGTTAAGAATTATTAAATAGATGGTATTTTACTATACAATTTTATTTACTAAATCAAATTTATAATCTACTCAATATAATTAATAAATCCCCTTTACCAAATATATTTTTTAGCATTACTGTGGTTTTGTAAATATCTTAGGCACACAAATTCTTACATCCACTAGATTTCAAACCAATGATCAAAGTCAACCGAGGTATCCATTATCCCTACAATGAGTTGCAATAATATATTGTTCCTCCCATAAAAAACATAAATTTAATCATAAATAATGAGAACTGGGAGAAGGATGGTATGTGATTTGGATGAGTTTGGAATGGGGATTTTTAAATTAATGGAAATTGAGAAATAACACCACAGTTACAGATAAATTCAACTTTTTTTCTTGTAACCAAATTGTCATTATAATTAGGGAAAATGAATTTGAACTTTGGATCACCATAATATGTTCCTGAAAGTTATACTCAAGTCTATACGTATCTCAGAGTTTAGATATCACAATCACAATAAAAAAGAAGGAATCAAAAAATAAGAATGGAGGAATAATACAGAATTTCATTAAACAATTCAAAAAGAGGTTGGAATAAGAATTTGGATATGTGTTTGAATATTTATCCTTTTAAGGGGGATATTTCTCTCACCGACCCCCATATTCTTTCAATATAGTCACTCAGTCACCTCTCATTTGTAAATAATGGAATCTAGGATCAATTTCTCCATGATCGGGTTCCATATAAATTCTAGATGAATCACAAAAGATGTGTTTAAATGGTTTATTGATTTATTGGAAGTCGAGTTCTCATGGAATAATATCAATCGAGTTATCATCTATAATACTTTTGTGTGAAGTTGAGGTGATACATATGTTTTTATAGATCTGGGTTGGTTCTAGTGGGATTTTAATTGGGACTTAACCAACAGGCCTCCAAATGGGTTTATTCTTGTGTCATGTCTACTTGCAAGCCATTTTGTTGTCATAAAGCCTGTGTTGGTCTTACAATGAAGAGGCTGGGGTATTTTTAAAAAAATTCCTCAATATACTAGGACTGACCAGTATCAATAAATATTATTTAGATATGTTCAATCAGTTTAAATGATAGCTTTTATAGATATTATTTGAGTCTTTATGTCGAACAATTTATGTGCAGGGATTGTAAAATATTCATTCCATGCTATGGGAATAAATGAGGTCCCAATGTCAATTACATTATTTAGGAATAAATCCCAAGACGTCACCAATCAAAATTCTTGAATAAATGTCTTGTGTTGGTTATCATTATATGTCTGCCTTCAACCAAGCATGAAAAATGAAAGATTATTATTATGATATCAGTTTTTGATCTTGGATATTTCTTATATCAGGTTAATATAATTTCATCAAACATGCCCAAATATACTTCTTCTGACCTTAGAATGAATGGTTTTGGTTGATAATTGGATCTTAGGCTCGAGGTTGATGAATCATGGTGTGAGATTGAGTGCATCAGTTTATAAAAGAATATTGAAAAGCTCATTTAAGATTTTTTTTGTGAAAATGATGTGTCCCCACCTTCAAAAATGAAATTCAATATTTCAAATAATTAAGTTCCCTTTATTTGTATTGAAAACATATTTAAAAGAAAAAAATATAAAAATATTATTATTTTGTCTTAGGCATGGTTTCATCCATAATTTTGATGACACATGTTCGTTTTGATTCATGAAAACATTCTATGGTTGGGTTTGGGTCATCTTATAATGTATTATAGATGTGTAGTAAAACTTTATACATGGAATGAGATTTGGTTTGAAATTTATTGCGTGTGTTGAGTCTGGGAGTTTAGGAAGTAGGGTACCATTTTTGGTATACTCTAGTCATTGGGATGACTTATATGAGTTGTTTAGGAATTTAAACATGAACCTATCATTTATTCAACCTGTTAATGAAGATATTGGATTGGGATGTATTCATGTACCCCATCTCCTTTGATCATCTCTTGTAGAGAGGGAAAATAAGAACATTAGTATCAACAATAGTACTGAAATTTTTTTATTATATCCCTATGAAATTTTTTTTCAAATTCATTGATTCTTTGAGTCTATATATTTCCTTCAAACTCATTAAAAAATCCAAGATGTTTTGATGGATTTGATTTCTCACTATCTAATTTCATCCTAGTATTAATTTAACTAATAGTTTCTAGATAAATGTTAATTTCTACAATCACAAACCATATTCATCAATTTTAGTTAGGTTTTATTTTAATGGATAATCTTTATTGTGACATTTATCAAGATTCAATAATTTATTCAAATAGTCGCTACATGAAGAATGTAGGATATGAGTGATAAAATTCTTGATGTGCATGGTAGAGAATTTATGTTATCTTAGACTGTGGTAACTAAATCAATTAAGGATGAGGGCCTTTGGTATGTGAAATATAATATTGAGGACCATGAAGGATTCATTTATAGAATCATGGTAGAGGTTCCCTAGTAATAGATTTATATATTGTTAGGAGGGGTGGTAGCTTTAACTCCAATGTGTTGTAGCTTGGGCTACTGTAATGAATCACAATTGTTTTTCATTGCATCTTTCAAAGTGTGGTCGATTCATATACTCTGAGGTTGATTTACATGATCAATTGAATGACTGTGTGGTCTATGGTAGATTAACATATGGTCGAGATTGAGTTTTTCTTATAGTCAATACCATTATTTGTTAAATTTTGGACTCATTCTGCACACATTAAAAAAGTATTTATTGTTTTTATTTTTCCAAAATTAAAATAACAATGAATTACTCAATAAAAATTATAACTAAAATAAAATAAATTTACAATTTTAAAATCAAATTATTGAATTTAATTAAATTTAGAAAATTGAATAAATCATTATAAACCATGTTTAGGCCATTTCAATAACAGAAAACATCAAATATTTAAAAAAAATAAACAGATCACCCATGTTTAAATGAAAAATAATAGAGTTTTTATAGTGAAAAGCTATAATATTTTCTTGAATTTCCATGTCTCATAAATATAGTAATGAATAATCCCTGGTTTCATGGTTTTTTAGTAATATATAATTATATTCTATGCTATTATGGTCTTGGTTATTAAACATAACATATATTATGATATCCTATTCTTATAATTGTACTACAATTTTATATTATGCCTCATGTCTATATTACGTTCCATGGTTTATGATCATTGTATATTGTTTCTATATTCTTATTATATGGTATATATATTTGACCTTTTAGGATATATATCCATCTATCACACCTTATATAATACTCTTATGGTTTAATGAACCTTTTAATTAGATATTAATTATAAGGTCTTGGATCATGTTAGCATTTTCATTGTGTGTTTTGTGTATTAGACACACCTAGGGGTGGTTCCATTGTTTCTAGAGAGTGTTCCTTGAAAAAATAGGGGAGTTGGGTAAATTATACACCATGCTTCCCTAGGATATACCATAAGACAGTACATTATAGTAAAGGGGTAATGGTGGTGTGTAGTCTTGTTGGCTTATGTCGTACAAAGATTTGGATGTCCTATAGGGGTGACCGAGAGAATTTTTGAGGCTATTGTATTTTTTGGGTTGTGGCTATGACATTTTCGTCGAATGTGACATTTTCTATTCTCTAGTATTGATTTCTATGAAATAGATCAAGGAGGCTATTTTGTAGGGGTTTTGGGATGTTTTTATAAATTTAAGGGGGGTATTCCATGGGTGTGGGTTATATCATAGTCTCTCACGCCCTAGAAAATAAGACCTAGTTGGATCTATGATGTGTTCCTTAGACATGTTTTTTTGACCATGGGGGTTGTGTCTTGATACCTTGGAAAATTTCATAACACAGCCTATGTCTGGTAGATCCGTAATGTGGTCCATGGGGATACATCATGTTTTTAAAAATTAAAAATTACTAAATACATTTAAGCCCTCCAAACTCAATTTCTTCCCATATATTACCCTCAAACACTAGGAACCCATGAGGTCTTTTCAACGGAATTGGAATCCGCGTTTGATCATGAATAATCCTCATCTTCTAGAGATCAATACACAATGATCCTATGTGGGTTCTCCATTTATATTAGTTTATCCTCCATTTGATATTCTTTTCCTATAGTTATTATTTTAATTCAATGGGGTTTTATCTCTGTCATTATAATCATTTTTCCTATTTATTTTTCCTTTTTTTCATCAGATTATGTCCCTTGGATATCATTGATTCCTCGTGGGAGGTGTGATCGAAGATCCTCATTGGCATTCCATTTCCATTTCAAGAACATCTGATGTTTGAGATAGGGGTATGTTTCTTATCATTTTTTCATTTACATCAAATCAAGAATTGATCATAGTTTATCCCTTGGGATGATGGGGGAATTGTAATAATTAATATTAAAACGAACAAATAAATTAACTTGGTTTATAGTTTGCAATTGCACGATGTTGATGTTTCCACCATGATAATGGTTTGCCTCTCAATTATCATAATAGTATGATATTAATGTTATTCTTGTTATAATGTATTTTTATTATTTTATAATCATGATGAAACTTATATTATTGGTCAATAATGTGACATACTAATTAATTAATTTTCTTATAAAATTATAGAAGAGGAACATATAATAAATTCAGTGTTTATTTTAAATTTATGGAAATAAAATTGATTCCAAATGAATGTTTAATTGAAAATTTTTATTATAGATGTTAATGGAATTGTATTAATAAGTTTTATATGGAATATATTTTATGATATTAATGATTGAGGACATGATAATGAGATTTTTCATTCATTATTTCTTGTTAAATTTGCAAAATGGTCGAGATAGTTTTTTATTAATTTAATTTTTTGATATATCTGATGCCTAAGGTTTCCATAGTTAAAACCAAAGATATGTTTCTTCAATAATATTATTTTGATTTTTATCTCAAATATAAAACCATAAATGAAATTAATTAATGTCTTTAGGGGGTCTAAAAAAATGAGTCCTAAAAGAATCACCCATAATAAAGTTATCAATTCTAGAGGGGAGGTTCCCAAGTGTAAATAACATGATGAAGGGATTTTCTTATGAGGTAGTTGGAGCCTGGAAGTCAGAAACACAATTTCATTCAGTCTATATATAGAGGGTTTGCATCTTGTTGGATTTGAGTGTGTTGAATTCATGAATCAAATAGATAATCTACCCAGGGTGGTTGATAGATCTTTGAGGGACCTCTAGATAACTTTTCATTCAGTCACCATGGTGTCCAATGGAATCTAACAAATGGGGAAGCAACCATGTCCACTCTATATGGCCTTAGCTTCAACATTCAAGGAATTTACCATCTTATATAATATGAAAAAATGTAGAAATGGGACCCAGAGTCATGGACCACTCCCCCAATACATATCCATATATCTTCATGCACGATAATTATTTATTTTGAATCCTTAGGAGGGAGGAGACTGGCAAACACAATTTACCAACTATCCCAAAATGGTTTCTAGGTAGGGGGTCTTCTAGATATAAATAATCTATTTTAGGGGCATCATAATAGAGTTTAAAAAGGCTCATGAGGTATGATAAAAGAGATATTGTCTTTATGACCAAGGTTATACCTACCTGGGGGGGCGTTGTGGTGATATTAGTTTGGAGCATGCCAAATAAACCAACACCAAGTTGCAAGGTGGACTGTTCAAGCCTTTTCCTCATGGATGTTCCTGCTCGAATCACCAAACATCCATGAAGTAACTCCCCTATACACTCTACCTAACCAGAGAGAGAATTTAATTCCCCCATTTCAATTCATAGCCTATTTTACCAATCGAACTGCAAGGAGAGATGCAATGTTGTCTCCTCCATTGGGGTTAGAATTTAAGATCATTTTGAATTGAGGTGGACCCCCTTACCCTTCACACTTGATTCCACGGGAATGCCTTAGTTTCAGACTCTTTAGACTAAACATTGTACTTTTCTAGGGTATCCTTAAACTGGAGTCTTCTCCCCCAAGGTTTTCATATTAGCTTCTCATGTAACAACATTCTATATGCTCTGTCCATGAATTGGGATGATGAGGTGCCTGTGAAGATGCACTCGTTAGGATTATTTTCCTTAATGATGCTATCAAAAACATTTTCCTAAGAGTTGTTGATGAATGAATAAATGAATTAGGGGTGATCACTATCTTTCTAGAACTTTAGGTTGGTCCTGAGTAATCTTGGGAAACCGATGATCTCGACCAACCTATTTCACTCATATAAATTTTTGTCTCCATTTCCAATGATCAACAGGGAGTTGTTTTAGATATTTGGAATATGCCGATACAAGGATTTAAATAGTGGTGATTTTTTACCTCTCTTTTAATTGAACCCATTAACCAATATTTGTTTGATAAATTTATTCTAGAGTTACCTTCCCTCAATTACTTACCACACCATATTCCCTTAAAGATAGTTCACTGATTCCACCACGTTCCTTGCATTAATGCCCCATATTCTACTAGCATTTCATGTTTGGTTCATAAGGTCTAATGGAATCTACCCTCTCATTTATAATAATAGATGATATAATTAAGAATACTCTAAATTTGTTAAGGGTTGTATTGGGCACCCTGATCACTGAAAGAATATGCATAGGGATGGATGAGAGCACACACTTGATAGGGGTGATTCATCCACCAAATGAGAGAAACACTTTATTCCAATTACACATGTGGTTGGTGATTTTGTTGAACATGCATTGAAAGTGCCTTAAAAAGAATAATCTAGGTTCAATGACTGATCTCTAGTAGTTTAGATAAAATCTCTTCCCCTGAATTCCCAAGATTGATTTAGTGATGTTTTTTTATCCTAGCCGATTATTTTTATGAGAAGAAGACATGGATTTTATCCTGATTAATAATTTCCCACACTATCTTGTTTAATAATCCACCATATTAGTGAATCCCCTAGTTGAGTAGTTTTTCTCTTAATGAAAAATATTGAGTCATCTACAAAAAAGAGGTGAGAAACTCCATGGATGTTCCCTCTATAGTTGTAGAGACTCATATGTCAATAGGGTAACTAAGAGAAAATATTTATACTTGAGATTTCTTGGATCAGAATGAACATGGTGGGGGAAAGGGGGTCCCCATGTATTATACCCCAACTTGTTTTATGAAACCAAAATACCTCCCCCAAAAGACAATTCTAAACCTTGGTGAACTGTATCACCAAAATCATAGATTATTGGAACTCAATGAGAACCCCATACACCTGATGATCTTTAGAATGAATCTACACACTATACAATCATACACATTTTCTATTTCAACCGTGATTATTAGGATAGATCCAAATACTTTTCTATTAATATATCTAACTATATATTTAGGGATTCCTACAACACACTAGATATACATACCCAGCATGAAGGCTTGTTGTTGCTCTGAAACACAAGAATGAATGAAACGATAGAGACTTCTATTGGTAATGAAGGCTATTACATTATACGAAAAGTTTCAAATTAATATTAGGATAAAATGTTTAATAGGGGAGGGATAATTCACATTTGGTAAGAGGACCATCATAGTCGAATAAGAAACCTGGGTAAGTGGACCTTCATGGAAGAAGTCTACGATTTATATAACATGATCTTTCTTAATGATACCACCAACATTGACATAGAATGAACCTGGGAATCCATTGGGTCAAGGTATTCTATTTGGAATGAGTTTTTAAATATATTACCACAATTCCTTCTATTATGGGATTCTACTAATCAAATTATTATCATTTTCAGTAACTGGCAATGGGATCAAGTTGATCGGTTGTATAACTGCTTTGTTGGTTTAACTAAATTAATTTCCCTAGTTCTTGGGGATGTAGAATGTTATTATATTCATATCTATTGTTGTTTCTTAGTATATTTTCCTAGATTACATAAAATTATGGAATTTAAAATGATTACAAAATAAGTAGACCTGTGGGGTTGGTTTCAGCTGGCTTTATGAAATGATGACAACATTAAGAGATTTTGAGATCTGTTTGGATTATTCATGGAGAAAAAATACTTCTATTTGATGGTTAATGAAATTAAATTTGAATAATTTTGATTAATGGTTATTGAATTAATTAACTTATTGTTAATTATTAAAAAGTAAATAAGTAAATTATGGATTTATAATTAAATACTTATGTTCTTTGGTGATATCTAGTCCTTAGAAATGATAGTCAGAGGTTTAGGTGTCAATAGTTTTAGCTGATAATTGGACTAGGATGTTCCAATAGTGTTTTTTGAGATATATTACATCTTTTATCTTTTTTGATTTCATATACTAATCAAATCTTGTCAGTTAAGGATACATAGACTCAAGGGACAATGTGAGGATATTTTACCAAACATCGACATTGTGAGGTTGGATTGATATCAATCCCCTATGGAACTACTCTCCTCAATTGATAATATTATTTGTGGTATGAATAGTGGTTGGATTTTTTATAAAATTGAAGGGATGTAATGTATTGTTGTTATTTCACACCCATGTATATCCAAATATTGTATCCAAAATATTATTCTAGGAACGAACTGTATAGGCTGTGATGGCTTGAGGTAACTTACCTTTTGTATCATCTCTATTGTACTAAGCTATAATACTAGATGTATGATAAACTTCATACGTGTTGTTGTGGATCAAAAACATTACCAGGTTACTATATAGAGATTTGTTATGGGATGATGGGATGATGTTATTACTAAAATTCATTTCGTTCTATTGATTCGGAAGTGTCTTCGAGATTTCTTCGATTCAGAGAGAGATAGATCAGTGTATATGACATTGGAGAAAAGTAGAAAAAAACTGGGGAAGTGGTATCAAGATACCCTTTATGTTTACTTACTACAGTATATGACCTCTTTTATTTCATACATGATGATAGATAATCATGGTGAGGCTGGTAAAAACTAAACCTTCTAAGGTGATGAGTTAGATTCAATTATTTTCCTCTGGGATTATTATGCTTTATTTATCTTTTTCATGAGAGCCTCTAGGGAGGACATTATTAAGAATAATTTTATTCTCACACCACAAATATTAAAAAAATGTATGTTATTAGAAGCATGATGGAGATCAGGATACATTTTTACATCTTTTGGTTTAATAGGAGATGTTTTTTCTTTGTGGTGTCAAGCAAGTGTACCTATTTTATACTTATAGTTTTCCTTTTCTATTGTGTTATTATTGAATGATGTTACCTATATGAAAGTAGGATATTTTTTTATTTTATAGTAGTATTTTTTTTTGGTGTTCTATATTATCTATCTATCTCTCTCTGACTCTCCCTGTATGTTCACATAGATTGTAACTCATCTAATTTGTTTGTATAATACACCTATTGAGATTTATTCCATCCTTGGGCCGACTGGAGGCAAGACTCAAGTAGTCACCATCATCCATATCTCTCTGTAGACTAAGGAGGGGTACCTTTTGGATGAGTTTTTTCATGAAATAGTATTAGTAATGATTTATGTTGAGGGATATTACTGATATTTGATCTAAATAATTGTGAGGACTATTTGGGGTGGCTATGAAATGATGTCTGTAACACCCCGAGATTTTATGAAAAATATTCTTTTTAATTTTATTAATATCTTATGTTGTACGCTACACCAAAAGGAGATTCAACAACACGCATCATTGACTTTCCTTGCATTACACGCAATCGTGACCTTCCTCGATAGCGTGTGTAGTACGCAATATCTAGTTTCACAAAACAACGATATGCTATTAAAATATTATTAAAACTAGCCGTTATGAAAAGTAATAACCACTTTTTGAAATTTTTTAAATTATATTTTTCAAAATGGACTTCATTTTTGGATTCGGAATATCTAAATTAGCTTAGGGTGAAATTTTGGTACTTTTCGGAAAACTTTCATTTTCGGATGAATAGTGAAAATTACTAAATTTTAATTAAAAACAACCTTTTTAATCGAAATAATTAATAGTGATAAATTATTAATTTTAGTGGATTTAATGTATATTTAGAATATATTTTTACAATTTAATAAAATTTTGGTCATTGGATGTAATTTCACATTTAAACCAGGCATAAACAAGTGTCAATCTTTTGATAGTTATTATCTCTTAAGAACACGCTATTTGTTTTGACGACGGGAATTAATTTTTAAATTAAGTAATTCAACTAATATTTTTTGAATTTGGTAAAATAGACTTAATTTTTGAGTTCATAATATCAAATATAGATTACGCCTAATTTTTGGTATTTTCCTGGAAACTTTGATTTTTTGATGAATAGTGAAACCACTAAGTGGTAGTTAAAAAAAATGAATTTTTCATAAAACATAATTTTACCGCTTCTGTGAGTGAAATTTCAAAAATCCGAGAGACATGGTTGATGTCAGTATGTAAAATGTGGTTCAATGAGATGAAAATAATTTTTGTTGAATAGTAACTTTTTACTTTTTTTACCATGGTTAAAAGTAAATAGGGTAATTAAGGGTAAAAATGATATTATTAATACCCTAACACATGTCCTATTTCAATTGGATAAGTGTAATTCGACCAAAAACAACCTTAGTAATAAATGATTACCATTTAGGCCAACATGGATTAGATTAGGACATTTATTATTAATTTATTTAAAGAAGGGTTAAAATAGTTAAAAATCAATGATTAATAAGTATATCATTTTTTATATAGGGTTATACGTATGATAAATTCGACTATAAATATTTATTAGAAAGATAAAAATATTTCCTACATAATGATATTTTATTTTTAATTTTTAGTCTTTAAATAAGTTAATTTATTTATGACACAAAGATAATGTAGTAATTATCTTATTAATGAAATATTGACATAATTGATTTTATAAATACCCAAATAAACGTAATTTGAGACTTTTTGTGAATTAAACTAATTTTTTAGGTTAATATGACATGTTATTACCGATTTAATTAACTTTTTTAGAACTAATCATTCTATTATGATTTTCACAAAAATCAATTACTAAATAGTGTCAAAATTGACATAAAATAGTTTTTAAAACAAATATTATATTATTAATTGTTATTTTATTCCTAAAAATATATTATTCGGCCAAATGACTTATATATCGTTATATATATTAATAAAAAACCACATGGGGTTCGTTTTTCTTGTTATAGTAAGTTTATTAACCATATAGTGTAAGAACACAAAAAGACACGGTAAAGGTAAAATTATCTAACTTAAAGTTAAAACTAAATGATAAGGTTAAATTAGTAAACTAAACTTGTCCAAATTATATTGGATGAGAGGATTTCGAACCATCCCCATCTTATATTCGAAATGAATCAATTTGGAGATATTTAAAACAGAATTTGGCTTTATAATAAAATCATATTTTTAGTTAATCCAAAGGTGCCCCTCTCCTCCCTTATAAAAGGGAACCTCCTCCCTCTCTTCCTCACACCACATTGAGCCTTGAAGCTCGTCCAACCACTACCAAATTCACTTCTCCACTTCCTTAGAAACATCCTAGAGGTCCTGGTCTTCTTCAAAGACCAATTTTAGTGCCCTAAAAGGAGGTCTCAAAAAAGTGCTTCAAAGAAGAGGTAATGTCCGTTACCGATTCTTTCAACTTCCACTTCTTCATCTTTAGTAGTTTCATTATGAAGTAATAACATCAGTATCATTCATATACTGAAATATTATTATAAGTATTAAGTAACCCTATTTCACCATATATCCATCCTAGGGAAAACGAAATCACCGCGCGTGCGTACGTACGAAATACTGTCTCCACGCCGTGGTGTAATCTATTTTCCACCACCACCTTAATTGGATGGGTATAATGGTGTAAATAATGACTATATATGATTATTGTAAAGTTATATTGATTCTGAAATAGTATACATAAACTCCAATATAATTCCATGATCAAGAACGATATCATCGCTCGTGCGTACGTACGGACTACCGTCTCCACGACGCGATGAGATTCATTCTCCACGTTAACAATTCATGAATGATTAAAAAGTATATATAATAAGAAATCATGAAATATATGACATAATAATGATATTGGATTTATGTGTATATATATGTGTATGTTATCAACTTAATTCCATTCAACTCAATAAGGAAACGAAAATAGCGTTCATGCGTACGTATGACCTACCATCTCAATGAACGGTGTATTTCATTCCATTTATCGATCTATTATAAATATGTATATTATGAATATATATTATATAAAAATAATGTTATATATTATGGAATTAATTAATCATGATCCATGTAATCATATGAATAATTACAAGTCAAAACACGGACGACAAATGAAACGATTTTACCCAAAACACTCTTTAACATAGAATTTACAAAAGAACGGGTAATATAAAGTCATAAGTGAACCATATAATGAATATGATTCTGTAATAAGTCAATGACATTATTTAAATCATTATACGGGAGGTTTGGATATGTATGAAGCATATCGGACCAAAGGTAAGGGATAATTTTTCAAATCTCATTTTTATCCCATATTGCTTATTTATAAGTATTTAATGGGGTTATTTCAATCATCCATTTCCATGTTTTATAAAAGTTTTTTCATGTATTTTTAAAGTCCTTTTTACCCATTTTTTACATTTACTACATGGTATGTAAGGAATCATTCTTTTGATTAAGTTACGAGGTACTTTTTTGACTTTTACAACAAAAGTACGAGAAAAATGCTATTTTTATCTTATACGGTGTGAATGGATATTTACGATTTCATAATGCCTCATTTTCATAAAGATTCCTATAAAAGTATTCAGGATTATTTTAAACAAACGCTTTTCTTTTAAAAGTACCTTCCATTTTTTGAAAATAAAATGATTTTGAAGAAGAATGGATATTTTCCTCAAGAATTCATTTCAAGTGTTTTATCAAAACCAATTTCCATCTAAGATGACATTATTTCAAATGTGTATGTTTCAAGTATAATGTCTCTATGATTTACATGGTTTCACTTTAATTATTATGAAAATGATATCAATTTCGTTTATATGGATATGTGATGATGGGATGATGTCTATGAAACCCATTTTATTTATTGGGTTATTATAAATGATGTATGTTTATTTTGTGGAATAAGTAAGAATGATTTCATTATGATATGGGTGGGACCTATATCTCCATCCAATGCATTGGGAAAAGATTTATATCTCATGAGATAGACATGGCTGGAACGGTAAGTTAAAACGGTTCAGTAATACAGGACTGGAATGAGGAGTGAACTCGATTCAGAAAGGGACTTTGTCCACTAAGATGGTCTTGGCAGTAATGCCTTGGCTACTATGTAAATCATATCATGTGCTTAATGGTTGCCAAAATTACAAGTTTTACTTCCAATATATTTTATCATGATTAATGTTCTTTTATGATCTATGCTTTATGTACTTCCATGATTTTTTTCTTTGGTCAAGATTTTGATGTTTAGATTTTATGTTCATGTTTTTGCATACAAATGTTTATGTATTGTTTTATGTTCTCTATGTTTACCCTTATAGGGTATTTGAGCTCACCCCTTTTATGTTTTCTTTTCCACAGGATATAAAAAAGTTTTTAGGTAAGAAAAAAATGGATGATCGTTATTGGGAGATGTTGAAGATCTTTCACCATGATTAGAAGATTTTATTCCGAGTTTCCAAAGACAATAAACTATTACGGTCCTTGTGTGTCTATTTTTCTTATGTATTATGTATTCCACAAAAGTAATATAATGTCCATGTACGTCATGATTTGGGTCTCTACAGTTGGTATCAGAGGAAAGGTTTAGTCAACCTTTAAAAACTAGGATGCGAGAACTTTAGTGAGATCCCTAGAGATATTTCTAAGGTATGTCTAGGGATGTCCCTAAGGTTAAGTATAGGTATAGGTTATAGTACTAGAATTATGGTAACCCACGATGTTAGATATTGAAGGTACTCCCCCATTATTATATTGTTTTCCCTAGCGTGATTTTTTCCTCTCACACTATTCTTTTTGGGTTTTAGAAAATGGTTGGAAACAAGATGAATCACGATAATGGAGGATATGATGGACAATGGAATGATATTGTTCATGAGAAACCAAATGAAATTGGATTTGGAAGTCCAAACATCATTATTATGCCGAATCAGCAATCTAATAATATGATCAATAAACTCAAATTTGGTAAGTTTCCTGACTCGGCTAATAATAGAAAGATGGAGTTTCATGATGATCATAGAGGAAAGAAATTTCAATTTCCCCTATGTAAATCATGTGTGAAGAGACATCAAATAGAATGTTTCAAAGGAACTGGAAGATGCTTTGGGTGTCTAAAAGAAGGACATAAAGCCAGTAAGTGCAAAGGAAAATGTTCAGTTAACACAATGGATGAGGATAATGGTATTACTACGACATCAACAATGGTTAAATGTTTTAAATGTGGAATGTACATGAATTATGCAAACCAATGCCCTAAGGTAAAGTCTCATGATGAGTATCAGTATAGTTATATGGGTAATATTTATGTTGATGAAGATGGAGAGACTACAAATTATATGTGAGATAAAAGAATTGTTGAAGCTTGATCAATGGTTTAAGAAGGTAGTGGAATGATTACATGCTTATCAAGTTTAATGTTGTATAAGTAATCTCATGGTACTATGGAATAAAGAGACATCTAAGGATTGTTACACTGTTGTGTTTCCTATGTTCTGAAAGTGTATGATTAATGGTATTAGTAACCATGAAAGGTTATTTAGATATTTTTGGAAAGTAGATGATATGTGCATATTGAAGGGATAATGAAGCAATTTAAATGTTTCATAGTATTCATGAGCTCATGGCTGATATATGTAAATAGTTATATCATGGTTTGAGTATATAGAATTTTGGGGTTTTGGTATGTGGAAAGAGATAACTTTTGTCAGCACTCATGTTGTCACTAAGGTTCAATGGGTATTCATTTTTCAAGAGAATACATGATTAAGGCCTTCGAACGTTTGGAATGTGACCAACAAGAAATATCTCATGATATATGGGGATCAACGATGGTATTAACATGCTTGTTATATGAAATCTCTGGTAACTGTTTTCACTATAATTTGACAATGGACTGTAATATTGTGGATAAGATTAAAGATTGGAATGGAATATGTTGGACATAAGTTATTATTGTTTAAGGATAGAACCTTTTTCGATATTATTGATGGGAAGATATAGTAATTTAGTTTTAGGAAAAGGACAACCTGCAGGATGGACGACGGCCCATCGCGTCGGACAAGGCTGTGGGAATTGAACACACAATTGAAGTGCGACTGGCCTTTATCGCATACCACTGGTCTACAGGAAGTCCCTGTTTAGTAGAAACTACTTTTATTATATTAAGCATTATGGTATAAGAAGTATAAGTCCATTTTAGGAACCATATATGATTAATCTCATTATAGATGGACTTATGTATTTTTTGATAACTTTTCTAACCTTTGGTTTGAGACAGATGGAATGACCCATCATTCTATCACATGATCTGCTAACACATCACGAATGACAAATTCAACTTTATTTCATTAAGAGATGAAGTGGAAATTGTCCAAATAACGACTGACGGTGAGACTATACCAAAATCACGAAATTATTTCTTCTAATTCCTATTTCATCAACTTTAGGGAAATGATCTTGAAAACCAAAAATGTTGTCCTAGTGCTCTTATATCTGATTAATCAGATGGTACCTTAGATCATCACAAATTTATGGATTTGTGATTACTGGATTTTCCATAGCCATGTTCTCTAGCACACTCCATTAGAACATGATGGTTAGATTTCTCTTCCATATCAATATTTTCACCTATGTGGAAACCTAGTGATTAGTTTATTTGGGTAACCGTTACGTTTCATACTTTTGTTTTTAAAGATTGGTTTGTTATTCCTTTTTACGATGTGGGTTTCTATTAAAGAATCTTTCGATTAGTAAACCATTTATAACCCCGACGAATTTCGAGGGCGAAATTCATTTTAAGGGGGGTAGAATGTAACACCCTGAGATTTTATGAAAAATATTATTTTTAATTTCATTAATGTCTTGTGTTGTACACTACACCAAAAGGAGCTTGCAAAACACGCATCCTTTACTTGCCTTGCATTACACGCAATCACAACTTTCCTCGATAGCATGTGTAGTACGCAATACCGAGTTTCACTAAACAACGATATACTATTAAAATATTATTAAAACTAGCTGTTATGAATAGTAATAACCACTTTTTGAAATTTTGTAAATTTTATTTTTCAAAATGGACTTCATTTTTGGATTATTAATATTGAAATTAGCTTAGGGTGAAATTTTGTTACTTTTCGGATAACTTTCATTTTCTGATGAATAGTGAAAATTACTAAATTTTAATTAAAAACATCCTTTTTAATCGAAATAATTAATAGTGATAAATTATTAATTTGAGTGGCTTTAAAGTATATTTAGAATATATTTTTACAATTTAATACAATGTTGGTCATTTGATGTAATTTCACATTTAAACCAGACATAAACAAGTGTCAATCTTTTGATAGTTATTATCTCTTAAGAACACGCTATTTGTTTTGACAACGGGAGTTAATTTTTAAATTATGTAATGCAACTGATTTGTTTTGAATTTGGTAAAATAGACATCATTTTTGAGTTCATAATATCAAATATAGCTTAGGCCTAATTTTTGATATTTTTCTGGAAACTTTCATTTTTTAATAATAGTGAAACCACAAAGTGGTAGTTAAAAAAATGAAATTTTTATAAAACTTAATTTTACCGCTTCTGTGAGTGGAATTTCAAAAATCCGAGAGACAAATTTGATTTTAGTAAGTAAAATGTGGTTCAATGAGATGAAAATAATTTTTGGTGAATTGTAACTTTTTACTTTTTTCTACCACGGTTAAAAGTAAATAGGGTAATTAAGGGTAAAAATGATATTATTATTACCCTAACACATGTCCTAATTCTATTGGATAAGTTTAATTCGACCAAAAACAACCTTAGGAATAATAGATTACCATTTAGGCCCACATGGATATGTTAGGACATTTATTATTAATTCATTTAAAGAAGGGTTAAAATAGTTAAAAATCAATGCTTAATAAGTATATAATTTTTAAAATAGTGTTATACGTATTATAAATTAGACTATAAATATTCTTTAGAAAGATAAAAGGATTTCCTACATAATGATATTTTTTTAGTTTTTAGACTTTAAATGAGTTAATTTAGTTATGACACAAAGATGATGCAATAATTATCTTATTAATGAAATATTGACATAATTGATGTTATAAATATCAAAATAAATGTAAATTGAGACTTTTAATGAATTACACTAATTTTATAGGTTAATATGACATTCTAGTACTGATATAATTAACTTTTTTTGAACTAATAATTCTGGTATGATTTTCAAAAAATCAATTACTAAATAGTGTCAAAATTGACATAAAATAGTTTTTTAAAACAAATATTATATTATTAATTGTAATTTTATTCCTAAAAATCTATGATTCGGCCAAATGAATCATATAAGGTTATATATATTAATAATAAACAACTTGAGGTTCGTTTGTCATGTTATAGTAGGTTTATTAACCTTATAGTGTAAGAACACAAAAAGACACGGTAAAAGTAAAATTATCTAACTTAAAGTTAAAACTAAATGATAATGTTAAAATAGTAACCTAACCTTGTCCAAATTATATTTTATGAGATTATTTCGACCCAACCTCACCTTAGCTTAAAAATTAATCAATATGGAGCTATTTAAAACCGAATTTGGATTTATAATAAAATAATATTTTTTGTTATTCCAATGGTGCCCCTCTCCTCCCTTATAAAAGGGCACCTCCTCCCTCTCTTCCTCACACCACTTTTAGCCTTCATTCTCGGCCAAACCCTACCAAATTCTCTTCTAAACTTCCTTATAAACATCCTAGAGGTCATAGTATTCTTCAAAGAACAATTTTAGTGCGCTAAAAGGAGGTCTCAAAGAAGCGCTTCAAAGAAGAGGTAATGTCTGTAACCGATTCTTTCAACTTCAACTTATTCTTATTTAGTTGTTTCATTATGAAGTAATAACATCAGAATAATTCATATTCTGATATGTTATTATAAGTATGAAACAACCCTATTTCACCATCTATCCATCCTACGGAAAACGAAATCACCGCGCGTGCGTACGAACAAAATATTGTCTCCATGCTGTGGTGTAATCTATTTTCCACCACCACCTTACTTGGATGTGTATAATGGTGTAAATAATGACTATATATGATTATTGTAAAGTGATATTAATTCTGAAATAGTATAAATACACTCCAATATGATTCCTCGATCATGAGAATGATATCATCGCTCGCGCGTACGTACGGACTACCGTCTCCACGACGCGATGAGATTCATTTTCCATGTTAACCATTCATGAATGATTATAAAGTATATATAATAAGTAATCATGAAATATATGAAATAATAATTATACTGGATTTATGTGTATATATATGGGTATGTCATCTACTTAATTCCATTCAACTCAATAAGGAAACGAAAACAACGTTCATGCGTACGTACGACCAACCATCTCCATGAACGATGTATTTCTTTCCATTTATCGATCTATTATAAATATGTATATTATGAATATATATTATATATAAATAATGTTCTATATTCCGAAATTAAATAGTCATGATCTATGTAGTCATATGAATAATTACAAGTCAAAACACGGACAACAAATGAAACGATTTTACCCAAAACACTCTTTAACATGGAATTTACAAAAGAACGAGTAATATAAAGTCATAAGTGAACCATATAATGAATATTATTATGTAATAAGTCAATGAAATTATTTAAATCATTATACAGGAGGTTTGGATACGTACGAATCATATCGGACCTAAGGTAAGGGATAATTTTAAAAATCTCAGTTTTATCCGATATTGCTTATTTATAAGTATTTACTGGGGTATTTCTATCATCCATGTCCATGTTTTATAAAAGTGGATTCATGTATGTTTAAAGTCCTATTACCCATTTTTAAATTTTACTACATGGTATGTAAGTAATCTTTCTTTTGTTTACGTTACGAAGTACTTTTTTGACTTTTCCAACAAAAGTACGAGAAAAATGTTATTTTTAACTTACACTGCATGAATGGATTTTTATGATTTCATAACACCTCATTTTCATAAATCTTCCTATAAAAGTTTTCAGGATTATTTTCAATAAACCCTTTTCTTTTAAAAGTACATTCCATTTTTTGAAAATAAAATGATTTTGAAGAAGAAAGGATATTTTCCTCAAGAATTTATTTCATGTGTTTTATCAAAACCATTTTCCATCTAAGATGACATTACTTCAAATGTGTATGTTTCAAGTATAATGTCTCTATGATTTACATGGTTTCACTTTACTTATTATGAAAATGATATCAATTTCTTTTAAATGGATTATGTGATGATGGGATGATGTTTATGAAACCCATTTGTTTATTCGGTTATTATGAATGATATATGTTTATTTTGTGGCACAAGTAAGAATGATTTCATAATGAGATGGGTGGGACCTAAATCTCCATCCAATGCATTGGGTAATGATTTATATCTCATGATCTAGATATGGATGGAATGGAAAGTTAAGCCGGTTCAGTAATACAGGACTGGAACGAGGAGTGAACTCGATTCAGAAAGGGACTTTGTCCACTATGATATTCTTGGAAGCAATTCCTTGGCTAATATGGAAATCATATCATGTGCTTAATGGTTTCCACAATTACATGTTTTACTTCCAAGCTATTTTATCATGATTAATGTTCTTTTATGATCTATGCTTTATGTACTTCCATGATTTTTGTCTTTGCTCAAGATTTTGATGTTTAGATTTTATGTTCATGTTTTTGCATTCAAATGTTTATGTATTGTTTTATGTTCTCTATGATTACCCTTACTGGGAATTTGAGCTCACCCCTTTTATGTTTTCTTTTCCCCAAGATATAAAGAAAGGTTTTAGGTAAGAAAAAACGGGAAGATCTTTATTGGGAGATGTTGAAGATCTTTCACCACGATTAGAAGATTTTATTCCGAGTTTCCAAAGACACTAAACTATTACAGTCCGTGTGTGTCTATTTTTATTATTTATTAACTATTCCTCAAAAGTAATGTAATGTCCATGTACGTCATTCTTTGGGTCTCTACAATGTCAGCCAAAGATAGTAGGTTATGAAAAAAGTGATATTGGCAGAGAAACATGTATTTAGGCCCTCATATGATATGATACACTGACCATTAATTTTACAAAGCCTACCAAGTGAAGTGTTATTGGTTATAGGGTAGATACCTAGTAAAGGATCATGGTTCATTCATCTTTTCACTTGTTATTGAAATGGATAGACCATGGGTTTGAATAAAAATAAATTAAATTAAATTGAATTTATTATCTAATGATTTGTATTATATATTATAGGTTTAGTAGTCTCTATTAGTTTGATATTATTACTAGTATAACTCTAGGTTAGTGTCTTTATCATGTTTCCATTGAGGTTTTTCTAAAAGATTTGGCTGAAGATCATTGTAGTGTAGAGGTTGATGAGAACAACATTTGGATGAGGAATCTTTTAGAGTGTCAGTTCCAGAGTCAATAGAGGTATGATATCTCCATTTTAAACACATTCATATAAGACTGCATGGAATATGTTGAGATAACATTTATTTTGATCCATTCTTAGAAGGGTAGGAAGGGTTCATTGGCTATTATAATTTTTCATGGTGTAGTGAGGTAGTGGTGGCTCCTAGTCCTTAGTGGTCTCGATGAGTTAATGTTCTCATTAGAGATGTTCATAGACCAGTTCTAGGAAGATTTTATTTTTTCAACCGTGGATAAAGAGTTTCACAATGATCTACATACCCATTGATAGGGGAGTTCTAGTGTGTGGTAGTTGAGGATTCATTTTAAGGTTGTTAACCCATAGGTTTCATTCAGATTTATAGATAAGGATGCATGTGAGATGGATTTCAAGGAATCTTTATATCCAGATATCCAGAACCTAGTAACCCATTTCATGTTTAAAAAATATCCTATGGTTTAAGACCATAGCATTCTTTGGAGATGTATTGATCTTATTTACTGTTAATTTTTCCCCTGATTTGAGTAAATTTTGTTTGGGTTTTATCTTGGGTTCTTCTGGGTGAAAATTGATTGTTCTTTTTAAGGTTTTTGGAATTGTAAAGTTGTTTCATGATTTTCCCAAACCGTTTGACCTACCCTAATAAACTGTACAACCCCGAAAAGATATTTATTGCATGGTTGTGACATATTTTTTCTAATCTTATAGAGTTTTAGGATTAACCATGCACCACCTATAATAATGTCACACAGTTTCGGTGCACAACTTCACAACCTATGCACCCCATACTAGGATAGAATTCACTCATGTTTAATTATTCTATTTTTTTAAAAAAACCCCCAAAACCTACATAAATAACCTCAATTTGACCAAACATGATCCTAACTCATTACTCTAATTTTTGGTGTCTTCTTGATGAATTTATAGGGCTCTCAAACACCGTTCTTGATGAATCGAAAGCCATGTTTATAGATATTCAACTCTCTAAGATTGTGGCTTCATACAGATTAGATCTCTCTCTATCTCTGCAGTATCTATTTATAGATAAAAAGATCTTGGTTTTCATCTGTTGGTGATGTGTTTAGATCTGGGTTTGTCAGATATTGATTTCATTGATCTTGGTTCTAGGTTTTGGGTCTAGATATCCTTATATTTCATTATCATGGTTTTTGTGATTCAATTGGTTATTTTCATTGCAGAAAATTCTTCATCCAACATAAGGTAGGTGGCCTGAATTTTAAATTTCATAGACAAAATTTATTTAAATTTATGTAATTATGAATTATTCAATTTTCATCTTTGGTAAATTGCATTGGAAATTGAATTTATTTAATTTAATTTCCATATAATAAGGAATTAGGTTGAAGTTAGGGAAATTAGAATTGGTGTAATTCGATTAATGAATCAGTGAATTAATTAATTAAATATATTGATTGTGTAATTGATGGGATTTTAGGATTGCATAAATAGTTAATAAACTTGATTATAAATTAATTGAAAATCGACATTTTGAGATGATTCGCATCACTATAATGTGTTAAAGGGTTATATGAATCAAATGTTGAAAATGAATTAATAATGAATTGTTTATGTTACTTCAGGTGATTATTGTAATGAGTTATGATTTTTATGATAAATTGAAATGGCACAATTTATTGATAATGCTGATAAGAATTTTATTGATTCATTGACTTATTGAATATGAAATTGTGTGGTTGTGTGATTTTGTGATATTTGTGATATATGTGTAAAGAATGTGGGATAGGGAATGTGGATCTAAATACCCATAAGTGTTAATGTGTGTGGGATAGGGATTGAGGATCCAAATACTCATATGAGATTATGAGTGAAGTATAGGGTCTGTGGATCCAAATACCCATATGTGATAAACAATTTTGAGATTGGGAATGAGGCTCAAAATACCCATATGTGACATTGAGGTGTGGGGAATTTATAAAGACTCAGAATACCCATAGGGTGTTAGACACATCATTCTATTCACATTATTTTCGCATTGGAATATGGTTCTAATTGGCCGTGATATTATTTGAGATGAAATGATAAATTATAACCATGGTATTGTGATATGGTTAAAACTATGGCATAGGGAAAAGAAGTTATTGAGGTTTTGGGTGTCCTTGGGAACCGGGGGGTGGGGGTATGTGGTTAATAAAAAAATAATGAAAAGGGATAAGTATTTAAAAATTCATTGTACATTATTTTTTATAAAACACTATTCACTATTTTTGAATAAATATTTTTTTAGATGTCATTGGTGGTAGCCTATTGAGTTGTACTCACACCCTACTTGGGATGAATACATGTTACATGAATAGATTTAAAGTTTGGATGATATTATTGGGGAAAATTTCTTTTCTAGATGGATGAGTCAGGATAGAGAATGGATGTAGGAACTAGACATGGTGTCAGGACCCACTTGAGAATTTCAGTGTGCCTTTATTTTTTATTTTCATTTAACACATGACACGAACTCGGATGAAAAATATAATCTTTTTTGATATTATATTCTTATTTTTGTCATCATGTTAGAATATGTTTTCTAGTTATTAGTTATATAATTTTTTTTATTAAATTACCTTTACTATTGTGCTACTTTGATTTGGAATTTATAGTCCCTCCATGATTGATATTATAACTTTGCTACTAGTTGACATCCTCTAGCATATGGGTAGGCTTGCTTCATGTCAAGTGAACAACTAGATTAGGGAATGTCTGTTTCGCACATGGTTCGGTATATTACCAAGTGGTTTTAGAAGAGTTTGTTTTCATTTATTTTATCTTATTATTTGGAATGTTATATAGGATAATAGGATGAGTCAAGTATTGGTTAATATCTTGTGTACGGGAGTATCTAACCCATGAGGGTATGATCCAGGTACTCAAGGTGGGATTGATGTTTTTGATGTGTTTTTCAACAGTTCGATGATATTTGACCTTGAGTGATGCACATGTTTTGTAATGTAAATATCGGTTCATTATATTTTTCCATAATGTCCCAGAATGGAATGATAGTTGTGTATAAATTCATCATTATAGATACTCAGGACTAATTATGACATGCATCATTTTAGGCACACAAGGGAAAATACGTTTTTTGGTAATTTGTTGCTTGTGAAATATTTTTCATGATTGTGTAAAATTTTATTAATAATGTGCCAAATGTGAGCATGAATGTTGTAAAATGATGAATAATTTGATTAATTTGTGTATTATGAGACTTCAAAATGAGATTTTATTTACCCTTTTGTACAGAATAAAAATTATAATTTTATTAATAAATCAATTTTATGTAAAAAGATGGAAACCATGAATGTTCAATCCAGAATCATAAAAAAACATAACAGATAACAAAACCAATAAAATATAACATAACTCTATTATACACATACTCCCTTTATAATTTCAAATGATGGGAATTTACTGTTGTATCCAGATCATTCTTGGTTAGGTCATTAAAATGAATGGTCATCTTGTCCCAAACTTTTTTAAATTCCTCCTTGTTAATATTCATTTTGTTTACGCCACATTTCATAATAGGAGATTGCTTATTTATCAACATGAATTTTTCTTGTTTTGTTTCCACAATGATCAGACTTTCACTCATTCTTATATCCTCCTCTTAAGAAGCCTTAATATGAAAGGCCTCCTCCAACATTTCTTCTTCTGAGTGAATGATAAACTCCCAAGTGAGGTACTTTCCCTCAACATCACTCTCAACATCCCACTAAAAAAAGAAATGGGATCCATTATTTGAACAATATTTTCAGCCTCCTTGTTAGCCAGCAGGTTAGACCCCAATCAATTAGGAGGGAAATTTAGGTAAAAAGCCCTTTTATTAGAATCATCCTCATCCATAGAACCCCCTTTCATTTGAGGTTAGTTTTTCAATGTGTCGCCAACTTGTTCTTGAAATATAGGATCTCCACTACTGAGCAGGGGCCTTTACCACAATAAATTGATACCGTTATTTTTATCATGGTCATTATCAGAGGGATAATAATCCATCTTATGTTTCCTTACCTTTTTGGATGGCCATGTATCTATTAGTTTATGATGACGGGAGTAACCCTCACACCCATTGGATTTTTTTCTTCCTGGTCACAATGCAACTATCAGAATCCTTGTTTACTTTTTGACAATTTTTTCTCCTTGGACTATGATTTCCTCAAACATATCTTCCATCATAACAATCCATTTAGAGATTGTATGAACTCTCATATACTGACTCTTCCCCTATTGAACATTTACTTCTATTGTAATTCTATATTGAAAAACCAGAAACACATTGATCTTGAACAATACATTCTGCTCCAAAACCATTAAATTGACTGAATATTTTAAAACTAAGGATGGTCCAAAATGTACATGACATATTCACACCCTTCTCCCAGTCCTCCTTCCCATATTTGGTGACCTACAATGAAATCTCACGTCCCACAGATGTCACATGGTCTCTCTCACTTGTATATTGACTAGACACCCCATGGAAACTTGGACCAAAAGTCTCACTACCTCTGTATAAGATGAGGCATTTGGATTTGTTCCCCTAGATTCCATAAGATCATATTCATGAATCTTATCATACTCCCATAACCTTGAAGGTTCCTTCACTATATTCTTGTGATCCACCAAATCACTTCTAAAATGGAAAAAAAACATAAGAAACCTTTTGATTGGTACTTACCAGTTCATAATTGATATCAGCTGAAGTTACATCCTTATAGATTAATAAATCCACACAAGCATCTTCAAGATCCAATTCCCCTAATATATTCCTTGTATCCAAATCATGCCCTTTATGAAATTAATTTCCTCTCCGAAGACATGAGGTGAGAAGTTGTCCTAGACGTTTGCATGACACACAATAATTGGTCCAAGATTCAAAGCTTACTTCCAATTTACAATAGAATTAATACCCTACTATAATCTAAACCCAGTCAATTGGAGGCCTTCCAACTTACACATCAACACATATATGAATGGATATTGGGTGAAAACATAATTGGTTCTTCTTTTAGAACACAAAAAGTGACCTACCATATTTCAAATCAAACGAATAATAGATGGATTTTGAAAAGTAAGCAGGTGTTCTAGAAGGTGTAACCACAATGTTGTAGTTGGTGAATCTCTTTTAAGGTGGAAATAATATGCCAATAAAAATGGGGAATCATAGAAACACATTACTATAATAGGTATCCCTAAAACAATCATGAATCAAATAGTACTCTGTAGAGAAGAAAATCATCATTTATTGTTTTTCAAGGACTCTAATAGTTTCCCAGTCCATTAAACCCCAAGAACCTAATACGAACTTATCAAAATCGTCCACGAAAGTTATATGCTTATTGAATAATTACACCAAGGTTAGATTAAAAAATACCATAAATTCTTTAAATTTTGAAGTACAAATTGAAATATTAGTTGAACCATTGAAGTGGTTTGGAACCTATGGTCTCATTCCGATAGCCAGGAAAGGTGGAAGGAACTCTGGGTTTGATAAGGGAAGAATGGGGCGCAAGTGTGATCCAAAATAAGGTTGAGAAAGATATTCCCCCAACTCTATTAAATATTTGGGGCCTGATGATGCATCCATCGTCGCTAGGGCATTACCAAGAGAATGAGGGTCGAGATGAATTCCAGTATTCCCTAACCCTTTATAACCATGTCATAGATGTTAGATGGTTAAATCTAGAGATTGAACCTCAGTTTTGACCATGTGGAAGAGGAATGGGGATGACTTGTTATGGATTTTTGAAACCCCCATTATTAGTGGTTTTAATGATGTGTAATGGGTCATGGGATGTGTTTTTGGAATTGTAGAGATATACCTCCACAACGATGATTTTTGAGTGAATGATAGGAGGACATGGATGGAGATGATCTGCCTATAGTGTGACCTAAGGAACTGATAGTTCTAGGTGAAGGGGATGAATATCTGTTTCGTGAGAACTTTTCTCACATCAAGCAGTTTATTGAGAGAGACTCATGGTTGTTTTTGAAGAGTATTTCTGAACTAACAAGAGTGTATCATTTGTAGCACCCTGTGACTCTCACCAGAGAGGGTGGAAATGAGGCCGCAGAGTTGTATATTGATTATATCCAAACTATAATTGACCATTTGGAGACTCCTTTGGAGAAGAGGGACAATTTGGATTATTAAATGTTATAAGGATTAATGAAGTTCTTTTGGGATGTTCTGTATCAAATTTGAAAGGTTGATGTTATGGTATAGAAGTATTTTGTTTGTAATTTTCAATGGAAAATTTTATATAGAGTCCATGCGAAAAGATATAGTAGACGAGTTCATACAATTGACTAAAGGTAGTATGTTTGTCATGAACTATACAGGCTGTTTTACTGACTTATAGTGCATTTCTCCATAACTTTCAAGTGATGTGATAGCTATAGAAAGGTGTTTCTAGGATGGAATTAAATATGTGATTGTATCCTAGGTATACATTTTCTAGTTAATGAATATTGTAGAGGTGGTTGATCAATATATCATATGATAGGGAAACCAAATGGAATCTTCCAGTGGAGGATTGGTTGGTTCTGATGGATGATCAAGAGGTATGTATTTTGAGGGTAGGAAGAATCACTATAATAATGTTGACCATAGCATCAGAAGGAGGAGTTTCTAGAGGATGGTAATGTTACTCTAGATCTCATGAGATCACTTTTCCAAAAGTGCAGTAGGCTGGGAAAATTTCTTAGACATTTTCCCCAACTACTATTAGAGTTCTGAGCTTGTGGTTGGATGAGTCATCTACCAAGGTACTTCATGAAGCCCTGAAAGATGGGTAGTGACATATCATATGGGAAGATCCAGAGTGGGAAGGATATCTTCTACATCATATCAGTATAAAAGATGGAGTTCTAATAGGAATGGTGGTCGATGGAGTGTTCATGGTTATTCTTAGAAAGATCACCCATATCCACATAGTGGAGCAGCACATGGGACTTATATTGCACTATAGGGAAGCGGGGAAGGAAAGTTTCAAGAAGATCATCCTACAATAGTGGACGGTGAAGATGGACCATCAAAAGTTAGATGTAGTATTATTGTAGCTGCTACACCAACTAGTTCATTATTTGATACCGGTAACTATCATTATTATATATCTAGACAACTTGTGAATGGGTTGAGTTTAGATATAATGTTTGTGAGCAAGGTTATGAAGATATATACACTACTAGGAGTAATATCAATAGACATCAGTTTGTGCAAGGGTTTCTCTCTCAAGGATGTGAAGTGTTTTTTTCTTTGGGATATGTATAATAGGGATATCCCAGGATTTTACATGATTAAGGGTATTAAATGGTCATTATAATTCTGACCTGATATATATTTTTACAACATGATATTGTCTTTTATGTCACTTGTGGTTGAAAATTATATTCATAGTGGAGAATAGGTTTTCTGGGAGGGCTGGGTGGGTCAATTCCTCAGCAACAATGGGAGCTCACCAGCAAGATTTTTTGTCTATTTTTTATGATGGTGGTTTAAATCATAGTGGATTTCCACATGTAGTTGATAGGTTTTAGGATGTGATTTTTGATGAATTGTTAAGGCTTCCACCTAAGAGAGATGTGGAATTTCCTATTGATCTATTTCCAGGGGTTGAGATAGTTTCAATTCCACCATACAGAATGGATCAAACATAGAATTAAAATTATAGTAATCAACTAGAAGATATAGAGGGTAGTGTATTTTTATGTCTGAGTTTTTCACCTTGGGGTTCTCCAGTTTTTTTTAATAAGGATTCCAAAAACATGCACGTGTGTATTTATTTCTAAATGTTAAATCACATGACTGCGAATAATTCATATCCTCTACCTTGAATTGGTGACTTTTTTGACCAGTTGAGGTGGGAATCTATTTTCCATATGATTTAATTGATATATGGGTATCATATGTTAATATTTTGAAATTTTTATATATCAAGGAATTTTTCTAGAATTATGTATGGAATTTATGAGTTCACCATGATGCCGTTTGGGTTAACGAATGGTCCAGCAATGTTTATGGACATGATAAGCTAAATTATCCACCCCTAACTATATTAGTTTTTGGTAGTGTTTTTAGATGTCATCGTGTTGTACTCCATGAACCGTGAATATTATTCCCAAAATATTGAAATAATTCATAGTACACTAAGAGAGAATCTTATATACAACAATCTATATAAGTATTAGTTTTTTATTTATTATTACACTTCTTGGGTCACATAATCCTCGAGGAAGGTGTGTCTTTGGACCCATAAAAATTACATGCAATGAATTTGAGGAAGCAACCCAATAATTCTTTCAAGATTCATAGTTTATTGGGATTAGTGGTATACTATCAGAGATTCATCCTAGACATTTCCCACCTGTAGTATAATTATCAAGCTTCAAAAAGAAAGGAATAAAGATTAAATGGGTAGGGCCAGGTATGAATTCCTTCCTAGGGTGGAATAAGATCTTGACTGCAACACCAATCTTAAACCAACATGATTCATGTGAGGAGTATACATGGTTTTTTGAAGCTTCTAGGATAGGAAATTATATGGTGTTGATTAATGGATTTCAAGTCGTAGATTCTGGGTCCCAGCAGCTAAGCACACTTGAATGGAACAACCCTAATCATGACATCGAGTTAAAATTAGTTATTTATGCATTGATGTTTTGTGGAATTATCTTTTGTGTGAGGTGTTTGTTAGGTATACTAATCATAAGATATTAAGGATTATCTTTTCACAATGGGATTTTAATCATTGATAGAAGAGTTGGGTTGAGTATGATAAATCTTTTTATATTGTGCAGGAATATATGCTTGGAAATGGAAACATTGTTTCTGATTATATAAGTAGGAAAACATAGACTCAGGTAGTTTAGGAATCTATTGTTGAGGGGAAGATGATGGATTTACTAGTTGAGATACATGTTGTGGTTCAAGAGGGTCTAGAGAAAAAGGATGTGTTATTAGTTTCAGTAGATTATAAACTTCTGAGATAGATTAGAGATATAAATTATGAGGATTTAGAATATTTAACCATGAGGAAAATCCTTAGTGGTGGTGAGTCTCCTTCATATTAGACCATAGATAAGGATGAGATCATCATTGTTAATAACCAGGTTGTTGTTCTCATGACCATGTTGGAGGATCTACTTGTGAATTCCATGCGTCAATGTGGGCTATGCATCCAGGCAAAACCAAGATGTACAATGATCTATAATGAAAATATTGGTGGATGGGAATGAGAAAGGGGATATCATGGTTAATGAAATGATGCAACACTTGTAAATAGATAATGGTCGAGTACTAATGACCACTTGATTTATAGAAGTTTTTTCCCATTCCATAATAAAATTGGGATGATGTTACCATTGATTTTTTTGTAGGTCTCTAGAGTGTGCATTGGGAGAATGACTCTAATTTGGTGGTTTTGAACAAATTGATGTAATTAGTGTATTTTATGCCAATATGAGAAACTTTATCAGTGGACTAGTGGGGAGATTTTTATCTTTGGGAGAAAGTCCATCTGCACAGGGTTCCACAAAGTACTTATTCAGACTATGAATAACATTTTACCTTTCACTTATATAAAGACACAAATAAGGAGATTGAAACACATGATTTACTGAGTATGATATTCCACCCATAGAGAGATGGTCCATCCGAATTTTTTAAATAGATTTTAGAGGTTATTCTATGAGTGTGTTATTAACTTCAGTGGGGCTTTGGAGAGTCATTTAGTGATCACTGAGTTTTACTATAATAATAGTTATCAAGGAATTATAAAGATGCTGACATTTGAGGGTCTTTATGGTAGTCAATCAGATCACCTTAATTTTGGATAGAGGCAAGTGAGTCAGATTTTTTGAGACTATCTCTCGTGTTGGAGATTTCAGAGCATGTTCAGCTGATTTAGAAACAAATGTTTATGGATCACTGTAAAAAAAATTTATATGATTATCAAATCTAAAGATCCCTAGAGTTTTCATACGGCTGTTTTTTATTCCTTGAGGTGTATCCTAGAATCAGTCACTATAGGATACAATGGTCGGGAAAACTGGATCCTAGTTTTTTTTTTGGAAAATTTAATGTTGTGGAGATAATCGGGACATTTGTATACCAATTGGTTCTTTCCCATATGTATAGTTCCATGAATGAAATTTTTAAATTATCAAAACATCAATGGTATCACCCTAACCTTTATAATGTGATAAAAATGGATGATTTAGATATTTATACAAATTCATCCTTTGAGGATCATCTGTTATGTGTTCTGGATTGTAGTGAGAAAGTGTATTTTGGAAAGATTGTTATGATTGTTCATGTATTATGGAATCATGGCCATGTCTAAGAGGAAGTTAAAGAGTGATAAGTGGGTATGTAGGCTCAGTGGACCAACCCTTTTGACTCGTAATCATAGAGATTCTAGGAAGTATTGCTCAAGGGATAGATTTTTTAAGATTGGGAGATTGTAAGATATTGGTTTTTTTCTGGAGATATACTGATCTCATTTATACATACTCTTTTTCGTTGACCTAGGTATAATTTTATAGGTTTTATATTGGTTGAATTTATGTAAAAATAGAATATTTTAATTGGTTTTGGGAATTGCATGGTTGGATAAATTTTTCTGAGATCATGTGTCCAACCCCATCCCATCATGAAACCCCATAAAGATAGGGATTGAATTATTCAAACATGGTTTGTCAAACTGTACACCCATTTAGGTGTAACTGTGCACCAACCATTGTAGAGGCACATAGTTATTGTTCATGGTTTTGAAAACAGTCATCCCCTATCCATGAAAATATGCACACATGAATAATTTTTTAAAGAATTTGTTTAAAATTCTACAACTTCCAATATTTAACCCAAAATTGGACCAACTTGACACAAACTCATTCCTCTAATTTTTTGAGGCTTTTGGATGAATTTCTCAGTCTATCGAACACCATTATTGATGAATAAATTTTTTTTATGGATCTACACCTATTAGAGTTTGCACGTTCTTCCCGATTAGATCTCTCCCCATTATATATTTTTTTCATAAAAGTGGATGACATGTCTCCACAGGTGATTGTTTTATATCTTGGTAGGTATGATCTTGATTAGATGGATCTTGGATCTTGGATTTAGATCTTGTTCTCATTATTTTTCATTTTCATAGTTGTTCCTCTTCCATTGTAGATTTCAGTTGGAAAGTTTTAATCACCAATCCCGAGTTTTGTGTTCTAAATTGAAAATCATGTAGTCCTCATTTAAATATGATCATATAATTTCAAAATTATCAATTTCCATGATTTGGAAATTTAATTTTAAACTATATTGAATTAATTTATTATCCATATGATAATTTATTAAGTTAAAATTGGGAAAACATTTATTTGGGAAAATGTATTACTAAACTGGTGATTTAATTAATGGAATACTTTTATGGTGGAATTGATAGAATTTTTGGATTGTGTAATTGGCCAATTAATGTGATTATAAATTAATTGACAAGTTTAATTGTGAGATGATTCAATTGACCATAATTGGTTAATTATTTATGTTATTTGAATATTTAAAAATGGCCTACTGAAGAATTATTCATGTTATTCCATGTAATTAATGTAAAGAGTTATGATTTTTTATGATAAAGCTAAATGGTATAATTTATTGGGAAGGTTGATAAATTTTTAAAAAGGTGTAACCTTTTTATATACAAAATTGTGCTATTGTGTGACATTGTGATATTTTTTAAATATTTTTTAAGGAGTGTTGGATATGTAATGAGGCTCCAAATACCCATATTGATTAAAGAGTGTGGCATAGAGATGGATGCTCCAAATCCCCATATGATATATCGATTGTGCGATATGTACTGAGGATCTAAATACTAATATGTGATAATCATGTTTGGGATAGGGACTGGGGCTCCAAATACCCATTTGTGACCTTGAGGTGTTGGAATGGTATGGAGGCTCCTAATATGCATTGGGTGTTAAAGACGATGTTCTATGCCCATGAGATTGGAATTGGACTATGGTTCCAATTATTCAGGATCTGATTTTAAATAAAATAATAAATTATGATCATGGTATCAAGATATGGTTTAGAATTTTCTTTGGTCCAAATAATATATTCAGGGTGGGTTGTCCTTGATAACACAAGGAGATTATGTGGTTAATTAAGGAATAACAAAATGTGGCATCTGTTTACTATTGCAATATACTTTATTCATTATACAAATGACTACATAGTTACTAAAAGATAATTTTTTTATAAGTCAATGGTGGTGACCTACTGATTTGAAATCACACCCTACTTAGGCAACCTAATTGGTAACCAAATACAGTTCATGTTTACCTGATTGGAAAACAGAAAGAGGAATTTAATATTTGGATAAGTTATGAAGGAGCATAAATGAGAAAACCAGACATGGTGGTGGACCAACATGGGAGGGTTAGTTTGACATTCTTTTGGTTTTTTATTTTAAACTTGACATGTACTTGGAATTACATTTCTACTATTTTTGGATATTGTATTCATATTTCAGTCATCATTTGAGATATGTTTCTATGGTTAATAGTTATATAATGTGGATTATTTTTCAATTACTTTTTTGTTATGATACTTTTACATAGAAATTATAGTATCCATATGACTGATATTAGACCATTACATATTGATGGATAGTTTAGGAATATGGGGAGGTTCACCTGAGTTTATTTGACCAACTAGATCGAGGCACGGGTGTTTCGAACTCAGGTAGGGATGTCACATGATGCACTAGAGAGAACACATGTTGTTGGGAAGATATTTTCTAGAATTAGATCATCACTTGTGGGGAGTTTTCAAGATTATCCATGAAGTGTATCTATTTTCGAGGGTTACAACATGTTTGGGAAGAAGCTTATTTAGTCATTTAGGGGTAGATCCAAACTTTAAACATCTCTTTCTCTAGGGGTGGAAGCTCATAGGCAATTTTTAAGAAATTAGATAGGAGTTTTTTATGTGGAGAATGAGTTCATAAGTGGAAGGATTCCCAAAACATTTTGAGACGACAATATTCATTAGGTTTTTTTTCATTAGGTACCTCAATTGATGTAGTTTTATCAATAAATATTTTCACAAGATGCTCCTTCAGGGGATTAGTTGAGAAAAGATAGGGTGGGGAGAGGACATCCATAGGATTTACCTCATCCTTGGAGAGAAGAGATATCCCTTTGAGGTGTTTTCATTAGGTTCAAATAGGTTGTGAAAAATGTAGTGATCAGTTTAATCCTCTAGGTTTTCCAACACCAAGCGATCCAAAAATTATTCAAGGTAACTTTTTCTTGCCGTATATTTGGGTGCCTGATTGATTTCCTTCAAAATCTGAACTCTACATTATATTTCATTCCCCAAATCCATTCTTTGGGAATTTATTTGGATAGTATTATAGTTATAACACCACAAGATTTTTTGAAATATTTTTTGGTGAATCTAATCCTTTTTTTATTTTTCATTTTTTGAAACACTACATATAACTTGTGTTATGTTAAAGAAATAAGTTATTATTTCAATTTACACCACACGAAGATAATATCTAATTATATGATACACAAATATAATATTCTTCTACACACAACACCTGCTTGTCTTATATTACATGAAACACTAAGATTTTATGAAACAAAATTTTGATATTATAATAATTTAAATGGGATATCTAAAATATATCCATTAAAAATAGTAATTTTAATATAACTAACTAATTTTAAAATATTATGTATAATGGATTTATATAAATAAACCATAATGAATGAAAAACATATAATTTTTGGTAAAACATATAAATTTTGGTAAGGTCTTCATATGTTTGGAAATACTATTTTCTCAAATGAACTTCTTTTTATATTCTTTTGTGAACAATAATAAAATCAATTTTATGCATTTTTGGAAATTTAAATGGATAAAACAGAAATGAATTTCTAATTCATATTTTTAAAATTATATTAGGGTTAATTTTTTGGATTATTCTAATGTAGTACCCCCAGTTTCTCATATGTAACCCTTAATTAATTCTTTCCACTGTTATAAATTCAACAATGATGAATGAGAGAGTCATGATAACATGGAATGAATTTTTGAGAAAAGGGGAATTCGCACATGCATTGCATGGTTTGTCTAACTATGCAGCCAAACCGGACATTGTTGACAATTTTGAGGTAGTGGATCCAGCACTGTTGGAGCACGGTATGGGAGACCATGTGAGGAGGCCATGCAAGAGTCTGTTGAGGTAGTGGATAATGTCATGGTAGCGCATTGTTTGTCTAACTATGTGAACTAACTATGCATGCAGATAAGTGAGATCCTAAAAAAGATGATCTCACACATTTGTGCATCTAAATAGCTCGTTTTTTGCATAAGTGATCATAACTCAGGATTACACTCCCTTGAAAGAATGAGAACCTATACCAATCATTTTTTATGCAATCTAAAGGATTTTCTTGGTGTGTCAAATCACGATTCTTAAGGAATCTGATAGTTATTCATCGTTATTGATCAGTTTCTTTGATTTACTTAGATCTACTTCTCCCTTTCTCACTATTTCTTCTATTTACACCCGTTATGGGTATATATAAATTTTTGGATGCCAAATATGATGATATTTGGTCTTTGTCTTGCAAGGATATGTGATCTATGACGGTTTTATGAATAATCAACCCAGTTTTCTTATGCGTTCTTCGTCTATTGTTGAGTTTTGTTAAAACCATTGAGGTAGGTGGATTTTCTCTCGAACCCTCTTCCTAGAATTGATTGGCTTGGATTCAAATTGTTTTATTTTAACGAAATTTATTATGAAAATCATGAAAAAAACATCATTAGTGATGACTTATTATTCTGGTGAAATTGTGTGATCATGGTGAATAGTTATGAAAAGGGGGCTTAGTTTCATGAATTTAAAATGATGATTTTAAATTATTGATTTTTTGGAATTGAAAAATGGTTGCTGAAAAAGGTTTTTTCAATAGAAATGGTTTTCAATAAAAATGAATTTTTATTTAAATTGTTTGGAATTGAAATGGTTTTGATGGAAATGGTTTTCAATAAAATTAAATTTTTGTCGAAAGGGTTGTTTTGGCAAGATCGTTGGTCATATTTTATGCATGATCATGTTTCATATATGGGGATAGGTTGAAATATGACCTGGTGCTTGGTTCCAAAGGGTTAATGTCACATTTGAATTTCATATATAGGGTTTGGTTTAAATATTACCTTTTACTCGGTGTCAAAGGGTTAATGGAACATGAGAAACAATTACCTAGTGTTGAATTGGTACATCCACAAGAAACCACTCATGAGTATGTAACATTCATAACGTAGAATGAATTGTTGGTCTCATGGGTTTGCGGAATGGTTGGGTATGAAAAAAAGGGATATTGTGAAATGGATTTAAATCTTGTTTAATTATTTTTCTAGAAAAAATATCTTACTGGGAAAATTGGTTGAAATTGAACATGTATGCATTTTGTAATGAATGGTTTTGGAAACTTATTTATATATAGTTATAAACTATTTTTTGGAAATTTTTATATATAAAATATTTTATATTATGGTTGCTAACTCTTCTATCCTAGTGGCATGAGTAGGGAATTCATTGGGGGAAAATCCACCAAGTTTTATACTCACTCCTTCTTTGGATCTTTTGTGATTTTGCAGATACTACCTTCTGGGACAAGGTAAAAGGTAATGTTTCCCACGTTTTTACCACTACTTCATGATGTTTGTGTTTTTTGGATATTGTAGAGAATGGATCTTGTGGCTCATGGAGTCTTGTGATTTTTTGAGAGGCTTGTGTCAATTATCAACTATGTAATTTTATTCTTTATTATTCATTATTTTTTGAATAATTTGATGTGGTTTTGAGATACATGAAGTTGTTTAGTTGTCTTTCAATTTTTAATGCATCATATAGTGAATGTTTGGTTATGGTTGGTTTTTTTATTGGTTTAATTATTAAATTGTAAATTATCCCCCACCTGTATTTGAAACACTTTGGAATTTATTTCCATCCATTGGCATCTTGGGGATGTCGCTTAAGGCTAGGTAATGACCTATTTTACTGTCATGCCAATGAGAATCGGTGGGTCATTGCAAATTGTATCAACCTGGTCCTTCCCGTCTGGTACAAATCATCAGTGTTGTTAGTATTGGAGTTGGAATTATTTTTTTCCAATTCATAGGAATGGAATCTTATAAAGGAGTATGATTTTCAGAACATGAAATGTATATAATAAAAGGAAGTGGCTAAACCATTTATGCTGAAATTCATGTTACTACGGTGTTGGGTACATAAGTGATTTGGATACACTTCTAGAATGTTAGAAATATCATTGACATGTGTTTATCCAATGATATAAGCATGTAATGCATTGTGGAGGAATGAATTCCTACTATGATTTAGTATCTCATTGTGATGAATGATTGATGATTTTTTGTATTGTGTGAATTGATTAAAAATGAAGAAATTGTTTTCAAATGAATTATATTGAAAACAAGATATTTCGTGTATTTTGAAAATGGTTTGATTTTCAAAAATCATGTTTATTGTTTCAAAAACTGTTGAACATGGAAAAAGGTTGTTTGGAAAACTATGTTGTGATAGTTGATGTGATAGAATTTTAAATTCAAATCAATCAGTTTCTAGAGATTTGGATTGATGGAGTTTGTTTTTGGATTATTAAATGGAACCTGATAGGTGTCATCAATACTGACCCGAAGAAGATGTGGATAATGTGGTTTCACCTAAACCAAGGGTGAACCAAGAGCTAGTTTAGAGTATTGTTCGAGATTTTTAAGATGTGGATACGGGGAACCATAGGAATAAACCAATGCATGTGGATCATACCATCCAGTTCAAGAAGGAGAATCCACTGAACATTCGGGGTGATGGTGAAACCGATAAGGTGGAGGTGTGGCTTAGTAGGATGGATCATATCTTCGATTTTATCGGCACACCATCAAAGATCAAGGTCAAGATGGAGATGTATATACTCGAGGATCTTGCATGCCAGTGGTGGGATTTTGATGTGTAGGCTAAATTGGCTGAAGGTTGTACATGGGAGAATTTTGAGGAATTGTTCAGCCAAAAATTCTATCCTCATACATTAAAGATCTAAAAAATGACAGAATTATTAGGCCTAAAATAGGAGAGAATCTCTATCATAGAGTATGCAAATAAATTCATGAATATAGTCCATTTTCACTAAAGGTTGAAGAAAGTGAGTCCTTGAAGGTATGTGTCTTTGAATCGAGGCAAAGGTAAGAGATGTGGTCGAAGATTTTCGGGTTTTGTATTAAGGATTATACAAAGATGGTGAAAAGAGAAATTGTGGATGAACATGATTACTTAGGATTTATAAGAGGATGAATGATAATACCTACAGGTAATGATGGGAACTCAACTACTAAGATCAAAATTGAAAATGGACACATTTTTCCAAGGTGGAAGTGGAAATCAGAATCGGACGGAGGGATCATGGAACCTTCCTCTAAGACACCCGAGCAAAGCATGTTGCTTTAAATGTGGTTCACTTGACCTCATAAATCAAGAGTGTATGAAAAAAATCTAGAGAATGTAATAATTGCATCAATATGGGACATCTTTCATGCTATTTCATAGTGCTCCAAGGTTAGGAGCTCAAGACACTTCTCAGGAGTCGCAACCATCATATTCTTCGATTGGGTGAGGACAATAGAATCAATCTCATTAGCATAACAGAGCTTTCCAGGGTGATTCTAAAAATACCATGACTCCTCAACTAGGGAAATCACATAAAAGTAACAATAACAATAGTTCATCGATGAAGAGATTGTATGGATCTAAGAAGATAATTTCTGATGATCATTCTAGGACATCTACAGTGCGAGGAATGAGTATTTTGAATTCTACCATCATGAATGTGCTCTTTGATATTGGGGTATCACACTCTTTCATTGCTTCTCGTGTTTTTTATTTGATATGATTAAAGTTTTAAATGAGGCTTTTCTCTTAAAACCCCAAACTCCCCTCAGTGAAAAATAATTTCAAGCCTTTTTGTGTCGAACATGTGTTATAACTGTTGATGGGGAAGAGCTAAAATGGGACTTCTCGTTGTTAGATATGTATGTATATGATATAATATTGGGTATGGATTGGTTGACAATGTTCAAGGATAACATAGACTGTTATAGGAGAAAAATGAGTTTTATAACTGAGGATGAAATCGAGCATCTCTTCAATGGAGAGAGAATGATAATCAAAGGTGAAAAGAGCTTGTTGGTACAAATGGTGGGAATGATCTCTTATCAGTTGGAAGCGCTGACATTGATATCAACAGATGAGATCGAGGAAACTATTTTTCAAGTATTTGTGCATCAATTTATAAATGTATTCCCTGAGAACATCTCAAGGGTACCACCTATAAGAGAAGTGGATTTTACTATTGATCTTCTTCTAGGGACCAGTCCTATTTATCTTCCGTCTTATAGGATGAAACCAATAGAGTTTAGGTAACTGAATGTGTAGTTGGAAGAAATGGAATTCAAGGGATTCATTCGACCAAGTATGTCTATGTGGGTAGAAAAGGTCATGTTCCGGAAGAATGTAGTTGTAACTCTTCTGTTGTTTGTTGATTATCATAAGCTTAACCAAGTTACAATAATGAATAGATATCCACTTCCATGCATTAATGATATGTTCAATCGATTACGGGGAACATAGTGGTTCTCAAAAATTGACCAGTGATCTGGATATCACCAATTGCAAGTTCGAAAGGTGGATAATCAAAAGTCAATGTTTAGGAGTGGATATATCCACTATGAATATATATTCATACCATTCAGTTTAACAAATGCACCAAAAGTCTTAATGCTTCTTAGGAATTGGATATTTCAACGATATTTGGATTCTATTATTGTGGTGTTTTTAGAAAACATATTGGTGCATTCAAAGACAATGGATGACCATGAGGATCATTTGGTAACAGTGCTACAAATCATGAGAGATCACTATTTATAGGAAAAATTATCAAAGGGTAATTTTTGGATATTGGAAGTATGATTTCATGGCCATTTCATTTATGAAAAAGGTATTTATATTGATCCTAAAAAGATAGAAGATGTTATCTCATGTAAACCACTAAATAATGTCTTCGAGATATGAAGTTTTTTTATCAATATGGTTACTACCATCGCTTTGTGCCTGATTTCTCATAGCATTAATTTTCAATAACAGCTCTAACAAAGAAGAGTTCTCCATTCCAATGGAAAGTTAAATTCAAAAATCCTTTTCAGGAGATCAAAATCTAGCTTACATCAGCACATATCTTGATTTTTCCAAAATCAGTATAGGGGTATATGGTATACTGTGATGCTTCAGGATCAGTGTTGGGTTGTGTTCTTATGAAATGAGACCATGTGGTTGATTATGGTTCAAGGATGTTGAGAGTCCTTGATAATAATTACCCAACACATGATTTGGAGTTAGTTGTAGTCATATATGACTTGAAAAGAGGAGACATTGTGTCTTTGCAGAGGAATTAATTGTGTTTATGGAAAAAAAAATCTTGAAACACATTTTCTCACAGATATATTTGAATCTGAGACAAAGGAGACTGATGAAGTATCCGTAGATGTTTGACTTTTTCTGGATGTATAATCTTGGAAATGGGAATTCAGTGGAAGATGCATTGAGTAGAATGTCATATGCTCATTTGGAAAAAGATGCTTTAAATGAATGGTAGTTTAGGTCGGTCCTAGTTGACACGAACATGAAATGTGAAACCTGAGGTGATTTTGTGGGTTTATTTTCATCTATTCTAGTTCTTGATTTGGTAAAAGTGGTCAAGGAGGCACCAACATCTGATCCAGAATGTCAGTTTATGAGTTCAAAACACAATGTTAGGGATACCATTTAGTGTTGGAAACTTTATGGGAGTTTATTTTTGTACTTTAGAGATCGGATAGTTATACCTATTATTGGACAGAAAGAACTCCCTAATGGTTAATACCATTCGAGATGAGATGTACATCTAGGCACACAGAAAATGTATAGGGCGTTGAAGGCAAAAATTTGGTGTAGCGACATGAAAAGAAGGGTTGTTGAGTTCATCTCACGGTGCATAACTTGTCAGCTGGTTGAACCAGAGCATCCTAGACTAGTAGAAATGTTGAACTATTTACCTATCCCATTGTTGAAATGGGAGCAGATATCGACATATTTTGTTTTAGGTATTCCATGAATGGTTGAGAAAATTGATTCCATATGGGTAATAATGGATTGTCTTATCATGTCAGCCTATTTAATCCCTACTCATGAAACTCATACAGTGGAAAATGATTCAAAAATATGCATCAGGGAAGTTGTAAAGAGGCATGGAATACCGGTTTCAATAGTCTTAGAAAGAGATCCAAGGTTCACATCTCATTTTTGGAAATCCTTATTGAAAGCCCTTGGGACATAGTTGACTATGAGCACATCATATCATCCTCAGACAGATGACCAGTATGATAGGAAAATAAAAACATTGGAAGACATGTTGTGGGCTTGTGTAATGGATTATAATGGCTCATGGGAGGATCAAATATCCTTGGTGGAGTTCTCACACATCAATAGCTACCAGGCCTCGATACACATGGATCCGTTTTAAGCATTGTATTGGAGTCCTTGTCATTCTCCACTATGCTGGATGGAAATAGGTGAAACTTCAAAATTTGGACCAACCCTTTTCCAAGAAACAATGGAGAAGATCCAGTAGATCATGAAGATGACGAAAATAGCTTAAAGTCATCATAAATCATATGTGGATCATCATAGAAGACCGTTGCCATTTTCCACGAGTTATCATGTTTTCTTATAGATCTCTCCAAGACCTCGACAACATCATTATAGGAAGTTCAAAATGTTATCTTCTAGATACATTGGCCCTTTCAAGATACTAGAATTGGTTGGAGAGGTGTCATATCAGTTAGAATTACCACCATGGTTCATTTCGGTGCATAATGTGTTCCATGTTTCTCAGTTGAAAAAGTATTATCCTGATCCTCACCATGTGATCTAATGGGATCACGTTGACTAAGAGATGGATACTTCGTTGATACATATCCTTATACAAATTGTGTGTAGGAAAGAAAATTTCTTTTTTGGAAAAATAATCATTCTAATGAGGTTTTTTTGGAAGCATGGTCAGATTTAGGAAGAGACTTGGGAACATGAAAAGGAAGTGAAGGAGCAGTGACAGGAACACATTTTGTTGGGTGAGGGTTTTCTAATATCCGGGGATGGAAAGACCAATGGTGGGGATAATGTAGTACCCCCGATTTTTGGTATGTAATCCTTTTTTAATGATCTTCATCATTATAAAGTTAAGGGTGACGAATTGGAGAGTCAGGAGAATATGGCATGATGTTTTTTTGGAAAAGGTGAGGTCGCACAGGCGGCACACAGTTTTCCTAACCATGCGGCCAAACCATGGGTAGTTATCTCTTTTGAAGTAGTGGCAACCACAAGGTTGGAGAACGATTCAGGAGACCATTCAAGGAGTACGTGCGAGGGTCTGATGAGGATCTGCCTAATGCATGGTTAGCATACAATTGGTCTAACCATATGAACTAACCATGCAGGCACTTAATTGGGATCCTAAAAAAGTGGTTCTCACATGATTTTGCCTTTAAATGGATCATTTTTTCACCTAAGCGGCTATAACTCAGTATTACTCTCCCTTGAAGGTAGGAGAACATCTCCCAAGAATTTTGGAGGCGATCTGAAGGATTTCCATAGTGAAAGAAAGCTGAATTTTTTAGTTATGTGATCGTTATTTATCATTCTTGATCGATTTCGTAGATCTAGTTAGATCTACATCACTTATTCTCTTGGTTTCTTAGATCTACACCTGTTATGGGTATAACTTTTGGTTGGATTCCAAATATGAGAATATTTGGACTTGGTCTTGAAAAGAGAAGAAATCTAAGGTGTGTTCTTGAAAAATAAATATGGTTTTGTTTTGCGTTCTTCATCTGTTGTTGAGTTTCATCAAAACCTTCGATGTAGGATGATTATCTCTTGACTCCCCTTTCAAGAATTTATTTTCTTAGATTAAAATTGGTTTATTTATAATAAATTGACTTTGAAAATGATGGAAAATATTCTTTAGTGATGATTTATGGTTTTTGTGAAATTGCGTGATCTTGGTGAATAATTGTGCTAAGGGGGATTAATTTCAAGAATTTAAAATGATGATTTTAAATTATGGATTATCAAGAATCGATAAATTGTTGATGAAAAAGCGGATTTAAATAGAAATGTTTTTCAATAAAAGTAGATTTTTATTGAAATGGTTTGGAATTAAAATGGTTTTGAAGAAAATGGTTTTCAATAAAAATGAGTTTTTTAAAGGGTTGATTTGGCATGATCGTTGGGCATATATGGTAGAAGTTCATGTTGTATATACGGTGTTTGGTTGAAATATTACATTTTTCTTGGTACCTAAGTGTTAATAGCACATTGGAATAACATATTTTGTTCTTTATTGAAATATGACCTTGTGATCGGTGCCAAAGGGTTAATGGAACATGGGAAACAATTTCCTTGTGATGACATGGTAGATTGATGTGAAAACACTCATGAGTATGGAAATATCATTACATAGCATGCATTATTGGTTTCATTATTTTTTGCAATGGTTGGGTATGCCAGAAAGTGATATTGTGAAATGGTTTTAAAGCTTGTTTAGTTATTTTTATGGAAAATTAGCTTTTGGGGAAAATTCGTTCCAATTTCACTTGTATGAATTTGGTAATGAATGGTTTTGGAAACATGTTTATATTTAATAATATACTGTTTTTGTAAAAATATTCTATATAATCTATTTTATAAAATTGTTTCTAACTCTTTTATCCTAGTGGTGTGAGTTGGGAAGTCATTGGGGAAAACCTACTGAGTTTTACACTCACCCCTGCTTTGGAACTTTGGTTCTCTTGCAGATGATATCTTTCAGGACAGGGGAAATGGTAACATTTCCCACATTTTTAACACTACCTCATGATGTTTAGTCTTTTTAGAGATTGTGGGTATTTGATATTGTGGAGCATGGAGTCTTGTGGTATTTTGAGAGTCTTGTGTTATTTATCCACTGTGTACATTGATATTAGGATATTCTTTTTATGAGGCATACTTTGATGTGCTTTTGAGATACATGATGTTGTTTAGTGGCCTTTCCTTTGTTCACACATCATATAGTGAATGTTTTTAATGGTTGGTTGGTTTATTGGTATATTTCATAAAGGGTAAATCATCCCCCACTTGTATTTGAAACCATTGGTCATTTATTTCCATCATTTTGAATCTTGGGGATGTCACTTAAGGCCTACTAATGACTCATTTTATACTCACAACAATGGGAATTGGTGGGTAATTACAACCCAAATATTTCATTTTTGGATAAATGGTGAGAAATTAATGAATTGTACTTGAAAAATGATATTGAATATAATTTATATTTATAGATAAATTACAATTTAATTTTACTTTAATGATTAATAAGATTAATTTTACATCAATTAATAAAATTTAGTTCATTTTAACTATTTTCACATTAAATTTTGATATAAAAACAATTAGAACATTTTAGCATTTCTCTTTAAAAACACGATGTCTCACAACATTTTTCGGATTAAATTTAAACATAATATTTTCCACTTTAGTGAATTGAATTTGTAGAATTGGAATAAATTGGTTTTAATCGTTATAATATTTATAGTATAATAATTTAATATTAGTTTTTGACCAATATTATTAGTGAATGTAATTAAAATTATTTAAAATTACTTGGTAAAGACAAGATTACATAATGGATAAGCATTATTCTTAAGAGGCATAATGATCAAGATGCATGTACAAAAATCCATTTATTAAAACATTAATACCTATTATCCAATTTTATATAATTATATCAATTATTGGAGGAACATGATGTCAGGGAGACCTCTTTATAGTGATTGCATTTTAATATTTAAAACATTTCTACTCCTCCTCCATTATAAAAGGGAACTCACACCCCTGACATCCTCACACATCTGTAGCCACATTTTCTAGACCAAAACCTACCCATATGTCTTCAAAAAATCCTCTCATAATCTTATAATTGTATCATTGTGCATAAATCCAACCACTTAATCCCTTTGGTTCAAACCATGAAGAGTTATACAATGAAGTGATAAGATCCTTCCTTAAGATCTTCTATTTTATTTCAGTTCTCCACCCCCTAATATCCTCTTATTAGATGATTATATAATATACTAATATTCATATATATATATATAGTTATGTTTTTTTATTATAAGGGTTCTAACTACATTTACACACTCATCCATATAATGGTTAATGAACTTACCATTCTTGTGTATAACGAACTACCACCTCATGAAGTGATATTGTTCGTTTTTCCATTACCACCTCCCATGAGTGAGAATTATGATATAAAATTTATTTTAATATGATATATGTGATATTTAATATTTATTTAATATTTTTTAATTATTATATAAAAAATAATTTCATGGTTTTAATTCTTTGTAAACACAATAACTTCATTTATGAACATGTGGACTACCTCCTTCCCAATGCAATCTAATTCATTCACAATTTTAATGGAATTTATTAATGATGTGTTTAGAAATAATATTATATATATATGAAAGAATAATTATACTAATAATTATATATATATATATATATTTATTTAATTTACTTAATATCTTTCAACATGACAATAAAACATAAACAACATTCATGTGTACGTAAGACCTGCGATAACTATGAATAGTGTACAAAATTTCATATTTCTATATTTAATATATTATTATACATATATATATACTAAATATATTTTATATTTATATCATGTTTTACATTTTTTATTTATTAAATCTTATTTTCTGTAATAGGATCAACAATAAAAATCAGTTACATATATGTAAAAGTATATATTATCCAAAACACAACATAGACATGAATTTGTTAACAAATGGGTAATATAAAATCATAAAAAAATATTTGGAATTATATATAAAAAGATGGTTATGTGTTAAATTTTATAGTAAAGATATATTTATTATATCTGTTATTTGACCGTGTACAATGAATGTTAATACAAAAGGTAATCATTTTCTCGCATCACTTTTATTTTCAATGAGACATAAGCCATGGTCAAAAACTAGTTTAGATATGTGGCATGTATACACTAACAATGATTTTTGTTATTATTATACAAATTATTTTTTGTATTTAAATTTATATTTAATGAGATTTGTTTCATGGGGTATATATGTCAAAAGGTACCAAATCAAAAAAGTTATTTATCATCAATTGGCTTTCAATGAGATACCTTCCATGTTATGAACCTATATATTTTTATAGGGTGTGTATACTGATAATTTAAATTTTACAACCTAAATATAATTCAATTATTTTATTTTAATATTCATAAAATTTCAAATTCATTCATGGGGAGTATGATTTGTAGTTAATAGGTGGTAAGAGTTTATGTAATAATCTCATCATTTTGTTAGGATTGTTTATAATTATGCTTCCATTGAGGAATATATTATGATCTTTATCTCAATAAAAATCATTAGATTAATTATCCTATTGTTATCCATGATATATTTATGAAGTTTAACAATTATTCCACTCTTTTTACTGAAGATAAATAATAAAATGTTTTTAAGAAATTTTATCTTTATCTCTCTGTTTGGTTAGAAATAAACATTCTTTCAAAACAATGTTCTCAAAAATGCTTCCAAAAATGTGTTACTATAATCCAATTATGGTAAATGTAAAATTTTTACGCACTTTTTACCTTTAACAAATGGGTTTAAAATTAATATTCTTGTCATTTTTTATCAAGGCACTTTTTGAAACCATTTAAGGTGAAAATGGTATGTTGGACATATACAGACATACCCACCATTATGACAATCATTTCCTTGATGATTCCTTTTAATGTTAAAAATTAATTCTTAACTGAATTTTTTTTCAATTATTCTAGAAATTTATTGATTTGAAATTTTTTTCAAAGAAAAATGAATCTTAAAATTTTTAAGTTTAAAAATTGTTTTAAATGATTTTCATAGAATGCTTTATATGATTCCAAAAATTAATTTCTTAAAATTGGATTTTATTGATTTCAAAGATTCTATTATATGTTTTGAAATTATTTTCAATGTAAAATGTTTTCAAAATTTTTTCAAGATTCATTTATTAATTTTTAAGGAAAAATTTCTCCTAAATTATATTCATGTTTCTTTATAATGTTTTATGGTTATGTTCAGGGAAAATTGTTTTCAAAATGATTCTTGTTTTAAAAATAGTTTTTCAAAGAATAAATCATATTTTACTCTGGAAATATTTTAATCATTTTTCAGGATTTCTATATATATTTTCAATGTTGTATTCAGAAAATGTATTTTTAAATTATATATGTTTTTAGAAGTGATTTTCATTTAAAAGTTATATTTTGATCGATGCTTCAAAAAACATCTTCATATACGATGACATCATTCGTTGTATTTCATTATTTTATAGGGATGCGATCTTATGACACCATTCATATTATTTATATTAATATTCTATTTTTTGATGGCTTGAGGGTTATGAAACATATTTTTGTTTAACGGTTTATAAAGTGATAAATACTTATGAAATCCACTTCCTTTTACAGCTTATTCTAGGATGAAATGATTATGAAACCAATAAATTTATAGTATGTTATGACATAATTAAAATCTTATTATACCCATTTCATTTCATGGGTTATGATATGATGTTTATTAAGACCATCACTTTTTATGGGGTATGCTAAGATGATTGTTTCATGGAACCTATATATATGATTTCATTATGAGACTGGTGGAACTATAACTCCCACCACTGCATTAGGTAAATTTTTTCTCTCCTGATATGTAGATGGTAAATAGTTCTATGGGATTTATCCACATTGGGGAAGTGGTGTTTCTTGATCCACAGTGGTAAACAGGTGCATCCTAATCCACAGTGGGAAATATGTGCATCCTAATCCACAATGGGAAATAGGTGTGTCCTATTCCACTTTGGGAAATAGGTGTGTCTGGATCCACTATGTTTATGGTGTTGGTAGTTAACAATGACCAATGAAATTTAATTCTATATTTATGATGGGGCTACACTTATATTACAAGAGATTGTGGTTTGTTATTTATTTATGATGATTCAAAAACATTGTGATTGTTGTCATACAAATTTCCAATATTTATGAAATGACTCTTGATTATGATCTACGGTATATAGTCAATGATTTTATAATGTTAAGATCATATTCTCATAACCTTAATTTCATTTTATTCTTATGTATCTCCCTTTTTTACCCTTACTAAGAATCTTATCTCACCCCATTATTATGTTTTCCACCATGTTATACTGAAATGTTTTATGTACAATTATTAAAGGGGGAGATCATTAAGAGATATATTGATGATATTTAGCTATGTTGGGAGATTATGTTTACAAGTTTCTAAATACACCAACAATTGTGGTCCCCCAACATGTATTTTTGTAATGTGTAGAATATTAATCTAAATAATGTGATATCCATTTATGTTTTTTCCGAGTCTATATAGTTTGTATCATAGGAAAACCTTATTTTACCGCAATAAACTAGGATTGGAAAATATTAGTGAGATCCCTGGGGATATTTAAAAGGATATGTTTAGGGATTTCTATAATTGGAAGCCTAAGGTGTCATATATTTAAAGGTAAGTGTCATTATTTAGGCATTTAAAGAGTAATTTTCAATTACTATGTGGTTTTCATCTACGATAAGTGTTTATCACCCTATGATTTATGTTTTTTTCAATGGAAGGTACTAGAGGGAAGGTGGTTAATTTTAAATGTTTTAGATATAGAATGTATGGTCATTGTTCAAATCGATTTCCCAAATGAAAATATCAGAAATAGCATAAGGAAGGAGGTACTTATATTAGTTATAATGCAAATGATAAAGGGACCACAAACAACATGTGAATGTTATGGGATTTTGTAAAAGTATTGTTTAAATTAAACGTAAGAAGCATGGTTAGATTTAGGAAGTAGAACCTTAAGACATTATTGAAATTTCATATTCTAGGAATATTTTATTACGGAATAATATGATTAACCCTAGGTAATGGTTTACAAATAGTGTTTTATTATTGAAGTGTATATGTTTTGGAATTGAAATATTTTGTTATAAAAATCATGAAATATATAATAATTTTTAGTATAAGATTTTCATTAAGGAATGAAATGGATGTGTTTAATGTTATAGAAGACATAGAAAATTAATTTAATCGAAATGTGATATTTTGATTTAGGGAAGGTAACCCTTAATTTGTTCCCGACATTAAAAAAATTATCTATATCTTGGATAAAGAGGTGATTGATATGGATAACGAATGTTGGATAGTGCTGATTACCATGGAACAATTTATTTATTTTTTTATAATGTCCTCTATGTTTTCATTTATGGTGTGTAAAACTTCTTATAATTATTGAATATATTGAGTAATCTTTTTAATAAGGAAGCATGATTTTTTTCCAAAAAGTATTTATGATAATTCAAGCTACTACCTTGTCCATGATAATATACTATGATGGTATTACCATGTTTGGAATATTAAAACCAAGAGATACTTTGAGATATATGGGGACCAATAATTAGATTATTTATTGGCCAATCTTCTCACATTCTAAACCGAAGTCATTGAAAAGGGTTATAAGGTTCACCATTTATGTAGTTGTTTATGAGAAAACCTTTTATGAGATTTTAGAGATTAATGTATTATATCACCATATTATGAATTATTCATACAAGATAACTTATGTTAACATTTTTATTGGGATAAGGATAGATAGAATGATCTAGCACTCTATTTATAAATATCAATATGTAACACTATTTTTGAAAATAAAAATTTACCATAATATAATTAAATAACAGATGAAGTGGAATTTATTCATTGAATAAAAATGGGTATATTTTTCATGAAATCATGTAAGTATATCATTTCATGAATTTTTATTTGAATCTAGTAAAATGGGTCTTGAAAAATAATGTTGTTAAGTTATCATAATTTTTTATGATATCACTAAACTTTTTAAGACTATTTGGGTTATGCAATTTTGAATAATAACTTTTTCCAATCCATGTTCTCTATCACTCAACATCTGAAACTAGTATTTAAATTTCTCTTCAATTTACATGTTTTCACTTTCCACCTATGTTTTCATATGTTGAAATGTTTTTTAGAGTTATATTGGGTAACTGTTATGTTTCAAACTTCCACATTATTAAAGGAAGTTTTAGTAATAATTTTTATAATGTGGGTTTCTATGAAAGGAAATATTAAACCTTTGACAAACCAGATAATTTTCCAGGGATAAGGTTGAATGTAAAACCCCAATATTTTGTGACCTTTTCAGTGAATTTAACCATTTTTATATTTTTCATTCATGAAACACTAAATCTAACTTGTGTTATATAAAATACCCAAGATATTCTTACTTTTCATGCAATACCAAGTTCGTATTTTGTTATATGATACACCAATATAATATCGGGCTACACACAACAATAGTTTATCTTGTGTTATAAGAAACACTAAGTTTCTATGAAACAATATTTTATTATTGAAATTATTTACAAGAGATAATTTTAAAATAGCCATTAAACATAGTTACATGAATTGTTTAAACTCAAATTTTAATGTTATTTATAATGTTACATATAAACAAAACATAATTATTATAATAAATATAATATTCCTGTAAAGTCTTTATTTTTTTGGACGTACCAATATCATAAATGAATTACTTTTTATACACATTTATTAATAGTAATATAATAAATTTTGGGAATTTTTTGAAATTTAAATATATATATATATAATAAAAATAAATTTTGAATTCAGAAAATCAAAATTAATATATGGGGAATTTATTGTATTTTTTATAAATATTTCAATTTTGGATGAATAATGAAAAATAATAAATTTTATTTGAAAATATTTCACATTTATAGTGTATATAAAAACCATTCACGCTTTTAAACTTTTCAGGTTAAACACCCACTATCTGGCAATGTCTCTGGGATTAATTTGAAGCTAAATTTTTCCCAATATGTTAATTAAATTTGAATAAATGGAAATATAAAGTATTTATTAGTAAAATATTTTTAATATACTAATTTAAAAATAGTATTTTGACAAAAAATATACATGAAGTTAACTAAAAACAATTACTGCTATAAAAGTAAATAAAGGCTACTTAGTGGTTCAACATTAATCTTATGTGGCCAATTTACTTATAAACATGTAAAAAAGTCATTTTATAGAAATAATTTGAACTATTACCCTCTTTTATAGAATTATATCTATTATTTTTGGAACATGATGTAAGTGATATCTCTTGAGAGTTTTTACCTTATATATATTTAAAAAATGTTACTCAAATATTAATAAAGGTCACTCACACCCCTCACATTCTCACACCCCTCAAGAAAAATTGGATCAGAAAAAATGATCCCAAATCTCCACCCAAAATCCATATTCTAATCCCAGGATCCACCATTTGGTATTATATGAAACCAAGGAAGCTCTTTTTGGCAAACCAAGAGGAGTTTCCCAAAGAATAAGTAACATCCTTCCAGAAGCACTTTTGTATTATTTTCATTATCCATCGCGTAAATTCCTCTCATTCCTGGATTATATAATATAATAAGTTTAAAAAATATAATAACAGGTTTTAATTATATGTTTTTGACATATAGGTACACACACAAACTTCTAATGCGTGACAAACTGACAGTTCTTGTGTACGGTGAACTACCACTTCACGAAGTGATGTTGTTAGTTTTTCTTTTACCACGTCTCATGGTTTGGAATTATGGTTTAAATAATATTTTTACATTATATATGAGATATTTTTGATGTATTTTGGATTCTATAATTATTAAAAAAACATACCTTTATGCTTTCCACTTTGTGTTAATGCGATAACTTTGTTTTTGGATGTGTGGACTACCCCCTCCTCAAATCGATGTGATTTGTTAACACTTTTCATTGGATTTATTAAGAATGGTTTTAATGAAATTATATAATATATGTTAACATGGAGTTGTTAATAAATGAGTGATATAAAGTCATAAAAATATAATATATGGTATTATATATAATAATATGGTTTTTTTATTTCTAATCAACTTTTATTTATTATATAGGAGTATATAATGTGTATGAATAAATTCAAGACATAAAATAAGTGTTTTCTCGTCTCACTTCTATTTCCGTTAGACAGAAGCCATGTTTAACACCTATTTATTTTATGTGGTTTGTATAATAAAAATTAATTATTTATAAAAACAATAAAACTATATTTATGGGTATTTTATATCCATTTTCTGATATTTATTTCTAGGTTTTTATTGTAAAAAATTTACCAAACCGGCAAAGTAATTTTGTCTTAATTTTCCTTCTTTGAGATACATGTCAATTTGTGCACCTATATTTTTCTATAGGGTGTATATATTCACATTGAAATTTTATATCAAGAATATGATTGTTTTATTTATATTTCAAGATTCATGTGATTTCATTTTTCATAAATTTGAAACATGATTCAATGTTACAATGTGGTTAGAGTTTATTGTAAAAATATCATTATTTTATTTGGATTGTTTAACATTGTGCTTCCATTGATGACATCATATGATCAATATTCCTATATCACTCATAAGATTCATTATAATTGTTTAATTATTGATAAATTCATGTATTTTGAAAATTTTCCTCCATATTTTACTTTAGATAATTAATAATGTTATTTTAGTAAAAATTTACTTTACCTTTCTCTTCAGTCATAAATCTGTGTTCGTTAAAAACTGTGTTTTATAGAACTGTTTTCAATTTTTTTAATTATATATAATTACTTTTAAACAAAATTATTTCCCATATTTTTCAATTTTAAAAATTGGGTTTAAAATGAATATTCATTTAATTTTATGATCATAGTACTTTTCTTATCATTTTAACGTATAAACTGAATGTTTTTCAAATATGGACTTACCCACCATCATGACCATCATTTCATTAATTATTAACTTTTCATTTTAGGAGTTTAATTTTTAAAATAATATATTTATACTATTATTTTGAAATATTTTTATTTTGAAATGTTATCGAAGAAAAAGGTTTTAAAAAAAATTGGTTTAAAAAGTGTTTTAAATGGGTTTCAAAGTATCCTTTATATGATTTCAAATGATTGTTTTCAAATAATATACTTTATATGATTTAAAAGATTCTTTTATATTTCTTAAAAGTATATTCAATGATAAAAAATTAAATCTTTTTTCAATCTTCTCCTGTAAGATTTAATGGAAATTGATTTGAAAGACATTTTAATTCTTATGTATATTTTTTAAGGTTATTTTAATGAAAAATGGTTTTCAAAATGTTTTATATATTAAATATAATTTTTTCATAGTTAAATGAATATTTTACACTATAAATTTTTTTATTAATTTTTCATGATTCCATTCTATTTTTTCAATGTGGGTCCATGGAAAATGATTTTGAAAATGTTATATGTTTTAAAAAGAGATTTTAATGAAAAGTAAAGAAAATTTTGATTTTTCCAATTATTTATCCATCTATGATTAATACATGGTTATATATTATGATTTAATATGTATATGATACAAGGATAACATTCATATTTTTTCTCTAAATGATATATGCTTTGATGGATTTATGTTTATGAAACCTATTTCCATTTAATTGGTTATACAATGATAAATTCTTATGAATCTTGATTCCTTTCACATGTTATTCTAGGATGAAATGATTATGATACCTACATATTTTCTATAGTTTATGATATGGTTCAATGGTTATAATACAAATGCAATTTCATGTGTTTTGATATTATGTTTATGAAACCGATCTAATTTTATGTGTCATGATAAGATGAATGTTTTATGTAATACCTATGTATGATTACATTAAATGATTGGTAGGGCCTATTTGTTCCTCTAATTTATTGGGTATAGATTTATATTTCATTATATAATGATGCGAAACAAGTCCACAAGCATTATAAACAATAGGAAATAAGTGTTTCCAGATCCACTATGGTAAATAGGGGCATCCTGATCCATAATGGGTAATTGACGCATCCTGATCCACATAGTATAAAGATACATCTAGATCAACTATTAGAAATAGTTGTGTCCTGATCAACTATGTTGATGGTCTTGGTAGTTAAACATTACACATGAATTTTTTTGGAATTTTTGTTGTTTCCTCACTTATATGAAATGAATTTATGGTTCATGATGGATTTATGATGATTTAAGATACTTAAGATTTATGTCTTACAAACACGAAATCATTATATCATGACTTTTGATCATGATATTTGATATTCATGGTTTTATCTTATAATGTTATAATCATTTTCTCACACCCATATTTTCATGTTATGCATATATATATCTCTTATTTACCCTTAAAAATCATTTGATCTCACCCATTCATATTTTTTCTTCCCCCAGGTGATGAAGAAATATTTCAATTAGGAGTAATAAAGTAGAATATAATTAATGGATGGGTTAATGATATTTCACCATGTTATAATATTATGATTCCATATTTCCAAATACATTTAACTATTATGGTTCTCAAGTATGTATTTTTGTAATGTGCTATATTTTCAAGAGGAAGGTTGTTTCGTATGACGTGGATGGAGATAATGTAGTGATTATTGGAGAAAAATACCCAAATATGGGTAAGATAAATGTTCTATCCATGACATACCTGATGGAAAAGCTGATTCTATGTTTATCAGAGGTTCAACTAATGGTTCTTCCTAGTGTTTTCAAAGGATTCATTAATTTTTTCCATGATGCGGTTATGGTGTGTCATCCTCAATGAGAGATTGATCTAGGGATTAAGATACACTAAAAATTTTCTCTTGTAGTATATGATGGTTCCTCTGAGTTACTAGTGGGTTGTGTATATCTTGATGATCTATTATATCATGGTCTTGTTCAAATGATTTTTTCACCTTGGGGTGCACCAATTTTTTTGGTAAATAAGGTTGAGGGATGTTTACATAACTATATCAATTATAATCACTCGAATCAAGTGATAGTGAAAAAATTTACCTTCAAATAGGGAATGATTACGTATTCCATCAGCTGAAAGGATAATGTTGGTTAATTAAGATTAGTATAAGACCACAATATAATTATATCTGGGTGGAGGATGATGATTCAAAAAAAAACACATTCTTATGGAATCTTGGGAATTACCTTTTCTAGGTGATTCCATTAAGTGGGACGAAAAATGCATCTATGTTCTAGAGAATGGTTGAAGAAATGTTTAGGTACATTTTAGATAAGTTTTTAAATATTTCATTGACGAAATCCTTGATTACTCTATATTTTAGTAGCATCATGTATAGAATCTATGTTACATTCTTTTAGTTATTCACCATCATCATCCCATTAAAATGTTACAATAGTTTGAGTTATAGACTCAAGGAGTTTCCTTTTTGAGGCATGTATTATCCCTATATGAAGTATCTATAGACCCTTCGATGATAGAGGCATTCATTTAATGGGAATGACTAATTATTTATATGGTGGTAAGGAGTTTTTGTGATGTTTCAAGCTATTATATGAGTTTCATGGACAATTAATATCATATTACAACTCCACTTTTAGAATTGACAAGAAAATTGAGTTATTATGGACTAACCAGTGCATGGAAGCTTCTAAGTACTTAATGGAGAAGCTGGTCAGTGCTCAAGTTTATTACCTTCCATAATAATGATTTTAGTTTAATGTATTCTTTAAAAATTTGTTTCTTTTATTAGGTTATTCATTGATGTATTAGAGATAATTTTTCTTTGTTGGGTGTTTATATTTTTGTTCTCATTAGAGTAACCATGCCACCAATGATATGATGTTGGCAGTAGTCATGTTTTCATTGATTTTGTGGTGATATTATCTCATCATTGGGAATTTTGTTGTTTTACCACTAATAACAACATGAGGTATATCTTTTCCTAGGGTGACATGATATTTAAACAATGTTGGTGGATATAATTATTTCTAGATTATGAATTTGAATTTTTATATACACAAAGGAAGGGTATTTTTGTGGTGGATTAACTGAGTTGGAAGTCATGAAGTGATGTCGTTCATGAATCAATAGATTCCTAGAGAGTGATGGAAGATCTCATAGTGAATAATATAGATATAGGATAGGTTGGTGGAAGTGGTTATCTTTCAAACATGATAGTTCTTTAGCATTTAGTGTAGTATGTGGAAAATTCCCATCTGGGGGATTTTGAGGTGGTGGTCCAGAGAGACTGAGTTTTATTTGGTGTTTCGATAACCGTTTGGTCAAAGGATGGACAACACAAGGTTTTTTGAAGGGGGGGGGATTTTAATCCCTTCAATGATGCATGAGATGGTTCTACTTGAGATTCATAGTTCACCCTTGGTAATACATCCTAGTGTAAAAATATATATACCAGTCGTTAAGAGTTCATTTTTGGTGGCCTTGGTTAAAGCATGTAGTTGTGGAGTTTGTGTCTTGATGTTTGGTTTTAAATAAGTTGCATGATGAGCACCATGTTCTATTTGTCTTTCTCTAACAATTATATGTTCCCTAGTTGAAGTGATATGGTTTCTCGGTGAACTTAGTTACATATATACATTTAGAATAGGGGTTTTTTGATCATGTATGGGTGATAGTGGAGAATTTGATTAAATCATCCCACTTTACTATGATCATGGAGTTTAGCTTTGTGGAGGCTATATCGAGGGAGTACCTATAAGATGTGGTGAGACACCACTGATTGTCGGGGGATGATAATATATGACCGTGGTCCTCATTTTTCATCCAGGGTGTATATGAGTCTCTAAATTTCTTTATGAACTAAAATATGACTTAAATATATATTTCATCAACAAATGAATGGTCAGAATGAGTGGAAAATATGGATAATTGATGAAATTTTTAATTATTGTGTCTTGGAATTTAATGGATCAGGTACAAAGATCATCCCTATGGTAGATTTTTCTTACAATGATAGTTTTCACTAAAGCATCGATATAGAACTAAATGTAGCATTGTACATCTAAAATTTTCATTCTCTATTATATTGGATTGGGGTCAGAGAGATTGAGAATCTTAGGATGTAACTAGTGGAGATAAAGGAATAGATGGATATATTTACTCATGAAAGGATTAAGGCAGTGTAAGATCATCACAATTACTATGTTGATCACAGGGGTGAACTAATGGAGTTTAATTTCTGAGATCATAGGTTCTTAAACATGACTCCTCAGAGTGTTCATTAATCCTTTAATGGTGCGTGATCACCATATAGAATTTTTTATTACATAAAAATTCCTCCATAGATGATCTACGCACATGATTTATTTAATATGTCACAACACCATCAATAACATCATGATGACACTAACCTTATAAATTTGGGATAGACTGTTATTGATTATGATTAGACCTTCGAGTAGAGGCCTATAGAGATCCAAGACCAGAAGGTGAATTTGTTTCACCAGATTATATTTCATTTACTTATTGTCTTGAGGATACATGACATTATAGAGGAGAGTAATATTTAATGTGATCCACATATACATGCTCAATAATCAGAGATATTTTTTAGATATTCTCTTAATGTAACACTTGTTTTTTGATATTGAACATCATTTGTTTTTTAAATGATTTTCTATAAATTTATTATTTATGACAATGGTATTTATTGAGAGGTATCTCCTCAGGAAGAGTGTTTACGAGAAGATTATTGTTATTATAGAGTTTCAATATATTGGTTCTTCTAAGTGATGTAGTTTAGTTTTGGTGTTTTGCAGTTTATTTATTGGTATCTTGAATGGTTTTTATTCAAAATAAATTCACTTTTATCTGATGGTTTTGAATTAATTTCAAGAGGAAAAGAATATTTTGAGTGGTTTCTAATATAAGGTTACATATCTTGGTATCCCATCCATTGTGTGTTTTGGATATTGGAATCACATGTAGGATCTTCTATGGTGTGTTGAAGAAAAAAAGGGGCGTTGATCCAATAAAACAATTTGGATCCCTCAAACGATCCATTAGAAAATACACTACATCACTGTTGTTATTGATTTGGTACTGGATGGTTCGGTTCTGTGGGTATAGAGCATAAGTTTTCATATTAGGGAGATCAGGTGGGGGGTGGTTGAGTCTTCTAACATTATGGTGGTGTAGTAGTTTCGTGGTCATTGGATACAACATTAGACATTCACTAGTGATTAGTATAACATAATGAAGTGAGGAGGATACAATGTAGGGATTTTGGCCCACTCTTCCAAATTCAGAGTGGAAATGTAGTGGGATATTACCTATATTGTATGCCCTCTCCCCAGATAAAATTGGATCTAGAATGATCCAATACACGTTCCTTGGACAAGAAATTTGATCAAGGGTGCTACGATGTGGTACCATGGGATATATTTTAGAGTACCATATGGTAGGTATTTCAGTGGTGTGGTCTAAGGGTCTGCATCATGTCCTTATGGTTTTAAGAATACCTATAAATACAACTAGGCCCTCCAGAACAAAGTTTTCCCCATATCCTCTTCTCGATCACTAGGTACCCTGGAGTTCTCTTCTATGGTCTTTCAAGACCTTCAGATTTATATTAAAAATCATCTTCTAGAGATCAATACGCTGTTATCTGAGGTAGGTTCTTCTACTATTCTAGCGTTTTTACTATGTTTGATCATGTTTTCTTACCATTATTCATTCCTTTCCATGGTGTTTGATATCCATCATTATAATAGTTTTTTTATATTTTCATGTGGTTTCATGGAATTATTCCTCTGGAAGATCATATTTTTCTTATGGTAGAGTGATCAAGTATTTTCATTGGACTTCCATTTCAATTTTAAGAACATAAAATGTTTGAGGTAGTGGATTCATTATATCTCTTTTTATATGTATTTGCAATTAAAAATTGTGTATGGATTTGTAATTTAGATGAATATTTAATTGAAATAATATATATTAAACCAATTTAAATAATTAACATCATTTATTGGTAGTTATCACTTGTTTTTTATGTTTCCACAATGATAATAGCTCACCTCTTGATTTTCAAGATAATCTGATATCTATGTTTTTTATCGTTTGAATGAATTTTTTTGTGTATACATTATAATGATGAACATGATTAAATTGGTTAATAATTTATAAAACAGGTTAATTTTCTTATGAACATAAAGGAGAGGAATGTCTAATAATTATGGTCTATCTTGTAATTTTATTGTAATCACATTTGTATAAAATTCAGGTTTCATTTATTATGTTCGTTCATATATTAATGGAATTAGATAATTAACATGATGTTGGAATTCTTTTTCTTCAGTTTAATGTTTAAATGCATGATATTTTTAATTTTTATTCTTTAAATAATGTTAGAGATAGAAAATTCTAGAGAGGATATTTAATTATTTTAATAATTTAATATATTTTATGTCATAGGATTTCAATAGTTTAAACTTGTGATAATTGTAATCGGTTATTCAATATGGAATAAGAATAATTTTTTTGTTAAAGGGATCGTTTAGGATAGAGAGATATGATTTTCTTAATATTGATAAATTATTTTTTGGGGCTGAGATAGCCCTTTTTCATGTAAAAGCTAATTTCCTGGTTTTTAGGGCCATGTTTCTAATTTGACTATGTTTTTCATTTTATTCCATATCATTTTCTATATATTTGACTCTTTCTATGCTACGTGATGTGATCATGGGATGCCCATTGAGATATGGGAAGGTGGTCTTGTGTTTATTGAAGTAGATACTTCTTTTGAAGGTGATATGCATGGTGATATGAATAGGGATGTCAAATATGGAACCAAGGATGATGGAATGGGTTTGATGTGGACTTAACCATTTATGTGATTGAATATGGGATGATTTCTTATGAATTTATCCATTTAAAGACTATATGTTCATGATTATTTTTTATTTACATTCCTTTCCCCACTATATAAGATAGTTGTATATGCTTGCTTTAATCTCTCTTAAGATTGCTTTTGATGTTTTCATTGAGTACCTAGAATTATTGAATGGTAAAATCTTAATAAATGGATTAACCCATGGGGTTGATTTTGGATTGAATTATAAAATGACATTCACCTTGAGAATCCATGGACTCTATTTTGATTATGGATCTAGGGAATGGTCTTCACTTTGATGGTTAATGAAATGAAATTGGAATATTTTAGATTAATTGTTAATGAATTATTTCATGTATGGTTAATAAATTAAAAATAAATAATTAATTTTAAGGATATCTATTAAATTCATAGTTTCCCATTTATTATCTAGTCATTCTTATTGATAGTCAGGTGTCTGAGTGACGATAACTATATCTAAGCCTAGGAGAAGGTTATTCCCAGTGTTTGGTTATCAGATGTATTATATCATGTATGTTTTTTTGATTTTTTATGCTACCCCTCCCATTTTGGTTAGGGATACTGAATCCCAATAGACTCTGGGAGGGTGTTTTTTCTAAAATCCTGATGGTGAGGATGGATAGATTAGTACCCATTTTCCCCTCTAGGATTTGTGGGTAGTATTATTTAATTGTATCCCAATGTTTATCTTTTACCATAAATGTGTATAGAGGGTTATAGTTTATGTTGTTTATTTCAAACACATGTACTTATGGATACTGTATCTAGAGGATTACTATATGTATATTGTGTATGGGTTGTGATAGCTTTATGTACTATATATTGTGTATAAGCAGTGACATTTCGAGGTACAATGTGTGATGTATGATACACATCGTATAGGATGTGTTTTTTCACAAACTCTAAACTATTACTATATAAATATTTGATAGAGGAAGATGTGATTATTTGATATAGAGATTCATGAAATGATTCTTTATCCCAGTTTCCTTTGGGATTAATTTCTTTTATATTGATATGGATGATGATTTATGATAGGGAGGGAGATTTTAAAAACAATGGTGAATTGGTAGTGGCGTACTATTTTTCTTTCATTAAAATAATATATAATCTATTATCTGATATAATTTGTAAGGGATATCCAAGGTGAGGTTTGTAACTTAGTGTAACTACTTAGGTGACGAGTTAGTTTCACATTTTATTCACTAGGCATTAAAATGATTTATTTATCTTTTACAAGAGATGAATTGGGGATGATCATTCTGATTGAACTATTATGATCCCCACATGTACATATAAACTACTTTTTTCAGTGGGATTTGGTTGGAGATCAAACTTGATTTTATTAGCTTTTTCTTCTATAGGAGTAGTTTAGGCTTTGTGGTCACTACACAGTTTTCCGTTTTGTAATTGTATTTTTCCTTTCAAGTTGCACAAGTACTTGAATGAAATTAAATTTTTATACTTGATATATATAATATATTTATAATTTGGAGATTATTGATATATTTTCTTATCTCTCTCTTATGCGTGTTCTATTACAGGGTAGTACCTCTCATTTGTTTGAATGAAACACCCTCAGTGGTTGTCACCAACCAGGGGACTACTGGAGGTAGGACTTAGGTAGTTACCATCTTGATTCCATCAATGTATGAATAGGATATTTAACTTGAAGAGGAGAGTACATTACATTTATCCCATACTCATGTTTTCCAATAGTCTTATCATCTAAACCCTTTTTATCCTTCATAATTTATTTGTTAAGATTAATTTGATCTCATCATTTTCTTATTGTTCTATTCAATGAGTTATAAAGAATATTACTATCTAGTGAATTTATATATGTATTTCATGTGTATAAATTTTTTTAATAAATTCTGAATACTTGTCATAAGACAAACATTTAATAAATCTCCAATGAAACTAATCCTTTATGTTCTAGAATTTTGATATTTGTTATAAAATGAAATGGTTAACATATGTAAATTTTCTGTTTTTATTAGATCATGTTAAATGGTATTAAAATTATTGTGTAAGGATAAATATTTTAGCATCATGCCTATGATTGTGGGTATGGGGATAATTAGTTGGTATATGAATAGTGTTAAGGTATTTTTGGGGATTAACTTATGAATAATAAGAGGATATAACTGAAATCAACCTACAATACACCAAATGTGAAGTATGATGATCCCAAAAGGGTTTAGATGATATTATCTAGGAAATTATATAATTAATTTCATTATAATATGATCACATACATTCATAAATATTTCTTGGTACTCCCTATATTCAATTTTATATTATTCAATGGCTAGAATTTGTGGGAATCAAATCAATGATAAGTGTGATGGAAAATGCAATGACTATCCTAATGGGTAACCAAATAGGATAAAATAAGGCTTTGAAAAGATTACAGTTATCCCTAATTAGATATATTGAATAATTATTATCATCTTGAACCTTTTAACTGTAAAACACATAAAATGATAGAAAAATTTAGTTTCAAAATTAATTTTTATGAAATTTAGAGTGATAAATACCATAGATGAAATAATATTTAATTTCCTATGTGTTAAAAATGTGGGAAGACACAACCATGGGAATTTATCAAATGAGGAAGAAAATGATTCTTGTTTGGAATTATTATACATTGATCTTATGAATATCATAATAGATAAAGGGGTTTATGAATAAAATCGAGGGTATAAAGGTTCCAACAAATTCACCACCCACTCATATTCATCAATTTCAAGTAATTTGTTCATTATGAAAATAAATTCCCCAATTCAATATATAATTATGTTATTTAGCATAAAATACCTATTAGACTAATGGAACAATTTAAATACTATGAAGTAGGTCCTAGAAATTAAGTGTTATAAGGTACAAAAATCATACACTCTATAACTAAAAATTTCCTATTTGATTTTGGTTCTTCCCAAAACATTATATCAAGATTTATTTTTAAAAGACTCAATTCACTTCCATAATTGTTAGATATTAATGCATTAGTGAAATACACTAGTGTCACATTGATTTCATAAAAAATCTAAAACTCCTCTCTAGTAGAATACTACTGGAAAAGGATTTATGTAAATCATGCTATTCTAACTTTAATTTAATTAGATGTGCTTTTGGGAATCATTTGGTTATCTCTAAAAAGATACCAAATTATATATCAGAATACAGAAATCATATTCTATATACCAAATCAATATATGGTCCTCCATAAATGAAGGGATGATAAGAACTCAATTTAAAGGATACAACCACTCTATGGTACTCAATACGTAATCATGAAGGGTATTTAGCTCTATTTCATTGAGAGAAAATATGTTTTTATCATATTTCTTTTATGATAGAAATCTTGATTTATGATGTATTACATAGGATAGTGAAGTTGATATATATTTTATCTCAGTTTATTTATGTCTTACAAAAATCCTAAACTATTTTTATTCATGAGAGATAATAAAATTTTTTATGACACTATTTATTTAGGGGGTGTTGTCACACCCCATGTTTGGGAATCATTTTATTTTCTAAAAATATATGTATATTAGTGGATATTATTTTTTATATTATTTAAAAAGGATTAAAAATGATTATAAAATGATATGTACATGATTTGAATAAAAATAACAACACTATATTCATTTATAGTGAAACATTACAATAATATAACATGAGACTAATAATTAAAAGCCATAGATTAAAACATATAGTTGATTATTTCATCTCTTAAAATAAAATAAAATAAAATTTAAAAATAAAAAAAATATAATATCTTTTGAAATAAGAAATTTCACTAGACAATCTTCCCACTATTAGTAGAACTAAACATACAATGAAAAAACATCATAAAAGGAAAAGACATATTATTAAATTATAAATGAAAAATAATTGAATAACATGTGTGATCTAATATAATAGAATGTAAAGGATTTATAGGCTCTAATGGGGGGTAATATAGCCATTATATTACTATTGTAATGGGAAATATTGTCATAATGTATAATATTAGTAAGCATGTTACCATTTGGGAATTAAAAGTATATATTTAGTAAAATAATGTATATTTAGATGTAAAAAATAATCATTTTAATTCAAGATAATTTATATTATGTAAATGAAATTACTTTTTAATATAATTAAATGATCCTAATTCATTTCTTAAACAGATTTTATTACAAATATGTTTTTTTATAAAATTTACATTTTCTAAAATGGATTATTTTTTTAGAAAGATATTAATAAAGTATATCAGTAAAATTCGTGGATCATTATATTCAAATGTTTAAAAACACTTATTCAAAGGAAAATATTTATTTTATTTTGAGGATATATACCATCTTATCATTCCTCATAAAAGACACTTTTGGAACCGTGATCCTTTTAATTTGACATTTATCCCTTGATCATGTTTTCTCACATGATTTGGATCTAAATTTTTTTTATTGATTGACAATTTTCTCTCTCAACGAGAATTTAATAATGAAATTTTCTTCAGATTATATTCCCTTGGTAATAGAGATGATTTATTATTGATGGATATCATACATGTATAATTTTTAAGAAATATTGAAGACTTATTATAATAATATAATTTATCTAATGTCAAAAGACACAAAACCTTTGTGTTTTGGGATTATTTTATTATTTATTTTTCGAAATTAATAAATTGTAGAACTTTTTTAAATTACAATTGACTTATGCTCCGATCATCCCTTTTCGTCTCAGTTATAGCGTATAAGGATATATTTTTTAGCACCAAACCCAAGAGTGTAGTCCAAAGGTGTATCCGACAGTATCAATGTGTGGTTTATGTATTTGTGTGGATTATTTTTTAGGGAATAAGAGGATATAACCCAAAACAATATATTATAAACCAAAAGTGAAGTTGGATGACCTACAAAGTCTCATGTGATATAATTTAGGATATCATTAGATTGATTTCCTCTATCATATGAGTATTTACTCAAAATATAATTTCATTATTATTACACAATTTTTTTTTCGATGGATGGAACTTGAATGAATAATGTTAGTGATGAGTGTTATGATTATTATAATTACTATACAAATGTTTAAACAAGTAGGGTAATGTATTTCTTTTAAAATCTTCTGATTATGCATTCTTTTATCCCTCATGTTATGACTTACAATATGAAACTTTATAGACTATAAAACACCAAAAATAAGATAAAAGATGTTTTTTTATGAAGGTTTTAGTGATATATACCATGTATTAATGAATATTAAATTATCTACAGGTTATACATGTATTGAGAAGCCCCATATAATATATATCAAAGGAGTAATAATTTTTTTTGTGTTTCAAATTTTAGATCATAGAGATTGTGATTATTGAGGAGATATAGAGTTTGGAAAATACAACAGACGGACAAAGATCCCAATTAATAAACCAACAATATATTATTTCTCCAATTTAAATGAATTTGGTTATTATAAAAATCTTTTTACAAATACCAGAGTAAACAAGGATAATATGCATCAATAACCTCTAAAATAAAGGGATTAAAGGAATGCTTATGAAGTGGTACTGAAAATGAAGTTGTGTAAGGTGCACAACACGTTAACTCCATAACTATAAATTTCCAATTTTATTTGGAATCTACCCACTCCTTTATTTCTAGAATGTGTTTTAACAACATCAATCTATTAAACCAAATACTTGAGATTGAATTTCCAATTAAAACTCAATGTGGTACTATGATTGTATCCCAATTATATAACACCTCTCTTATAAAATTCATTGAGATTATTCTCCCCATAAATTATATTATGCTCCCTTTATTTAAATTTTGATGTGATTTTGGGAATGTATTGGTTATCTAAATATACATGCAAGAGTTTTTTTAGATTATAGAATTCACATGTCATATCCCAAATAAACCTATAATTTCCTATTAATGAAATATTAACTATGAAATTAGTATTGATATTTCATTAACTATGTGGGTCTTAATACCAAATCAGGAGGGATATTCAACTCAAATTATTTTGGAGAATTGTAATTTTTAGGATATGAATTTTATGAGGGGAAGGATGAGTCTCGTAGTCTTACCTAAGGTTGTGATCTTGATAAAAGATATATATTCAATTATATATATATTATGAATACAGTCAACTATTTTCATCATTAAGAGATAATTAAAATAGACATGACATAATTTATGTAAGGGGGAGAATTTAACCCCATATGTTTTATAAAGTATTTTATTTTATTAAAAAATATATTTGTATGAAAAATAATATTTTTATATTATTTCAATAGTGTTAAAAATTATTGTAAAATTATCTATACAAGATATGAATCAAACTAAATTTTTTTATTTATTTACAATGGAACGATAAAATAAAAATACATCAAACTAAGTGTTTCATACCATGGATTACTACATATCATAGATGAATAAATATTTTAAACATGTATAAATTAATCTGTATTAGCACAAAAAAAATTATAATATATTTAAAACATTGAAATATAACAGATCATCTTCACTCTATTAATAGAACTGGACCAAAAAGGACCAACTGATATCGATGAAGGGGAAAGAATGTTGTAAAATCCTAAATAAAAATAAATGGAATGATAATTATGATTTATTATGTTATAATGTAATGAATAAATATTTTTTAATGGTGGAAATATTACCATAATAATGTATAACATAACTGTTTGGAATAATATCAGCAAACACGATACCAATAGGGAAATACCATTATAATTTCAACATACATAAAAGTAAATTTGATGTTAAAAATGTGAATTTTAATTATTAATAATTTAATTAAAATAAATACATTATTTTAATATCCTCATTAAAGGATTCTAATTAATTTCTAAAAATACAATTTATTTTTAAGAAATTATTTATTATAAAATATACATTTTGTTAAATTTATTACTCTAAATGAAGGATATCACTTAAATGTACTTATAAGATTGAAGAAATTATTTATAACCTAAATTAATATCATATAATACGAATTTATGGAAAAAATATGAATAATAATTTATTTTTTTATGGCCATATAATCCTGTTATATTGAAAAAAATTATTTTTATGATATATTTTCTAATAAAAATTAAAAAAAACATATTTCTAGTGTGATGATTAATTAATTATATATATAATTTAATTTTAACACCCAAATAGGTTAAAATATATTTAAATTATAATTAATTTAATTTTTTTGATATCTTGTGGTGTACACAAGACTAGGTTCACAGAAAACACTATTTAATCACGGTTTTCAATATTAATTTAAAAATAATTTTTAACACTTTTATGAAAATTTATTTTAGAAAATAAAAATAATTTTTGAAATTAAAATATCATAATTATATTTTTGTGAATTTTTTTATTTTTAAAAAATGTTTCATTTTTTGATAAATAGTGGAAAATGCAAAATTTTAATTAAAAACTCCATTTTATTTTAAATAAATTATAATGATAAATTTTATTTTTATTTTTCTGGTTTAATTAGTAATATTTTAGATCCATTAATCCAATTTATGTTAGTAAAATAATTTTCACTTTTAATTTCAATATAATAACATTTTAACTTCAAGATATTTTCATATTAAAAACATAATTTATCATCGCATGAACAAGATTAATTTTAAATTATAAATTTCCAACATTGTGAATTGAATTTCCAAAAAATGGAATCCATATTCCTAGTATGGATAATCTATATTTTAAATTAATTTAAACTTATTTTTTGAAATATAAATTGTGAATTTAGTAAAAATAAATTATCATCGTTTTGGTAAAATTGGGTCTACTAGGGTAAAAATAAAGAGTTATGGGTAAAATTAACATATAGAATTGTATAAAAACTATTTAATAGATATATTTAGACCGTTAAACATAAATTGTTCTATAATTTCCCATTTAGGACCTTTTTTCAAATGATAAACATGGGATCACTCAATTCATTTTGAAAATACCAAGTGTGTATTATCCCCCACTTATAATAGGCCACTCCATCTCCTATCTTATTCACACAATAATAACACATTGGTTAGGTGAATATATTCCCAATTAAATTCCAAAAAATCCTTCCATAATATTAGAATAATTTTTTTGGAAAAAATTTAACATTTTAATGCATTAGTTATTACCTAAAGAGGATACTTGAAGAAGAGGTAATGTTCTTCAAAGAGAATCTTTATTTTAATTCCTTCTCCACCACATAAAATATTTATTAAAAAATAATGATACGATGAAGAGAGTATCTTAAAAATATTTATATGTTTTTATTATATGTTAATGACCTAAAACCACCCCCACTTCCATCAAATGGGTTATTAAACCATCGCACGTGTGAACAATGATCTATCGCCTAGTAACCTAATGTCATTCATTTTGGATCTTCCACCACTCAAGGTTGTGTATGCTGTTGTGTATAAGTAATATATATGATATATATAAAATATTAATTTTTATATAGTCACTATATCATATGTATATATATATATATTCACCTTTCATTCCATAGTAGTTAGGATATCATCGCTCCAATGTATGGAGGACTACCACCTTACAAAACGATGTGATTCATCTTTCACAAAGGATTCACATGGATGATGATAAAGATAATTTTCATTATTACCTGTCATAAAAGTGACATAATTAAGAAATTCATGACATAATTATTATTATGTAAATATAATACAACTCACTTTCCTTCTTTCCTTTTCGTCTATGTAAAGATGATAACATCATTCTTGTAAGTGTAGACTACCACCTTCATGAAGCGGTGTGACTCTATTTTCATAACCAAATCAAATGAAATATATATTAAATATATAAAATATATAATTTTTTATATAATATGTAATAATAGTTATTTAAATATAATATATTAGTAAGCTTATTTTCATAACGATCATTGAAAAATACAAGTGTTACTTATGCGTATGTATAACCTACTATCATTGTGATCAGAACATACATCATTATTCATAAACATAATTAATGATTAGTTTTAAAAGTAAAATTGATGTAAAAATATGATTATTATGTCAGGATTATTATCTTTGAGATAATATATCTTTAAAATATGTTCAAGAACTAGATTATTCATTATAGATAATGAATGAGAAAACATTGAAATTAAAACCCTAAACAATGAAAATATTGAATGAATACAATGAAATGGGAAATAATATTTTATAAAAGGATCATATAGTATATCATTAATATTAATATGGTTATATAAATAGTTAATAAAAATAATAAAATAAAAATAAAATAGGTTTAATCATGAACAAGGAAAAGTAAGTGTGAGGTAAGTAATTTTATCTCAATTTACATTCCATTGAACCATTATTTTTTATATGAATATAATAATTTATGTGGTGTATATAATGCCCCTTTGACATGTAACATACTGATTAATTCATAATTAATCGTATTTTATGTTTTAATTTGAGTTATTTTAACAATAGGTATTTGATTTACAAATTACCTATTGGAAAATGTTATTGTGAAATCTCACTTTCTTTTGTGATTTTTAAAATTCTCATTAAACAAATAGTATTATTGTAACAATTTTTCAATGAAAATTAAATTTATCTTTAATACCCATATTAATTCATTGTGGAGATTATTATTTTGTAAAATTTATAACAAATTTTACATATTGTGTTTACATTGAATATGATTAATTGGAGAAATTTTGTTGAATCTTTATGCTTTTATCAATATGAATATTTGATGATAAAGAATGTTAATTCAATAATTAAATAACTTATTCGAGTTATGAAGAATAATTTAGAGAAAATGTGATTATTTGGGGTGTAAATTTTATAGCCCCTAGATACATTATTAGGTCTAATTTGACAAATATATTGGACAAATTAAATTGTGTTTCACTTGTAGTTTTAGAAATATTGTGAAATTTCATGATGGTATAAGTATCACATTGCTAAAACATGATTTCTAATAAGTAAGGAATTCCTTAATTAAGATTTTAGTTATTATTATCATGGAAATTTTCACTATGATATTATCCCCAGATGAAATTCAATCTCATTTTTTTAGTTTAAATAGAATTAGTTTTCAGTTATTTACTATTCCATGTTGATTATTCATTATCTATTAATGTAATAATTTTATTTAAAAGGAATGAAGGTTTATTTTTTTACCATTATATTTTTATTATTATCATTAATTCATGAAATATTCTACTATACTAAACCCATACAAATCATTCGAGCTCACCCTTATTTTTTTACATTCCTCGGTTATATAGAATAAGAATTAAAATGAATTTTCAAGGATTCAGTTCATTTTTTATTGTTATGTTTTTTGTTTTATTTTCTATTCCCTATATATTCGTTGATTCATTTATGTATATATTTATACAAAACAAACAATTTATTTGGTCCTTTACGATGTGATTATATGTATCTCGATTAATGAAATAATATAAGGCATTGGATCTAGGTTACTGGGGTTGGGGTCATTATAGTTTTTATTAGAGGATCTTTAGTGAAAACCTTGATTACAAGAATTAGGAATACATATATTAGGTAAATTAACCATAACATAGACTTTGAGGATAATTACTCAACAAAATCCTAATATTTATGTAAGGAATAGATTGTGTCATATTTCACAGAAATAAATTCACAATTAGATACTAGAAGTGGAAATGGTACTAATACAGAGGTAACGAAGGGTAATAAATCTAAATAGGACGTGTCAGGCTTCACTCAAGTGTTACCTATTTCCCAATAATATGAATTACTATGCACTTGGTTGGACACACCTGGTGGATACTCTCAAGGTAATTTTCATTTTATTTATATACCACTATAAAGGATTTGAATGTAATGATATATCCAAAGAAATCATATTTATTATTATGAGATTAGTTATGGATAAATTTAAAAATTTATTATAAGTATTTGTCTAGTTTTGGGACAAAAATTTATGTTAAAAAATGTTATTATCTAACCTAGTGGATTCCATTATATAGAAATGAGACCAATATGGTATGATGGTATTAATACTCTTATATAATGTGGATATTTTCTTTATTTAGGGAACCAATATATAAGTATTGAAATATAGTAAACTATGGATATATCAGGGGATCATAATAATGTTATGAGAAAAGACCATCATTGGATTGAGCCACTTGTTCCATAGTGATATTACGCAATTCTCAATCGATTTATGCAACAACCCCCCCCCCCCCAAAAAAAATTGTGGGACAAAATATATGATTACATATGAGAAACAAATTAATTCTCCAGATATGGTTTTTATGGCCTTGTGATGTAGTAAAAAATTGTGTACCCCTGTGGTTTATTATCTAAAAGGAGATGTTGAGAAATAGTGGTTGTTGATATAATATACTATAGATGGAGAGGAAATATAACTTATGGAATGTGACTATTTTATGGAGAAATTCATTTAAAAACCATTCCATCATGAGAAATAAACAAATATGAATAGAAAGTTACATTTTATAAAATAAAATGAATAATAATTTGTTGTTGTAACACCCCGAGATTTTATGAAAAATATTTTTTGTTTTAATTTCATTAATGTATTGTGTTGTACGCTACACCAAAAGGAGCTTGCACAACATGAATCCTTGACTTGCCTTTCATTACACGCAATCACGACCTTCCTCGATAGCGTGTGTAGTATGCAATACCGAGTTTCACTAAATAAGATATTATTATAATATTATTATGAACTAGCTGTTATGAATAGTAATACCCAATTTTTGTAATTTACTGAATTTTATCTTTTAAAATGGACTTCATTTTTTAATTCAGAATATCAAAATTAGCTTAGGGTATAATTTTGGTACTTTTCGGATAACTTTCATTTTCTGATGAATAGTGAAAATTACTAAATTTTAATTAAAAACAACCTTTATAATCGAAATAATTAATTGTGATAAATTTTTATTTTGAGTGGTTTTAAACTATATTGAGAATATATTTTTACAATTTAATACAATGTTTGTCATTGGATGTAATTTCAAATGTAAACCAGACATAAACAAGTGTCAATCTTTTGATAGTTATTATCTTTTAAGAACACTATATTTGTTTTGACGACGGGAATTAATTTTTAAATTAGTTAATGCAACTGATATTTTTTGAATTTGGTAAAATAGAAATCATTTTTGAGTTCATAATATCAAATATAGCTTAGGCCTAATATTTTGTATTTTTCTGGAAACTTTCATTTTTTGATGAATAGTGAAACCACTAAGTGGTAGTTAAAAAAATGATTTTTTCATAAAACTTATTTTTACTGTTTCTATGAGTGGAATTTCAAAAATCTGAGAGACAAGGTTGATGTCAGTAAGTAAAATGTGGTTCAATGAGATGAAAATAATTTTTGGTGAATAGTAACTTTTTAGTTTTTTTTACCACGGTTAAAAGTAAATAGGGTAATTAAGGGTAAAAATGATATTATTATTACACTAACACATGTCCTAATTCTATTGGATAAGTGTAATTCGACCAAAAACAATCTTAGGAATAAAATATGACCATTTAGGCCCACATGGATTAGATTAGGACATTTATTATTAATTTATTTAAAGAAGGGTTAAAATAGTTAATATCTATGTTTAATAAGTAAATCATTTTTAATATTGGGTTATACATAAGATAAATTCGACTATAAATATTCATTATAAATTCAAAATTATTTCCTACATAATGATATTTAATTTGTAATTTTTAGTCATTAAATATGTTTATTTATTTATGACACAATGATGATGCAGTAATTATTTTATTAATGAAATATTGACATAATTGATGTTATAAATACCCATGTAAATTTAATTTGAGACTTTTTATGAATGAAAATAATTTTATATGTTAATATGACATGTTATTATTGATTTAGTTCACTTTGTTTGAACTATTCTTTCTGTTATGAATTTCACAGAAATCAATTACCAAATAGTATCAAAATTGACATAAAATAGTTTATTAAAACAAATATTATATTATTAATTGTTATTTTATTCATAAAAATCTATGTTTCAGAAAAAATGACTTATATAAGGTTATATATATTAATAATAAACAACTTGTGGTTCTTTTGTCTTGTTATAGTATGTTTATTAACCTTATAGTGTAAGAAAACAAGAAGACACGGTAAAAGTAAAATTATTTAACTTAAAGTTAAATCTAAATGATAAGGTTAAAATAGGTTCCTAAACTTGTCTAAATTCTATTTTATTAGAGGATTTTGACCCATCCCCACCTTAACATCGAAATAAATTAATTTAAAGCTATTTAAAACCGAATATGACTTTATAATAAAATAATATTTTTATTATTCCCAAGGTGCCCCTCTCCTCCCTTATAAAAAGGCACCTCCTCCCTCTCTTCCTCACACCACTTTGAGCCTTCATTCTCGGCCAAAACCTGCCAAATTATATTCTAAACTTTTTTAGAAACATCCTAGAGGTCCTGGTCTTCTTCAAAGACCAATTTTAGTGCCCTAAGTGGAGGTCTCAATGAGGCGCTTCAAAGAAGAGGTAATGTCCGTTATCGATTCTTTCAACTTTATTTCTTCTTCTTCTTCTTCTTCTTCTTTAGTTGTTTCATTATGAAGTAATAACATCAGTATCAATCATATAATTATATGTTATTATAAGTATGAAACAACCCTATTTCACCATCTATCCATCCTACGGAAAACGAAATCACCGAGCGTGCGTACTGACGGAATACCGTCTCCACACTGTGGTGTAATCTGTTTTTCCAACACCACCTTACTTGGATGGGTATAATGGTGTAAAGAATAACTATACATAGTAATTATAACATCATAATGATTATGATATATTATAACATCCTATCCAATTCAATTCAACAATTATGGGAATGATATCATCGCTCGTGCGTACGGACGGACTACCATCTCCACGACGCGATGAGATTTATTCTCCATGTTAACCATTTAAGAATGATTATAAAGTATATATAAGCAATAATAATGAAATATATGACATAATAAATCTACTGGATTTATGTATATATATATATTTATTTCATCTACATAATTGCATTCAACTCAATATGAAAACAAAAACAGCGTTCATGCGTACGTACGGCCTACCGTCTCCATGAACGATGTATTTCTTTCTATTTATCGATCTATTATATATATGTATATTTTGAATATATATTATATATAAATCATGTTTTATATCCTGGAATTAAGTAATCATGATCTAATTAATCATATGAATAATTAAAAGTCAAATCACAAACGACAAATGAAACGATTTTACCCAAAACGCTCTTTAACATGGAATTTACAAAATAACGGGTAATATAAAGTAATAAGTGAACCATATACGATATCATAACAATGTATATGATTCTATAATAATTTAATGACATTATTTAAATAATTATACAGGAGGTTTGGATACATACGAACCATATCGGACATAAGGTAAGGGTTAAATTTTCAAATCTCATTTTTATCCGGGATTGCTTATTCGTAAGTATTTACTGGTGTTATTTATATCATCCAAGTCCATGTTTTAAAAAAGTATTTTAATGTATGTTTAAAGTCCTTTTTAAACATTTTTGACTTTTACTACATGGTATGTAAGGAATATATCTTTTGTTTACGTTATGAGGTACTTTTTTTACTTTTTCAACAAAAGTACGAGGAAAATGTTATTTTTAACTTATACGGCGTGAACGGATTTTTACTGTTTCATAACGCCTCAATTTCATGATACATACTCTACATGATTTTAGGACTATTTGAACAAAATACTTTTATTTTAAATGTCCATGGAAATTTTTTGAAAAGAAAATGATTTTGACGAAGAAAGGATATTTTCCTCAAGAATTCGTTTCAAATGTTTTATCAAAACCATTTTCCCTCTAATATGACATTATTTGATATTTGTATGTTTCAAGTTTAATGTCTATATGATTTACATGGTTTCAATTTTCTTATTATGAAATGATATCCATTTCTTTTATATTGATTATGTGATTATGGGATTATGTTTATGAAACCCATTTTATTCGTTGGGTTATTATGAATAATGTATGTTTATTTTGTGGCACAAGTAAGAATGATTTCATTATGAGATGAGTGGGACCTATATCTACCTATAATGCATTGGGTAAAGATTTATACCTCATGAGATAGACATGGCTGGAACGGAATGTTAAACTTGTTCAGTAATACAGGACTGGAAAGAGGACTGAACTTGATTCAGAAAGGGACTTTGTCCACTAAGATGGTTTTGGCAGCAATGCCTTGGATAATATGGAAATAATATTATGTGCTTAATGGTTTCCACAATAACATGTTATATTACCAATCTATTTTATAATTCTTAATGTTTCCTTATGATCTATGCCTTACGTACTTCCATGTTTTATGTCATTGCTCATGCTTTTGATGTTTAAACATTATGTTCATGTTTTTAAGTTCAAATGTATATAGTATGTTTTATTTTATCTATGCTTACCCATACTGAGCATTTGAGCTCACCTTTTTTATATTTTTTCCCCAGGATTTAAAGAATGGTTTTAGGTAAGAAAAAAAGGGTATGATCTTTATGGGAGATGTTGAAGATCTTTCACCGCGATTAGAAGATTTTATTCCGAGTTTCCAAAGACACTAAACTATTACGGTCCTTGTGTTTCTATTTTTTTATGAATTAAATATTCCACAAAAGTAATGTAATGTCCATGTACGTCAAGCTTAGTGTCACTACAGTTGTCAAATATGAAACTACCTTTGTAAGGATTCCAATGTATTCTAGGGATCACATATGAAACATAATTCAAAAAATTAGCCATTTTTTGAAGGGATTACGTCATTTTTTCGATGTGCACTGGTCTCTCAAAATTTTTATGTATACGATATAATAGTTATATATTATATAATCATAGAGAAATAATTATCTAAGATATAGGGATTCAAAGGGAATAAAGAGAATAAGGTATGAGAAAGAATATTATTGACAAATAGAAATAGAAAAAAAGGAATATCCCATCTATGCTAGCTTTAGAAATAATCACCATCATAAATTATAAGAATGGGTTTGGAGTTTTAAATAAATTTAGAGAAAATGATCAATTGGAAAAATAATACAACGGGAAAAAAGAAAAACCATCATTTTGTCTTTAAAATGAAAGGAGATGGGTCACTACGAAAATAAATGCTCTAAGAATAAAAGAAATATAACTTAGAAGAATCTATGGGATCAAGGTCTTGTTTGTACAATTGAGAGAAAAAAGTGGAATGATTAATACTATTTTTTATCTGGATCCATGAAATAATTTATAAAACTATTTTATTACTGATATTCTCATCATAATAACTAATAAATATATAATGATTTTTCTGTAGTACAATTTTATTATGGATTTGATAGTAAATGAAAAATGTTATTGATGACGAAGAATGATGATTCAGTGGCAAGTTGAACTTCATGGGAAAAAATAATTCAAGGAAATATAACCATTAATGTGTTCCTAATTATGAGTTAATGACGTTGGGATGAAGATATTATTTATTTGGATAATTTAATTTATACAGTAATGACTACCTTGGAACTGATTAATGGATTATTAAAAAGGGATTTAATGTTATAATTACAAGAGTTAACAACATTTTTTGTTTTAAGGAATATATAAAATAAAATTTGTTTTATTTAATGATTTAGAATGGATGTTTTTAAAAAGGTTTTATATTAATCATTGTTATTACCATTTTTTAAGAGAATACATGATGAAGGTATTCAAATTTATTATATGAAATGATTAATAGTTACTTTGTGGTGAGTGATTAGCGGTATGGTCATTTTGGAAATTCAGTGACATTCCTTATAATGTTTTGGATCATGATATTTTTGAATAGTCATAAGGTTAACCATATATGAAATGATTTATGTTAATCTTTGGATATGGTTTCTAAGTTTATTATATTACATAACCATATGAATATTTATACATATTAGATGACTTGTGCTAACTGTTTTGTCATAATAATTACAATATATTTAAGTAATAAATTATAATTATATTATATATCATATTATGCATTAAAAGTGAAATTTAACCCTTCCGTCGTAATGAAATTAATTTTTAGAGGAATCAATGAATTATAAATTATGCATGGAAAAAATTATACAATTATATTTATGAAATGAATGGAATAAATTGAGAATATATTCTCAAAATGCCCAAAATATTTAGAAAAATGAGCTTGAAAAAAAATCCTATTTCCATTGATTTCTAATGATATTAATGACCTTCTCAAAACTATTTGATTTCTGGTTTTGTGGTTTTTAACCTTATCTTGATCACCATTTCTTCTAGTAAATTATATTTATGAATCTTTATTAATCCTGCAGTGTAATTGTTCTCTTCCACATTCATGTTTTCATTTCCCACCAAATTTATCTTAAACGGAAGCACAGCTATTGGATTATTCATTATGACATTTATGCATCCCATTCTATGTTATTAATAGGTTATTTAATTTACTATTCTACGATTTGGGTTTTTCTTTAATTAAATTTCAAAATATCAAAAAATTGGTAACCAATATCAATTATAAATTTTGCTGCTGAAATTTATTTAATTTGGGGATAATTTAACACCACAAGAAATTAAATGTATTTTTGCTAGAATAAATTTATTTTTTTAGAAGGCTTGTGATGCATATAACACTAGGTTTAAAGAAAACAATGTTTAAATGTTCTCTGAAAAAATAATTTAAAAGTAATTTTTAACACTTTTATGAAATTTATTTGAAAAAAAAACATCATTTATTTTGTTGGAATATCAATATAATATTATAGTAAATTTTTGGGATTAGTCTAGAAATAATTATTTTATTATGAATATTGAAAAATAATGAATATTAAATGAAAATGACCTTTTTGTATAAATAGGTTATAATTTTAATTTTTTTTAATTTGCATCAAATTATTATTAGTTAAATTTTATATAAATTAATCCAATCATGGTCATTGGAATCATTTTTTGGTTGAATTTATATATAAAAACACTGTTATTTTTGAATATTTTCACATTAAAACCCAACATTTATTTCATGTATGCGAGGTTAGTTTTAGATTAATTTTTTTTAATTAAGTGAATTGAATCTTAAAAAATGGATTCCTTATTTTTTATAAAAAAGTTATAATTCCAAATATTTTCAATGTAACTTTTTTCCAAAATGAATCGTGAATGAATTAAAAATTAATAGCTGTGGTTAAGGTAAAAACTAGTTTATAAGGGGTAAAACTATAAATATAAGGTATTAATTGACCTATAAACTTGTATAAAAACGTTTTTATTTAAATATTTAGACAATTGTTCCTATAAGGTTATATAATGTCTTATTGTGTACCCTTTTTCATATGATAAATGTAGGATTACTCAATTCTTTTCAAAAATTCCAAGTGTGTCATCTTCCCCACTTATAAAGGCCACCACCTCTCCTCTCTTATTATCACCTTAAAACCAATTTTTTATAATACCATACAAAATACCTTTTTTACTTCCCTACCCTCATCTTAGAGGAAATATTTGGGGATGAGATCCAACTGTTGAATTCTTTAGGGAAAACATAAAGAGGATACCCGAAGAAGAGGAAATGTTCTTCAACGAGCATATTTATTATTATTTTTACCCATTATAATATAATAACCTTAATATCATAAAGATAATGGAAATTTATTGTAACAATATCATGTACTAAAACCATATGCAATTTAATCAAATGGGTTAAGAAGTCATCACTCTTGTGTATGGAAGACTATTGCCTCACGAACAAATGTGGTTCGTTTTTTCACTTCCACCTCACATGGTTGGGCATGAAGATGTATCTAAGGTGTTAATATGACGTTTAAAAAATATTTATACCTATATAGTCACTATATAAAATATATTTCTACCTTACATTCTATAATATATATAATAACATCACTAGTGTGTATGGAAAACTAACACCTCACCAAACAATGTGATTAGTCTTCCACTAGCACTTCACATGGATGGTGATAAAGATATATTAAGTGATTAAATGTTATATAAATGAAATTATAATGATATTAATGATATATTTATCATTATTGAAATATAATATACATAATTTTCAATATTCTCTTTTCACTCATGTACATATGATACCATAATTCGTGTACCCGTGGACTACCGTCCTCATAAAGTCATGTGTCTCTCATTTCATCCCCACACTACAAACATAATTTATATATGTATATAATATGGTATATATATATTAAAATATGATCATTCTAGAATAAAAATATATTTTTTTACCTTCATTCCATAGAGATCATTGAAAAATTGAAGGCTTACTCATGAGTATGTATCACCTACAGTCTCCCTAATCATAACATACTTCATTATTTACAACCATCACTCATGATTGGTTTTAAAATTAAAATTTATGAGAAATATTACAACTTTTTATTTATTATTATTATTTATACAATAAAACATAATAATTTTCTCAATAACTATATCATTCATGTTAAATAATGAAAATGAAAACAAGGAACTTAACACCAAAAAAAGAAAAAAAATAAATGATTATTAATGAACGGATAAGAAAATTTAGTAAAAGGATCATAAATATTATCATAAATATTAATATGGATCTAGATTAAGTTAATAACATGTTTAAAACAACTATATATTATGTTGAATCAAATTTAGACAAAATGAGGTGTGAGTTAAAGGATTTTATATCAATTTAAATTCCATTGAGTCATAAGTTTTATTATGTTCAAATTTAATTTAATATGGTGTACAAATAACCCATTTTAAAAGATATATCATGATTAATTCAATATTCTTGTCATTTTACATTTTAATTTGCATTATTTCATCCTATATGATTTCACATGAAAATTACTTAGTGGTAAAATTTATTGAACAATCTCACGTTCTTTTGTGATTGTTAACATTGTCTTGAAACAATATGATTCTAATAGTAATGTTTTTTTGAAATTAAATTTTCTTAAATATCCAAATACATTCATGATGGATATGATTTTATTCTATACCATACACCAATTTTTACATACAATGTTTACTTTGTAATTGAGTAATTGGTGAAATATTTATAAACATCTATCTTTTTCTCAATATAGCTATATAATGTTATGTTATTTAGAATCCATAATTATTTCGTTTATTAAATTTATAATTAATTATTTTTAAATGAATTTTTTGGTAGGTATGATCATTTTATATCCCCTTGATGCATCATTAGGTATCATAAGGAAAATTAGGTATCCAAATTAAATCATTTTATACCTATAGTTAAAACCTTATTTTGAATGATCATGATAGAATATGTGTCATCTTCCAGAGACACTACATTAAATAATTAAGAATTACCTTCATAAAGAGTTCAATTATAATTTTTCATTATAATTTCTATAGTATGTTATCTCTGAATGTATTTCATTATCACTTCATTTTTTAAATATCATGTGTTTTAAGTTTTTTACCTTTATATATTGGTTATTTACTATATGTTCATGCAGTCATGTAATTTAAATATCAAGGTGTGTTCTTTTATTTACCTTTCAGTGTTGAGGGTTCTTATAGATTCATGATAGGTTCTTTTTTTACATAAGCCTTACTGAGGATTTGATCTAACACATATTTTTGTTTCCTTTCCCCAGGATATGGAAATGAAACCTCTGAATGATTTTTAAAGGAGACAATTAACATTATATTATTATGTATTATGTTTTATTTTCAATCCCAAATTTATTATGGGCATCAGGTTTGTGTTTGGTTCTCCAAAAGTACTGAATTATTTTATCCTTTGGGAAGCGATTCCTAGGATCTATGATAATGTAATAATGTAAGGCACTAGATCATAGATACTGGGGTTAGGGTTGCTACAATAATAAAAATGAATGAATTGATTATTAATTAGTTATAAATAAAGGTAAAATCATATAATGTTAAGAATACCTATTTTTCAAATAATTTTATTAATGGTGTAAAATATTTTTATTTTCATAAATTTAATTAATAATTACTAAAGTATTAATATTCATGGAAATGTATCGATAATATATATAATAAAAAACATTATTTTAATATTTATTAAATGTTAACAAAAGGGAGTAAATTCATTTATTCTTAAAATACATTTTACATTAAAACAAATTTCCATGTTTTTCATTTTTATATTATTTTTAATCAAATTTTGATATTGATTATAATAAAATAAATTTCATATCTTGATTAATAATTTATTATTTACGTAAAAATTTCATTTTATTTTTGACGTTATTTTTTTTATCTAGGTAAATGTTACATGTCATAATAAAAGAAAAAGGGGTATTTTCGAAGAATTATTTTAAAAACTGTTGTGTAATTATTATCTAGATAAATTAAAACGTTAATTTTTGAATGAAGAATCTAAGGTAATGTTTTAAATAGAATTATACTCATTTAATTTTTAGTTTATATGAAACAATATTTATAATTCGTAATTTTAAGTAACCATTTTTCTCTAAAAATATTTTTTCACAAAATTATTTTTTAAAATTCAAATGTTAATTCTCCAAAATATTGAAATTAAATTAAATCATGTGGTCACTATGTTTTTATTGAAAATTATATAAATTTAGTAAGTGTGGTTATCTTATATTCTCTGTAAAAAAATAATTACTAGAGTAAATAATTAGACAGGTTAAAAGGGGTACAATTATATAAACCACCATAGCATAATTTTTTAATTAAAATGTTAATTTTTCAGTCTATAAGTCATTAATTATGTTTTGGAGTTATAAATAGGATTCTAAAAAACATTTTATTTCAAAATCCACTGAACAGTCATGAGGCTCCATCTTTACAACTCCCCTAACTTATTTTTCCAAGGAAATTTCTCACATTTTTTTATAAAAGGAGCTCTCCTCTACCAAAACCAAGAAACTATATTTATTTTTATATATAATTGAATCTAATCCATTTTACTCTTATATATTCCTTCCCCACATTTTATTCTTCTTATTCCAATATGGTGTCCTATGTTCTTAATTCTGAAGAAAGTCATCATGAGAATGAACAATTTCATCTATGATGTTAATGAGTTTTTATTATTTAATTTTCATTTAATTTATAAATTAATATGTTTATAGAACTCATTAAACACTCTAATGATGTTCTATTAACATCATCATCATAATATAACTATACTTTATTACTCATTAATGTTTTATCAAACATTCTCATTTGGTTCTACTCATCCTCTTATATGAATGGAATTATAATGATTATATAACATGTGATTAAGAAAACATAAATTATAGTAACATAATCTAATAATAATGGTTTTATGTTGTTAATTTTATTTTAAAAATTTCAATATTAATATTTAAATTCCCATTAATATACCACCTTCTATTTATTAAAAATCTCCATAAAAGAAAATTATGGATTCCATCTTGGTGTATCATACCCAAAAATCCCATGGAATAAACCTAAAACATCATAATTAATTATGAAATTCCTATTAAATAACCATTATTATTATATATATATTGAAATAATTAAAATGGAATGATGATCAAAGTAGTTATAACAACGGGTTTCAATGAATGGTGAAAACTAAAAACAATCGATAACAAGTATTAATTAAAAATATATAATAAATATATAATAAATAAATATAAAAGATTATTGTTAATAGTAATATAAATGAATAAAAATTTCATTTATATGACCAATAATCCTTAGTTTATTATACTGGAATTTAAAGTGCATTTAACCATGAAGTAACCCATGGTAAGGGGTTTGGTAAACTCAATTTCTATTAATTGAGTTGTAATCCTTATTATTGAACTCCATAAATCTAATATTTATTTATTCTATTCTATAAAATTTAAATATTATATTAATTCTTATTTTATAAGTAATATACAATTTAAATCAAAAAATTTTTCATTGAATGAAACCATTATTCATAAAAACATGGCTTATTTAAAAATAATTACCATTACGTATATTAGTTGATTATCATCTATATCTATATTATTTATTTCAAAAAAAGTTTTCCACTCCTATTATGATTAATAAAGATAGATAATATTCTATAATAATAATATTTCTATTTACCTCATACATTAAGGAATCTTCATATTGTTTTCATCGATGTGAGTTTTCCTCTAAATCTATTTAAAATATTAAAAAGGCATTTCATTTCACAAACCTTGATTTTTTATAATATCTCAAAATTTTCAACCATTAACATTAGATAATTTCAATGTTCCATTATTATAGACTATTTTAAAAAATGTTTTTTAAATCAATTATATCTCCTTTTTGAAATATTTTTTTTTAAATTGACACATAACTTCATTATTTTTAGATAATGTTAAAAATGACTAATAGAATATATTTGTATTATTTTTATACAATTTACATCTACATAATAAAAATATATATCACATATAGACAAATGTTCATGTTCATAATTTAAATTCTTTTAGGATATACCATCTTTTAGAGATTTATTTCTGTTACCAACTGATGGGTCGCGACCCGTCCCCTGGGGCCCATGTCGTGACTCCCCCAAGCCCGCCTCTCAAAGGCCAGGGGTTGGTGACTAACACCAAAGGCATAAAACATTAAGTGGTAGGAATTTTATTGAGTACCTGTACACATGCACACACAACCATGTCCCAAAAAATAGAAAAGAGAACATGCATGCTACTCAACAACTACTAAGTTTAAAGGTACAACTAGAAGTAAAAGTGCCAAAATAAAATCCCAGGAAAAGAAAACTGGAAAAAAAATTATGTAGAAGACCAAGGAAAATCCATCCTAAAAAAAGAACTTTATTAGTAAGTATAGAGAAACTTTCAAAAGTTTTAGAGGCGTGTCATGCCTCCCTGATCTTATTGGGAACCACCTGGTCCTGGACCACCAAGTCCTCCACCAAGTCGTCGGTCAGCTACACCAGACAAAACCTATTTTGGTGAAGCCTGTGCAAGGGTGAGTAACAATATATTCAGTAATTCCCCCAAAACAAGATGTAAATACCACAATAAAAACCATTAAGGAAGAAAAATCACAAGAGGTATAATATATAGTAGGAAATTAAGACCATCAGTCGTATCACTGAACACATTGGGCTACTAGGGAACTCCACCCTGCTGAGTACCATGGATATGCTATATCACACAGAGCTTCACCACAACATGGGAATGTTAGTTCAAATATATCCACATCCCACTATCCTTAATGAGATATGGTACTCATCCCTAATAAGTACCATGTGTTTGCTGGGCCACATAGAGTCATTCCCCAAGGTGGGCCAATAGGGTCACAGATAGCCGCTTCCCACCTGGGACGTTGTACTAAGGTACTAATCCTTGATGAGTAACGTGGATATTCTGGGTCACACATAGTCTCTCCCCACCATGTTCATTCCAGTTCACATAGGGAAGCTTCCAACTAAGCCATCTTAACTGATTCACTTAGGGTTGCTAGTCAGCAGTCACTGGGTCTCAGTCAACCATAGGATTCCTGGACACAGTGCACTTGATTCTAGGAGAAACCTCCCCTCAATCCATTAATTGCATTAAAAATTCCATGACATCCTCTTTGTAATGTTAAAAATGTAATACCTCATCGTAAGGGTGGTGATGCCACAAATGTCTCGTCAATTGGATGCCATGTTTGTGAGTTATTGGCATTTTAGTTAAAATGGTCTAGTTTGCATCCTGGCCCAGTTTGACCCGGTTAGACCATCCCAGTTAAACCGGCATGGGGGCACCGTATGCCCCATCCCAACCTAGTTCGGGTTTGGGATGGCCCAGTATAATCTAGACACTGGTCCATGCCCATTGGTCCTCGCAAAACCAGACTCAGTTCGGCAGAAATTCCAACCTACCGCATTGCCCGGCGACCCGGTCTTATCTGGCCTGGCTCGTAATCACCAGGCCGGTCTGTTCACCGCCCAGGCTGCCCAGCGGCCTGGTATTATGTCGCTATCCTAGCCCACAATTTTGGGTCATCTTAAACCAACTTGGGCCACACAGCTACCTATTTTTTTCCCCATTCCATCCAGCATGTTTGATTTTTGTCCTCGGTTCATCCCACGAGCTCAAGATGGTTCTCCTCCTGCAAGACGCATGGATTTCATACTTGTAGCACAATTTGGTCCCTCACACATTCGCTAGACTGCATGAAAACGAGGGACTGTGTCCTGGAGGCATGTTCCACATCTGCCGCTGCTAGCCGCCGACCATTGCCAGTGGCTCCTACAGCAGCTTCCATCCCTTGGTGTGTCATTGTGGCTTACCGAAATCCATCTGTGGCCACCACTGGTGATCACCAGCCCACTGCCGAAACTAGTGGGTTCTTCCTCAAACCACCTTGTCCACTCCGGTGGTCCATTCATTGCATCATCTGCGCCACTGGTCTCCATGGGGTGTCGCCTTCCCTGCTAAGGCATTGAAATCGTCTCTCTATAAACTTGAAGATTTTGTCACAATGAAAGCACATGGTCGAATGTCTCATGCCTTTTCTATGTCATCCCATACCCTCTGCATTAGAATTTAAACATATGGTTGTTTAGGATTGGAGTTCTATCAAACAATTTATCAACCTTGATATAAAAATCTCAATAAAAAGGTACCCAACCAAAATAATGAGTTATATATAGATCAATTATTCAAGGGTTGATTTTCGTTCTTCATTTTAGATTGAAGAATGGGAAAAGGAAATTAAAACAAAAAAACCCTTACCTAGAGGAGGTTCATCATTGGAGTGATCCGTTTTCCAGGATTTTGTTGGTGTTCGTCACTCTCCTTTTCTGTTCTTGGGGTGTGTCGATGTCGGTGGTGATTTGATGACCATTGTCATCCATCGTTGGAGAGGATTTTCACCATAGGTTCACCAAGGTAATTTCCACATTTTATCCCCCAATGTGTTATCTCATTAATAGAGATATGTGTCACAATATTTATGTTACACTATGTCACCGCACCATTATGCTATTTCATTAATGAAATGGCATGTTTGTTTTCCTTCCGTTAAGGAGTCCAACTAAATGGGATTGTCACCGCCATGTCATCACACCACAGTGCTAATTTTCCCCCTCCAATGGTGATAACAATAAAATAAAATATCTTTTTACGTTAATTTTTTTTCTAAAAGACCTAAAATTATCATTTCTGATAAACCATAAATGGTGTAATATAAGTCCTTTCTAGGTGAATCCAGATGTTTTGAGTTCAACGGTGACCTAATCTTTTTGATCCATGCACCAGTTTAAAATTTATAAAAACCAAATCACATGTTTATTTAAATGAACTAAAAAGGTCAAAATTCTATTCTGGGCTCAACGGGCCTCATAATTAGGTGTCGTCAAAGAGTCTAGTCTTAGAATAATTCCATATAATTAAAAAAGATACATATAATTTATGTGACATTATATTACCCCAACCATTAAGGTTTCAAATCCTTATTTGCCAAAACAAGGATAAACAAATAAATGGGGGTACTGAGCATTAATCTGAACCTCGCACTCTGTTGTGCTCTCATGAAGATTTTCATGCTTCTACCGAATTCACACCAGAGGAATTTCCCATCAATCAAGGTCCTCCTCATATCGATCATTTATCTCACCCAGGAACTCCGCAAGCGTCATCACATCGTCAATGTCCAGCGCGCCCTAGATAATGATGTGTGATGGATCATGCCAGTATATCCTCAACTATGACACTTGGAAAATATCGTGCACTCAGTGCATCTGTGGGCGGAGATCATGGTGTTATTCGACCTCTCCAACTCTAATTAGAATCTGGAAAGGTCCAATGAACCCAATTGATAACTTTCCTTCCAAGACAAATCTCTGCAATCATCATCGGGGTGGGACCTGATGGAAAACATGGGGTCCCTCCTCGAACTACTAGGGCCTCTATCACCTATCATCTAAATATTTATGTCTTCTCTATATAGTCTTCATATTCTCCAAGATTATCTACACCTTCTCAATGGTATCTCGTACCAACTCGGGACCCATGAGTGTTGAGTCCCCTAGGTAAATCTTACATAGAAGTGATCTTCTTGGACACCAGTACATGGCCTCAATCGGTGAATTTCTAATGGCAGACTGATATATTTTGTTTTATGAATACTTCTCTAGTGGCAGGTGGTCCTTCCAACTGTGACCAATATCAAGGATGCATTCCGGAAGCATGTCCTCTAAGGTTTTTATGGTTCACTCCATTTGACCATATTTCTAGGGGTGAAAGATGTTCTCAAGTGCCGTTATGTCCCAAACACCTCCTTTAATCCCTTCCATATCTGGGATATATATAGAGTGTCATGGTCTAAGACGATCGTTGAAGGCACCACATGTAGCGGCACTATCTCCAAGATGTAGATGCGTCCCCAGCCCTCTTCCGATCCCTTTTCCTGGATGGGTTGGAATTAAGATGACTTGTTGAGCCAGTCAATCATAACCAAGATATAATCGTAGACATAGGACATGTGTGGTAATCCAATCATGAATTCCATTAAGATACCATCTCACTTCCACTCTAGTACCTTAAGTAGTTGTGCCAAGCCTAGTGGAAGCTGATGCTCAACCTTCACATGCTGATAAGTGTGGAATCATGAAACCAACTCAGCCACTACATTCTTCATCCCTGGACACCAGTAATGAAATCAGAGATCTGGTAACATCTTCGCCACTCCATGACATACCTCCAAAGGGGAGGTATTTAACTCCCTAAAAATATCCTCTCGCAACGCCACTGGTTATACTATTCACCCTTTGAATAGAATTATATGCTCTCCACCTATTGAAAATCCATCATGTGCTTGTCCTAAGTATAACTGAGCACATTTGACCTCACAGTCAATATCCACATGTTGTGACTCCATAAATCTCTATAAGAGTGGGGGATTTATATTCATTGACTGAAGCTAAGGTTCTCTATCATTATCCTCAAAGGATATCTTTATAGCGGCCATCTGCCTCATCGCCTCACATAACTGTTGAAAACTAGATCTCTTGTTGAGCGCATCTGCCCCCACATTCCCCTTCCAAGGAGTATAGAATATCTCAAATTCATAGTCATCTAGGAACTCCATCCATCGTCGAAGTATCATGTTCAAGTCCTTCTGGGAGAAGATACACCTTAGACTTTTGTGCTTGGAGTAGACTGTAAATTGTTCACCCATCAAATAGTACTGCCACATCTTTAGAGTAATGACCACTACATATAACTCCGGGTCATGGGTCGTGTAGTATTTCTCATGCTTCATCAACTTCCATGAACATTAGTTGATCACTTCTTTCTCCTATATCAGGACACGATCAAGCCATGTTCTTGATGCCTCACATTATACCACGTAGTCGGCACCCTCCTATGGAAGCCTTATGATAAGAGAAATCATCAAGATCTTCTATAGTTTCTAAATCTATGATGGAATCTTTATATCAACACAAAAGGGTTTTATTTCTTTTTATACACTTGCATGGGTGCTGACTCTATCGATAAAGTCGGTATAACCCACCGATAGTACCTAACCAACCCAAGGAAACTATACACCTTGGTAACGCTCTTCGGTGGTTCCTATGCAAAAAACACCTTGATATTTTTTCAATCTACCAAAACACCAGCATCTGAGATGACATGTCCTTGAAAGTAGACCTTTTATAACCAGAACTCACACATTGAGAGGTTTTCGTAAAGCTGGTGCTCTCGAAGTGTGTCAAAAACCATCCTCAGGTGTATCGTGTGCTCCTTCTCTGACGCTAAATACACTAATATGTCATCAATTAAGACCACCATGAAGAGATAGAGGTAGGGATATAAGATATTATTAATGGGTCCCATGAACACTAATGGGGTACTGGTCATGTCAAAAGGAATTACCAAGAACAAATAGTGTCCATACAAACATCTGATGTCATTATTCTGTACATCCACATCTCATAGCTGAATATGGAGATTCACTAATCTGAGGGCTATCTTTGAGAACTACCTCAATCCCTTAAACTGGTCAAATAGGTCATCCATTAACGGTAGTGGATATTTTCTCTTTATGGTGACCTTTTTCAGGCACAAGAAGTCCACACATAGCCTCGAGGATCCATCTGCATTCTTGGAAAACAATAAATGGGATTCCCATGGTGAAACGTTGGGCATCACGAAGCCATTATACTATAAGTCCTTCAATAATAACCTCAATTCACGATTCTCTGCATGAGCCATCTGATATGAAGGTGTGGATATCAGTGTCGTCCCAGGGTACAAGTCGATACTGGATTCTATATCCCTATAAAGAGGTATCATTGGAACATCCTCAGGAAAGAAATCCTCATATTCATCCACCACTACATTAAATCTTTTACTCCTCTTATCCACTACACCGAGGGAGAGGATAGCGAATAGGTGAGTGATTGGATTTACCCTTCTCCGACAATATTAATCATGTGCTGCAAGAGTTCCCTTCCCACACGTTAAGGAAAACCTAATCCCATCCTGACAAACACACTGCACCCTTTGCCTAATACGGTTGATTTGAGCATGTACTATGGATAAGAAGTACATGCCTACAATGAAATCATAAGGACATAGAATGACTGCTAAGAGATCTCATCCAATTCTCTCTCTTCCAATAGTATGCTCACACTACTGGTACCATTATGTAATCATCGAATCCCCTCTCATAGAAGTCCTTAATCATAAGGATCAACCCAACGACTCCACTAGAATCTTTGAGACTCGAATGATGTTCGGGGAATGAAAAGTGTGATAACTAAGGTGGAGAAGACCTAGATCATACCTCTAATAATCTATGGAGTGTCATGGTCAGTTTAACAGAAAAACTACGAAATGTTTCAATATTAATGAGACAACATGTCATGGAAACAAATATGGAAATTCCTTTGATGATCCTATGGAAGAAATCCTCTCCAATCACGACTGACGAATGCCAGTGAATCGCCAGTGACATCGAAACACCCCGATAACAGGACTGGAGAGTGATGAACAACAAAGGATTCCCCAAAAATGCGGCACACCAATGATGAACCTCCTCCCGATAGGGGTTGTGTTTGTTTTAATTTCCATTTTCCCACTCTTTGATGTAAAATGAATAATGCTGATCAACCCATGAATAATTTGATTGGTGGGTCACCAGTTCTTGCAAGAGGGGGGCTTTTTCTTAGCATTCGTGTATCAATATTGGTTAATTGTTTGATATTATGCCAATCATAATCCTACATCTGATACCACTTTTTGATGACCCATCCCTCGAGGCTCGTTCTGTGACTCCCCTAAGTAGACCACCAGAAGACCAGGGGTTTGCGAGAAGCACTATGGGCATCAACATGAAAGTGGGAGGAATTTTCAAGATTACCTACACACACACACACAGCCAACCATATCCAATGAAAATGGGAAAAGGGAACATATATTCTATTCAACATCCATTGAGTTTAAAGGTAAAAGAGAAAGTAAATGCGCTAGAATACATACCCAACATAAGAAAACTGAAACAAGAATAAGTACAAGATCAATGGAAAGGAGTCGGCTGAAAAATACCACCCAATGGGTATTTATACAGTACCTATAGGAAGCCATTGAATCACGTCATGCCTACCTAATCTCACTAGGAACCACCTGGTCCTGAGCCACTAAGTCCTATGCTAAGTCGTCAGTCATCTGCATCAAACACCACCTCTTCGGCCAAATCCCGTGCATATCTAAGTAACAATATAATCAGTAGTGACCCAAACCAACAAGGAAATATCACAAAACAAATCACAAAGAAAAAAAATAAAGTAATATATTTCACACTTGTTATAATTTAGAGTTGGAATGTAGGACCATCAAGCATATCACTAAACACCTTAGGCTATTGCGGTACTCCTCCCTAATTAGTACCATGGGTATGCTAGGTCACACAGAGCCTCTCCCCATTGTAGGCCTGTCGTGTTACATATATATTCTTTCCATTATCATGGGATTATTTTGGAACTAATCCCTAATGAGTACAATAGGTATGCTGGGTCACATAGACCTTCTCCCCACTATGGGCCTACCGGGTCACATAGAGCCACTACCCACCTGGACCATCATTCTGAGGAACTCATACCTGATTAGTTCCATGGATCTTCCAGGTCACACAGAGTTGCTCCACACCATGGGCTAGCCGGGTCAAATAGATCTGCTTCCCACTGGTCCATTGTAGTTTATCCACATGGTGTCTTTTTTTAGAAATCATCAGGTCTTAGTCGACGACAAGATTCATACAGGTAGTGTGCTTGATTCAGGGAAACATCACTTCAAGTAATTCATCACATTCAACATCAATGAAAACCTCCTTTGTGTATAACAAACGAACTGACTCATTGCAAGGGTTCTGACACTACAAACGTCTTGTCAATCAGATGCATGGTTTGTATGTTTTTGGCATTTTAGTAAATAGGGGTCTGTTGTGTTCTTAGTAGGTCTGACCCGGTTGTACCATCCTGACCAACCCATCCTGGGGACACTGCATGCCCCAGCCAAGTTCTAATAACATGACCTTTCCTAGTTCATGTCTGGGCTACCCCAGTCTGGTCTAGCCACTAGTCTTGGACCATTAGGCCTTGTTGGAACTGAACCGGTTTGGCCGGGTATCAAACCCGCTAGGTCACTTGGTGATCCAGTCTTATTTGGCCAGACCAACAACTGGTGGGATGGTACATTCCCTGCCCTAGCCACCTTGTTGCCCAATATTATTTCATAGGATTATCCCATGATATGGGGTAAGATTAAACCAACCTGGGCCATGCCGTAACATGGTTTTCACGCCCCGATATGGCCTACCTGACGGACTGTTCTCCTCTTCCCAGCCTGCGACCATGAGTTGGTTCTTCTCTAACTAGATGTGTGGGTGTCTGTCTTTTACTTCACCATGTCCAGTAAATCCATCCATTCTTTGGGTCCTGCACGCAGTTATTGGACCACATTCCCAAGAGTAACTAAAGCACACAGGTGAGGCCCGCTTCATCAACGCGGCCAGGTGGCGGCGTCGGAAACTGCCATCCAGTGGCCATTGATGGTGACTCCTGCTGCCTCTCTACAGCATGAGCTAGCCATAGCTACCACCTCTTGGTGTGCCATTGTGGAACACATCATTTTTCTCGCGGCCGCTACCACAGACCACTGGGTCCACTCCTGTGGTCTGTTCTTTGGGTCCTCTGCACATTTTATCCCAATGGGGTGTTTCCTTCCCTATTAAGCCCTTGAAATATACTCTACATCAACATGGAGATTTGGTCATAAAGAAAGCACAATGTATAAGGGATTAGGATATGTTTGTGTTGGCCTGTGACCTCCACATACAAATTTAAACAAGGGGAGTTTTATGATTGGAGTTCTATCAAACATTTCATCAATCCTGATATATGAATCCCAAGAAAAAAGAAACCCTATAGCAATAAAAAGTGATCCGCAGATGAACCTATTCATGAGTTGATCCACAGTAATTGTTTTAGATCAAATAATGGGATAAAATAAATAAAAAAAAAACACTTCCTGGAGGAGGTTTGTCATTGGAACGATCCATTTGTGGGCATTCCATTGGAATTTATCACTATCTGGTCCCATTCTCGGGGTACATCAATATCACTGGAGATTCATCAGTGTTCATCACTCGTCATTAGAGAGGATTTTCACATTAGTTTAATCTGAGGAATTTCCACATTTGATTCCCCAATGTGTTATGTCATTAATGGAGAAACATGACGTTAGGTTTCTATTACACCACATCACCACATTATTATGTTGTTTCATTAATGAAACTGCATGTCTATTTAACTTCCATTAAGGAGTCTCTTTAAAGGGGATTGTTGCTACCTCATCCCCACACCGTAGTGTTGGTGTGCCACTGCTCAATAATGAAAAAAATAAATAATATTACATTGTATGATATTTAATTTTTTTCCAAAAATTACGAATCCTATCTCTTATAGTCGACCCTCATTAGTTGATGTTAACTCCTTCCTCGATGAATCCCAATGTTCGGAGATCAATGGTGCCCTTGGATTATTGATCTGATCACTATTTTAAAAGTTATAAAAAACCATTCACACGTTTAATTAAATGAAATTAAAAAAAAGTTCAAATTCTATTCCGGGCTCACCAGGCATCAGAATATGGTTTCGTCAAAGAACGTGGTCTCTATATAATTCCATATAATTAAATAAATTAAATGGAATTTACAGGACATTAAACTGTGTAAGACTTGATATATTTATATTTTATTCTATATAAAATTGTTATAAAAAGTATTTTATTGCTTGTATTTTTTCCATTATATAAGGTATGAATAATTTCATGTGGAATATATAAGTATGGTTTATTTTTTTTGTGATTGGTAGTCCCCTATATATCCCACTAATGAATTTGTTTATTTTTATATATCAAAAAAAATATGGTACATAGTTATTATTGTGTAATATACTATATTATGATGTTCCTTCAGTAAATCAGGATACACTATGTTATTGGACATAGGTAGTAAGGTATGATCCATAATATTATTGGTCGTAGGTAGTAATTATTGATTAAATGGGTTATGGAGTTCATGTAGTAATTAATAATCCACTATGTCATGGGTGGAAGTTATTAATGCCTGATCCACACTATTATGGGGCAAGTAGTGGTGCTTAATACACTATGTTATGTTGTGAATATAGTAATGTGTGATCGACTATGTTATATAGTGTATGTAGTAATTCCATATCACATTTTTTGTAGGGTGCATTTAGTGTTTCTTGATCCATTATGTTATAAGGTGATAATAGTGAGTCTTGATCCATTTAGTTATAATAGAATTGGCAATGATCATGAAATATATATTTTTTTACTATACTTATTGATATTCATGATTTATATGTTATGAACCATGATTATATAATGTTCCATTGATCAAGAGTATTGGATTATTTTTCATTATTATTATTAAATGTTATATATATTTTATATTTTGTGGATATATATCCTCTTATCATGCCTTATGGAAAATTATTATAGTTCCATGAATCTTTTAATCGGATATTTTTCCCTTATCATATTTTCCCATAGGATTTTGATTGAATCCATTATGACTCATTAATAGATTTTTCCATTACATGGTATTTTTTATTACCTTTTTGTTTTGTTTCCACACCCAAGTTAATAGAGAAGACTACTATAAATAACATATCTTGAAGGATGTTATTTGTGCATGATTTTGTGGGAAATATTGATGAATTATTTTAAGAAGATCATATAGAAAACTTAGAACGATAGAAATCCTTTATCTTCTGGTATTGGGGAATTATTTATGAGATGTAGTTTCAAAATTACAAAATAATGTAAAATATATTTGAGTTATTCTCATAACCTCACAAATTGTTTGAAATACAGTAATTATGGATGTGTTCTTGGTATGAGAATCTGGAGTGTGGGTTTAAGGTGTCAAAGTTGGTATCAGAGTAGGGTTTTTTATTTTTGGGGATTTATCTACGTAGATTAAAATGATATAACCTGAAACAACATTTGAAAAACTAAAAGTGATGTATTTTGAATCTTAAATGTAATAGGATAAAATGTTTAGGATATAAGAGGATGAACATCCCTTGTCATATTATCTCTTACTATAATTTTTCTCATAGTACTCACACAAGATTTTTTAGTCATTGTATGGATATAGGAGGAATAAATACCTGACAATAATGTAATAAAGTATAATGAATATCTCAAGGAATAATCAAATGGGATGATAGTTGGTGTTGAAAATTTGATTTTCATTCTTATTCGTCTATATTATATTACTATTAAAAATCTCAGACTTTCAAATCATCCAAATAAAAAAACAAGGAAATTTGACATCTCTAATGATTAGGTGATAAATACCATTGCAGAATGAATATTCAATTTCCTATATGTCAAAATGTAGTAAGAAACACCATGAGGAATATATAAAAAATGATTAAATTGTGAAATGAATTTTCATCAAGCTTGTGATTTTTTAATATAGATAAAAATGACAACCAATAAAATAGAGAATATAATGGTCTTAATTAATGTTATGGACAAACATAAATGATTCAATTGCAAAGAATTTTAGTTAATAAAAAAAATCAATGTGAAAATATAGGTGCTAATAAAGATAATAATAATCAATAATCTCCTAGACCAATGGAAAATATGAAATCATAGGATGTGGGACCTAAAAATAATTCTGTATAAGGTATAATGATCACCCAATCCATAAGTAAAATTCAAATATTTTATTCTTAATCTACTCAATCCTTTAAAAATTGAAAAGAATAATAGGTTAAGAAATCCCCTTGCACATAAATTCGATATTGGATTATTTATTAAAACTCATAGTGGTATAATGATTACATCTGGTGTCTATAACTTTTCTCAAATAGAATCTAGTGAGAATGTGCTTCATATATATATATATATATATATATATATATATATATATATCATATTATTATCTTGTTATTTTTATTTGATGTCCTTTTGGGATTGGATTATTTCTCTCTACCTAGAGTAAAATATAATTAATAGGATGAGGAAATCACATTACATATCCTAAATCATCATATGATCATATATTAACGAAAGGTTGACTATGAAATCCTTACAGGTATTACATATATTATATTGGCCTTAAAACCAAATCACGGGGGGTATTTTACTCAAATGTTTATGGGTAAGAAATATTTTTGATGATATTCCTATTATGAGGGAGAGGTTGAGTATTATATTAATTTTTAAGATAGTGAAATTGATAAAAATTTTATATTGAGACATATTTATCTTAAGAATTACCTAGTGTTTTTAAATTAGTGATTGATAATTAAAATTGAAATTATCAAGTTTATTTTTGGGGAGAATGTAACACAAATGGTTTTTGGAAAAATTATATTTCCTTAAAATATATATCTATAAGTAAAAAAGTTTATTTTTTATTCATTCAAAATAAATATAATTGAGTAAGAAATGTGTTATATAAGAATTGAGTGAAACAAAAAACAAATTTATTTATTCATATGAAAAAATTACAAAAAAATGTACCTAAAACAAACTATTGTGTACCATATATTGCTTCAAAAAATGGGTGATTACAAATCATAAACATGATAAAACTGAAATGAGAAAATAAATAAAATATTATTATACCTTTAAAATAAGGAAATCTTATGGATGATCTCCACTCAATTAGTTGAACTAAACCTAAAGTAAAAAACATGATGAAAGGTGAAAATATGTTTTAAAAAACTAAATGAAAATTAATGTAATGAGAACTGTGATTTAATATTATATAATGAAATCAATTAATAGGTTTTAATAAGTGTAATATAGCCTTTATAATGGGGGATATATAATTTATTTCTGATATTGATAAACATATTTCTAGTTTGTTGTTTATTTTATATTATTTAGTATACATAAATTCTATAAATATGTATAAAATATACATTTTCATTATAAATAACTTATTTGAAATATATAAAATGAAATTGTTATATAATTAAATGATTCTAATTAATTTTTGAAAAAAACATTTTACTTTAAAGAGGTTATTTTTAAAGAATACACATATAATAAATGTGTTAATCTTAAATAACGATATCAGAAAAATGTATTCATAAAATACATGGAATAATTAATTAAATAAAATAATAAAATATATTAACTAATTGTATAAGTATAAAGAATAATTATTTAATTTTTCATTTATGAACATAAATATTTAGTCTAAAAACATTTTTTACTATAAATATTTTTAAATAAAATATATTACCTTCATATTTCAATTATATATATAAAATATTTATTTTTCATGTATTGAATATTTTTCAGTTGGAAATAAATATAAGTTCAGTTAATGTTAAAAAGATTATTTTTTCAAATAATTGTGTTTATGAGTGTAATTTATTATTAACTTGATAAATTAAATTAATAATTAAAAAATATTTATTACAATAAAATGTATTATGAATATTTACAATAAAAAAATAATTCTTATAATAATTATTAAATATCTACGAATTAAAATAATTTCATTTTATTGTTCAATGAACATTGAGATGAAAAACCATCCACCCACATTATGATTTTTTATATAAAAAAATTATTATTATCAGATCTAGAAATTTAGTATAATAAAATTTATTTCATATTTGAAATTAGTATTTCTATATTTTTTAGTTTGGTAATTTTTATTTTTAGAATAAACAATACATTAATAAAGTTAATGTTATTTAGTAGAGTAAAGGTAAAATAGTTATTTTAAATTGTTTTTTATAAGTGTTTTATAATTTTTAACTAGATAATTTTAATTGATAATTGTTTTATAAAGAATATTAGGTAATGTTAAAAAAATATTATCACTCAGTTATTTAGTAAATTATTTTTATTAGGCCCCTTAAGGGTTTTGCGACACAGAAACCCTTAGGGGGGGTCAAATCCGGGTTTGAAAATTCTATTCAAATTGAATTGTTTTCCATAAACCTATCATATCCTAAGACAATCATGACTTATTAAATATAAAGACCATCATTTTATCTACCTTTTGATGTTGAAAATGTTATTTTATCACTTGACCGACCCTTATTGTATGTCATAAATGGTAACATTACTCATTTTATCATATTATGTTATGGATAATTTTAACATGCAATCAACAATAGTTTTTTTTATATTTTTTACCACTATGATATAATATACATAACATGAAAATTAAAATATGAAAATTAAATATAAAAACTAAAGGTAATTGCATATAGTGTTTAGTTGAGTTCACTCCTAACTGGGGTTACTCCCCATTCAAATGTTTGAGTTTGGATATATACCACAACGAGATCAATTCCAACACACATTCCACTATTTCTCAATACTATAAAGGGAAAAACATAGATTCACACATTCCAAATAAAATATAGAATACAATTTATTGATACATTAGATGTATATATTTATTTCTTTTAACTTCACATTCTCATTTACAGGCTAGCTATATACATCACCATTAGGTCATTGAATAACCTTAATCTTTTCCTTTAGAATGACATATAATTGGTCTTAAAACACTTTCCCCCTTATGTATTTTTTTCAAAAATCAAATTCCCTTTCATCTATGAGATTTATATTTTGAATATGTCACACATATAAGAAAATCTTTTCACAAATTTCTATAGATTTTTTAATTATATTGTGAAACCTGATCTAATTTTTCATATTAATACTATTTCCTATTTAATTTTTGATATTTCACTAGGTTTCACCCACATTATCTTCTTTTAAATTCATTTATTCCCCAAATTATAAAATAATGAACCCTTGATAAACACCTATGGCGTGTAGATAACTACTTGAATATTGAATGAAAACTTCTTATGTGTTTTAACAATTTTCATCAATTTCTTTAATATGTGAAAATGTTTTTACCTATGATATTGTATGAGTACACTATTTGAGACTGTGAAATGAACCAATTCAATATATTATAACCTCTTATAGTTTTACTATTTTTAAAATTTTCAACTCCATTTACTCTCACATAATCTTGAACATAATCACCTCAACCCTCAATTGGACACTAGACTGAATAAATCATAATTATATGTAGACTCAGAAACATATCAAATAATCTAAACATCAAAAAATTAACCCTATAAGAAAGAACCCCCTAAGGTATTATATAAATTTCTCGATAAACTATTGACTATGGTGATACCCCTATCTGTGACATAGGATTCCTTAAAAAACAAATGATAGAAAATTTCAACTCATCACCTCTATGGAATGGTCTTGTGTGCTATGATGAGTGCCACACACATTCGACATGAATTTCATGCTAAGAATTATATGGTGTAGCATATAGTATTTTTGTGTGGTATAAACCTGATGTTGTAACATATCATACTTGCATCCAAAATTTCACTACTATATCAATAAGGATAAACCCAAGAACAATAGTAAAATCCATTAATTCCCTATGAATCCTGGCGGGTCACTATGTTGTCCCACATGATGTTATTCTCTCCATGGTGCTACTATATGTCACCATATTCCTTTATATTCCCCAATGTTGACTCATGTTGGTTCCCACTTGTATGGATCCATAGGTCAGATATTTCATTGATCATGTCCAGTTACCACCATGGGTGTCGGCTACTCAAATAGCCCTATCAAATATCCATAAGCATTCTCTTTTGACCTAAAAAACTAAGTAAAAAAAAGTATTACTATGAATTAAAACGATTATATTTATTTTTTTATTATTTTCAATTTTTGTAAGACATTATATATTATACGATGTCCAAAAATATTCTAGAGCATAATTGGATGAGTTATTATATGGACATCTTCTATATTAAAGAGAAATTAAATCACTAAATATATCATATAGTTCAAACTAATGTTTTTTATAATATTATATATCCTTATAAAAGATTTCACATTATGACTAATCATCATATATTGCGAATCCATCCAATACAATCCCTTAGAGGTTCAATAATATATGTATTTGTATTTTTTGGACAATATTGTAAAAATCTTCCTCCCCCATTGGAAATGAAAGGCTAAGGGTAGTCTTTTTCATCATTTATATTCTAATTTTATCCCTAGTAATGTTTAGGTGTCATGGGTATAAATTTCCACCTTGAATGGGGTGAAAATATCTTCTTTCTGTTCAAAATAAACGTGGATTTTAATATTATCTTTGACTCACCCTTTGAAATTAATCTCATTGCACTAAATTTTTGTCCCACTCATTATAAATATAAGTTTGTTCCCAATAGAGATTTCACTACTTCTTATCCATTCCACAATTGAGTGTAGGGAATATTAGTTCTCTATAACATTCAAGACACTTAATTTTTTGGTTTTAACAACTTATTATTCAACCAAATTCTTTGTATACAAACATATGTTATAAATTTGTTGTTGGAAAGAATAGTTCAAGATCATCTCTAAGAAAAATGTTATCACATATACATTAAAACAATTAAATATTATGTGTGAAATTACCACATAGAATTTGGGATCTCAATAAATCCTCTAATCCTACCGAGTTGGGGATAAGTATATGAAACAATTGTCTATGTTAACTTCTAAAAATCCGTCCTTGTAACTCGTGGATCCGAAAAAACTCATAAGTACATTAATGAGGAGCACTGAACAAATGGTATCAAAATTACTCACATAGAAACTATTAATTAATAAATCTTTAAATATTAAAAGTGTGATACATATTACTTGAGAAATCAATAGATAAGACATGTTAAGAGAGAACTAGTGACACAAACTGAATTCCATTTCTTTATAGGATTCCTTGTTTACCGATAAGGCATAAAAACATTGAACAGTCATCGTCAACTCCTATTTAGTTGTATAATTACCTCTTGACACTAATAATATTGATATTTTAAAACTTGTAGATGTCAGTTGTTGATAATAAATCCCACGAAATAAAATAATTTTGATCCTACAAAATTTATTGGTTGATACAACTTATTATAAAACATTAACAATGATTCATGATGTTCATTCATGTCAATGATTCATTTTTTCAATCCATATTGCTCTTTTAGTGTTACTATTCCCTTAATTTCTTTTCACAATATGACTTGATTGATATCAAATTCAACATAGTTCCACAATTTTCCGTATGTGGACATTAACATTTATTATTTCATAATTCATTCACTATATTCTTGCATTTTTATCCTAACAAATTTAATTTTAAATGAAACTATTATATAATATATTAAGTTAAAAAATACAACTTAACAAAATATGATGTATAAATTTATGATCTTAAATAGATTTCTAATATCTAAATAAAATGTGCTTTTCTAGTATAATCACCTCACGGATCATATATCTTCCTGAATATTTTACCTCCTCATACAACAGAAAAGAAAACTAAAATCCGATAGGGGATAGGGGCACCATAAAAATTAGTCAAGTTGAGGAGGATAGTGATTCGCTATAAACCACCATTTTTTCATATTATTTAATCTTGGAGAACACTTTAAGAACTGAATTAGATTTTGAGGAATCCGATTTATTCCCCATTTATTTGGGCTTGTTCATTACATAAAAACCAAAAGAACTACTTGTTTTCCTTCATACAAGTTTAACACCAATGATTTTCCATTAAAATATTATAGATAAATATTTATATGGAATTTTTTTTCATTTTATTATACATATATTTATTTTTATAATTTCAAGTTCATACCCATTTATTCAATATCCCCTTCGAAACTACCTATTAATTTTTCGTATCAATTGAATTCCTTTATGTATTAAAAATATTTTCTTATCTTTATAATATATTTTGTATATGACTCTCTATTTTTAACTCATATAATTTATTTCATGTATGTATATATTCTTCATTGGGCCCCAAAAATCTATCTATTAGAGGTATTTATTTGACATGGGTTTATTTTTTCTTTCTGTTTATTCACTACAACTAAACATCTCTTAACATGAAAACTCTAGAATTCATGAGCATGGTATAAATTATTGTTATAATAGTCATACTTTCCCTATTTTTCATAGTTACTTTTCATTTCAAAATTTCAAAACAATTAAAAATATTTTATGTATTTCATGTACTTATAGAAGAAACTGATATTTTCCCATGAATACCCAAAAAATATAACTTGTTTAAAAAACATATTAAATGGATTATCTAGTTTCCATTACCCCTTATAGGAACTTCTTTAAATACATTTCCAGAACCTTCAAGATTTTCTATCTTATTGGAAATTTCCATGGAATTATTCGTCAATATATTTAATGGAGACCCATTATATCCGAAGAAATATTTTATCATGCAGTAATATCTTTTTTATATGGTGATCCTTTCATTAATATACATTGATTTTCAATAATTTTCTTTCAGTTCATAGTCACCTATTGAAGGATTGTCAAATAATAAATTAATTGAATATTTCATTTATTGATTACCCCTAAATTAGATTGGCCATCCTCAATTTTAGGGAATAATAACTCATATTCTTAATTATGGATCCCCTTTATAGTTTATTCATTCTATGTATGAAGTTTTTACTTGAGTTATGTTCAACTTGACATATCATCTTCCAATACATTAGAGATTATTTCAAGAATATAACTATACCGATTTATCATATAATTAAATTGGGAAATAAAATCATTAAAGATTACCTCCTATATTAATAGCCTATATTTTTTCTCACCTGACTCTATATAGCATGAAACAAGTCTATCTTTGTTGTCATTAAAATTATAAACTTATTTTGAGTTTAGAATGTTCCTATTTGTGTCAATTTTTATCAAAATCATTTTGGAATCCAAAAATTCCACTTTCATATTATGGGAATCATTAGTTTATCTCAAATATGTAATCCCTATTTCTAGTCTATTATTTAACAATTTTGTCTTTTATACTGAAAAATGCTATTAGACCGTCTTGTATCGTATAAGACATTTTTTCTTATGATTAATATTTTCTACAATAAAATGATTCTCTAATTCCCCTATAAAGTGAATAACTTTCACCTTTTGTATTTATAGGATCTCACCAGCATATGTGGGTACGAAATCACATGGAATACTAGAATCCTCATACATTCCTACAGTATAATTACGCGAATGAATTGATCTGTAATCATAATTTATCTTACATATATTATCATATTGAATGATTAAAATGAATCCTAATATTTCCAAAATATAGTTCCACCATATAAAATTTGTATTGAGTTTTTCTTATTCTTTTGAATTATTGTCTTAGATATATCTAAAATTAATATATTAGAAAACTGAACCTTTTACTTCAAGACTCGATTAGATTAATTATGAGGCTAATAAATTGAATAAAAATTGACCATGTTCTTAGATATTAACTATCAGGTCCCTCATGAAGCTTTGTTATATGATACCTTTAGAGGGGGTGGGGGATCATGGTATGGTAATTCATCCAATTTAAGATCCTTTCCATAAATGTTTAATTACCCTTAAAGATATTAAATTCTCAAATATAAGGGTCCTCATTTTACTATTATTTTAAATTTTTATTTACAATAATTTATCTTGACTAACCCTGATCAAATATCATTAATTTTTATTAACCAACATTACCAAATTTTACTATTAAAAATATAAACAAGTAATCACACATCTCTAACATATTTTTACAAGTTTTTTCATAGTGGACTAATCCAAGTTGAATGTAATTCAGAATCTGTTAATAAAATGAGAAAACTAAATCTCACTAGGTTTAGGGTTTAGTCTAAGTAACATTAACTCAGGTTTACTCCCCTTACCAAGGGTGTGGGTAGACCACTACCACCTCTGGATCACTTTCCTCAGACATCCCGACTTCTCCCACAATTATGATGGGAAAAAAATTATCACATAGTATAATAACAAAAGAACATATTGTTTATGGATAAAATAAATACAGATACTATTTTTAATGGACTTCACTTGATCATTTACATGTTTACCATTAACATGATTATGAGAAGCATCCTCCTCATATAATAATTCATGGAATTAACTTCTTATTCTATAATTGGTATCATCATAAATGGGTTGAATTCTCTTTTTTCTCTTGATTCCCCACTAGAAAAAAATTTACTTTTCCTCTAATATTTGGGTTCTGAATATGTTTGATATCATAAATATTCTCTTCTAAAACTACTATATAATTTCTAATAATCCCACAAAACATTATTTTATGGCCAATATTAATTCCCATAATTATTTCTTCTTGGTATTTAACTATGTGTAACATTAAATTATTTTCATTAAATTAGTGTTATTATGAAATATCTTAGTTATATATCCTTGAATAATAAATTTGTTATTTGGAAACCTACATGATTATTGCTCGGTAGCTTTTCATATGGATTAAAATTTTCCACTTTTATTTTAATAAACCATAGATCCTTAACCTATTATATGGTATCATAACACCATGGAGTTTTAAACCATGGAGTATTTGACCATGGATCACATGACTAGGGAATAAACTCATTTAGTTCACTAGATCCATATATCTCACCTATTTTGACTCACCTGTAATATTCATCATAACCCCTATAATAATCCTTGAATAATGGATGGTCTATAATATAGACCTTTCTAGAATAGAATAATCATCATATATACTCAAAAAACATATAATCATCCACAGTATTAAAAATGTATCTTCTATAATATTATATCGAAAAATAATCAAGTGAACCCTATATCATGGGTCATTGCATTATGACAGGTTCGACACACATTCCCTATGTAATTCATTTTCTAAATTCTATGGATTTGCCTTAGATGTTATGACATTGTTTGAATATACAATTTTTACACATCAAATTAAACTAATATAAATTAATTTTATATCAACAAGGATGTGCGAGAGGACCTCATTGAAATCCCTTAGGGCCCTACTAGTCCTAGTGGGTCACCATAATTTCCCACATGATCTAACACTCTCAATGGTGCCTCCCTGCACTATTATATTATTTAAAACAAAATTATTCCTACCCATACTATTAATCATTTACACATCACAAAATCCATTTCCATATATTTTCATGAATGGTTACCCTATGGTAGATAACTGAATGGATATACCCCACCAGTGGCTGGATAGTTTTCATTTAACCTACAAAACAATACAACGAAAAATTATTAACTACAAAATGATAGTAGAAATTTGATTTTCAAGAAGCATTAAATTTTCATAAGACTTTTATGATATATTACCTGTAAATATATTCTATATTGTTCACTTATGAGCTAAAGAGTGGACATACTTAAGAGACCATAGAGCATTATTCACTCAACATATCCCCCAACCCCAATAATGAATTGTGGTGTAGTTTTTTTCCATAAAAATGGTTTCTAATTATCACAAACCATAATATATTTTCATAAATAAAATTTAAACCACTAGGTATTTAAAAATATCCCCCTTTTGATTTTTTTCATATTATAATAATATTATCCCCCCCCCCCATGTAAGTGAAATACATATGGTGGACCTCATCATCATTTATCCTCATCTTTATCCCCCTTTATTTGTGAATATCAAGGTATAAAATTTCTACCTTGAATTGGGTGTACATCCCTCAATTTTCCTAAAAAACAAGAGGGCTACAATATCATCTTGTTCTTGTCATTTAATTATTTCATTGTGACTATTTTTTCTCTCACATGTTTTAAATAAGAGATGGATTTTACCTAATATTTTAAATCTATTTTCCTTTTACACCTTTTTAGATATGGATGAATATTTCAAAATATTTTTCTAAATATATCTTATTTTGGATTTAATAACATTTTTATCAACTAATTATACTTTTTAAATATTTTTTTATAAAATTATAATTGTATATCCCAATTATATAACACCAGAATGAAAACTTTAATGATATATGTGATAACATAGATAAATCCGATGAGTGAATTTAAGACATAAAATTTAGGTTTTCAACAAAGAATCTAAACCTATGAATCCACGGACCATTATATGTTATAATAGTCTATGTTATCCACCTAAAAGTCTTCAATAATTGTCATGAATGCCAAAAACTCATATCACCCCCTATTAAAAATATCCAACCTATAATCTCTGTCATATTAACATAGAATATCTAAATCGTTATTCTTTAAGGCATAATATTTTATGACAAAGCACTAGATTAATAAATTGATACCACCTATAATGATTAAACTACAAAAACCAGATGAACTCATATTCATTATCTGTTTATATTTTCATAGATAAGTCTTACCAACCATTTAATGTTAATCACAAAACCAATTTGAGTTTCAGCATGTGATCATAAATTCATTAATAATGATATTTTACCAAATTTTGAAATTATTTTTTTGAGAAAAAAACCCTAAATATATGAATATATCATCTTGAGAAATAACCAATGGATACAATGTTTAGAATGTATAAAAAAGTCATTTTTATATATATATATTCCTGATTGATTTTCTCAATATTTACCTCTATTTCAAGGTTATGATTCAAATAATTCACCATAAAATTACTACTAGTTTCACAATAGATCAAATTTGATATTTATCATTGTTTCTTGAAGGATTTGACACAATTTTGTCTCACCGTTCAGGCCGTTCCCATGCAAATTTATGATGACGAAAACTATTTGAAAAAAAAAACAACTAGTTTTTTTATATGAAAATAAATACTAAAGGATAAAAAATAATTTCTTCATTATCTAGATTAAATAAATATTATTTCATATCCATAAAATATGACCTTCTTGTAAAATGAACCCATAGGTCATATCTCCTTTGGAATATTCAGCCTCTTCAAAAAAATACAATGAAAACATTAATTTTAGGGGTATAGGTATACCTTCCATATGCCTTAATTTTATGAGGGTGGTGAGTCAGAATTGATTAAATTTTTTTATTTTAGTTTTATATTAGAGTCATTATTTATATACAAATAAGATTTTTGGTAATCCAATCACTTCTCTGATTCATTTTTCTTATTCTTTTCATCAAAACTCAAATCACAACATGTTTTTTCATTGATACTTTTACCACCAAGAATTTTACATTGTATGATTGGTTTATTATCTTTCTCTAAACCCCAAAGGTGGTCTAATAGGACCAATAGTTTTGTTATATTTTTTATATACCTTAATTCAGAAAATACACTTCAAAATAGCATTTTACTATTTAGCAACATCTGAATTTTTTCACCCTTACTAATACAATTCTTTTATTTCACAAATATTTTGATTATAGTATATATGTGGAACTCTTATTTAAGTTATATTTTTCGTTGATATATTTTTTATACATACCCTAAAAATTATTTCCACAAATAATGATTAATAATTTTGGTATTTTCTATTTCCCCTAATCAGTCCACCTAAAATTATTTTGAAATTCTAGCAAGAAACATTATTTACATGGTAATAATTGTGATAATAATATGTATACCTTCTTTTATATGCATAATAACTCCAATTTTATAAAATTAAATGACATTAATAACATTTTATATATTCCAATGCCTCATATAAGAAATTGGATATGTTTTCACAAATCCAACAAAAATAAAAAATGTTCCCAAACCTTATTATATGGATCATATAGTTTCCATTACCACATGTATAGAATCATTTAAAAACGTTTTCAGTAGCTTTTAGATTTCTCTTTATTTTTGGGAACATACAAGGGTTTCTTTATTTTTTATCTTTAATGTATATTCATTATATGTAAAATAATATTTCCTCATTGATTAAGGTCTGTAGAAAATGGTCTATTTATAATTATCCTTTGATGATTCATAATTATATTTAATTTCACATTGAACTTATAAATTTTAATAATATATTAAATTCAATGTATCTAGGAATTTACTCTTACCATAACAATTTGAATATTACACCTCCTTATTGGTTTAGATTAACTGCTATTTCTACTTCTAGATCCTCTTGATCTTTAATTCATGATTAGAATTAAGATCTTTTATGAGTGTAGAGTGGCCCATAAATTCCTTATATATATATTAATCTTATTATAGGAATATTTATTACATAACATAATGATCTACACCAAAATTGTATAGGTATAGTATCATGGGGAACATAGAAACATAAAAAACTAGTTCACAAGTGAACTACATCATCAACTAAAAAGTTTCTCACAACCATCACCCTACATATAAATACCATACTTAATACTTATATTAATATTATATGGAAAGGTAACATTATAATAGATGATTTTAGATACTAGATAATGGTAAATAAGAGACATATCAACATAACATGAGCTTTTGGTTATGATAACGTGAGTATGAAATTTAAAAAACAATGAAAATAATAGATCACAATATATAGTCATGTAATAGTGATTGGTAGTTTATAAGAAATAAATCATAAAGGAATAAAATGATATGAGTCGTGATAAAAAAATTGTAATAATACTTATCTTTCTAGAATAATCACAATAATTTTATTTAAGGATCACAACCACGACTATCATAGTATATTTGTTTTACTCCCTAAACAATCGTAGTAGTAAAAATCTAATCCTAAAACTACCATTATGGGAAAAGGCCCTTACAAAATTGGGTTCAGTCTCTATTTTAGTCCTATTTATATCATGATACAAACATCTCTATCCAATTAATTATAAGAAGATATAATTATAGTCCACCCATCAAATAATGAAAACCATATGTATCTGTGTCATAAGATTATAATGCATTCATCATATCAGAACTATTGTTATATATATGGTTTTCGTAAAAATTTCATCAAAGAAAAACCTTGGAAAAATAATGGACGTCATAGAAATATTATTATCATAATAAAAATCCATCCAAATAATGAATAAGGACGGTAAAAATGGATCTTATATTATATAAATAGTAAGTAACATCAAATGATGTTATCATAAATAAATATTTTCTTTATAATATTACTTGGAACATTTCATGAGCAAGATACCATTTCTCTATTTAAATTACATATTGAAAATATAAAAAAATTGAAAAATATTAGGGAAATAATTTCAAATAAAAACAATTAATTTTCTTGTAAAGTAATATTCAAATAATTGTTTATTCACGATGGTAAGGAATTTTATTTATTCTATTTAAATTAAAATAAAACATTCCTTTAAATTATTTATGGAAAAATCATAACGTACCATTTATGGAAAATAGAACGAATAAACATTTTTCGATTTTTTATAAAAGTATATTGATGGTAAAATGAATTTCAACGATTATATGAAAATATGAAAAAAAAAATTATTTAAATAATTTCTTGAAAACAACGATATGAAATAAAACAATTCTTCAACCAAATAGTGAATTAAAATCTATTTTCCTTAGAAAAATATTTTGGAGTATTGAGTAATTAGAGTGAGGAAATTGAAATTAAAACATTTATTATGAATAAACAACTATATAAGAATTAAAACATTAAATTTCTTGGGTGGTAGAGAATATGATTTCATCATGGGAACTTAATTATACATAATCTAACTAAATAATGAGATTGTAACATAAAAATGTTTCCACTTTTTTAACTATTAAATAATAAGCCACATGAAATAATAATCTTTTATAAAAATATAAATATCATGAATAGAAAAAAAATTATTTACATAGTATTTCAGAGGGATGTAATTATGCAACACAAAAGAATATTTGTTCCTGACATAACATACAAGTCAAAGAAAGCAATTTTATATGATAAACACTTACCTCATGCAATGTCTTTCACCATGAGCATTTGAAACTCGTATATAATAAATATAAATTTATTATAAATTTATTAAAAAATAATAATCAAATATAATAGAACATATATTATTATCTTATAACATATTATTAACTGTTTATTAATATTTTTATTATTTAAATAAGTTTTCTTAGTGATAAATACTTTGTTCTTTATGCATGTTTTGATTCTGCAGTCTCAATTTTTATAATTTGATCATGCCTCCAAAATATCCAGAATGTTATCCATTATATCTATATCATATATATTCATTATATGTCAATATATTATAATCCATAAAAGGTAGAGATAAAAAAATTAATTACACCGTTCATCGATACATTGGGCTATACATATGCAAGAATGTTGTTTTCTCTTATCATTGGACAGAATGAAGGAAAGGTAAATAATAATAAATTATTTAAAAATAATTATTATATATTATATATCATATATATTTATTAAATTTTTATTTACTATCATCCATGTGAAAAATATAATTAAAAAAATTCACATCACTTCATAGAGGTGGTAGTCTACACGTACACACATGTGACATTATCACATTCCATCGGAATGTAAGTTAAAAAGGTACACATGAATTAATAATAATAAAGAATAATTATTTAAAAAATAACATTTCGAAATTTAAAAACAAAAAAAATATTTTTCCTTGAATTATGGTGATGGAAAATGAATGGTATTTTCATGTAGAGATGGTATGTTTTGTAAATGCATGAGCAATAATTTCACATTCCATTAACTGGAAGATGAGTGAATAAATATAGTTCGATAATAATAATAAAATCTATGTATATTTAAAATACATAATTTATTATTATAGAAATAATTTCATAGATTTATATGAATTATATGAATAAATAAATCAAAAGAGGTGGGCTAAGATGATTACCTCTTTTTTGACATTTCTCATTTAGGTCCTATCTTAATGACCTTCATAATGGATTTTGAATATTATATGTACCTATAATTAATGTATATAGTAGTAGATAATTTAATTTTTTAGGTATTATTTGAGATAAAATTCTCAATGTGGTGTAAATAAGAAAAAATATGTGGTCTCTTTTATAGGTGAGAGGAGGGGGATCTTAAAATTTCACAAATGATTAAAATATAATAAAGACAGTATCAATAAAAATTCTTAAAAATTATTATATAATTGGTGATATTATTATATATGCTTGAAATAAAATAATAGAATACAATTTGGAAAGGTTTATGTAGTAATTAAACCATATCTTTTGGTTTATCCCTATAGTTATCATTTTTTTAACCTTAATGGCGATATTTCCATTTTCTATCTTAATGTTCTAAAATTTTACATATAAGGTGAAAATTGTCACAAAAATGGAAAATGGAAAAATATTAACCTATATAATATATACCATGACATTATTATATATTTTTATTATTTTTAAATATATTATTTTAAAATTATTTTAATAAATTATAATTAATGACATTTCTATCACTATTCATATAATTTAACTCTAAAGAGTATCAGAAAAAAATAAAATTCGAATATAATAATTTCATACATCCCTACTCTGTGATATATATTAAAATATTTTTGTAACAAAATAAATAATCCAAATTTTAATACATTTAAAATTAAAAATAATTTATCTTAGGATAAAATTAATTGAATAAATACTATAATCACAATTCATCATAATTTTGGGTTACAATTAAGAAACTAATAATTAGAAATAATTTAAAATGATAAAGAAAGTTAATTTATATTTAAAATAAATATTTATATCTAATCATAACCTTTTATTACTCATATGAAATAATATTTTATATATTAAAGTCAATGGAGTGATGTTTTGGGTGTTTCATTACATAAAATAATAAACATATAGTGATCAAGTGAAAATAAAACCAAAATACCATAACTTATAATTTCTTATAACTATTATCTAATTTATAAAGTCAAATTAAAAAAAATTATGTGGTTAGATAATTTTTATACCTTATCACATTAGTTTTAACACTAGTTTTTTCATTTTTCCTTTACCATACTAACAAAAATTTACTATTATCAATACTCACATCAAAAAAATTAAAACGGTCCAATTTACTAAAATTAGACTTGAATGTCACAAATATTTATACCAATTTAAATGATTAAATTTCTAGAATTTTTTAAAATTAATTTAATAAAATACAAAGAACAAAAAGAAAGAATGTTTTTTTATAAAAATTTTTTTTAAGTATAAAAATATATTTCTACCAAATTAAACCTTAAAATTGGTTAAAAGTCATCTATATGAATTATTAATAAAATAATATAAATAATTTTTCATTGGATCTATTTTAAACTATAATTTTACATTGTTAATGCTTGAAATAGAAATATATTTTTCAATAAATATCTATATTTTTTATTATTAGATCAAAAACTAATCTTTTCAAATAATTCATAAAAATTCACTATATAGAAATTTTCAAATATTGGTTTAAAAAAAATTCATTATTTAAATTATATTGTATAGAAGATTCAAAAATAAATATAATATTTTCTCACAAAGAATATAATAATATCATATATTAAAGAAAACATATTTTTTATGTTTAATATGGATTAATAAAAATTGAATGCATATTTATTAAGAATTAATAAAAAAATTATTTAGAATGAAATTTAAATATATTTCAAAAAAATTTCATTCTATCTATACCCTCTAATTCAATAGGTTGGTTATAACAATCATATTTAAAAAATAATATTTCATGGTTTATTTAAGCTTGATGTTTCATGTCATATACACTCTAAAACATTATTTTATTCTTCTAAAATATCAAGATGTTATAATATAACCCATTTAATAAATTGTATCATTATAATTTTAACAAGTTCTTGCTAATAAATATTTTGAAATTTGAAAATTCATTTTTGGAGAAGACACATCATAAATTGGTTATGTAAAACAATCTTTAAAAAATATTGATAATGAAATAAAAAGGTCACCTAGAATAACACAACAATAGGTTTTCAAATATGAAAATAGATATGGAATTGAATAAAATGACATATAGGAGACAAATAACACCCATGTACTAATAGAGATTCATGAAGAACAAGATCAGGATAATCTGAATGAACAAAAAACCATAAATCTATTATGGTTTAAAAGATAATTGATACATTAAAAATGACTAAAAAAGTATAACATTTTCATTCAAGAACGAAAACATAACATTTTTCATTATTCTGTTATCAATTTAAAGATAATGGGAAAATATACAAGTGTTATTTATTTCCAAATCTTCAGAAAACATTAATCCTTTGGATGTGCTTCAATAACTTTCAACATCTTCCCTTACTCTTAGAAATGAAAATTCAAGAAGAATTTTCATGTATGAACTAGTATAATTTTCTTTTAAAAGATCAAAATATCCATAAAATATTTTTAAGTCATTGATTATTTCTCTTTTTATCATTAACAAAAAAAATTGTTAGCCCAAGTCATATAATATGGAAGAATTGTTTTTAATAAAATAATACATAAATATCTAAAACCTCAATAGTAACACTAATGGTTAAAAATATCTATTATATAAATTGATAACCGGAAAATCATTCCAAAATATGTATGAAAAAATAAATAAATAAATAAAATTAAAATGAGGACCACTAAATTAAGAAAATCAATATGATATTAATCCCACAAATAATATAAAGTAGATCTAAATTTCACATACAAAAAATGTGAATATCTTGATCATATATTCTTCTATAAATTTTTAATAACTCAAATTATAATAATACCTCAATTAAAAAATACATACTTCCAAAAAACTATATATTTCCCCATTCCTTAAATAGAATCTCAGATTATCGAATATATTCTAAAAATCCGAAAATGATGTAACAATAAAACACCCAGTCATTCAATAAATATTAACTTCCAAAGTCATCAATATTATTTCATTTACATTATCAATACTATTTCTCTCTCAACTAAAAATTATAATTTCAAAATTTGGAACATATTAAGGAATATATTTCACATAATCATGTGTTTTTATATAAAATATTCTAGATTATCAGTATCATCCATATTTTCTTCAAAAATCATATATAAAAACTAATATAGAATAACCCTCATATTTTTCATGATTTTTATTATAAGAATACCCATGATAAAAATAATTGTACTCATAATTTATTAATTCCAATATAAAATATCCACATTTATCACACATAAATATTATCCAATTATCTATGATTGAACATCTTCTTATTTAATGACTCATTCCTTTCATATTTCATTCATAGCCACATAATCATCAAAAGTACAACTATTACTCAAAAAAAACATGTAGGTTTGTATGTTGAGATTTCCCCCAAGGAAATTGATTCACATTATTACCATATTCCCCAAATTTAAAACATTCAATGTACCACTCCAGGTAAATAAAGAATATGAAATTTTTATATTTATCCATTTTTGTTAATAAAATGTAAATATTAATTTAAAGGGAACGCTATTCTTGATGGCTTACCCAATACGCAACAACGAGTTCCTTTAAAATATTACGTTGCACTCTAATAATAATATAATTTTATTTTAAATGGTAGTTAACGCCTAGTCGTTGTAATGGAGGGAATGAATAGAACTAACTATAAAATGATTATATATGTTTGTAAAATATTTTTACTCTCTACAATAAATGTTAGAGCATAAAAAATGTGAATTAATCCAATTTTATGTGCAAACATTCTAATATTCTTTAAAAGGTCGATTAACCGCTTTTTGATGGAGAACCTCTCTTAAATCCACTTTTTGACAATTTTATGTGTTATATTTTACAAAATTAAAATCTTCTTTAGAATCGGGACATCAAAATTTACTTTGTGTAAATTTTTGGTATTTTTCTGATAAAGTTCCTTTTTTAATGAATAGTGAAAAATGGTGTATTTTAATTCAAAACCACTTTTTAATATAATTTATTTATATTATTAGATTATCTTCTGAATTGGTTTTATAGTGAAATTATAATATATTTTTACCATTTAATCTAATATTGGTCATTGTAATTAATTTCACATTGAAATTGCACTTAAACTACTATCAATCTTTCAATAGATAATGTTTCTTAAAAACATGCTATTTGTTTTGACAACGAGAATTAATTATTAAATTAATTAATGAAACTTATATGTTTTGAATTTTGTAAAATAAAAGTCATTTTTGATTTCGGAATATCAAAAATAGCTTTGGTTTAATTTTTGGTATTTTTCTGAAAAACACCAATTTTTGGTGAATAGTGAAACCACTAAGTGGTAGTTTAAAAACAGATTTTTTCATTTAAATGAAACATTACCACTTCTGTGATTTTAATTTCAAAAATCCAAAATACATGGTTGTCATTATGATGTAAAATTTGGTTCAATGGGTTTAAAATAATTTTTTGGTGAATAGTAACTTTTATGTTTTAATCGTGATTAGAGGCAATTAGTGTAGTTTAAGGTAAACACAATGTTTTAATAATAGGAAATGACCATGACACATGTCCTACCATTATTGGATGAGTCATGTCCGACCAAGAAAATCCATGGGTCAACTTGGGGACCCCATGGAGCCACTTTGGTAGGAAAATGACATTAATACCTTTTTATTTAATGATTAAATTAAAATGTCACAAACATGTGTTGTTTTACTAAATAAATTTTTACATGGGGTTATACAAGAGATATTTTTTACTATTATTATTAATTAGAAAGATAAAAATATTTACTGCATCATGATATTTTCTTTATAATTTTTAGACACTAAGTAAATTAAATTATTTATGACACCATGATGATGCAGCGATTACCTCATTATTTAATGATTTAAATAAAATGAACAGATAATGTAAAATCTAAGACATAAAATTTTCACAAACCTATTGGATGGGTGGATTTCAAAACCTCATCACATTATCCTAGAAAAATATCCTTTTTGTACCTTTAAAATCCGAAAAAGCATTACAAAATAAAGTAATATTTTATAACATTCCAAGAGTGCCGATCCTCTCCTCTTATAAAATCCCCCCACCTCTACCACCTTACACACACCTCTCAAGCCTTTTTATGGGCCAAAACCTGCCCATCTCATCTCTCCACATCCCTCTCTTCATCAATGAAGCCTCACTCTCGCCAGACTCCTTTCCAAGGAAGCCTTTGAGCTCAAATCAAATAGAGTTACCCGATTTAAAGGTAATGTCTTCCCTTGTGTTCTTTTGTTTTATTTTGCTTTCTCAAACCCCTAAACTCTTTTTATTACTTTTGTTTAACAGAAACAGTATCTTAAATATACTAGGATGTTTTTATAAGAATGATTCAAGTGACACTTTCACACACCTCCGTCTAATGGTTAAAGAACATACTGTTTCTATGGATGGCGAATTACTGCCTCACGAAATAATGATTGTTCAATATTGATTTAACACTTTCAAATGTGGCCATTAAGATTCCACTATACTTATATATGATATATAATATGTTTATTTTTTCCTTAATCTTCTGTATTTTTCATTTATGGATTACCTTTAATTTTTCAATTATGGGTAAACGTGATAACCTCATTTTAGGAAGTGCGGACTACCGCCCCCTCAAAGTGATTTGATTCATTAATGCCATATGTGGGACATATAAAGGATGGAATTAATGGTATTACATATGATATAATACTGTAATTATAATACACCTTTATATCATTATTATTTAATTCCATTTAATACAAAAAAATGAAATGAAAGTAGCGTTCATGCGTATGTATGGCTTACTGTCTCTATGAAGGGTACATTTCATTTCATATCTCCAAATGTTATGTACTATTATAAGTACATATATATAATGTATATATATGTAATAAATTACATCAAAATGATGGATATCATTCTGGAATTATAATATATATATATCTCTCATTTTGTTTTAATTCCATTAATATGACAATAAATGAATGTAGCGTTCATGCGTACGTATGACCTACAGTCTCTATGAACGGTGCTTTTAATTTTTTATATAAAAATACTATGTAATAGTATAAAATGAATATATACTAGATATATATAATATCTAAAACATCAATACTATTCTGTATATGATGTACCTATAACTACAAGGAAAATTCTTTTCCAACAAGTTCAATTTTTACTCATGTACTGAACATCGACAAAAACGTCTGATATGAACTCACTTTATTAACGAATTTTTATAACATTATAATATGTGATATAAACTGAATATTAATCTTTAAATGAGGTCCTTATGAAATTATAAATTGACCAAATTTTATTATTCAGGAGATTAAAGAACGATCGAGTCATGTCAGACACGAGGTAAGGGATCCTACCTCTCTCTTTCTTTTTAAGTACTCTCTTTTATGTCGTATCTTTTAAGCTTCTATTTCTTAGTTGGGGGATGTTCTCTTATATTCCTATTAATGTACTTTCTATGTTCATATGATTATATACCCTATTTTATTTCATCAATCCATTTTTTTGGATGTTTTAAGTGGTGTCGTTCGGCTGCCGAGTTTTCGTAAGGGGTTTTTCATCTCACTTTTATTCCCATGAGATTTATGCTACATTTGCCACCATTTCCTTTGAGTGGTATATGTACATCCCATTATTTTACTTTTTGTGTAATATACTTTCGTTTATGAGTATTTACATTAATGTTGTATTGTCCTTCTTTCATGGGGTGTATGTTTCGAAAGATACCCAAGCCAGTAAGGGAACCTTTCACCCTCCTATTTTTAAAAGACTTCTTTGTTGGGTCTTTTAATTTACATAATTTAATGTTGGAATTGGTTCTTCTATATCCTTATTGATGTAAATTTTATGTCCAAGTGATGATTTAACATTTTTATCTCTTATCAACTCATTTTCGTAATTTTGAAGTGACTCCGTTAGGCTGTCGAATTTTTGTAAGCGAACTTCTTAACCCAATTTTGATTCTTTGGGATAAACTTTCACCCCTTGAATATGTCATTATATAAATATTTGTGAATAACCTCTGATTTTTTAAACTAAATATCCACTTATATTTGGTGTATTCGTTTGTCAAACATAATTATGTAATTGATTTAACCTTAATCCAAGGATACCATCTTTGTATGGGACTTCATCTCAATCTCCTTTCATTGAGGAATATTTTGTTTTATACACAACCTTCCTTTATAAGATGTATAAAACCCTTTGACTTTTATGTTTATCGAAAAGGAATATTTTCATATGAAGTGTTTTACTAAAGGACAAAAGGGAATGTTTTTGTCGTACGTATGCAGCGACAACGACTTCTCCGCCACAGTGACCATTATTTGAGTTTCGGCTTCCTCTACAAGCCGTAACTTTTTTTAAATGAAAAATAAATACCATGTTTTACTTTTCTTTTACTTTAGTATTGAAAATGGTTTTCATAATGATTTTATATAAATGTTTTGTATTGATATCTTGTGATTGAAAAGTGGAAATGTTATGTTTCCTTTATGCATGTTTTATGTGATACGATTATGTTATGGTTCTTGGGAATTATTATGAAGACTGGTGGTTTCATGATAAACTACGGGCAGGTGAGCACGATATAGCTATCCAATTCATTGGGTAACGTGAAGGTGTTAAACGTTAAGGTTTCTCCGAAAAGATTTATGGAATATACTGTGATGGGTATTCCAAAGGTAACCAAGAGGGTTACTCCCTACGTAAGAATGTTATGAATGTCTCGATTTACCTTTATGCCATATGATTTCTATGTTTTATTCATGATTTGATGAGGTATGTTAAAGTGGTTATGTTTTATTAGTAATGTATGATTTCATTGATTCTTATGTATATAAGTACTCATGTTTCCTTTCCATATTTTTATATCCCTTACTGAGCTTTTTATGCTCATCCCATGTTTCTGAATTGTTTTACACAGGACTTAAAGACGAATAGGGTCAAGGATGGGATCGAGGAAAGACATGATATCTAAAACATGGAAGTAGACATGTTTCATTTAAGACTTTTTTATGGAAACATAGTATAAGTGTCTACTTTATAATATTTTGAGATGTAATAGTTATGTACTAATTCCCTAAAACTATAAACCTAAAAAGATCCTCAATGTGAATTATTCATTCAATTCAATATTAAGTAATGATTAAGGCTGGGGCCTTATAGTTGGTATCAAAGGTCAGTTTAGATATCTTCAGAGGTTAGGGTATTCTCTAAGCATAAGTGACATTACCATAATGGTTAGGAATTCAGAAAGAGTCATTGTTTTCAGATAATGTTAATGAGTATGTATATCTTAGTGTTTATCCTCCTCATTAGTACATGATAATTTTTTCATAAACTCACACTGACATTTTTTGTTCTATTAAATGGATGGATCTAGTAGGTGCCAAAGTGAAAATGGATTTGAAGGAAGCTGTGGTAGTTCTCTGATTAAGAGACTGGATGAAATGGGGGATTCAATGAGAAATATTGTGGTTATTCTAAACCAACTATCAGGAGTCATGATGAACCACTTGAACCTTGGTACGTTCTCTAATGCATCATGTACGAGATGACCAAATCGATGTGGAAGTTGAGGTAATAATTATAAAGGAAACCATTAGGTTTTATATGGTCCTTAATTTTGAGGTAATTATGGGTCATTATATGTTATGATGGAAAATGGAATGCATGAGATAAACTTGAGGTAAAATTATGTTATGGATATTTTTGAAGATTTTATTGATTTTTAGGGACTGTTATAAGAATCATGTAGTTTTGGAAAAAGGACAACACATAGACCATGTGACAACTAGTCGCGTCGGACGAAGCTGCGGGAATCGAACACACAACCAAAGTGTGACTGGTATTTATCACCTACCACTGGACTACGTGAAGTCCCCAGTTAGTTTGACAAATTCTTTTTAGTTATAGGATCTGATGAATCTAGAATAAGTTGATTTTTGGTTATCTATGTATATTATTAACCTATCATGGAGGATATGTGATTAGGTTAATTACTTTTCAGTATGAGACTTTAAGAGTAACTGATGTTATTTGAAGATAAATGTTAAGGTTTATCTTGGAAGACTATGTGATTAAATCCTTCAAATATTTGGGTTTCAATCTTAGTTTGGTTTACTTTGAAGAATTTTATGGACAAATTGTTTATCGAATGGTCTTCGTTGAACATTGGGTTTTTTGGACAAATTTTGGAGATTAAGAATAGATTTTATTTTTATAAAGGGTTATCCATTTCTAGATTATTTTATCTTGTTCTAACAATTTTGGTTTTGTTAAGGGTATAAAGACATGGGAAATATATAGTTATCTTTTGTGGATTAGGTGGTTCTCTAGAAGTTGGTTATAGTACTCTTAATGTGAACAAGTATTCCTAAATACTCATCATTTGGGGGAAAGTATGAGTTTGTGTAAGAAATCTAGTAAAAGTTGAAAGTCAACATGACAAGTAAGTATGTGTCCTTATGATCAAAAATAAATTCCTCAATGAAAAGTAACTTAAAACAAAAAATTTTTCTATTAACTTTTCTTACTGGGGAATCAAATACCGTTTAACCCACCACAAGTTAGTGATTTTCTTGTGGTTAACTTTATCCTAAACATGTTTTCTATCACTCTCCCTCAGAACATGACCCTTTTCTTTTTCATCCATATCCATGTTTTCCTACATGGAATCCTAGTATGGGTTAACTCGGGTGACCTTTGAATTCTTCTTTTTTAAAGTGGTAGTTTTGCTGACTCTTTTTCTGATGTGGGATTTTCAAAGATGTTTGCAAGCCCAATTTTAAAATTGCGAGGACGCAATTCCCAAAAGGGGGGGGGGGATGATGTAACACCCCAGGTAAATAAATAATATGACATTTTTATATTTATCCTTTTTTTTGAATAAAATTTTAATTTTAATTTAAGGGGAACGCTATGCTTGATGGCTTACCCAATACGCAATAATGAGTTCCTTTGAAATCTTACGTTGCACTGTTATAATAAAATAATTTTATTTTAAATGGTAGTTAACGCCTAGCCATCTAAATAGCGGGAATGAACAGAACTAACTACAATATGATTATATATGTTTGTAAAATATTTTTACTTTCTACGATAAATGTTAGAGGATCAAAAATGTGAATGAATTCAATTTTAAGGGTAAACATTCTAATATTCTTTAAAAGGTCGATTGACCTCCTTTTGATGTAGAACCTCTTTTAAATCCACTTTTTACAATTTTATGTGTTATATATGACAAAATTAAATTCTTCTTTAGAATCGGGACTTCAAAATTTACTTTGTGTAAATTTTTGGAAATTTTCCGATAAAGTTCATTTTTAATGAATAGTGAAAAATGTTGTATTTTAATTCAAAGCATATTTTTAATCTAATTTATTTATATTATTAGAATATATTTTTAATTTTTTTAAAGGGAAATTACAATATATTTTTACCATTTAATCTAATAGTGGTCATTGAATTAATTTCACTTTGAAATTGGACTTAACCTAGTGTCAATCTTTTAATAGATATTGTTTCTTAAAAACACGCTATTTGTTTTGACAGCGAGAATTAATTATTAAATTAATTAATGAAACATATATGTTTTGGATTTTTTAAAATGGAAATCATTTTTGAATTCAGAATATCAAAAATATCTTAGGGTGAATTTTTGGTATTTTTCTTAAAAAATTCAACTTTTAGTGAATTGTGAAACAACTAAGTGGTAGTTTAAAAACTAATTTTTTCGTTTAAATGAAACATTACCACTTCTGTGATTTGAATTTAAAAAATACGACATAAATTGATTTCATTAGGATGTAAAATGTGGTTCAATGGGTTTAAAATATTTTTTTTTGAATAGTAACTTTTATGTTTTAATCGCGATTAGAGGTAATCAGTGTAGTTTAAGGTAAAAATAATGTTTAATAATATTAAATGACCATGACACATGTCCTACCCTTATTGGATGATTCATGGCCGACCCATAAAATCTATGGGTCAACTTGGGGACTCCTGGAGCCACTTTGGTAGTAAAATGACATTAATACCTCTTTATTTAAAGTTAAAATTAAAATGTCACAAACATTTGTTGTTTTACTAAAAAATATTTTACTTGGGGTTATAAAAGTCAAGTTTTGGCTATAATTATTCATTATAAATCTAAAGAGATTTACTACATCATGATTCTTTATTATAATTTTTAGACACTAAATAAATTAAATTATTTATGACATCATGATGATGCAACGATTACCACATTATTTAACGATTTAAATAAAATGAAAAGATAATGTAACATCTAAGACCTAAACTTTTCAAAAACCTATTGGATGGGTGTATTTCGAAACCTTATCACCTTATCCTCGAAATATATCCTATTGGGACCTTTAAAATCTGAAAAGGCATTATAAAATAAAGTAATATTTTTTAACATTCCAAGAGTGCCCCTCCACTCCTCTTATAAAAGGCCCCCACCTCTACCACCTTACACACACCTCTCAAGCCTTTGGTTCGGCCAAACCCTGCCCATTTCATCTCTATACATCCCTATATTCATCATTGTAGCCTCACATTGGGCATAATCCTTTCCAAGGAAGCCATTGAGCTCAAATCAAAGAGAGTTACCTGATTTAAAGGTAATGTCTTTCCTTGTGAGCTTTTGTTTTATTTTGCTTCTCCAAAACCCTAAACTCTTTTTATTAATTTTTTTGTAACAGCACCAGTATAATAAATATACTAGGATGTTGTTATAAGATGTATTTTAGCTACACTTTCACACACCTCTGTCTAATGGTTAAATAACAAACTATTTCTCTGGATGGCGAATTACTGCCTCATTAAACGATGATTGTTCAATATTCTTTTAACACAATCAAAGGTGGCCATTAAGATGTAAATATATTTATATATGATATATTATATTTTTAGTTTTTCATTAAGCTTCTTTATGTTTCATTTATGTAATACCATTATGGTTTCCATTTTGGGTAAACGCGATATCATCATTTTAGGATGTGCGGACTACCACCCCTCAAAGTGATTTGATTCGTTAATGCCATATGTGGGACGTATAAAGGATGGAATTAATGATATTACATATTATATCCTACTGTAATTATAATATATCTTTATATCATAATTATTTCATTCCATTTAATACAAAAAAAAGAAATGAAAGTAGCGTTCATGCGTACGTACAGCTTACCATCTCCGTGAACGGTACATTTTATTTCTTATCTCTAAATGTTATGTACTATTATAAGTACATATATAAAATGGATATATATGTAATATATTTCATATACATGATGGATATAATTCTGGAATTAAAATATATATATATCTCATTTTGTTTTAATTCCATTAATATGACAAAAAATGAAAGTAGCGTTCATGCGTACGTACAGCCTACCGTCTCAATGAATGATGCTTTTAATTTTTTATCTCTAAATGATATGGAATAGTATAAAATTAATATATACTAGATATATATGATATTTAAAACATCATTACAATTCTGGATATGATGTACTTATAACTACATGGAAAATTCTTTTCCAACAAGTTCAATTTTTACTCATGTACCGAACATTGACAAAAACGTCTGATATAAACTAACTTTATTAACCAATTATTATAACATTATAATATGTGATATTAACTGAATAATAATATTAAAAGGAGTTCTTTAGGAAATTATAAATTGACAAAATTTTATTATTCAGGAGATTAAAGAACGATCGTGTCATGTCAGACACGATGTAAGGGATCCCACCTCTCTCTTTCTTTTTAAGTACTATCTTTGATGTCATATCTTTTAAGCTCCTCTTTATTAGTTGGGGGATGTTCTCTTATATTCCTATTTATTTAATTTCAATGTTCATATGATGATAGAACCTTTTGGATTTCATCAATCCATTTTTTTGGATGTTTTATGTTGTGTCGTTAGGCTGCTGAGTTTTCGTAAGGGGTTTTTCATCTCACTTTTATTCCCATGAGATTTATGAAACAATTGCCACCATTTTCTTTGAGTGTTATTTGTACTGCCCATTATTTCAATTTTTTTGTAATATACTTTCATTTATGATTATTTACATCAATGTTGTATTGTCCTTCTTTCATGGGGTGTATGTTTCGAAACATACCCAAGTTGGTAAGGGAACCTTTCACCCTCCTCTTTTTAAAAGACTTATTTTTTGGGTCTTCTAATTTACATATTGTAATACTGGGATATGTTATTATATATCCTTATTGATGTAAATTTTATGTCCAAGTGATGGGTTACCCTTTTTATCTCTCATCAACTCAATTTCTGAATTTTGAAGTGACATTGTTAGGCTGTCGAATTTTTGCAAGGGAACTTTTTAACCCAACATTGATTATTTGGGATAAACATGCACTCCTTGAATATGTCGTTCTATTAATATGTGTGAATAACCTATGATTGTATTACACTTAATATCCACTAATATTTTGTGTATTCGTTTGTGACACATAATTATGTAATTGATTTATCCTTAATCCAAGGATATCGTCTTTGTATGGGACTTCATCTCAATCTCCTTTAATTGAGGCATATTTTGTTTTATACACAACCTTATTTTATAAGGTGTATAAACCCCATTGAATTTTATGTTTATCCAAAAGGAATCTTTTTATACGAAGCATTTTACTAAACGACATATGGGAATGTTTTTGTCGTACGAATGCGGCGACAACGACTTCTCCGCCGCCGTGACCATTATTTGAGTTTCGGATTCCTCTAAAAGCCATACCTTTCTTAAATGAAAAATAAATACTATGTTTTACTTTTATTTTATTTTGGTATTGAAAATGTTTTTCATAATGATTTTATATCAATGTGTTGTATTGATATCTTGTGATTGAAAAGTAGAAATGTTATGTTTCCTTTTTGAATGTTTTATGTGATACGATTATGTTATGGTTCTTGGGCATTATTATGAAGACGGGTGGTTTCATGATAAACTAAAGGCGTGTGTGCCCGATATAGCTCTCCAATGCATTGGGTAATGCAAAGGAGTTAAGCATTAAGGATTCTATGAAGGGATTTATGGAATATACTGTGATGGGTATTCCAAACGTAACCAAGAGGGTCACTGCCTACATAAGAATGTTATGAATGACTCAAGTTACCATTATGACTTATGATTTCAATGTTTTATTCATGATTTGATGAGGTATGTTAAAGTGATTATGTTTTATGAGTAAAGTATGATTTCATTGATTCTTATGTATACATGTACTCATGTTTCCTTTCCATATTTTTATATCCCTTACTGAGCTTTTTATGCTCATCCCAAGTTTCTGAAATGTTTTAAACAGGACTTAAAGATGAATAGGGTCAAGGATGGGATCAAGGAAAGAAATTCTATCTAAAACATGGAACTAGACATGTTTCTTTGAAGAGTGTTTTTTTATTTATGGAAACTCAGTAGAAGTGTCTACTTTGTAATCTTTTGAGATGTAATAGTTATGTCCTAATTCTCTAAAACTCTAAACCTGAAAATATCCTCAATGTGAATTATTCATTAAATTCAATATTAAGTAATGATTATGGCTAGGGCCTTATATTCAACCATTAATTATACCTTAAATAAATGATTATTATCATCAATTACATGAACCAAAATTTTCATTTGTCCTCAATAATTACTTGTTTTATGTTCTTATTGTTCACACTGAAAACATCTTCCCATTCCTTTGAGACATTTATATGAATGATTATACCATCATATATGGAATTTAGGAAAATAAATCTTCATTCATTAATGGTCTTAATAATGTTCTATTTTTAATCTTATTTTTTGGTTCGTGGAGGTCACCCCAGAAGATATTGTTAGTTATATAATGAGATAACTTATTTGGTATAAACACAAGGTTTCCCAATCTAACCACCCATCTCAATCGGATGCCTATAAGGATAATATTTCCATTTTATATCACATTTATCATAAAAAATTTATAATAATTTAATCCATTTACTAAAACAAAAAATTATTGTCTGAACAACAATAATTATAATTAAAAAGCATATAGTCATGAAAAATCATATATAGGATTTCTATACCCATACACCTTCATTCAATAAAATAAACCTTAGTTATAATTGATTCCAACCTTGGTTTGAATATAATAAAATACAAACTAATATTTCATAAAAAAAGAATTAATCTAAGTATATAAATCTAGAGTTTCAAACCAACTACGTTGTAATGGAATACTCACTATGCGACAGAATGATTGATGATGTATTATCAACCAAATCATTTCAAGAACATAACACCTAGATGAATCTATAAAAAACCACTTCCACATGTAAAAAAAATTGGAAGTATGCTTTTATAAGAAATGTACATTATTTATTTACCACAATAAAGGATATTCTACTATAGAGAGGGTTATCCTATGGGTCTTCACTAAATAATTTACATCCTAGTTTCTAAAGGTTCACTAAACCATGATCTTAAACAAACTATAACAAAGCATATATTCCATAAATATATATTACATTTTATTATATAACAATTAATTACCAAACATAACAATAAATGAAGGAATAATATTGGTATAGTATGTTTGGAAACATTTCCACCTATATAAATGGCTTATAAGTAAAACAAATAGTATCACACATTGTTTATCACAACTACACTCAATATTATACATATCATACATAACAAAATTCTTCATAACATATGGATATTAAACCTAATAAAGGGAGATAACAGAAGCTAAATAGAGGTAAAAAAAGGAGATATCATCAGAAATAGATTATAAGGATTTGGTAATATGAGGATTACATTTTATAAAATATGATATATATCATTGACCATAATCTTGAGTCATAGAATAATTTTTTCTAGTTTGTATGACTTGAGTCCTAAAGAAATCTAATAACATGAGTCATGACATCATAACATTATTATAATAAAAATGTTTTTGGAATTAAAATAATCATATAAAATAATTTCCACATTAGTAAATGATCGCTTTAAAGATAATAATAGTATATTCGTTTCACTCCAGAACGTATCTTAGTAGTCAAGGATCCCTTAGAAGTATATCATAGTGTGAAAAGTCCCTTGCTTAACATGGTTCACTCCCTATAAAAGTCATATTTATCAAATGAGATGTCCATATTTACCTAATTATTTTGAACGATATATAATTTTGGTAACACCAATCACATATTGAAATCCATATATATGTGTAATGGATCGGTCCTTCCTGGAATATTACATTTTCAAATACTAGGTTTTGTGGTGTTTGAGACACCATTAGTGAGTTATGATGGAATAAGTGTTGGTGGTGGGGTGTCATTGTGCTGTCACATATCGGTCTCACCGATTGGTGCCGCACCAAAATGATATCACCATATGGTGTCCATTTGCCTTTCCAATTTCCCATGTGTAACAACACTTTCAAATATTAATACCCCATTTAAAGTGGGTTAAGATCGTTTTATGTCCTATAATGGATATCTTAAATCCCCTAATAGTGGGGAGACCCTTGAATTAATGAATCATGTGGCCTTTTAATCAGTTTCACAACCTTTTCCATGTTTCCATTTCTTCCAATGTTTTTCATTTATCTCATTTTAAATGTAACCTATCAACCCTCTACCATGAAATTTTATATCTCACTATCTACAAGGTAATTCTTAAATCAAAATTCATTCCTACAAGTGCATCCTCCCAACCATGGGGTCAAACCATGATCCTTTTTTAAAGAACATTGGTATTGCACATCCTGTTACTTTAGGAATAGGCTGTTTATCACATTGAGACATTCTTCTTCCTTGGTTTCATTATTTTCCCTAGGTACACTAGGATGCCATCTTCTAGAGATGAGTTATGACATTGTGAGAGCCCTCCTGTTCAGTTCTTCGTAGAGTTTTCTATCACATGACCCTAGTTCATGGCACACAGAGAAAACATCAATCCTTGATCATCCATGTGGGGGTTCTTTTTTCATCTCTTTTTACTATGAATCATGCAGTGTGGGAATGAAGATGTTTCCTCATGACGTAGATGAAACCAAAATTAATGTAGATAATAAATAAAAATTTAATGAATTACGGGGTGGGTAAGATGATTATGTTTTTGTTTTTTACCTTTTTTCTTGTCAATTGTATGGGTTCATGTCCACTGAAAATCAGGGTCGTTGGTGGTCCATTCATGCACACTAACGATGCTCGGTTTTTCTCGATGATCCTGTGATTAAATAAATGTAAAATGGAAATTGATTAATCATGTAAACAAGGTTGATTAAATGGATTATTGATGAATATGAACCCTTGTGTGATCATAGCAGATTACCATATGGAATTAAGGAACATCATAGGGAGAATGTGAATTTACCCATGTTTGGTAGGTGTAGTTATGTGTTGTGTGTCTGGGTTGTGTTTTTGCGGCTTGTGTGGAATGGTTGAGTAGTGGGACTGCATTTTTAGACCTGTTTGTGAGCTTATTGTGAAATAGATGAACTTTTAGGTAGTATAAACTGTACTTATTTGTGTTTTGGCCGTGGGACAGACTTGTACAGTGTGATTCCAATGTGTTTTGGTGGTTCTTTTTAGTAGGACTTCAACTTGGTTTTAATGCTATGTTGGGTTTGATTTTCATGTAAGTTTCCCAGTGGTAATTGAAATTTTATATAGAATCACATGAACATGATAATGTGAATGGGTATAGTGGGGAACTTTTTTCCAGAAATGGGTTGTGCTCTGGTTTTGGGTGTTATATATTTGTGCATATAGGGGTAGAATCAAGAGTTGTTATGAGTAGGCTGGTTATTGATTTTGAGACCCTTAGTTTGGGATGAGTGCATAATTACCTATATGTATAAATTTTAGTTCTTGGGTTTCTTATAGGTGCCTCACCAATGATGAGTAATTTCTGTCGAACACCCCCATTTCATGGGGGAGGGTGTTTTTCCAACATTCATTTGAGTGGATGGTTATTAGAAATTTTATCCTCCCTCTCCCATACAACCTGAGTTATTCAGAAAACCTATGATGGCCAGAAGTTTATTAAAGCCCAATACTCTTCAGGAAGGGATTGTTATCATCGTTTGTCCTAGGTGCGTGTGGGAATGTTTGTTTTTGAGGTGTCTTCGAGATGAGGCCCAAGTTTTTGTGGGTAGAAATTGCGGTTGTGGTGGCCCAGGTGTTTGTGGGTATAATGTGTGGTTGCGATGGCCCAGGTTTCGGCGAGCGGGATGTGTGGTTGTGGTGAACCAAGTGTTTACAGGAATGATAAACATGCGGTTGGGATTTACCATATGTTTTTTTTGGGGGAGATAGTGGGATTGCAGTGGGATTTTGGGGGGAGGCCTGACGCGTAGGATATTCTAAATAACTTCCAGGAAAGTGGTGTGGGGTGCCCAAATATAAATGTGCCATTACTATTATATTACCTGACTTGTGTTATTTCTGTAGTGTTCCTTTGTGAGGTTGGATTATTTTTTTCATTAATTGGTGCCTTGGTTTTTATTTTCTTCATAGGTACATTAGTATGTTCCCCCACTGGTGCAATAGGGAATTTGGTTTCCCTACCAAGTATACTTGTATACTCAACTTACAAATATAAAATGGTTTTCAGGTTTCTAGGAGGATTTAGTAGGTCGTGGTAGGCCTTACTAGATCAGGCATTGGGATAGCATCAGTTGCAACTTTTCTTTTTCTTTTTGTACTCTCCTTTATATTTTTCTTGTACTTTTCATTGTTTTCCCTTTTGAACATGCATGTGGGAATGGATTTTGGTTTTCTTTTTTCATTAGTGTTTGTATTTGTTTGGATTTACGACCATATCTCCCTATCATATTTAAAAAATGGGTAGTACCTTCTATACTATGAGAGATTTCATTCCCTTGCTGCTAGTCTCCACCCTCAGGCTACTGGAAGAAGGAATAAGGGGTCATTATCTCATTTTTCATCTTGAGGAAGGATGGTTGTGGCACTCTATAGTTCCTTCCCTCATCTTGCTATAGGAGGCTAATGAAAAAATGGTATCAAAGTTAGAGTTTGAGATATTGGATGGAGTTTGGAGTTAGGCGCATTGAAGATTGCATGGGAAGGGGGGGAACAATGTTAGTTGGCCTTGGTGCATGACATAGGCCAGGTAAGACTGGCTAAGAAACATGATTTTATGGCCCCTCGTGATCTGACACAAGGACTCTGATCCAACTGAATAACCAAGTGATTATACATTGATTGCAGGGTAGAGAACCTAAGAAAGGTACATTTATTATAATTATGTGTGTTCTTTCAATAATTGGGTTGTCTTGGAAAAAATTTAAATAAATAAAAAATAACACCGTATATAAATCCTTTACTACGTGGTATTGGGAATTCATTTTTTTACTTTGAAGTTATGGAACCTAGACTTCGTCCATGAGTGGTATGAGAAGTCGAGTCCCAGCTGGTTGATTTGGTTGATCATTAGAGGGATGATCGAGTGGAGGATGAAGACTGGTGGCAGAAGATGCTTCATTTTATACGATAATAGACTCTATAAATGTAAGATTTTAGCATCTCACGCATAGAGAAGGAGAGATATATCAAGGAGCTGGTGATCAATTTAATCTTTATACAACCTTTGATAAAGTACAGGGTTCCTATGACAGTGATCTTGAGGTGAGGGGGGTGTGTTAGTGGTAGATGATTTACCTCGATGAGAAGAAAGAGACTGATGTCTCACAGATTGTCCTTGATAAGGAGGTTTAGGTGGAATTCATTTCATCCATGATGATGGATGAGATGAGATATAAGCTTATCTCCCTTCAGCATGGGTGTTTGTCGGGAAGTGAGTGGAAGATCATGTTTAAGGATCTCCTTCATTTTTCTCCAAATCTCTTTCCAGATGAGGAGTTGCGGGAATGATTCTTGGAAGATGCACTCTGAACATCTCTTCAGTATAATGTTACTCCCTATACTCTACAGATGTAATTGGATGTTCAGAAGAAGGCTTAAGTAGTGGACATGATGAAAACGCTGGGAGGTGTTCCATGAGAGGGGATCTATAGAGTTCGTCAAATGGGAAGGTCGTCAGTAGTATATCACCAGCAATAGGTCCACCTAGGTTTTGACCAGGGGGATTAAAGCCCAATAGTTTAAGTTCTGATCTCTGTATCCTCACTCTTTCACCATGGGCCTGAGACCGAGGGGATTTTCTTGGGGAGATTTGGGGCACATCTATAGTGGGTTCCCAGTTCAATCCTATTATAGTGGGGTGGGCAAGTTCAGCGCCCACCTCAGCACTATCAGTTTCCAACCAGACCTATTCAGTAGCAGCAGCATACCCCTTCCCCTCCACGAAAATTGGTTGCAGGAGGAGGCTAATCTTAGGGTGCTCCTTTGGGACCTAAGTTGGGGGATGGTCAATGAGGCAGCCAATAGCTGAGAGGCAGAGGAGCTGGGCGTGGGCAGTTTCACACTATAGAGGTAGCAGTTACAGTAGTGCCATAAGTTTTTCAAGGTATGATTAGTCTATTTTGTACTCTTGCATGTGCCTTGTTTGATTCGGGATCTTCATAGTCGTTTTTTTCACTTACTCGATCACATGCCTTGGATCTAGACATAGAAAAAATTTCCATGCCCTTAGTGTTTAGTATGCCAGTTGAAGTTCTGACCAGCATGTTTAATTTTTTTAGAGGATGTAGACTGATGTTGAGTCTACATCAATCCATTTGGGATATTCTTCTACTACAAATTCAGCCATATGATGTCACTCTAGGAATTGACTGTATGTTTTCAGTGAAAGTTGTTATTGATGGCTTCTAAAGAAGGGTCATGTTCTCAGATATGGGCGGCTAGTGTGAAGCATTTGTTGGTGACCGGAATTTCCAAGAGGGAAAACAACACATGGATCCCCATCATTTTTTATTACCTGAGCTGTTAGTGGAATTAGTAGAATCTGAGATCGTGGATGTTCAAGGTATTTTCAATGAGTTCTATGATTTCTTCCCCGAAGAGGTTGTGAATCTACCCCATCGACATGATGTTGAGTTCGAGATAGACATACAACTTAGTGCCCATCCAATTTCGATGGATCCCTATTAGATGGATCCTTCTAAGCTGCCGGAGTTTCGGATTCAGGTTGATGACATGATGAATAAGGGATTTATTGGACCAAGTGTATCACCATGGGGTGCTCTAGTCTTGTTCACAAATAAGGATGATTATGGTCATAGGTTGTGCATAGACTTCCAGAGACTAAATCAGGTGATGGTCCAGAACCATTACCCCCTCCCAAGGATCGATGTCCTTTTTGACCAGTTGAAGGGAGCATGTTGGTTCTCTAGGATAATCCTAGAGTCTAGATATTACTACTTGAGTGTGTAGGAGGGTGACGTACTTTATAATTCTTTCAGTTGTAGTTATGGGAACTTCATGTTCATTTTCATTTCATTCAGCATTCTATTTTCTGCGATTATCTGTAATAGTTCATGGTTGTGTTCATTGATGACATCCTGATATACTCAAGATCAGATGAGGACCAGAATGAGTACCTCAAGAGAGTTTTAGGGGTCCTCCAATACCAGCATCTATACAGAATGTTGTCCAAGTAAATGTTCTGGACCCAAGATATGTACTTCCTCGGACATGTGGTGTCCCAAAAGGTAATATAGGTTAAACAATTGAAGGTTGATGTATTTTAATCTTGGGTAGCACCCAAGAATGTGGAAAAGGTTCATAGTTTCCTGGGTGTGGAGGTTTATTACCAAGGGATATTACCTATATTCTATTAAATTCTGTCTCCATTTATGTCTTTACCCATGAAAGAACATGCTTTCATTTCTAGTGTGTAGTTAACAAAAGCATTCCCTTATCTGAAAGGGAAGATGGTTAGTTCCCCAGTGTTGAGGATTCCAGGGGTACCTGTGACATTTGATTTGTTCAGTGATGCTTCCAGTCTAGGATTAGGGTGTGGGCAGATGTAGCAACATGGAGTGATCTCTAGGGGCCTAGGTAGTAACATCCTCATAAAAATAACCATGCCACCCATGACCTAGATCTTGTAGCGGTGGTGTTTTCACTGGTGTTTTGGTTGAATTACCTCATCATGGAACTCATTGTGGTCTTCATATATCACTAGAGCATGAGCTATGATTTTTCAGAGTGATACCAGAACATTCAGAAGCCGAGGTTGATGGAGTTTCCTTAGGAATATGACTTCGAGATCTCCTAAAACCTAGGATAGAGGAATGTTGAGTATGATTCCTTGAGAAGGAAATCACAGGGGGAAGCAGTTCAGATGTTTGTGGATGGTTGGAATGCGATGGAGGAGTTGGCTACCTTTCACCTACATGGAATGGTGGACGGTAGTAGAGGCAGTCTATTTTAGATGATAGTGTAGTACTCTCTGATGATATTGGTGGATGAGTCTCAATGGGAGGACTTATAGACCAAAGTGATGTGTGATCTCATTTACCCAGAAATGCTCCGGAAGGATTGTTAGAGGATGGTCCGAGTCAGATGCTTTTCTATAAGTAGTTGTTTGTCCTAGAGATTATTTTAATTGGAGTTATCCATGAGTTCCCTAGTACAACCCTGGAGGTGCACACATGAGTCTTCAATGCATATAGAGGAATTCTGGATTGTTTTGGTTGCCCGGGTTAAAGACGGAATTGGGAGAGTTTGTGGCATGGTTCTTAGTGTTTCATTAGGTGAAGGCTGAACAATATGTTCCAAGAGGTTTGTTTTAGCCTTTAGATGATCCAAAGTGGAAGTTGGATGATATCTCAATGGATTTCATCATAGGACTACCCATGGTTGATGGAGGATGTGATTCCATCTGGGTAGTGGTGGACCAAATGATAAAATCGACTCACTTATTAGAAGTTAAAGAGTCTAACCTAGGTCATGAATTAACACAGATGTGTATGAGTGAATTAGTGTGATTGCATAGAGTTCCAAGGTCTATTGTCTCAGATCACGATACATTGTTTACTTTATGAGTCTTGAGGGGATTGTAGAATGCGTTTGGCACCCAACTATGCCTTATAACTACTTTCTATCCTGAGACATATGGGAAGATGGAGTAGACCATCCAGATGTTGGAGGATATTATACAGAAATCTGTTTTAGACTTTAGAGGATCATGGATACGAAACATTCCTATGGTATAGATTTCCTAAAAAAATATCCATCACTCTACCATTGTCATGGAAGCATTTGAATCCATGTAAGGAATACCGTGTCATTCACCAATTTGCAGGACAGAGGTTGGGGAGGCAGGTGTTCTTAGACTAGAGGTAGTGAAGAGAATAACAGAGAAGTTTCAACTTGTGCATTTGAGGATGAAGGTTGATCAGGTCCGATAGAAGTCATATGTCGATCATAGGAGGAGGCCCTTTTAGATCGAGGATGGATATCATGTGTCCTTAAAGGTCTCTCCTCACTGTGTGATGAAAAGGATCAGTTTTGGGAGAAAGCCCTCTCCTAGGTTTATCGTGCCTTTATAAATGTTTGGGTGAGTTGGTGAGGTGTCATATTAGCTAGAATTTCCACCCCAGTTAGAGAGGATCTACAACCTTTTTCAGGTCCATCAACTTCATTGGTATCTACACAATGACACCCATTCCATTGACTGGTGAGAGTTGGATGTCGAGGGAGACACGATGTTCATAGAGGGACTCGTAAGAATTGGTGATCATATTCTTTGTTGAAAGGCCATTCCATTGGTCCGTGTGTTGTGGAGGCATGGTGGCCTCGAGGAGAGTACCAGGGAGTGAGAATCATAGATGTGTTCCTAGTAACCAGAACTGTTTTCAGTTTCTATTTTGTGTTTTCTATGATGTTTTTAATTTTTTTCATTGTTGTGACATAATGCTTGACCTTGTTGACTATGATATGGGTTGTTTCTGTTTCTCTTGGGATGTGTATGAAAAGTCCCAATGTGTGGTGAAGAGATGACATAATTCCAAATCAAGAAGCATTATTGCAGATGCGATTAAAACCATGTGGGCATGTCACTTCTGCCCAAAGTGGATAATTTCTTGACATGGAGGAATGTAATCCCTAATCCATGTGTTAGGACAGTGTGATATTTGAGGTTTATGTTGCCATTTGGGGTGATAGGTATCAGAATTTTTTTTGGATTTCATGTTTTTATTCCCACTTTCAAGAATCTCAGGTTGGCATATCCTAGAGAGGTATCTTAAGAGGTCATTGTTCAGACAATCTCCTTATTTGAGATTATTCTTGATTCCTAAAGACAATAATAGTTAGAGAGGTATCGGATATAATGGAATGGATTTCTCTAGTCTATTACTTTTTCAAATACTAGGGTTTGGGATGTCCTGGACACTATTAGCAGGTTAGGTGGGCGTCAGTGGAAGTTTTTCACTGTGGTGTCACCTATCGGTGTCACAACCAAACTGTGCCACTGTAGGGTGTCAGGTTTTCTTTCATGTTTCCCTCCTATACTACCACTTTTAAGTTTTAATACCTCTTATAATGTGTTTTAAGACCATTTTAAGTCCAGTAAGGGATATCATAAATACCCAAAGAGTGGGTCAGCCATTGACTTACCAAAACGTGTGGCCTTGTAATCGGTGTTAAACCCTTTTCTGTTTTTCCAATTACGACCTAATTATGCATTTTATTTGTTTTAATGTTATCCTATCAACTCTCAGATGTGTGATGTTCTATCTCACAATCTCAAAGGGATTTATTAAATCTCAATTAATTCAAATATGTTTAAATGCCTATACGTGTGGTAAAAACATGATATTCTATTCAAGAACTTCATGATCGCACACCCTGTAACTCTAGGATCGGGCCTTTTATCACACTGATATATTCTTCTTCCTTGGCCTCTTTATTTTCCCTTGGTTCACTCAGAGTCCCTCTTCCAGAGAGGACTCATTCTTGCGCGAGAGCCCTCCTATTATGTTCTTCTGGGAGTTTCCTATCACGTAACCCCTATTCTTGGTTCAAGAAGAAAATATCTATCCTTGATCATTTATGTAGGTGTTCTTCCTTTGTCTCTATTTACTATGCATTATACAGGGTGGGAATGATGATTTTCCCTTGAGACATAGATGAAACCAACACTAACGAAGATAATAAATTTTCTTTTAAATAATGAATGGGTAGGTAAGATGATTATGTTGTTTTATTTTACCTTTTTTTATGTTTTGAATTGTATGTGATCATGTCCATTGAAAATTGTGGTCATTGGTTTTCATTTTTTTGACACTAATAAAGATATGTTTTTCTGCATGATATTGTGATTGAATGACTCTAACATAGAAAATGATTAAACATGTAAACCTGGTTGATTAAATGGATTCCCGATGAATAAGGACCCTTGTGTGATCACCCCAGTTAAACAAATGAAATTAAGAAACAAAATTGCCCGAATCTGAATTTACCCAAGTTTGGTGGGTATATTTATGAATTGTGTGTTATGGTTGTGTCTTATTGGATTGTATAGAATGTTTGAGTTGTAGGTATTGGGGTTTTAGCCATATTTGAGGAATGATTGTTTAATAGAGGAACTTTTAGGCAGTAGAAACCACCCTTAGTTGTGTTGTGGGTGAGGTACAGACTTGTACGATGTGACTGCAACGTCATTTGGTGGGTTTGTGCAGTGGGACTGCAGATTGGTTTTCATTCTATGATGGAATGTTTATGACTATTAGTTTCCCAGTGGTAATAGAATATTTTAATGGGAATACTTGAACTTGATAATGTGAATGGGTACAATGGGGAACTATTTTCAAGAAATGGGTTGTGCTCTGGTTGTGGATACTATGTATTTGTGCATGTATGGGTAGTAGAAAGAGTGGTTGTGTGTGGGAAAGTTGTTTTTTTCGAGATCCTTAGGTTTGGATGAGTGTTTGATTACATATATGTATAAATTTTGGCTCTTATTTTTCTCACACTCACCCTACTTATATTGAAAACTTCATGCCGAACACCCCCATTTCACGGAGGAGGATGTTTTTTCCAAAAATCTTATGAGTGAAAGGTTATTAGATCCTTTATACTCCCTCTCTCAGATAGCCCGAGTTATTCAAGAAGGATTTGATGAACTTAGGTTTTTTATATGCCAATAAACATCATACATTGTGTGTTGTCATGGGTTGGACCAACTATGTGCGGGAAGGTTTTTTTCCGATGGGTGTTTTGTATGAGTCCCAATAGTCTTCATGTAGGAAGTGTTGTTATGGAGACCCATGTGATTGTTGGTGGGATGTGTGGTTGTGATGGACTACGTGTCTGTGGGCTGGATGTGTGGTTGTGGTGGCCCATGTGTTTTCCGTCAGTATAAACATGTGGTTTGGATGACCCATATAGTTGTTGTTGGGTTAAGTAATGTTACTATAGTGGGATTTTTAGGGGAGGTATGAGGCATAGGATGTTCTAAATAACCATTTGGAAAGTGGTGTGGGGTGACCAAAAATAAAATTTCCATTATTATTACATTACATTACATGAGTTATTTGGGGAGTGTGTCGTGGTGAGATTGGGTGATTAGATTCCTTGATAAGTGCCTTGTTTTATGTTGTCTTCACTGGGTCATTAGTATATTCCACTACTCATGCACGAGTTCCTATTATTTCACAACTGAGTATACTTGTATAATCACCCTATGTGTATATAACTGCTTTCAGGTTTCCAAGAGGACTATAAAGACCATGACAGACCTTACTATCTCGGGCGTCAGCACAATTTCCACTACTACTTTTCTTTTTCGTTTATTAATCTCATTCATAATTTTCTTGTACTTTGTATTGTTTTCACCTTTTAACATGCATGTGGTAATGGATTTGTGTTTTAAATTTTCCATAGTGTCTATAGTTGTTTGGATTTTCAACCTTAACTCTCGATCATTTTTCCAAAATATGGAAATTCCTTCCATACAATGTGAGATTTCATGCCATTGGGGGTAATTGCATCCCCAGGGCTTACTGCAGGTGAGACTCCGAGTTCATTATCTTGTTCTTCACTTTGATGAAAGAATTTTTTGGCACTCTGATGTCCCTTCCATTGTCTTGCTGAAGGCGGGTCATGACAATATGTGTGTGACAAGATAATAACACATTCATCGTATCATAAATTCTGGAAAACCCAGTTTCATAAACATTTCATTATAGAATAAGATGTGGAAATGAATGGGTTTTATAAAAAAATTATCATCCAATAATTAACAATATAGATAGAAAATATGGATGGTATCTATAAATCATATCCATAAAAATTTATAAATAACCTCAAAGGATGTAATCGTAAATTAATATTTTTTTCCACATAGAACATTTCCTTAAGAAAATACCATTTTCAATTTTAACACACATATATAAAATCTAAATTTTTTTTCAAGTTAAAATGATAATATTTTATTTTAAATGATCTTTATAATATTTAAATTTAAACTTAAATGTATTGATAGGTTTTGAAGGAAAAAGACTTTATTTATACTGTATAAGTTATACTAAAACATTTCCGCCATTATTTTTAAAAAAACAAATGTCCATCATTAAGAAACCATTGAAACTATTATTTAAAATTTAAATCATTGGTAAAAGGTACTTTAAAAAAATTAGGAATAATATTGAAAAAATATTAGAAAATATATTTACAAAACATGAATATGAAACAAACAGTTTTTTTCATCAAAGAGAAAAATAATGTTGGTTTTCCATAAAAAAAATTCATTCAATATCATGAGTACATAATTTGATGAAAATTATAGAAAAACATGTATTTTAAATAAATAAAATCCTAAGAATGAAACTCATGAGCTTTATTAAATTTATTATATAATATTTTATCATTGGACCTTAATTATAAAAAATCAAAAAAATAATGAGAATGTAAAATAAAAACAAAGTTTCTTTGGAAACTTACGAATTATAAGCCACAAGAAAAAATAAACTCAAATGAAACATTAAATAAAATGAATATTGGATATTAATGATATAGTATGTTAAATTGTATTCATTACACTACATATAATATGATAGTTGTATAACATTGTATATTTATCAAATAACACATTATGTGATGATAAACCCTTAACCCAATAATTTTATTTTTCAGTACATGTTTGATACTATAATATATTTAATATAAACTTATTATAAATTTATTCTAGAACTGTAATATTATATAGCATACCATATAGGATTTTCTGTAACATATTTTAACCCATTTATAAACAATTTTGTAATAAAATCATTATTTTGGATGACCATTAATTCGTTTTTCAAGCATATTATAGTTTTCAATTATCATCATTTATTCATTGATCATGGTAACATTGAATACATAAATTTATTGATGATATCAATATAACATATATCAATTATATATATACATATAGGTCTATAATCATCAATAAAAGTTATAGATTGTAAAATGAATTACTCTATTCATGGAGATGGTAGGCATTACATTTACAAGAACATTATTTTCACATTTCAAAAGATGGAATGAATGAAAGGTAAATAATAATTCTGAATTATAGTATAATTAATATATAATATATATCAAATATATTCACTATATATATCCTTATTACAAACCATGTTTAATGGAAATGAAGAACAAATTATATCGATTCGTATATGTGGTAGACCTCACGTATGCACGTGTATTGTTATTGTTTACCAATGGATTAGAAGATAAGAAGGTAGATGTGTGTTTATATTTCCTGAATCATAATTAGGTCAAAAAAATCATATATATATATATATATATATTAAAATCATCATAATATGAACCCATGAATTATGGTGATAGAAAATGAATTTTATTGCAATTGAGAGATGGTAAGATGTACGTATGCACGAGAGATACATTAAATGACCATTTGATATTAAATGGAGTGAATAAATGTGGGTTATTAAAAATAATACTGATTAATTATATTTAAGGAAAGCAATATTTTTTTATGAGGGATATCACATATTTATTGAATGTAAAATAATAAACAAATTGAAAGATGTTGAGTAATGTGATTATATATTATTTTATAATCCTCCTTTAGTTCCCCACATAAGGACACATAAAAAGATTTTTCAATATGGAAATAACCTCTAATTCATGTGTAGGTAATTTGATAAAATAATTATTAGGGTCAAACTAAAACATAAGTCCCAATGTAGTATAAATAAAAGAAATGATAGATTCTATTTTATAAGTGAGTGGAGGGTGACTCTTGGAATTTCATAAAATATTAATATATAAGAAATTAATTATCAATAAAAATAAAATAAAATTGATATATAATTGAATTTAAGGTATGAAATATTTTAAATATAATCATGAAATAGAATTTTAACCGGTATATGTGGTAATTTAAGACTTATCATTGGTCTTAACTCCATAGTTAATATATTACAACCTTAGATGCAATAACAATTTTTACACATTTAAGGGGTTATAATTTTATATATAAGTTGTTCATTGGAACATATGTGGAAAAGTGATGGAATTTACAAATATATAGTTTCAATCTTGTACTATTTGGATATATTTATTATTTCATATAATTTACTAAAATATTATTTTCATATAATTTATTAAAATATTATTTTCATAAAATATCATTAAAGTAATGTTTGAAAATATTAATTAAATTTTAATTGAAACACAATAATAAAAATATTAAAATATAATATAATACCTACACACATCCCTAATATTTAATATGTATCTAAAAAATTCATGTACCACAATAATTAATCCAAATTGTATTTCATTTTATATATTTATTTTTTTTATTTAAATTTTCTATTTACTAAATAAACATTTTCTCACAAACTCATATGTATTGAGAGTAATTATTTGAAAAAAAATAATTATAAATAAATTTTTATTATAAATATAATTAATATATAGTTATAATAAATATTTATAACCAAAAAAACATATTTTTACCCATATGAAATTTTTTAGATATATTGAAGTCAAGATAATGGCATTTTGAAATTTTTTTACTTAAAATACTATAAAGGTCAACGTCAAGTGAAATTGGAAACAAAATTAGAAATATTATAATTTGGGATGAATAGGGTTGAATTAATTTCCTAAAATTAAATAAACCCATGTTTTAGGTTGATTTTTAGGAATTATCTCAATAGTATTAACTAAAATTAACCCATTTTAAATTTATTTTGGAAACAAAACTTTAATATGGTTGCAATTCATATTTTACAAAAAAATGAATTCTATATAAAAAATTTATATCTCTTTGTTAAAATTATATAATCCAATTTAAATATTCATTTTCTAGTAGTTGAAAAAATATATTCGTTTGAAAATTAAGAATGAAACAAAAATAACTTTTTTTTGAAAAGTTTTTTCAATATATAAAAATACTTTTTTCCATATTAAACCATAAAATTGATTCCGATGGACTAAATTGTATTATTAACAATATAATTTCTTTTCTTTTAATTTAATTAAAATAGGAAATTTGTTAATTCATGAGACAAAGAAATAATTTCTAATAAAAATCAGTTATTTTTACTTTTCCACCAAAAATAATCATTTTTAGAAAACTATTAAAATTTTACAACAAGATAATTTCCTCATGTTGGTTTGAAAATTTTATTTAATGTTTACAAATTCTATTTATAAAAATTTAAGGAATTAAATATAGTATTTTTCACAAAAAATTTAATACATTTTTGAAGGAAAATTTTATTGATGCTTAATAAGACCATACCAAAAAATTGAATGCTTATTTCATAAGTGTTAATAGACACATTTTTATAGAGCATGAATATTATATATATATACAATTAATAACATTATTATTCCTATTAAGAATTAATAAATTAACATTTAGGTTATAATGATCCCCTTTAGATAATCATATTTCATGGTTTGTTTAAGCTCGTTGTTGCGTGTCAAATCTGTTATCTATCATATGGTTATTTTGGGGATCAGTGCTTCCTCTTTCAGTTCACACCTGGATCTTGACGTGGCGAGGTTGGCTTGGCTCTCGATGGCTCTGAGGTCTTTGGTGGGGTCCGTTGTAGGTTCCCGAGTGGCTCAGGGGAGGGGGGACCTCTGTTTTCTGGTCTCTTGGTAGTGATTTTTTCATTGGGTGTGATTTCTACTTTGGTTGGTTTGTGAAGTTTCGGTTTATGGATTGCGGTGGATGGTTTTTGGTGTCCTTGGCACTGGAAAATCATTGCTCTGGTTCTGCGTGTTCCACTCCGACTATTGTAGTGAGTTCATCCAATTTGGCATCCGTCGAGGGTTCTACTTTTTCTTGATTTTATCAGTTTCATCCAGGAGTGGCGCTTCTGGTATGGACATCTTGGTTACCCACCCTAGCAGTGCTACTTTGGTGTAGTTTTTGGTAATTCCATCCTTGGGTTGCATTGGCCTGACATCCTGCAATATGGAGGGCCTGCCCTTTGGTTTCTTGCTGCTGCGGTGTCCAGAGTGTCCTGTAGAAATGGTGTGGCGAGACTTGTTCTAGCGTCGGTGAGGCGATCAATGAAGGTGATGTTATTTTTTGATGTTTTAATGTAGATGTTGGACTTGATCACTCAAAACTGGTCCCAGAAGAGGTTCATAGTTTGTGTTTCACCTATGCATAACTGTTTGGATTTTGAAGTTTGAGAGGGTATGGTGAGAGCCATCAGATCGGGCATCTGTTTTAACACATGACACTTTCATGCTGAATATCCATGTAATGGTGGAGAGATACATCACGATTCATACACTGGGGAGGAACCAATCATAGCTTTCAGTCCTAGTATATTTTCCCACCTTCAGGTTGTAATTTTTCTTAATTCTATGATGTATGGGTTCCCCCAACTTCCCTTAAAAGAGGATTTATTATCAATAATAAAAAACATTTAAGGCCTTTGGGCCATTTGATGGTAATTCAATTTGTGAATACAATATTTTGGGTATACCTTATCCTCTTATAGGCCATATTTTCACTTATACAGTTCTATCATGTGTGAACATGTTCATCTTTCATGAGATTTTAATTTTGATTGAAGTTTTTGTTTTGAATCATCCCTTCTGAATAATCTCTTAGTTCTCCCATTTTAAAATCCTACATATCCAATTCATTAGTCTGGAAACCATTCATTTCCTCAAAATATGTAGCCACTTCAACAAGTATATCAATTTTGATTTTCAACTTTTCAACCTCAATATTATTAACAATAATTCATATCTCGTGAGAATTTTTTTTATATATGATTAAAATTTTCTACTTTAAAATATTAGTTTAACTCCTCTGATAAGTGTAATAGTCCACTATTTTCATTCTTATGATATCCCCACCATAAATGGTTACAACATAACATGGTATACTATCCTCTTAATGTATTCATGAAATATAATTAATTTAATGAATTTATTCAAAATAAGAATTATCCATAATTGTTTTTAAAAATTTTCTAGAGTCCTTAAATAGAACCCCACTATATAAAAAACTAGCCCCATAATATAGAATTCATCCGGATCATTTCTTCTTCATCACACAGAATTTAATTTCCATAGATTAAGAAAATATAAGTGAAATATTGACCTTTAACATCATGAATCAATGAGACCATTTATGTGAAAATTTAATCAAATGGTAATTAAGAAAAAATAATGATACCAATTTATAGGTCCATCATGGGTCTTTGGTGTGAGATACCCTAGGTGGTTAGGGGAGACATATTATGGTAATTGTTTTCAAAATAAAATTATTTCTTTTATTCTCTCATAACCCATAATGATCATGACATCAAAAATAAAATGTTAACCCTTTTAATCTTTGATTATATGTTAATATATTCACTATTTTTTTAAACCAACCCCTATCTATTATATTAAATGCTTAAATTTTATAACTGATCATATTATTTAATTTAAAATATAAAAAAATAATCATACATGGAATATATATTTTTACTCATCACACCACTATACTATAATCCAACGGTCATGTAATTGAAAGTCTATTATTTCACTAAAAACAATAAATCGCACTACATGTGGGATTTAGGAGAGGTCACTACAGTCTAGGGTCACTCTCCTTACAATGGTTTGAGGCTATTTCACTACAACCTCAAGATCTCCACCCACAAAATCCCATCCTTTCTTCACTCTTCCAAATTGAAAACATTTTTGGATCATTTGAAAATAAAAATATCACATATTGTTTATAGATACACTAGATATTAAGATTGGTTCTCCAGAACATCAAATGAAACATTACATGACGACTGTGAACCTCCAGGTGAGAAACATAATTCTTTCATAAAATTTCATGGATTCACCTTCTTCTTATATCTTTGACATAATCTTCCATGGGTTACATAATCATTTCTCTCTTCCATATTTACTTTACATGATAAAAATCCCTTTTAAATCCAATGCTCAAATTTCTAATATGTCATATATCTCATTTAATCTATTTTTTTATTTATATAATGTGGGTTATAGGACTAAAACACTTAATATATTGGTTCAAATTAACCCCTACTCCTTATCTTTATAGGATTTAATTCCATATACCACAAATTTTGTTCAATTAAAATAGATATTTGGCCTATGTTCTCAGTCCATACTTCATTTTAAAAAAATTATAGACTTATTGGAAAAATTCATAATTATGGAGTTATAACTTTTCTAACATGATAACTACCCTCCAATGTTTCATTACTAAAACACAAATCGTTTCCCAAGTATGTGGTATTTGAGCACCATCTAGGATTGTATCATAGTTTAGTTCATTGCATCACTCGATCCTATAATTTAATAGATATAAAAACCTAACTCATCTTAATAATCCCATTATCCTCTCATTGATATCATCAAACATATTTAAACAATATACTAGTCATTTCATACCCCTATCTAGTGAGGAGACCTATAGACCTAGAAAAATAACAAATCAACTACATTGTGGAAAATGTACCCATTATGATGTAACCCAAAAATTAATTGTTTAAATATCTAGCTAAAACATTTATTATGAAGACAAACATATGTATTGAAAATGATTCTTTGAAACACTAGTGGAACCAAAATTTATATTATCACTCCTACAGTGTGGTAATTTTTTCAATGATTAGTGGCACACCATTTCTATATGAATCTCATGTTCTCTGTAAAATATTATATCATCTAGTATTTAGGCATGTGAAAAATATTCTTTTTCCCCACATAATAAATTACCATAAATTTCCAGTACCATATCAACTATGATGTGCTGAATACCAAAGGTAAAATCCATTACCTCCCTTCCAGTACATGAGAGTCACCATGCCTTCCCACATGGTACAATTCACTCAACAGTTTCTCTCTTCTCTATGGAAATATTTCGCATGCAATCTTGTGCTGAATGATGTCACTGATCACCAGAATTGTTCTATAATATATGGATTTTTTTTATCTTAGTCAGGTACTTCAATTTTATATGTCTTCATGGATTCCCTAGATAGTGTTTGTAAAAAAAATTTAAGGAACAAAGTTATTGGAATTATAAGTGTTACTACAGTGTGTGAAGGGATAAAATAAATTTTCATATGATTTCAAAAATTTAAGACCTTATAAGTCATATGAATTCCAAACATATACTATAAAAGAATCATATGAGTTATGGTGTATATATTCTTAAGCCACTAGAAACATCGATTATCAATAAATATCAAAAAAATGAACCGAATATGATGTAATATATTTTTTCCATCTATAAGGATTTCATATTCTTATAGACCATCATATATTGTTAAAAAATCCAATAAATACTCTATAGGGTTCATCAATATGAATTATTAAAAACAATATATAATGTTTAAATTCTCATTTTTCTATGATATATATATATAAATATATATATTTAATTTTAATTTTAATTTTCTCATATCTATAAATTTTATTATATTAAATATAGTTCAAAATTAAAAATGAATATTTCTTAAATTGGGTAAAATCTGTTATATTTTATTTTAGAAATTAAAAAATTACCATAGTAAAAAAAATAAATAATTAAAAAGGGGTTAAATGAGGTATATTACAATGTCTAAATTGTGTAATTAAATTGATATTTAATATTTATAGATGATAATGTTTAGGTGAAGGAGTTATGAAAAATTTTATCACCATTATTTATTCACGTAGCCCATCAAACTCCTATGTGATTCCAACATTACCATTAAACTAACTTTTGTTTCTATGTAAATGTCCCAAAATTTAACCTATAAAAAGAAATATTTCATAGCCTTTCCAAAACATTGAATTACATTCAAAATAAATTGGATCCATTTTAAATTTTACTATGATAGATACCCATGTCATGATTGGAGGCCTCTTTTTATTAAAGTATTCTTAATCTCTTAATTTAGAATGATGTCATCTTGGGAAGGGATAGTTTTGCCAAAGTAAGTAACTAGTTCTTTTTTATTCATTTTCATTTTTTTATAACATCCATTGTTCCCATAAATTATAATATACTCAAGTGATGTTCTTTTAATATCATTATTATTCTATTAAAATTTAATTATTATAATATACCTCTGATTTCTTAATCATTCATTTGTTATAACCCATTTTTGTTTCAATTAGTTTTACCACTAACATGAAAGAAATTTAAATGATTACGTCGTCAATGATTTATAAAACAAAAATCATGGTGACATAATTTAATTATAATTGGTAAAATAATTTTTCATAAGTTCTGAATGGTAATATTAATATTTAGCTCACTCTTAATATACCCACCTTTATTAGAAAAATTTACCAAAACATGAATTTTGTAGATTTTATCATGAAGAGCCATGATCAGAACCCCTATGGAATGTACCTATATCTTAAAAAAATATAAATATTCAATTATATTACCTTTAATATCCATGATATGATAAAACCATGAACATGAAATGATTTAAAAACCTATTACACTGAAAAATGATAATAAAAGATCAAAAATACAAATAATGGATGACCAATATTAAATAAAAATAAGTAATAAATATATAACAAATTAATATACAATATTAATATTAATATAAATATACCTGGATATTGTTTTGAAATTAGAATTTTAATTATATTATGTTTATTATATAAGAAGTTTTAGTGTATGCAACTAATAAATATTCCATGTGAATGGGGTTTTCTAAAATTGATTTACATTCATCTAGTTATAATATTTATTCTTAAAATTAACTCGTATAAGATTGACTGATTTTATCTGATGACTATATTATATTAGTTTTCTCTTTTTTATGATTTATATATTATTAACAATCTATTTCTTCAAAGATATAATTCATCATTATTCAAAAAAATATCATTGCTAAGAATAATTGTAATCCTATATATTAGTTATTTATTATCCATATACATATTATTTCCTTACAAAATTGATTTTCTATATTTTTTAAAATAGAAATATGTGTCATCTATTTTAATCCTAATATTAATCTTTAAATCTTTTCGAAATTAATTCGTATAAATTATTCATTTCCGTGGGGTTTTCTCTAAAAATACATAAAATTATTTATATGTAATTTCATTTTACTTTAATCATTTTTATATCTTCCACTACAAAATTACTACACATTAATTTCATTTCCATTCATGGATCCATTAATGGGTATTATTTAAAAATAATGTTATTATAAATTATACTTATCACCATCCCAAAAATGATATTTTTATTGTGACTCACATCATCATTTTTATGATTATGTTAAAACTATTTTTTGAAATCTATTTTTCTGATCCACATATATTTTCCTCTATATATCTAAATGATCCATCTTTTTTGGAGTAATTATTTTGATCATCCTTTATACTCATTTATGATTTACTCACTTTAGAAGATTGATTTTTTATATCATTTGATTTAACAATTAATGTAATATTATGTGATACCATTTGAAAATGATATGGAACAAATTTTCATTCCATGTTGATTTACATGATATTATGTATACGATATTTAATGTATAAGTCATTTATATGTTTTATCATTAATTGAGGTATGTTATCCAATCAATCCATTTATTGAATATGCTAATGTTTTATATGTCAGAATATAACATTGTGTCACATATAGAGTTGCCTAGTTTTTTATGTTATAGTGAAATTGTGGTAATAAATAATACTCTCTGGTATGGGGTGAAATTAGTAATTCCAAATAAATTATGTTAGGGGTTATATATAGTAATTTTTGATCCACTATGTTATGGGGTGTATGAAGTAATTCAAGATCGACAATTTTATGGAGTGACTTTATCAAATCTTGATTCACTAGGTTATATTGGTGTTGGTATTTAATGTTGACATATAATATGATTTTCTAAGATTATGCTTATGAGAAATTTTAAAGAAATTCCCCATGTCTATATATATTCTATGGATTATTTTTATTATTTTATGTTTCATTATTATTATGATATTGTATACAATTTTTATTTTTTGGATATGTATATATTATTTTATCATTCCATATAAAGAACTATTTTTATTTAATGATAATTTTAATTAGAGACTTCTCTCTTAGAAATATTTTCTCCCATGCTTATAACCTAACCCATTATAACTCATTGATACATTTATTCTTTATTGATAATTTTAGTTCAACATTTTTATATTCTTCCATTCCCTAGATAATATAGAAGATTATTAGGTATGACGTATATAGAAGGATATTGTATATTAATAAGTTTCTATGAAATATTGAATACTTATTATAAGAAAATCATTTAGAAAATAACTTATATAACTTGAAATTTATGTAAAATGATTGTGTGATAATTTGTGGTTCGTAATTCTTAAATTAATGAAATGGTGTAAAATATATTTGTGTTATACATGGATCATCTCACTTGGTATGAAATCTATTGTGTATGAATATGTTTCAGCACCAGACCCATGAGTGTTGGTTTTTGGAATCACACATTCCATAAGTAAAACAATCAACATCATTATCATTATATTATACCTGGATATTTCTAATTCTAAATGGTTGTTGTTAGTATGCATTCGATTTGAAGTCTGCCTTAGGAACATTCACCTTAACATTCCTCTTGTTCATCATAAAGGATGAAGGTTTTTGAACCTTTATTTCATTAACATAAATGAAAATAAGAGTCATGGTATTATAAATAATATTCTATATATTTTTTATTTTAAAATTCAGAATAAAATGTGATATGGTTCGATATAGTGAGGAGAGAATAATGTTCATCTATAATACCTTCAGTATCTAGAAACCATGAATTTTTAAATGATAAATAAATCAAATCTTAGTGACTGCATGATTTCCATTTGGTTCACATTCTCTATAATTGAATGTAATGAGTTATTTTGATATCTCACACCCCATTTTATTACCTTGTCCAAATAAAGATTGTAAGGATGTTATGACATGGTGTACTCATCCATTTCTTTGTGAATCTTCTGGAGATCACAATTCATTGATGGTAACATGTGACATTGGAAGTCCAATGTATTTTTAAATTATTTCCATAATACAATATGATCATCCATACTTTACTCTATAGAGGTATCGACAATACATGGGCAATCCAACATAGGTAACTTAATATATTTATATAACATGATGTGAACATATATGTACCACTTCAAAATGTTTATACAAGTCAGGACATTTTCTTTATCCAATATCCATCACAGGGATATCATTATGGAGAAAAGTATTTCTATTTTATACATAAAATAGATGTGGATTTTAGAAAATTATGTTAACTCCCAAGTATGAGGTAACAAATTAATTTTATTAGTCTCTAATTAATCCGGATAATCCTCACTATTGGATTAAAAAAATCATATGACATGAATATTCTAGTAGAAATGATATAATCTCACCTTTAAGTAACATAGTTATGGACTTTGTAAAATTAATTATAAATATTTTGGCATTTTATCCCTTATAAAATAAGTCACATTTAATTGATATATTGAGTAGACTCCCCAATCTGGAAATATTTTACTCAAATAACCTTAAAACTTTCTCACCTATAACAACTTGTATAGAAAATGAAACTACTCTTAATGAAAACATATTTAAGTTATGTCATGATATTAATTATAATAGCTAGATAAATTACAGTATCCAACAAAGGTAAAAACCAATACTTTTGTCTATGGTTTTATTCTAACTCATGTTGTGGAAGGTTATATTTTATTTAATAATTTTTTTGATGGATTTTTTTTAACTAATGTATAAATTTTCCCTATTATATCCATTAAATTCCTGTCAATATTATAAGGATTTTTTATGTAATTAACTAAGTATGGTAAAATATTTTATTCATATTAACTTTGTTTTAATTTTTAATTAATTTTTTAATTTATTTTGTTTATGTGATCACATTTAATCATTAAATAAACATGAATTACATAAATAAATTACCATGCACATGGAAATAAAAATAATAATTTATATGATAACATAATTTTAACTATTGGTTGGTTTATTGAGAATAAAATAAAATAACCTGGAACCATGGGGGGAAAACCTTGAATAGATAAATGGATCAAGTTTTAATATTCTACCATTAAATTGTTTATTTATAATGTTGTTTTCATCTTGTATCGAGTCTAGAACTATCTCTTATCATTTGAAGCTCCATCAATTAAAGTTTTTTACTCACTCATGGGTTTGGGGAATCAGGGGTTTCAGGATACATGAGATAAACCATAGAAACATTGACCAATATATAATATCATTTGAAAGGATGATTCACATATCATAAAATATATTTTAATAGAAAATTTATCACAAAACCTATGTAATTCAAAATTTAAGTTAATTTAATCCTAATATATAAATAAGTTGGTCATGATAGCTATCATTCAAAACATTTAGTAACTATTAATTTAAATATCAAAAAATCCAATTCAATCCATTCTATGTTATAATAAATATCATGAATTAATAAATTAATCATTTTATTTATTAATTAACCATTTATCTTAATTCTTAGTCTAGACAGTCCATTGGATTCCCATCCACATTAATTTTAAATAAATTAAATAAATAAATTAATGTTTAAATATAAATAATTACATGGAATGGAATTGAGGTGGAAAAAATATGCATCCTTCTTCATTGATTAAACCATTATTAGTGTTTAATACTTATAGAATGTGTACCATCACTCGAAACAATGTATGACTTATACTATGTATGATCCGTATCCTCTAATATGTACTTACCTAAAATGTATTCCTAAATGACATGTAATGATATTATATGGCATATTGTTCCATGGGTCACACTATATATTCTTTTCAATATGTATGACCATATTAAAAACATTGAATACATTGGGCATTTACCGTTAGAAATGGAAATGAATTACACTATAAAATACCACCCCTCCTAATTTGTCTTGAAATTTGTCATCTGTGATAGTAGGGCTTAGGTGATATCCCAAAGACAAAAATGTATGGAAATAAATTCAAAGGCTTTCATAAACATTTGGGGTTTGATTTTCCTTTTGAGAATAAAAAAACTCAATCCATGGAAAATATAACAAAATCACCACTGAATGATACATGATTTATATCTAATGAAACTCAATGTACAATCCAATGAAAAAATACAAAAATAAACCATGAAATATATCATATTACAAAGAGAAAACTAAAACTGACAACTCAAAGACAAACAATACATCCACAACCAATCCCAAACAAGCTCTAAGATCAAACTCCATAATTGACTCCTAGGGTGTCACAATGAATCACTAGATAAATGAGAAACCTTGCCTTTACGACTGTCTTGACACATAATACTTTTAAATTCATAAAATCTCCTAGGTAGGGTGTGTCTATAAAACAGAGTATGATTCCTCGAGTGAATTCCCTACTCATTCCACTATTGTAAAATTGGTTAAAACATTTATATGAAATAGTTCAATAAAATTAATATGTTTTAATAAAATGATAAAAACAATTTTCAAAACAAAACAACTCCCCTAAACTCATAAACAAAATATATTTAAACAATTTTACATTTCTATTTAGCATACCCATTTTATGATCCAAATACATACACACATGCATGTTCTGATGAAATTTCCGTATTCATGAGAAGTATCGAGTCGATCTAGAAATTCAACACAAGGTTACCATGTATCATGTTCCCGAATGGAAAATCCCCTTCTATAGGGTCATGAAATTGTACCCCAATGGTACATGTCCCTTATCCAAGTTCACTTCAACCAAATTAACTCACAACAACACATATATAAAATACCATGTTAATCAAATTTTATAAAAAATTATTTTATAGAAAATAATTTTAAAAACATTTTTTTCTTTGCATATCAACCAAACACAATTTTAAAAATGTCATTTTAAAATTATTAATGCAATATCCCCTTCCAAAAAACAACCATTTTATACAATTTCAAAAACTATCACTAAATATGGTTTCTATAAATATTTTTTATGTTAATTTCATAATTCATTTCAAACAATTGAATAAATTGGAAATCTATACTTCATGTTTTAATAAGTGGATTCGAGAGTAAATACACCTTCATCCCACATGATGGTGAAAGTAAAGAGTGACACAAAACGTCAAAGACTCATTTTAAAACTCCAAATATCATTATTATATATTGTAATCATTAAAAAAGATAACCATATCACATCATTATTAACATTACACACTATGGATATAAACCCGATGGATAGTATCCATGATTCCCAGAGAGGTGAGAAGAAGAAATAAAAGGCAAACCTAGAAGAATGTGCACTTACAAAGAAATCTGGCCCTCTAACACACTTAAATTCACAAAATGATCTCTCTAAAATCAATAGGATTGGTATATCTATCCATTAGGAAGAGTGTAATTATAGTTAAATTTGTATTAAGTTAAAACACTGATATGTTAAGAGTGAAAAATGAGGGATATCTAAAATTTTTAGATCTTGTTTTTCATGGTGAACAGTTAGGGTGCACGGTTAGGCAAACTATGTTATAATAGTTCTCATTGCCTCATAACAACCCTATAATTATTGGATAGCATGGTGTGATAAACTATGTGGCAACCATTCTAAACCCATATATCCAACATCACGCAGCTTATCATGGGTGGTCTCCCTATTTGGCCAATATGTGCACCTAACTGTGTGCCTACCCTGTGCCTAGTGATTCTATTCCACAGTTTCCTATGAGGAGTTTCAAGGTTTCAACTAACCATTATCAATCCATGGACCTCTATAATATCTCTATAAACATTCCACCCCCCCCCCAATCCTAAAACATATCAAATTATATTATATACTTAAAATACATAAATAAATATTTTGTTACCTGAAAATAGGTGTGGTATGTTATCCCAACCATTGGTCTTTACATTCCTATAATGATGAAAACCACAGCTATCCTGAAAGATTCGAGGACATTACATGACCATTTCCATCTCCTATACCCATATTTCATACACAATATTTCCATGTTTCCATATATACTACACTAAATTGATGATTTTCCAACGTAATACATTCTCCTGTCTGTCCACAATCCACACTAAAACATGAACCAACATAGCATCCAAATATAGGTAAACATGATCCCATTAAATCACAGGTTCATGATCATGATTATATTTCTTTAATTTAGATATATGAAACACATTATGAACTAAGTAGAACCATGGGGGAAATTCCAAACAATATTCCACCTTTATAACCAATTCAATAATCTCAAAAGGGAGTATGTATTAAGGAGAAGACCTTCCCAACATCCCAAAAAGATGATGACCATGTCTTCGAGACAATCTCAGACACACATGATCACTCAAATTTAATGAAAATAACCATTGATGATGACAAACGTACTATTTTTAATGACTTTGAGCCGTATTTTTCTAATTACTAATCAATAAAATATTCTCCATTGAATCTTACTTAAGGCTTCATCCTACTAATGATGTCTCACTAGTTGCCACCAAATAATGTTGAGAATGAACAAAAAACTCACAAAATAAATTAATTATCCATATATATCGAGTCTTGATAACTATTGTTGTACAATATCTTCACAATGGATACATAATCCTTCCTTTATCCACAAAAATCCATTACACATAGACTAAGAATGTATTCAACTGTTTCAATCATCCATTATGATTTTCTATCCATCTAAGGATGGAATGATATGCACATATTCTACTATATCATAAGGGATTTCTTAAATGATTTCAAATATTGAGACCTAAACCACAAATCTCAGTTTGATACAATTGAAAATTATATTCCATGCCTATTCATCACTTATTAGATATATAATTTTTACAAGTTCTCTGCTATATGATATTTAGGAATATGGATGAAACGAGATGAATTTTGATCTAACTAACTATCACCCATATGGAATCATTACTATGAACCATAATTGTGATAACTATAAAGAAATCAAGGCTCTCTAATTGTATTTCTAATCATAAATAGGAAAATGATATAGTATACTCTCTAGATAGATGTTCTCTTCCATAACCATCTAATAGGCGATGAATCTCATAAACACGCATCCACATCCCTTTTCATAACATCCCACTACAATTGTGCTTTATGTTTCTTATAAATATTTTGTATTCTAGGATGAACAACCCATCATAAATGTTGTTAAAAATGTAGTTTTTTCCATTAAACTTATAGGTATTATCATACGATCATGAAAAAAAACATTAATCCTCTATTAAGATTCTAACCCTTAATGGTCTCCCAATCATTGAGTTTTGACCAAAATGAAAAACATTCTCAATCTGTTCTATGTGCATATTTATCATTATGAAGAATATATAGACCAAAATAAACTAGAAATAAAACTACAACACATACTTGACCTAATATTCTCTGTGCATTTCAACTATCGCTAACATCAACCTCCACTTATCTGAACCATATTTCACCAATTGACTTTATAAATTTCATCTTAATGAATATACCTTTGAATTTACTTTACACAGTTCATACATAAAGTCAAATTAAAACATATAGAGATACTCCAACTATCTTCTTAATCCCAGATTCAAATATCATTTTGATAAAATGTGTTTCCAGATCTTATGATCCAAAAATACCATAAATTTATCACTGAAGTTGTAATGGCACCAATTATTCAAATAATAAACAAAGAAATCTAATTCTAAGTCATTTCTTGCATAATTGTTCTCATCCAACAATAACATTTGTGATACATATGTACTATCATGATTTCGTTGAGTGAGAACACACCACAACCCATATCTTGAAGCATCATATATCACCACATATCCTTATCCGGATTCCAATAATATCAATATCATTATTGATGTAACGTGAAATTTGACCTCATTATAAGATTCTTAAAATTTATTAATCCATTAAAATAGAACAATTTTCCTTGACAAAGCTATAATTGGAAATTCGAGTAGTTATGATTCATGAAACAAACATCAATAATAATAAGTAATCTAAATAAATTGTGTATCTCGAAGACATTCTTTAGTAGTTTACAAGAGATAAAAACTTCTATATTTTTTGGATCAATAGAAACACCAATTTCAATGAAAATATGGGCTATGAAACATACCTTTTGTATCCAAAATTCACTCTTTAGATGTTTTTAATATAGGTGATTATCACTGAGGACTTCCAAAATTTTCTCGAAGGGTTTCTCATGTGCACCCCTTGTCCTTGAAAGCACCAATATGTCATCCTCAAAAACCACCACAGAAGAACCAAAATAGATTTGAAATATATGATTGACCAATTCCATAAAGATTATTTCTGCCTTTATCAGACTAAGAGGAAGAACAACTAAATCGTAATGTCTAAATATATTTTTGAAATCTGTATTTAGAATATACCACTTTCAAACATGCAATTAGTGATTTCCCAATCGCAAGTTAATTTAAGAGAATCAATGCACTCCCAAAAATTGATCAAAAATATTGTTTATCCAAAGAATAGAATATTGATTCTTTATTATAACTTGGTTATGTTTATGATAATCCACCAACACCTGAAAAAATCAATCCATATTTTTCACAAACAATACTTGTGCTTCCCCCAAATATGTACTAGTTTGTATGAACCCATTTCTTTTTAATTAATCGAAATAATGTTTTCATTAAATTAATTATATTGGTACCATATGATAAGAAAAAAGTGAAATAGGACTATTCCAAAGTAATATATATTGTAAACTCTGCTTATCTTATCGGTGGAAACTGTGCAAAATTCTTGTGAAAGATACACAGAAAATGGTCTATAATTGTGGGAAAACAACCATTATATATCTCTTCCATTGATATAAAGGTCAAATTTGAAAAATGTTATTATATAATTCCATCTTCTAGGGAATTATTTTTCACCTATCTTTATAATCTCGTATCCTCTAATGAGATGCTCGATGCCACCATTAGTTGTAAATCTTACCTGACAGTCAATGTAGGAATTAAAAAGTTTAAAAAATTCACACCCATGATTATTTTATACACATAAACATAAATAATGAAGAAATTCCATGTCAATTAATCTCTATTTATAGTTATAGAAAAATTATTTCACATTAATTATAGACATTAACTTTGACTAAGTTGAGTTTAATGTTTCCAAATAGAAGGCATCAACATAGAATAAAAACAATAATATCAAAAACTTGAGAAGAAATAAATAATTGGGATAAAATTGTTTCAAATAAACATGCACAAGGGTATAAATAAAAATTATTTTAAATCTCACCATCGATGGTTGAAATTTATCATCGATGATTACTTACTCAGATCCAAAAAATTTATTTCTCCCTATAAGTTTCACTTTATTACCCAGGTGAGATTGCACTGCCTAAGGAGACAATGTATTCTTAGTATCACCATGGATTTCTTGGTAATATTTATTAGAATTTTTATGTAACCCTTATCCCATTGAGGCATAAATAATCTAGAAAACATTCGATATGTCCCTAACACCTTACTTCTGGGTATTGTGATAATAGTGTGGAAGATTACCCATTTTGTTTGAACTATGGAATTCTCTTGGTAGTCTCACACCATCCCATTTAATGTGATAAAATTAACCTAATTGAAAACATCTTGGATCTCTCAAAGGTTTATATGAAAGGTTCACCAATCCAACAACAAGATTCTGAGTCATACCGCTACTTTGGAAATAGGATCCCCTATTCTGCTTATTCATAGCATTTGTGTGACCACCATTAAACATAGGTACCAACATGCATCCTCCACCTGTAGTTCATGAAATGTCTCTTTATCACAATAATTTTCAACTGAATATAACTGTATATTTCAATATACAAGCGATGGTAATCATCATGAAAATTTCTAGCCTCGACCCTAATTCAAAAATGTATGCCTTCAAGGATGCGCTTGTAGAAACCCCATGTAAAAATTGGACTACATTCATGAATTAAGCACCGAATCCATCACTATGAGGTTTTCTTTCATCAAAATAAAAAATTATAACATTCCATAAATCATGAATGTTTTATGATAGAATTATTCATTGAACAATTATTTGAAATATTCCCATGTGATGACTTGGTCCAGTTTATCATGAACCACACAATCACACCAATGGTGTGCTAGATAATCCTAATGAACGTAACCAAAATGAATTTCAACTCAACTTGTGTTCCAAGGAAATTAAAGATTTGAGTCCTCCTATTCAACTATGCCTCTGTTTTTCCCTATTTGAAATCACCCTAAATTTTTAGTGGACACTTCTGTTGGATCTGAACAGAATGGCCTATTTGTCTTGGTTTGTCCATTTTGTTCCCTCTAACAATGGATTGAAAATCATATAAAATAATTTAAACTAGTATTTGGTTCACTATTAGGTCATTTGTAACCACTTTCTATGTATCCTCTTCTCATTGGTCTCTTCTACACCCACCAGGTCCCATTCTCTAAAACCAATAGAACACACCATTACGTCTCAGTCTCTATAAAATAAATTCATAACAATTTCAAATTTACTACATCCAACATATCTACAAAAGACATTCCAAAATTAATCAATTTCATTTTTATAAACATTTATAAAAAAATATACCATGCATTATGAGAACTAAAAAAATTTCATCTATTTTAAAAATTGGACACTTTACCACTAAATAATTATTCTTTACTCAAAATTAAATATAGACACTTAGTGGTAAGTCATTTCAATGAATTAATTACATGATATTCCCACAATCTTAACCCATAATGATGAGGTTCTAATTCGTATTAGTGTCTCAAAACACCTTTGACCCCACTCCATTGTTAATTTATATTCACCACAAAAAGTTAGTTATTCCTTCCTATGCTCCACCTTTCAAGTTCTAATGATCCTTTCTCCTTGAAACCAATCCAACTTAAGGAATAAACTAGAATAATTTTCAAATCCAGGACTGAACAAATATATACTATTTATCCCAAAATGAAATATGGACCGATCAGTACTAATACCATTTTTAACATCCCTCCCACCTCATTGACATGAGAAGTAAAAAATGGGTTACTACACCTAGTTTACATCCCCATGACACCAAATTAATCTCAATAAATTCCATGGGACTTATAAATAGTTGGGGGATAATTTTTGATATGAGTATAAAACATCCCTATAAAGATTGATATAACTAAATAACCACTAAATTATGAATGATTAACATATAATATAACTCAATGTATGACCCACAATCACAAAATGAAACTACAACATCAACTATATCTAAGTATAAATATGAAACTAAATCTGAAAACGAAATAAAATTAAGACATATGATGGAATATCCTAAATAATATATAAGATCAAACTCCACAATCCATCCCAATGATATCATAATGAATCCCTAAATAAGTGTGATACTTATATCTCGTTACAAATTAACTGAAAATTCACCATAGTGACCAAGAAGCGGGTGAGTATAAAACTTATATAATTTTACCAATGAATTCCCTACTCACTCCCATAGATATAACAAGTTACCAAATTTATATAAAATATTTTTAAACATTTTAAGAGTGTTTCTATCAGAGAAAAAAATAGTTTTCCAAAACAAAAACATTTCCATGGAATGTAATGAAAAAAATATATAAACTATTTCATATTTTACATTTTTCAAACCAAAAACATGAGCTAGACATAACCACAAATTAAAGTGATAGTGATAGCTCTAATATCATGAGTGACATCTCTTTGCTCTTTAATGTCACCTCAAGGTAACCATATCTCAAGCACCCTAGAGGAAAATTAACCTTCTATAGGGTCACTTCATTGTACCCCAATTGAAAGTGTCACTTATCTAGGGTCACATAAAAAATTAACTAACACTAACACATATGCCAAATACCCAGTCATTCCACTTAAATAAAAGTTTTATATTATTAATAAAATTTTACAAACATATTTTTCAATGCCTCAATACAAATCACAATTTTGAAAAAAAATAAATCATGAACAACGAAACCAGTTGCACCTTCTTCAGAATGACCAATTTACCTAATTCTAAAAACCATCACTAAAGTGGTTTTTCAATAAAAATTAACCTAACATATTTCAAGAAATTAATTCAATATGAAAAAAGGCTTAGAGTTCTTATAATAGGAATATAGAGTGAGTCCACCAACCTATCAAATGATTAAAAAAACATTGAATAGAACAAAACATCACAAAATCTGCTTAAAATTTCACAAACCATCATTTGATATTGTTCCCTATATGAAAGAAAACCATGTAATATCAATATTTTTATCACACACCATGGATCATTCCCCAATAGATTATATCCATTTTTTCCACGAAAGGGGAAATATAGAAACCATAGGAAACCCAATGAAATGAGAACCTACTAAGGAATCTGGGATTCCAACGCACATTGATTCACCAATGGATCACTCCTCCATCAATAGGAAATGTATATGTAGAATTTGAGAGTTGTGGAATTCTATTTTGGGTCATATTAGAGATAAATGATCCATTACATGTGAAATATGAATGATATACATAATATTAATATCTTTTTTTAATAGTGAATGGTTTGTGTGAATGTTAGGAAAACTATGCATTAGTCATGAACTAGCTACTACCTCCAAACACCCATCACATGGTTGGCTCACATAGTTAGACAAATTGTGTGGCAAACTTACTAATAATCCTTTTCCAACTTAACTCAATTTCTCCTCAGTAGAAGAATGGTTTTTGACAAGACATGTGACTAACTGTATGCCTACGTATTTTCCACTTAATTAGTTTCGTGGTTTATTAAAAGGTCTCACATGGTTCTTACTAGCAATTCTTAAACACTTATCCTCTATAAAAGCACAAAAAACAATCCCAAACTCATCCAAACCTCCCAAAACATAACTCAATTACTTCATGAACATAAAATTTTTAAAAACTGGTTAATTACTTAAAAGAAGGGGTGATACATATAGGATGTGTACAATGATAATAGAATAATTTTATTTTTAGAACAAAGTGAAAAATAATTTTTAAATTATTTAACACCACTCTACCCACTTAAGATAACTCTTGGTATAATTCATGGAAAAGCCCATATCACACGATGTGTGCGCCCAACTATACAATATATAGTTTAATATTTATTTTATTTTTTCCATAATTGAATAACATAAAAATTATTTCTTAGTATGTTCATTGAATGATTTTGACTGAGTTAAATGAAATGTACAACAATCTACATACTATTTCATCCATTTTTATCCAGCCATTCTACATTACAAGGGATTAAACATGTATATTATATATATTTTCATACATTACATCAAACATACTACAGGGACCCATGTTAATAATGACATAATATTACATTAATATCATGATTTAAATAATACATATCACAAAAAATGCATAAATGAATGAGTGGAAGTTATAGTTTCTTTTAGATTTTCTAAATAAATGTCGTAATCTAAATCAATTATCCATAGTCAAACCCCTCTATACGTCCTCTTAGACATCCCAAAAATGACACATATCCTTATATCCTAACTAAAGGAAAATACAAAAAGTGGTGAGGTCAAACACTATGTATATGAATACTTATCAATATGTCATCAAGGTTAAAATCAAAATTATATATTTGAAACCTTGTGTAGTGGAGTATTTTATTATTGAAAAGAACATGGAAAAATTTTATTTGTCCATAAGTCATGATATATGAACTTGTAATCTCATATGGAAAAAACATATACCATAGAAAATTTTTGTCCAATCATAAGATAATAAATATTACTGAAGGGGGATAATTATAGGTATATATATTTATGTATTTTAATATAATAATTAATTATAGAAAAAACCCAAGTGTGTAGAAATTATGGAATTATGAACAAAAAATACCTTATCATCATGTTTTGAAGAAAAATAATTCCCATGCATCATGTTATGAACGAATAAAATTATCACACTTTATACATGGATAAAAAAATCACAAGCACCATGTTTTGAAAAAATAAAATCACCAAACATCAATATGGGAATAAAAAAATACCCATAGATTGTATTGTGAAAAAAAATTACCCATGATTTAAATATTAAAAAATTAATATTCTCACACCAAACATCCTTTTTATGACATATAAAAAATGAACAAATGAATTATAGGTAAATATATCCCCACACTTATAATCATCCATGCAGATTTTTTACATTTAATACAATAGATCATTATAATATATTATAAAACCCATTGAAAGGGAATTAGTTCCTTAATCATTTAAAAAACATCACATAACATGGACATAAGAAATCATATAAAACAAAACCATGATTTTTTTAAATAAATCATATCCTAATAACATATAAAGAAGTCGAAAACATGACTTCATGAAATATAAAAATTTGAGGGTAAATATTTTTTCCAATAATCTTTAAAAACATTTATGTACTAATTACAATGAAAAAAAATTAGGTAAAGAGAAGTCTCCTGGAAAACTTATTAAAACAAATATCACTAAAAACGTATCATTTTATAAAATAAGTACATATATTTGAAAACATTTTATTTTAAATGAATATTTATTAATGGAGAATTGAAAAGGTTACAAATTTTTAAAAAAAGATAAGTGAAATTACCTTGTAAAATAAATGTATAAAAATATTCCATAATAATAAAAACATGACAATAATAAATAAAATTTATCAAATAGAAATTCAAGTGGATGATAAAACCATTTTATTTTAAAATTATAGGAAAATATTTTGAAAATTCTGAAATGTCATTTTTCAAAACAAGTCATTTCAAAAGATGAATAATAATTTTATTTAAAATGAAATAAGTGAAATTGAATGTTTAATAGAGATTAAAAAAATTCAATTTCCATGAGGTACATAAGAATTTTGGTGGTAAGTAAAAATATGGTATTGTAAGAATAATTGATTAAATATGATGTGAATTATTCTTAAAAAAATCATTTTATTGAATCATTAAAATCATCATGGAAAACAATTTGTGTGAAAAATTATTTCCCCTTAAAAAATATTGGAATACATTTTAAAACTATTATTCTTTATATAAGAAAATTCATAAATTATTATATTCTCAAAAAAGTGATTATGGCCCCAAGAAAACATTTGCTCCACAAAAAGCCCTAACCACTTTTCTCTCTTTTGAATCAAAACCACATTAGGGGATAAAAATTAAATAAAAAATTTAATATCATTAAATTTTATATTATATTGAAAAATTATATTTGGTTATAATTTACTCATTTGAAAAAGAATCAGGGTGTATAAGAAAATCAAATCTCAAGGGATTCGAATTTTAGACAAAAACCCATACAATGTTTCCCTACATAGTTGATCACAATTTAACAACATATAAAATAGACATATCTTAATTAATAACCCATATCAAAACCTTAATTATAAATATTAACCATTAATTATATTTTCCATAATTAATTATAATGAGTGTGTTAATAAGTATTAATGTATTGTTACCATCAGGTGTTAACAACATTAACTATTATCCAGATGTTTTATAATTTTTATACCATTAACAATATTTTATACCAATTTAATTATTAATATATCAATTATGATTCTTTAATATATAATTTATTTTTATTAAAAGTGTTCTTATTTCCTTCCATTAATGTTTTGGTTATGTTGTAATAAAACAGTATTGATAACGACTTATTTCAGTAATTTTTGCAAATGAAAATGTTATCTTTATAATAAGTTAAATTGTTAATGTAATATTCACCTAAAAAAATATATTAATATATATTTTAAAATTATATTATAATTTTATAATTATTCTAGATCCTATACAGATCCATAGTCATATTTTAATGAATTATTGATATTGATTGTTAAAAAGGCACAAACTTGAACACGATTAAACTTATTTAGTGAGTATGGTTAAAGAGGTATTCGTTTGGACGTAATATCATTATATATTTTTTAATGATATTATTTTTAGTTTTTATGATGGTGACCAATATTTTATGATTTTTATTTAATTTATATTATTCCAAAGTAATAATAAAAAACATTTCATCATGGAGGTGATAATTTGAACGTACTCATTTTTGGCATTGTTGTTTCTTAATGAGTGAGTGGGGGTGAGGGTGGATATTAAATATACATTTACTAATATTAATTATATGAGATATATATTAATTATTAATGATTAAATCCACTAATAATGGACTTGAAATTTCATAATGAAAAAAGTTGAAACCACCTCACGGAGGCGGTAGTCTACACAGTGCACTAACAATGTTCTTTTCTTTTCTCTAAGTGGATGGAAATGGATAAGAAAGGGTTTTACCAAAAATATAAAAATATATCATAATTTAATTAAAAATTAATTAATCTTCTTAATATTGTTATATTATATTTGTTAGAGTAATAAAAACAATAAAATCCTATGAATGAGATAATATATATATTGGAGAATTGATTTTTACTAGAATAGTCCTTTCAAATTTACAGTATTAGGATAACAATGAATGGATAGTGAATTATGTTTGTGGCATAGGGTTCTAGTGATTTTAAAAGTGTATAGTTTGAAGGAATAATTTTATTGTTACATTAATCATTTTAATGGTGAAAATGATATCCTTTTATAAGTGGATAAAATGGAACTATTTGAAAAACACATCCTCTATGAATAAGTCCATTACACTCTTCCTAGGTCAATTGATAAAAAGTGGAAATATAATTTTTTTAAATATTCTCCTAAAATTATTTGAAAATATTGTTATCAAGTTTTTCTAATTTATCCTACGTAAGCCTCTCACTACTACAAATATGTCCTTTATCAGCGCTAGAAAACTGCATTAACAACGCTAACAAATGTTGTTAATCAAGGCAATGATATGGGGTCCCTTTTATCAGTGCTCAAAAAAGTACTGATAAAATCACCTTTTCTCAGTTCTAAAAAATCACTGATAAAAGACTCCTTTAACATTGCTAAAAAATCACTGATAGAAGGGGTCCATTATCAGCACTTTTAAAAAGCGCTAATAAAAGTTTAAAATTTCTTGAAAAAATAAAATAAAATATATAATATTTGGAGAGGAGCTTTTAACATCCCTTAACCCCCCCTATCAGCGCTAGGTAGACCCCTCCCACTCTCCCATGGACAACCCTTTCCCGCGCGTCACCCAACATGCCTTCTTTCACCTCCTTGCTTCCACCCAAACTCGAACTCGCGATATCCCCCTTGTGGTCATACACCTTTACCACTAATCCATTTCGTTTTTTCTTTATTTAATGATATATATATATAGATATATTTATTCGTATATTAATATTTATTCATATTAATATAAATATATTTAGTTATATTAATACATATATATTTATTAATTTATTAATATATATATATATTTGTATATTAATATATATTTATATTTATTTATATATATATAGTTATATTTATTTTTATTTTTATTTATATTTATATTTATTTATATTTATTTATTTATAATTTTCTATCTATACATTTATTTGTATACTAATATATATTTACATTATTTGTTTTAAATACATTTATTAAATATTTTTTTTATGTGTGTTTATAAATAAATACATACATACATACATACCTACATACATATATATAACACACACAAAGAGAGAGATATATATATATATATATACGAATAAATACATTTATATATATGTGTGTGTATTTGGAAGGGCATAGAATGTTAAAATGACCATAACATCAAATCAAGAAGTCCTTTTCAACTCTACAACTAGTCAAATAGATGAAAATGAAACAATCATCAATGTCATATGTGGTACCAAACTAGAGGATATCCAAATCAAAAGTTTTACCTGTTTGAATGTTAACAAATCGGGTATCCCAACAAAAAACTCTATTTTGGAGGCCTTCTAGGCCTTTTGGGCCTTGAAAAATGTGTTTGAAGGTTCAGTTTGTTCACCAGTGCATAGATCATGCCACAAGATTTTATTTGATATACTGTAGAACTTAAAAGGTAACCCGAATCATAATTTATGGCCATTTGAATTTCGAGTTACATTTTCAACTTATTTTAGATCTTTTATTCATTTGATTGATTTTTAGTGTCTTTAGATTGTTATTAAATGATTATTAATCGATGATAGATAGGAAATTTTTAATTGGTAATATTGTTTGAAATATGTTAATGTGATTTTCACTAAATTTCTTATATATTAAATGTAATAGTTTATTTGTACTTATCTAAAACATATTTAAATATATATGTTATATTTATATCAATATAAACGTACTTATATAACAATATATTATTTTTTATGATTTTTTTAAAAATAAATTTTATCATCACTTGGAAAAAGTTCTTTTAAAGCCCGCAATTATCAATGCTACTAAATAAAGCGTTGATACGGGGGGGGGGGTTTATCAGCGCCAAATAAAACAGCTGATAAAGGGTCACTTTTAACAGCCCTTTTTTTAGCGATGTTAAATGTGCCCCTTTATCAGCGCTTTTTAGCACTGATAAAGGCCCCCCTTTCTTAGTGATTTTTTAGCACTGATAAAGGGTGGCGCTTCCCTTGCTAGTATTTGTAGTGGTGTCTTTTAAGACTTTAACTTTTTACTAGGTTAACTATTTTTTATACATAGTAGTTAATTTTGATCACTAATATTAAAATTGACCTCATTAACTAATTTTGACCTTATGAGTTTACATTTTCTGATCATTTTATCACATAAAATTTCAAAATGCGTGGATTATTAATTTTTAAATAAACAAAAATAATACCATAAACAAAATTTCTTTAAAAATAATTTTTTCCAAAATTAAATTTATATATTCGATAAAATAATCATTATTACTAAATTTAATGAAATAAATTTTTTATTATAATTATAAGAATCAGTATAATGATTTCATATAATTCCACAATATAATATAACCTTTGATGTACTTTATTTATAGAGAATACAAAAAATAATTTTCTTTCAAATAACATTTTTATTTATTTATGAAATTATTGGACATGGTGTTTATATGATCAAATAATATATTAAAATGCATAATTTTATTTCAAAAATAGATATTTTGTTTTAATTAAAAAGGTTCTTAAACTTATTGGATAGTTATACAATTTAATAAATTTCTTAAAACATTATTTTGGACTAAAAAATTTATATTTCTAATAAAATAAAAAATACATACTATGTAAATTTCACTAATAGGAGTTCAAAAAATAAATTTAACTTATCGAATATATTTTCTAAAAAAAATTAATTTTATTTTTGGAATCATATAAAATATAAATAAGGGAACAATTACAGTAAAGTTATAAATATTGACACATATTAAATATTTTTGTTGGGTGTATCATGTGGTAATAATTATAGAACATAATATGGTTTTTAAGGATCCAAAATCATGGGTCATTTAATTTTCCCAAACACAAATAAATTTTAACATCACTAAATTAATTTTATTTTAAAAAAGAAATACTCTAAGAGATCGATGAGAAATTATACATATATTATTTACTAAGATATCCACCTCATTATCCTTTGTAAGGGTAAAAAACTATTTATTCAAAATATGATTCTTAAAAAGGCATAAAGACATACAATTTATAGCATTATTTCCCGAGTGACGATTCAACTATATACAAAAATAACTTTTTCAATACTATTATATATAACTATATTATAGGAATATGAAAACATAACCCTAATTAGTTTTCTCTAAGGAATCCTTCTTTCTATTTCTACTTTTTTCTAATGGGTTAATTATATAACTATATAAAATTAACCTAGGATACATTAAGTTTTTTTATATCTTAATTATTAATATAATACAACAATATAACATGGGAATATATTCTATATAGTGGTTATAAGGTTCATATGATCAACCAAAGCTTATCTCTCTAGATTTTCATACTATGTGTGCCGTAAGGGTGCATTTACTATGCACTAGAACAATAGCTAAGCTTTTCTCTACCAAACTCTACCCAAGTTTGTTAAACTATATGTATATATTCCAAAACCATGACCAATTTTAGTTTCTAGAAATATATTTATTACTTGGAAAACAATATACCCAATAATTTCTAGGATTTAAAGATATAATCCCTATTTAGAGTCGACTCTAGGGTTTTCAATAAGGTTCCATAAAATAATCCAAAAAAATAAGAAAAATAATCTAAAAAATAACATAACCAACAAATGAAACCAACTACAGACACCCATGAAAATCATGATATACTATTACATGAATCTCAAGATTTAAATGATAAATCTCATTAACAGTCATATAACCCCATGCCTAAAATTTGATGTTTCTTAGAGATTATCTATATAACCTCTTAATGAAGAATATTTTCTCGAGAATATATCTCTTATTGAAACCCTTATAAACATCCCACAAATTACAATTATCTTTTCAAATTGTGTAAAATAAAAAAATAATGGTGTGATCACAAATGCTCGGTAAGGGAAAAATTATCAATATCTTCATAGGTGTTAGATCTTAACTATATTATAAACCATTTATAGGGGATACAGTTTTTATTAATATTAACATTGAAAAATATGAATTTTCCATAAATCAGAATATAAGGATATGAAATCTCAAATGGAGAAAAAATATACCATGGTTAATGTTTGCAGAATCTTGAGACAAAAAAATAACAAAGGATTATAAAGACATGTGAATAGAAATATGGAAATTTATATAATAAGGAACTATGGAAAAAAGAAAATATTAGGGAAATTATATAATTTTGAAAATAAAATCATCCAATCATTAATTTTTTGTACAAAAACAAATTCCCAAACATCATGTTATGAAAAAAAGAATCCCACTATTCATTTCGTGAACAAAGAAAATGCCTTATCTTAATTTTTTTTTAAAAATCCATAATACATTTTGGGAAAAAATAAAATTCCAATGAATCATATTATGGACATGTAAAATTACACCACCACATTTTGTGATCTAAAAAATGAGAACACTTAATATCATTTTATCAGGACAAATAAATCCTTAACGAATGAATTGAAGGAAGGTATAAGACCTCACCCATAAAAATCCATACAACTTTTTAACAACTAAAAAATTAAACATAAACATATATTATTGAACCCATTTAAATGGAATGTGTTTCATAAACCTCTCTAAAATATCACAACACATGAAAATAATAAATCATAGAATATGAAAACTAATATTTTTCAAATTAAGTCATATCATAATAACATATCAATGGTGATAAAAACACAATTTCATGAAAGATATACCATGGAGGGTAAATATAATTTAATATAATTTTATTACAAAACATTTTAAGACATTGAAGTACAAATTACTTTTAAAAACGTTTTTTGAATAGAAATATATGAACTTTTAGAACCTTATTAAAAAAATGATCCTTAAAAAGATATATGGTGTAAAAAGTAATATGGGAACATAATATTAAAAAAATTACTTTTCAAACAGTCTTTAATATTAGAAACATTAAATATAAATAATGTTTCAAGAAAAAGGAAGAGAAAATACTTTTAAATCCATTACTTTACGAAGAATAGTCAATAACATAATCCTAAAAAGGAAATAATGTTTTCAAAAAGGTATGTGACAATAATTTGAAAACATCTAATTTTAAAACTAATATTTAATAATTTAGATCAAAAAAGACATAATGGTAATCAAAATAAAATATAGAGTGGATGATAAAACTTGATATTTAGAAATAATGGAAAATTTTTTAGAACAATCTGAAATAACACTGTTCAAAACCCAAATTGTAAAAAAATGTTAAATAAAAATTTTATTTAAAATGAGATAAGGTAAATAAAAAAATATTCGAGATACAAATAATTTGAACTTTCACTAGGGAAAGTAAAATAGTTTTTTGGAACTAAAAATATATACAAGAACAAAAATAATGATTAAAGTAATGGGGATTATTTCTAACAAAAATTCATTTCAAACAATTCATTAGAATCATCAATGAAAATATGTTTTATGTGAAACATGATATCCATATAAAATATGGTCAAATACTTCCTCAAATTATCACAAGTAATAATATTTCAATATTTCAATATTATTTTTCCATGAAAAGGGATTGTTCCATAAGGAAGAATGTTTATTCATAAAAAATAGCTTAGAATACTAATAAATTTTGAATAAAATTCCAATGAGAGGTATGAAATTTAATAGAAAATTGAATATCATGAAATATAAGAGTATTATAAGAATAAAATTAAAATAGGGTAATATTTACTCCATTTAAAATTTAATATGTTCTGCGACATAATCATGTCTTAAGGGAATAAAATTTGAGACAAAGAAACCCTTAACACATATACATACTTAGTGGATCACTCACTAACCTCCGGTTATAAATAGATAGAAAAAACAATAACCTGTTCAAGAACATTATTCATAATTATTTTCCACTTTAATTTTTATTATTATTCTATATCATGAGTATTTTAATTACTTATAGAAAATTATGATCATCAGGAGATAACAACTTTAACAATTTTGTGTAGGGTTTTTAATTCTGATATCATTTACTATAGTTTTATACCATTTTAATAATTGATATGTAATTTAATATTATTTAATAATTAAATTATATTGATTTAAAATGTTATTATTTCATTACACATTGTTTTTGGTTGCGTTATGTGAAAACAGAAATGAGAGGGACTTACTTATGAAACATTAGAAAATGAAAATTATTCACTAATAATAAGTTAACCTCATAACGTAATATTTCTATTATAACATACTAATGAAAATATTATATATATATATATAATAATAATAATTTTCATGTTCCCATAGTCATCTATAATTAAATATTAATGCATTGTTCACGTATGTGGGTAAACCTTCCCAACCTAGAACATGCTTAATGTCGATTGGAACGTTTACTAAAAAGGTAATTTTTTAGGTAATATAATTATACCTTAATAATGGTGATTATTTTTTTATTTTTTAATATGGTGAGAAATATTTGATGATTTTTAGATATTTTAAAAAATTTGAAGTCAAAAACAAAAGGTGTCTCATTGTGGAGGTAGTAATCTTAACGTACACATGACCGGTGTTCCCATTATTCAAAAATTGATGGGAGTTCAAGGTGGATAAAAAATTTAATTTTTATAATCATAATTATATAATGAATACAATATTTATTTATAATTACTAATATTAATTCCTTCCATGTATTCTGATATTTAATAACAAATTATGTTTCATTGTCGAGGAAGTAGTCTGCACACCACACTAACGATGGTCATTGGTTTTATCTAAGTGGATAGAAATTAATAAATGAGTCTTATAAAATTAATATTTCAAAATATATGTATAATATTGACAATAAAGGCATTATATTATTATTTTAATATTATATTTGTAATCGAATGATAATGAAGAAAATCATAATAATGATATAAAACATACATTGAGACTTGTGTTTCATAGGATGTTCCCTTGAAATTGAAGTTCTAAGAAAAATTATTGGTGACCAAGGGAATATATTTTTAGGATAGGGTCCTAGGGATTGTAATTTTTTTGTTTTCACAAATGAATTATAATGCTAATTTTAGATTTTAAATGGTGTTAGTGTTATCCTTTTATAAGTTGATAAAAAATGAACATTTTAAAACCATCACCATTTTTCAATAATTCCATGGAACTATTAATGATCCAATAGATAAAAATTAGAAAAAAAAGGAATTTTGGACATGATAATCTCAAAAACTATCACAAAAAAATTAAAAAACATGTTGTGGTCGTTTCCCCTAAGAAAAATGCTTTTACCCCTTTTAATTTTTACGATGGTAACTATTTTAGAACCATAGTAAATTGTTATGATAAATAAAATTAGAATTTCCTCATTAATTTTTTTTATATTTTTATTTAATATATAAAAATCACCATATCATATCAAATTTTAGTATGTGTGAATAATTAATTTTAAAATTAAAAACAATTTCCAAAATAAAATATTATTTTTCATTTATTAATTTATATATAAGATGAAATACTCTGTAATAATGATTTTAATGAAATAAATAACTATAATATAAATAAAATATATTTATGAAGATTTAAGGTAAATCCAAAACCAAATATCACATTGAAAATACCTAATTCATAGAGATTCCCAAATTTATTTATTGACATAACAATTTTGTATAATTCTAATAATATTGGACATGGTATTTATAAGATCATGGAATATATTAAAACTTTAGAATATTATTCCTTAAACATATATTTTATTACATAAAATGTTTTTAGACATATATGATATGCTTTCATAGTGATATAATTACAAATTATATATTTTTGAAAATAAAAATAAATCTTCTAAAAAATTTAAAAAATAAAACCATGTCAATTTTCATTTTAAGAGATAAAATATAGTTTTAATTTTATCAGAAATATATTTTAAAATTTTTGAAATTATGATTTTGAAAGAAGGTAAAATATATAAAAAACCACTTGTATATCCTTTATCAGTGTTAACTCATATTATTTATTTATCCACTAAAGGTAATAGCGATTTATTGTATGTCTTCTTAGTTTTATTTATAGATTTTTTCATTATATATTGGGGTTTTCTTATGTTATATGTAAAATCAAAAAAAATGTTAAATAATATTTTATGTATTTTACGGGATGTAAAAAATCAAGTCATTACATATATAACTAGATACATTCTGTGTAGTTTATAATATTCCATGACTATATATTATAGTTCAATACATTATATATAGTAATTAGATACCACATTTATTAACTACAATTTTTTACTATGGGTTCAAAACCATGTGGGATTACACAAAATGTACACCATCTACACATCATATAATCCATGTCTTACAATGTGCCAACTATCATTCAATACATGGTGTGAAATTACACAATGTGTATTTACCCCCACAGGGTGTGTAATGATTTTCTCATCCAATGATAGAGTGGTTAGAAATGGTTATACATCATGTATTCATCTTTATATATTATGTGACGATCTTATTTGGGAAGGTTCTGTGAAACCATTGGATAGAATCTTTGAGTTTTAATCACATATTCATACCATGTTATTGGTTATATGAATATAAACAAACACATTATAATAGATTTTGGAATAAATAAATAACTACTAGAAATGATAAACCTTCTAGAAAATCAAACATTGATCAACAAAATAATAATATATTATACTTACTAATCTGGGTTACATCCAGCATTATGTGTCAAACTTTCCTGCTTCTATGTCTTCCAAATAGACCGTTCCCTAACTTTCCAACTCTCCCTCAACTTGGATTATAATTTTTTCCTCCCCCGCACACCCGAAAAACGTTGGGTTACCGTGCATCTTCTACCTCTATTTCATACCAAACGAAAATAGGGTTCACATAAACTGCCCACCTCTCGCCATCTTAAACACCATGATTCTATAATCTACCACTATTTGTGAACTTTCATTCCACTTATAAAGCCCTATGGTTTTCCCATTCCTCTGACGCTTATAGATCTTGGTTTTCTTCAACTGATTCGCCGCCTACTACAACTGACTTACTTCCACTACTCCTCCATTTACTGTAAAACATTTAATGGCTCCTGCTCTATGCGACCGAAACTTAGAAAATCACTCTCGGTAACCCTACCAACTATAACAATGTATTTAATATCTAGAAAAATTAAACTACTCCAATGATTGTCAACTCTGAAATAGTGCTCCAAACTCCAGCACTTTCCTCCCATTCTTTTCAAGTCTATTCAGATATTCATTGGCATTGGTTAATCATTTATTACAGGTAGGGCTCATATTACTTTCAACCAAATGATACAACCCACACTAAATAACTGTCTCCACACAATTTAGCTTCCAGGAGTCATGTGACCCACTGAACATGACAATGTTTCACTGTTAATTCCTAAATATTAGAATAGGAAACTCTTCGTGCATTGAGTTAGTTTACTTTTAAATCACATTTTAAAGGTATTTTTTAAAAATCATTCAATATTAATTACTATGTATCTCATTTTTTTTGCAAATAACTACTACTAAATTTGAAATACTATGACAAATAAAACTACTTTGAATTGCCATCATACAGTTTACGTAACTACTTACAATTACCTAACTACAATAATTATTTGACACCAGATTATATCATACAACATGGGTATGCCTATATTATTTTATTCAATATATACCTTCCACTATTTCGTAATTTCACATTTCATGTACCTTTTAATAATAGTAACATAAACCTATGTAATTACATTTTTAGATATTGAGAGTTTTTTAATTTTTTTTAAAAACGATCTGTAAATATTATTATTCTGAACAACTCTTTCTTCTATTCTTGTAGTATCACCATAACATTCTCCATCAATTTTATTATGTTGAATCATGCTTTAGGATTTACTACAATTTTTAAATTTTAGTGGTATATAATTTTTGAATGTTTTGGATACATTTCAAAATATCTTTTGGTATTAAAATTTTAATTTGTGAATGTTTTAGATGTTTTTAATTTTTTTTCATATTTATGGTTGGATGATCATAATTTTTTTGTACATAATTATGGTTACAACCCAATGATTCCACTCTGATATCATGTAGACACCTCAATTACATGTCATTTGATCACTGAACATTACAATGTTCACCAATATTTTTTAGGTGTTGACCTCCTCCACATCACATCTTAGTTGTTCAGATATTGTTAGTTTTTTAATTTTTTACTAATGATCTATAAATATTATTATTTCAAAAAACGCTTTAATTCATTCATGTAGTATCATCATACCCTTCTTCAGCACATGTCTTATGGTACTATAGAATCCCCTACATTTCTTTTTTTATATTGTTTTTATATCACCAAATAGACATTATTTCATCGTACATGCAATGAGAGTACTAAGGTCAGGTTTTTATTCATTTTATACAGTTTGATTTCTCTTAATTTAACTATGTTTCATATGTGTTATTTAGTGATGAAAATATTAGATATTACAAACACTTCTACTATTAATGGTACAATTAATGGTTATTTTATTCTATTCTTGGATCCCTGAAATTCAAATGCATTTTATTCTTTAAATTATCTTTTCATAGTGGGCATGAATTTATTTTCTAGTACATTCATTTTTCAGGTTAGATTTTCTACTTTCTATCACCTACTAACATGGTTCGAACAATTAATTAATTTTCAGGGGCTTGATATTGAAGATCAACCATCAAACACAAGCTATGATGATTTCATTCATATAGTAATGAATTTTTTGAATTTTTGAAAATGTATGCAATTTTGTGACTTTTCATATTTTACATGCACTTATATTTATAAAAAATTGACTTTGAATTGAATGGTTATATTGATTCACATGATGCACCCAGATCCAAGGATTCTTCTAATATATTTCTTAATTAAATTTCCTATTTTCATGTTTTGTAATGTGGTTGAGAGATCTCTGTTGAAGCTTCGAGGAATGGGTGAATCCCTCCAATCAGTGAAAAAATATCTAGAAACCCATATTATTACACATTACCTATCTCTATTCAGGAGATCATTAAAACCAACAACATAATACTCTTGAACTGTTTTGATGGATTGGTTAAGGTTTTCATGCATGCAGAATCATCAGTTTCATTTTTATATTTATTATCATGAATTGGAAAATAAAATGAATTAGGTTTTAATCTTTTTGATAGGTGTAAATAGTAAAATGAATTATCAATATTCATCTTATCTTTTTTAGTTATGACTAAATTTAACTTTCTACATTCATTTTTCAGCATTAGTGGGATTAAAAATATTAAAATTCCATGGTTTCCACTGCATTATAGACTCATGCATTCTTAAATGTAACTATTTAATATTTTCCAAATATTTATATTGATACAATATCCTTTTCATGCTTCATTATTTCAGATGATTATTCTGATTATTCCCTCTCTATTTTTCCATGGAATTTGTTCTAATAAAGGAATAAATTGGGTTATTAGATTTTTTTAACCTATTAATGAAACTAAATATAAGATGTGAATATGTTTTGACATTTCTATTTATTATGATTATTTATCTATTTTTATAATGGAAGAAACACCACTATCAAATGGTTTGTACTGTACAAAAAAATGCATCTATATTATTTAAATAATGTGTTATTTAAATTTGAAGGTACATTTTTTTCCAACAAGTATAACTGGTTTTCATTGAAACAATATGTATGGATTAGTGTTCTTTGGTCACAATGACTATGAATCACATAAGGTAATAGAATAAAATTAGAATTTTGAAAAAACTATATTTCCTCATGTTCTGTAACTTAGTTTTTTAAGCACTTTTTATAGATTCAACTCTTATGGAAGGATAACATAGGGATGTACCAGCAGGTGGAAGCAATGAGATGATAGTTGAAAGAATATTATGTACAAATTCAACTCTTCTGGATCATGTTATTACATCTGATACTACTAATTGTTCAAAGTCATGACTACTCTTTCATTAAGATATCATGTTATATTAAGGATTTACTTCCCACTTCCACCATTTATGTATCTTTTATTCCTTCATTATATATTTGTCATTTTTGTTAAATATATTTTCAATATAAATATTAATTATTAAGTTTAATAATTTATAATCAATTAATAATAATAATAATAATATATTTATATTGTCGTGCATTCTCACAGACATAGTATTTTTTATTTATAAATTATAGTGTAACCAAGCTTCAATACTACCATTGTTTATGGAAACACATTAGAAAATTTCAAGATCATCCCCCCAAAATATTTTTTATAAATTTTAATTGATAAATCCAATTGAAATTTTTAATACAACCTCAAAATATTTATATATGGGATATTTTAAAATATAATATATAATAAAATTAAATAAAAAATTTAATCAACATAGTAATTATTCCTAGTAAGGATTACCCAGATAGTACTTTAACATTTCATGGTTTCTGTAAAAATCAAAACTATATTTATGCTTGATATATTCCAAAAATATCCATATATGTTAGAAAATTGTCATTTGTATTCATTGTTCTAGGACAGAGGAACAAATTGGTGGGAATGTATTTTCTCTGAAAAAATCTATAATTTATGATGATTTTAATGCCCAAAAATACCCATGTTTTTTTTCAAATGATAATTTCTTGAGAAAGTATTTAAGAATTATTTTTCTATGTTGAAGGAATTTAGCGTTATGGGATTTGATCTTAAAACAATTATTTAAACCCAACATTCTATGAATGAGTGTATGGTTCATTATCCCAACATTAGGTTGGAATGATAATGCTTGTATATGGGGTCAACCCTATGCCATGCTAACTAGTTCATGTTTGGATCAGCATCCTTATGTTTAGAGAATTGTAAAGTGCATGTATAAGAAAACCTATATAGAGTTTGAAACTACTATTCATAACCCAAGTTTTAGGAAGTGGATGTATAGTTAATCAATGCTACATTATAGATTTTATTTTGGAAAGGATGAGAATATGGATCATTATCCCTACACTACTTTTGTTCCCTACATTATGTGAATATGAATATGTGGTCAAAAAACCATAGTTTGGTTAGGGAACCCTACTATATGAAAGGGAACCCTATGCTACATAATGGAATGCTATGCTATGTGGCTCAAACCTACGTTGTCCAATCATCAGTGGAGTTTAGTTATTTTTTATTCTCTCTAGGATTCAAGAAATGGTCTTGATAGAATATCCAGATGATTGAAAGCTTCTCTACGACTAAATCAATGCTCGTTATTATTAATTAAATGAATCAAATTCTTCAGTGGAATTTATTATTATTATGTGAAGTTACAAATATCCTAGTTAATTCAAAATTTCTATTTTTACGATCTTTTAGGCCACTTTCCTGGATATAGAATATTGAAAGAAAACTGGATAGTCAATATATTTTACCAGTATATCGATTCAAAATATTGGATATTCAAGTTACATATTTTTATATTCTATTAAATTCTACTGAATATCTTCTCCTAAGTGTTACTGAGACAAAAGATCAATTGTCCAGAAAAGAATACACTTTGGGGACATACATGGTATACCCTGTACTACTATAAGCTTATTGGTTGCATTTTTTTGATATTAATGAAGATAATTTGAAACTGGGATTGCTTATGAAGTATTCATTATTGAAGAATTTCATTTCTGAATAATAATATCCATCTGGTGTCAATTTCTATTATTACAACTATGGAGAACAAACTGAATAAAAAATCAAACTCTTATGACTTTTTAGTGTTTAAGCTAATCAGAATCTGTTATGGTAGAGTTTCAGCTTCTCAATCAATGATGTGGATATTAGGTTCTGTATTAATTAACCAGAAGGCTTTATTTTTATCCTTGTTTGTAAAGGTTACAATATACTACAATAAGTTGTGGATTTATGGTATTATGATAAGAGGACCTTGATAGTAAAATTCACCAAGACAGCAAAGAGAGTGATTGGTGGAGTGGAGTAGGGGATCTTTGTGCCCTAAACCACTATAAAAACATGTGTTCTTTATTTTTGTTCATCCACTACATATAATCATTATAAAATTAAAAGAATACATTTCTATATTAATAAAATAGAGTTAAAAATATAAAATAGTGGAGGATTTTTGTAAAGACAAATTCACACCCCTCTTATGATACTTTTTATTATTCTGACCTTACAATTGGTATAATAGGAGATTTTTTTTGGATAATACTATAGTGAGAAAAATTTATAAGGTATACACAATGAGGTTAATTGATGATCTAATATGAGGAATGTTTATTGTAAGTGATACATGCATTTATAGGGAAAATTATGGGTTCTTGATATCAATGATATTTATGTATATGAAAAAATATTGATTCAAATTCTACTAAAAAATAATTACTCATTATATAATTCATGAGAAATAAGAAACAGATACTACTAAAATAGATTTTTTTTATGATATCAATTCCAAAGCGATGAATTCTATCATTTGTCGTCTTGGTCTAGATGAATTTAACTATGTATCATAATGTAGAAATTCCTATGAGATGTGAAAAAACTATAGTAGTTTCTTATGAATGAATATATAGTGTTAGACATATGAGGAATGGTACTTCTAAGGTAAATTTTGACACATTTAAAATGTTTGAAAATGATAGAATAATTTATATGAATGAAAGGATTACAAACATCGTCCATAATATAACTTCTTGAGAGAACCTATCAAACAATCTGATCATGCTTTGAAAGTAATTTGATTACTTCCCTCAAAGTAGAATGGAATATCTGCTACTATTCACCAATCATCATCTTTCATGGAATTTTATAATGAAATAACTAATTAGTATAATGATTATTTATAAATCATAAATGTAGGCTGAATATGAAGATCATAAAATTATAGTGTAGAAGAAAAATACTACTCTAAAAGTGACCTCTCAAATGCACAACAGAAGAACAATGGAAGAAGTCAAAGAATTGAAGAATTTAGATTCCTTGGATTGTGAAATGGATATAGCTCAACTGGCCAGAATATTTATTAAATTACACAATAATAAAATATGTTTCATAAAATCCTTCATGATTGATGATAAATAACCAAGATAACTTCTATGTTATGAATGTAATAAATTGGGTCATATAAGACCTGATTGACCTCAACTAAAAGATAAAAAGAAAACCCCATAAAATAAATATCCAACTAATGATGATTACTAACCTAAAGACATAGAGAAATAAAAGATACATGGAGTGCATATGAAAACTCCATAAACTCTTCAAAAAATGATTTAGAAAAGGGGAAACCAAATCTAAAATCTAATATGTGTTCAATGGATGAAGAGGAAAATGTAAAAACGTTACAACTCTTCTGATTCTAAGACTAATAGTTACTCAAATGATAAATTAGATGACTACTGTTCTATGTTAAATGAATAATACGATTCTTTATTTAAGAAGAATAAATCATTGAAAAATATTCGTAATTCTATTTTATGAGAAAGAGTCGCCCTCCTAAAACAACACATGGAAATAGTTAACAATTTCAAATCATATACAAAAAAACTGAATTGATCGTGAAAAAGGATAAAAGAATTTCAAGATAAATTTGAACCCTATAACAACACTTCAATTAATTATACCAATAGAGAAAATGTGTTAAATAATACTCATGGACCAAATTTCATTAAAAGATAAAATATTAGAGTATGAAGAAAGGGTAAGAAAAAAAGAGAAAAAAAAATATTTATTCCTAAATTTGAAAAATGCTACATGTTATTACTATGGAATAAAAGGTACTAACACTAATATATATTATTTGAAAAGTCCTAAAATTAGTGGGATTAAACGAGAATTTATTTCTAAAAGTTTGTTTAAAGAAATTGAAATATATTATATAAAAATAATGCATATATAGATTCCTATATCATTAATAGCTAATATTATAGGACCCAAGAAAATATGGGAACAAAAATAACCCATGTTTAATTGATTTTTTAGTAAACAATATACAGGAATAAAAATTAAAAATTGTATATGGACAATTGTAGTTACATACACATTAGTGTAGATTCATCAATATTTAACTTGATGAATCAAATGGAGGGAGGCCTAGTAAATTTTGGTGACAATGCCAAGGGAATGATATTTGGAGTTGGAACTTTTGGAGAAATAATACTATCTTAATAAAAAAAATTTACTTTATGTGAATGGACTAAAGAAAAACCTTATTTATATCTCTCAACTCTGTAATGAAGATTTCTATATTGATTTTTCTAACTATTATTCCCCTATCTTTAAAGATAAATTGCTTAATATTAGTTCACCTAGAATTGATAATATTTATACCTTGTATTTTATTCAACATGTAAACAAATGGTGATTTATCTAAATGCTATAAAAATCAGTCATTGTTTTGGAATATAGGACTTAGATACTATAATATTTATTCCTTACAAAAATTATCGAAGAAAAATTTAGCTTCAGGTTTACCTAGTTTTAGGTTTTAAAATGATAGATTCTATGATGAATGATAAATTATAAGACTACACAAATGATATTTCAAATCTATTAAAAAAATTCCTACATATAAACCATTATAACTTATTCATATGGATTTTATAAAGTATCTATAATATAATGATTGGCTAGTAATATATATGTCTATGTTTTAGCTGGTTATTTTTCTGGACATACATGGATTAGATTTCAAAAACTCAAAACTGAATTAATCACTATTTAAGTTTTATTTTGTAATGTTTCTCAAAATGAAAAAAGGTTTTAAAATAATTTCATTAAGAAATGATCATGGTAAAGAATATGAGAATTATGAGTTTAATTATTTTTTCTCAAATCCTGGTATTGAACACAACTTCTCTACACCAATATCACATTATCAAAATATAATTGTTGTAATGAGAAATTGAACTATTCCTCAAATGACAGGGAATATGATGAATGAATACAGTATTCCTACCTATTTTTTGGTAGAAGCTTTAACCATAGCCTACTAAATCGTGAACAGATTTTATATAATTCTTATTTTCAAAAGGACATCCCTTGAACATTTAGAATAATAGAAAAATAAAATTAAATTCCTTTATTGTTTTTGTATTTTGGGTTTATATCTTTAATGTTTTGGAGAAAAATTGAATGTTTGGTCCAAAGGATAATGAAATAATATTTTTGGGATATTTTTATTCCTAGAAAACTAATAGTGTGATTAATAAAAAGTCAAGAATTGTTGATGAATCATTTCATGTGATGTTTGATGAAACTAGACCTTTTATTAAAGAGAATGATAAAAAAGATGATGTTACTGGGTCATTTGACTCATAAAATATTAAAGCCCTAAATATGATTTTATAAATGATATTAATAAAATTTATTCCAGTTACGAAGAATATGAAATGGAAGAACCTCTATGTTTCATTCCAAGATAGTATAGAACATTAAATAACCATCCTTGAGAAACTATAATAGGATACATAGACACTGGAATTAAAACATTAATAAATATAGGAAACCTAGAAGAATATTCTTCCTTTTTATCATAGTTTGAACCTAAGTCAATAGAAGAAGCCTTATAAGATGAGAGTTGGATGCTTCTAATTCAAGAGGAACTAAACCAGTTTAAAAGAGATGATGTTTTCAATCTAGTAGATAGACCAACCAATTATCCAACAATATTTACTAAGTATGTATTTAGAAATAAATAGGATGATCAAAGGATCATAACCTGAAATAAATCCTTATTAGTAGCTAAAGGATATAATAACGAATAAGGTGTAGATTATGATGAATCCTTTGATCATGTTGCTAGATTAGATTCCATTAGAATCATTTTTTCTTATGTATATCATATAAATTTTAAACAATATTATATGGACGTTAAATTTTTCATTCTAAATGGTTATTTTATGGAATATTGTTTTGTTAAACAACCTCCTGGTTGTGAAAATCCTCAAAAACCAAATTCTAATTTTAAACTTATTAAAACTCTCTATAGACTAAAACAAGCAAATGGAGCTTGGAATGAATGATTTAATTCTTTTCTTTTGAAAATTTTATTTTCTATTGGATTGACATATCCAACCATTTTTAATAAAAATATTTGTTCAAATATTCTATTATTACAAATTTATATTGATGTTGTATTATTTTGACTAATAAATATCTTTGTAATGATTTCACAATACTAATGAAACAAAAAATTTAAATAAGTACAAAGGGAGAACTGAATTACATTATAGAATTTCATATTTATCCAATATATTATCTAAATGTTTTAAATAAATGTTAATATACTATGGATTTATTTAAAATGATTATACTTGAAAACAATAGGATATATACAACTCATATGTTTACTAACATAAAAAATTATTTCGATGAAACTAGAAAAATAGTGGGAAACAATATATATAAAGGTATCATTGGATGTTATTTATATATATTACTGATAGCTGATGTTTTATGTATGTTTATGTGATATATTTTAATCAAATCAAAATGAGTCTCATCATACTGGTGTTAAAAGAATTTTTAGATATTAAAAGGAAATATTTTTCAATCTCTTCTTTACCCCAAAACTTATGATGTTATTTTAATATTATATTTATATGCTCACATGGAAGGATTAATATTAGATAGAAAAAACTAACATAGCAACCTTTATCTTTTTAAGAAAATATTTTGTGTCATGGTCTAGTAAGAAACAACTCACAATATCCCTATTGACCACTGAGCCAGAATTTGTGTTTGCTGGCAGTTGGTGTGCACAATTATTGTTGATGAAAAACACTCAATTGGATGTTTCATTAAATTAAAATCGTATAACTATTTTAGTTGATCATACTAGTTCTATAAATACTTTAAAAAAATCTTATAATTCATTTTATGAAAATGCACATTGATATAAGGAATATCTTTCTAAGAGATCATGTCCATAAAAAGGATTTATCTATAGAAATTGTTAATAATGATATCAATTAGCTGATATTTTTACTAAACCTATTCCCATTGTACGTTTTGAATTTATCAAGGGAAGTGAATAATATTTAATATTAAATAAATTTTTTTAAATTAATTTCATTCTCTTTTTTGTATATTCTTTGTAAATATTTAATTAGTTATTTTTGGTTACGTTTAAAATTTTTTTTAAAAATAATTTCATTTCGATTTATTTTTATTAATATTTTAAAATTAAAATAACAATTAGTACATTATCAATCAGCAATAGAAAACTATTCACCTTCTCCTACATGTCATTTCGGTTTACTTAGCTTCTCTTGATTCTAGTTTACCAAAACACTAAACCTCCAACCCCTTCAATCTCAAAACCTTTAAATATGGAAAAATCAAGAAGATCTGATGATGTTCAATAATATTCCTCAACTTATTTATATAGGTTTCATCACATATTTCTCTAAGGTAAGTTAATCAATCTCGATTATTTAGATTCAACAAATCATTCAATCAAGGAATCTATAAGATTTAATGTATAATTTATGCCTTTGGAGATGCAAACACGCTTGTTATATGAGAAATTTATATAAAATAATTATGTATGAATGAAGTGTTCATTTTTAATTTCGATGAAAACATTCTTATCTACAAGATCATTTAGATTTTATTTTTACTTTATTCTATAGATATGGCTAAACTGTTTCATTTTACCCTTGAGGAAGTTTTTCATTTTAATTTGAGGAATATATGTTATGGAAAATATTTTTGGGGGAAAATATTTTTTCATTCTTTAGAAAGATAATTATAAATGTGTTAATGATTAAAATATTAATCATAATCACCGATTTTTAATTAAATTAATTCAATATCGAATATTACCATGGACTGTTGAGCTAGAGAATGTTTTTTATGCTGACATGTATATCTTGTATTTTTAGCCACATTATTTTCAATTTATATAGGTTTATCCTATGAAATTTAAACCATTACTTCTATAAGGATTCCAAGATGGTGTTTAATCCATGTGGAATGATAATTTCCTTTTTTGTTGCAATAAACAAGAAAAATTGTAAATATGTTTCTTGGTATAACATTTCATCAAAAAAAACTTTTTTAAAAATAAAATTCCTATAAAAATGTTTTGTTTTGTTGGTATAAATTCTTGGAACCGTCATCTGCATGTTGTAATGGAATAAAATAGAGGATGTTGAAAGTGGATTAGTGGAGGAGAGGATGATTTTATCTACTAATTTTATCAGATATAGTCAAGATGATGAAGATGAATCTAGGCCAGAAGAAACTCTTTTTCAAAGAAGAAGAATTTCATTCTACATTCCAGATACTGGGGATAAAGCTATTTTGGAATCATAGTGTTATTCTCCATTTGTTGAGAATGATGAGAAGTAGGCTCAAAGTCAATAACATCAAAAGTAAGATATGATCCATAAAATATTTCTCTCATTATTCATGATCTTGATATTGTGGGAGGAACAATCTAAGAGATAGATTTGAAGGAAATAAAGATAAATTTTTTTATTTTATAGGAGTTACCCAAGAAAGGGATCATTCTCTAGAGTGTTATGACACTCATGCTGATTCTTTTATAAGAATGATGAATTTGTTGGAAAATCAAAAAATTTCCCTATGAAAAGAAGTGGATGTTGATAAAAAGAAGTCTAATAATCTACAAATACCTACATTCCCATGTTCTATATTTGGATCTCATAAGCTCCATATAAGAAAATTCAAAGAAAATTTTATTTTTATTGGAAACCTTCATGAGTTTATGTGCGAAATTTATAAGGAATTCTATTTTTTTAATGATGAATCTTATAAGAATTATAATGTTGAAGGGTTGAAGTAAATGATAGGGTTAAAAATTTAGTCTCATAGGGAAAGAATTCAAGCATCGACCTCCCCCCAAAAAACACCGCCAGATATGATCATATGGTTTGAAGAAATTACCTCAGTTCTGGCCAATTTCAGGGATAGACTGCACACTCTTCAATGTGATAGTACTCCTTTAAGTGTTCTGTTGTACAATTAAAGGCATCTGGTTAGTCAACATACTTGTAATTAATCCTGATTGGGATTTTTTGTTTATTAATTTGAGGATAAGTTTACATCATTCATTTAGTTAGATTAATATGGGAATGATTTTCTGAAGGTTAATTTAGTTGAGAATATAAATATTGGTTATTATTCGAAGATTATACATGAAAAGTGTCCAGAAGACTTCAAAAACCAATTTCTAGAGCATGTTGATAATACTCATTGGAATTAATAGTGTATTTCAAGACATTTTTCATCTTAATTAACCTTATACTAGTGGCGATTATGATCATAGACCCTCATTTTGAAGAAAACGTTCATTGGTTGTGGATTTTATTCTATTTTGAAAACATATTAATTCATTTTAACTTCAATTTAGTTTAATATTATTGTGTTTTTATTTTATTTAAGTTCCATATTTCACTACCAATCTTAAATTTAGTTCTCTTATATTTTTTTTAAAAAACTATTCAATTATAGTTTAGTGCTACATTAATTGATGTTTAATTAATTTATTACTTCAAACCATCTTTTTGATACCACAAAAGGGGGAGAATATCTATTAATGAGGGAGAATATTTATTCCCAAAATGTCATTGGAAAAAATATTTTTTCTTTCAATTTACAAGTATCTATTTTCCTTTATCAAAACAATAATTTAAAATAGAAAAATTTTATATATCTATTTTTTTTGCAAATCAAAATTTTTTCATTAAATTTATTTAGACCATGTTGTTGGTTTGTGATCATAAGAATGGGGGAGATTGTTGGTAATGTATTTTCACAAAATTAATCTGAAATTTATGATGATTATGATGTTCAAAAATACCCTGGTTTATTTTCTAATAATTTTTTCTTGAGTATGTTCTATAGAATTTATACGTAAGATAAAGTAATTTAGTATTATGGAAAATGATCTTAATCCACTATTTACAACCCTAGATTTTGTGAATGGATATATGGTTCATTGTCCCTATGTTACACTGGACTGTCAAAACATGTGTATGGTATCAACCCTACACTACACTAACCAATTTGCGTTCAGATCTGTATCCTTATTGTTCAATGAATCGTCATGTGTATTGATCAGCAACCCTACCTAGAGTTTGAAAATACTATTCATACCCTATGTTCTAGAAATTGAACATATGATTAATCCATCATCTGTTCAATGTCTTATGTTAAAAATATAGAGTTTAGGGATCTTCATCCCTACACAGCATTTGATCCCTACAATACATGAAGAAAGATGTATGGTTAAGGAACCATACAATGGTTATGGATCCCTATGCTATGAAAAGGATCTATGTGCTGCGTAATGGAACCCAACACTATGAAAAGGAACCCTACTCAATGTAGATCAATCCTATCATGTATATTCAATAGTAGAGTTTTGTATTCACTATTTTATCTGAGATATATGGAATGGTCTGAACTGAATATCAGGCTGATTGAACCCTTCTATAAAACTTTTTCAAAGTTCAATATGATTAATTTAACAAATAGTATTCATCATTGCAATTCAATCATATTCTTAAGGGATGTTTCAACTCTCCTAGTTAATTAAAAATTTGAAATCTATGATCTTTTAGGATACATTCTCAGATCTAGAATATCAAAATCAAACCTTCTACTCAAAATATTTTACATGTGTATCATTTAAAAATATGTGATATTAAAGTTACGTGTTTTAATATTTAAATAATTTCTCTTTAATATCGTCTCATAAGTGTGGTGGGAAAAAGTGATCAACTTTAAGGAAGAGAATACAATTTGGAGACATACATGTTATACCACATATTTCTACATGATTACTACTGATTTCATTTTGTTATTATTGAAGATCATGTGAAACTAGGATCACTTTAGAACTATTCCTTCTAAAAAAACATTAATTTCTAAATAAGAATATCCATCTAATGTTAGTTTTTGTTGTTGAAATTGTGAAGAAGAAACCGAATAAAAAAAATAAATCTCTTCTGGTTTTATTGGAGTTTCAACTACTCAAAATCATTTATGGTTGAATATTAGCATCCCCATCTATGCTTTGGATATTCGTTTCCCAACAAAAGAACCATAAGGCTATGTTTTTAGCCTAGTTTGTAAATGTGTTATCTTCTTGCACTCAGTTGGGGATTTATGGTCTTATGATAAGAGGGCCTTGATAGTGAAATTCACCATGATCATAAAGAGAGTGATTAGTGGAGTAGACTAGTGGTAATGTTTTACCCGAACCACTTTAAAAACTTCTGTGCTTTATTTTTGTTCATCCACTACTTATACTAACTACAGAAGTAAAACAATGAATTTCTATATTATTCAGAGAGGGTGTCAAAAGCCAGAATTGTGGAAGATTTTTAAAAAGATAGAATTCACCCCAACTTGTGATAATTTATTTTATTCTATTATAACACCAAATTACTTAAAAATTATTCATTAATTATAACTAAAAATATCATTTTCTTGAGAGAATTTATCTCTCAATCAATCGGTCTATAAATTGTAGAGGAATGTAATGACTGAAAATATTATTTTTGGAATATTTCCTCTCATTATATAATTTTTTCATAATTAGAAATATAGTATTATATAATGAAAATTCACTCAATAATGTAACTAAAAACATTTTATTATATTGTTTTAGACATTTCAAATAGATAATAAATAGAGTAGTACAAATTCAAAGAGTATTAATGGTAAAAATAGAAAATAAGATATGTATAATATGAAAATTTTGATATAATCGATCCCCGTAATGATCTAACTCACTAAAAGCATTATAGAAATTAGAAAATATGTTTATAAAAAATAGTCATTTTTAAAACGAATATATATATATATATATATATAATTTAGATAAAATAAAATTTAATCAATAATTAATAAAATATGAGGTATTTATTAAAGGATAGAGACCCATATAAACATTACATATCTAGCAATTGGAATTGTAATGCGTCTTTTGGAATAGTAATATGATTGTTAGGAATAGTAACCTAGCTATTAGAATAATAATAAAACTTATGTAATTTTAAAATAACATTTATTTATCTTATAAAATTAATGTATCAAAACATTATATCATGATAAAAATAAATAAATGTTTCAAAAATGGAAAAACTAGTGTTTGGATTTTTTTTAATCACACATATTTTATATATAGTTATAATATAAATAAAAAAATTGAAAGATAATTTAGTTTTATAAAATGGTTTATAATGTTATAATCATTTCACTACAGTGGTAATACAATTTTATGATTTGAGAAGTAAATTTTCAAATTGTCAAAAAATTGATCGTACTATTAAAATTTATATTTTTCAATCTAATAAGGATTATTTTTATAATATTTATTAAATTATTTTCATAAAACAGATTTCATTTTTTGGAATTAAAACATTGAGAAATGTTTTGGGTGGGTTTTATTATTATTTTTAAATAGATTATTTTTTCAAATAGTAAAATAATAAAAAATACAGTAGTCTAAATATATGTATAAATGAATAATGAACGATGTAAGTGATAAATATGTTTCAAAATGACATGATATAATTATTATACATTGTTCAAATATTATTCATTATTGAATGTATTGAGTAAAAATAATAATAAAAAGAATAATATATTCAAAGAACCCACCCCCTTATAAATACCAGCCACCACCCCTTTTTCTCACACATTATAAGCATTGAAAATGTCTCAATATCTAACCATTTCAATCCCCATCCATACACCGCATGTAAAAATAGTTTTATTATAATAAAAATACAATTAAAAGTATCATTAAGGGGATTCATATGAGCTGACATCCAAAGGAGAAGGTAGTAATGTCAAACGATATCTTCAATATTTCTTTCTCGTTATCATTTCGATAAATGATGACCAACCAGACATAATGACTTTAGTTTCATTAATTGACAATAATTTTATTATGTTAATGTACTATACAGTATCCAAAATATTCTCATTTCATTCTATAATAAAAAATATTTTTAATATTATGGTGGATTCACCACATGCTTGATTAACAAACATCATTTTGTATCAGCCATTTTCATGCATATTTTTAAAGATTATATAATGGTTAAATATTATTATAATAAATATATCATTCCATATAAAATGTTCTAAAATATATTGTCTATAATTTAATTAAATAAAATGATTCATGTTCATGATGGTTGGTAAAATTCCTTAAATGAACTAACCATATAAAAATTACTTTTATATTAAATGAATCACCCCAAATTTTAAACACAAACTTATTTTTTAGCCCATTTCAACATCCTGGAACAAATTAATTTTATTTCATTTCACATCATTATTTTTAGTCGCATTTCAAAAAAACATAAATGATTTTCAAAAAAAATAAAGATGATCTAGAATCATGAAATGAATGACCATGGGACAATTGAAATAGAAACCATATCTTAATTAAATGACCCTAAAGTAAAATAAAGTCTTTATGAAAATAAAATGTACAGGAATAAGTTTTTAATATATATATATATATATATACCTGTAATATAGTTTTATTATTCATAAAATTAATTTAATTTATATAGTGAATCCATACCCGAGTTGAGGGAACTTCTAAACCACCATACTTTATTTTGGATCGTGCCTTTTATGAATAAAACTCTCTTTATGATGCTGTTATTATATTATATTGATTTACTATTATATATATCTATATGACCCTCCACAATAAAAAAGATTTATAACCTTTATTTTATTGTGATATACACATCATAATGCTTTTCCTCTCAATTTAATGTGTAAGGCATATCTAACTAAATGGGGAATCGTTGTTTCATACTTTATTTCATGAATAAACACCTAAAATGATTAAAATCGTCCATGGTTTCTAAAATTACTAAAAAATATTTAAAAACAAGATATTTAGTTTCTTAATTTATGGAAAATAATATACTCTTTCCTCACTTTAGAGAATAATTAAAATTTTCCCCAAAAACCTATTTAAGGATTACATTTCCCATGTAACATTGAAATGGCTCATCATTTTGGATCTTGTATTATTATTAATTATTATTATTATTATTATTATGAGTAATTGTGTATATAATTATAAATAATTTTTTTTCATTGTTTCAAAATTATTGAAAATGATTAGAAAATGTTCCCTAAATGATATGAACCAATATAAGTAAAACTTATTCCCTCATATGTGGGTAATTACATAAAAATAGTCAACATAATTTAATGTAATACACACCATGGAGTTAGTACATTGATTAAAAGTGAAAAAGGGGTAGTTTAAATTAATAAAGAACAATTAAATCATTATAAATATAAAATATCATGGATCATATTCAACCTTGGGTATCACTAGTAGACAAAAAAACAAAAAATGAGGAGGAGAACCATGGTAGCTGAAAGCATTAAAAATATAATTCATGAACTATTGGTTAAGATGTGAAAGTGGATAGAAAGAATTATTTAGTATGTCTATATATAGTAATGAAATATGGTCATTAATATTATGGTCATTGAAAATAGGTTAATTAAAATTATGTACATTGGTCATATATTTTATAGGTAAAATGATGTTGGGTAATGTTATGTGGTAAATTTTAAATAATATAACTCGCAATGAAATAAAAATATGATATTAAAATATGATATATATATATATATACATATATTGATGTGTTATGTATAAATATTATTATTTTTAAAATATTTTATATTGTATATATAAGTTTCAAATAAATATTTCAATTCCAAAGGAGTAGTAAAAAAGTAAAATTTTGAATGAAAATAACTAATTAATGATATTTGTCAAAGATTGTTTAGTATAAAATTAATATATTTTTTCCAAGAAATATTTTATTAAGTATTTAATATTTTTTATAATAGAATAAATTAGAACTATTGAATAGTATTAGGTATTAATTATTATATAAACATAATTTAAATTGGAAAGTGATATAAAATAGAATTAAGAACACATAGTTCATAAAGAACTATTTTCAAAAAAATTATTTACTTATAGTTTATGAATTTTTTATCAAGATAAATTTATCCATTAATAATTTTTAATTTCATAAAATAAATATATTTTTTGAATTAATTATTTCAATATTAGACTAATATGAATTTTTGGGTCTTTTTTTAACTAATAAATGTTTATATTAATAGTAAAAATATTATATTTTTCTAAACACTATAAAAATAATAATACAAGTGTAACACCTGAGACTTTTATGTTATATAAATCACCAAAGGAATATTTTTCTACACACAACACTTGCTTGGCTTTCTTTACACGAAATCGCAAGCTTCCTCGATAGCTTGCGTCGTACGCAATACCGAGTTTCACTAAACAACGATATACTATTAAAATATTATTAAAACTAGCCGTTATGAATAGTAATAAACACTTTTTGAAATTTTATAAATTTTATTTTTCAAAATGGACTTAATTTTGGGATTCGGAATATCAAAATTATCCTAGGGTGAAATTTTGGTATTTTTCTGAAAACTTTCAATTTTTGATGAATAGTGAAACCACTACGTGGTAGTTAAAAAAACTGAATTTTTCATTAAACTTAATCTTACCGCTTCTGTGAGTGGAATTTCGAAAATCCGAGAGACGAAGTTAATATCAAGGACTAGCATTTGGTTCAATGAGATGAAAATAGTTTTTGGTGAATAGTAACTTTTTACCTTTTTTTACCACGGTTAAAAGTAAATAGGGTAATTAAGGGTAAAAATATTATTATTATTACCCTAACACATGTCCTAATTCTATTGTACAAGTGTAATTCGACCAAAAACAAACTTAGGGAATACAATATGACCATTTAGGCCCACATGGATTAGATTAGGACATTTATTATTAATTTATTTAAAGAAGGGTTAAAATAGTTAAAATCAATGTTTAACAACTAAATCATTTTTAATATGGGTTTATACATGAGATAAATTCGACTATAAATATTCATTATAAAGCTAAAAAGATTTCCTACATAATTATATTTTTAGACATTAAATAATTTAATTTATTTTTGACACAACGATGATGCAGTAATTATCTTATTAATGAAATATTGACATAACTGATGTTATAAATACCCAAATAAATATAATTTGAGACTTTTTATGAATTCCACTAATTTTCTCGGTTAATATGACATGTTAGTATTTATTTAATTAACATTTTTAGAACTTATCATTCTGTTATGAGTTTCACAAAAATCAATTACTAAATAGTGTCAAAATTGACATAAAATAGTTTTTAAAACAAATATTATATTATTAATTGTTATTTTATTCTTAAAAATATAAGGTTAGGCCAAAGGACATAGATAAGGTTATATATATTAATAATAAACAACTTGGGGTTCGTTTGGCTTTATATAGTAAGTTTATTAATATTATAGTATAAGAACACAAGAAGACACGGTAAAAGTAAAATTATTTAACTTAATGTTAAATCTAAATGATAAGGTCAAAATAGGAACCTAAACTTGTTTAATTCTATTGGATGAAAGGATTTCGACCCATACCCACCTTAGCCTCGAAATAAATCAATTTGGAGCTATTTAAAACCGAACTTTACTTTATAATGAAATAATATTGTTAGGTATTCCAAAGGTGCCCCTCTCCTCCCTTATAAAAGGGCACCTCCTCCCCCTCTTCCTCACACCACATTGAGCCTTCATGCTCGTCCAACCCCTGCCACTTTCTCTTCTAAACTTCCCTAGAGACATCCTAGAGGTCCTGATCTTCTTCAAAGACCAATTGTTGTTCCCTAAAAGAAGGTCTCAAAGAAGCACTTCGAAGAAGAGGTAATGTCTGTTACTGATTATTTCATCTTTATTTCTTCTTCCACTTCTTCTTATTTAGTTGTTTCATTATGAAGTTATAACATCCTTATCACTCATATACTGATATTTTATTATAACTATGAAACAACCCTATTTCACCATCTATCCATCCTACGGAAAAAGAAATCACCGCGCGTGCATACGTACGGAATACCGTCTCCACGTCGTGCTGTAATCTATTTTCCACCACCACCTCACATGGATGGGTATAATGGTGTAAATAATAACTATATATGAATATTATAAAGTGATACTAATTCTAAATAGTATACATACTCTCCAATACAATTCCATGATCATAAGAACGATATCATCACTCCTGCGTACGTACGGAATACCGTCTTCACGATGTGACGTGACTCGTTCTACATGATCTTTATTTCATAATGATTATATAAATGAATTGAATGAATTAATATGATATATATTACACTAATACCATTCTGTAAATGAGGTTTCTATAACCTAAAGATAAGAATAGGAATTTATTCGACAAAACACGCATAAGAACAAAAAGTTATAAACACCCAAATAACAAGTAGAAATGAAATGTTACTACTATGAAGCTAAGAATATGACCATATATGATATCATAAATATAATTATGATTCTAGAATAAGTCAATAAAATTATTTAAATCATTATAAAGGAGGTTTGGACACGTACAAAGCATATCGGACCGAAGGTAAGGGAAATATCACAATCTCATTTTTATCCGAGATTGTTTATACTTTAGTATTTACTGGGGTTTATTTTATCATCCAAATCCATGTTTCATAAATATTTAATATTATTTCCATCCACCTACAATTGTTTAAATCCAATTTTACCCTTCAATGAGTTTTTAGTAATGGATATGAAAGGAATCTTTGGTCGTTTTTCGTACAAGGTACTTTTTGACTTTTCCAAAAAAAAGTACGAAGAATGTTTTTTTAACTTATATGGAATGAATAGATTTTTAAAACATTATTTCCAAGAAGATTCCATTACATGTTTTCAAGTTTTTTTTAATCAACTTCTTTTAGTTTAAAATTGTATGACATGTTAAAGAAAGTAAAATGTTTTTGAAGTAGAAAGGATATTTTCCTCAAGAATGGAGTTCAAGTGCTTTATCAAAATTATTTTCCATCTAAGATAATATAGGGTTCTGTTTCTATCCCTATTATTAAATTGATTTGATTATGTTGTGATGGAATTATTTTTATGAATTCCTATATCTTATATGAATTGTTTTATGATGTCACGATGTTTATGATTCCCATTTTTATTACATGGGTTATGCAATGATGTATGGTTTTCTAATTTTGTGGCACACATAAGAATGGTATCATTATGAGATGGGTGGGACCTATATCTCCCTCCAATTCATTGGGTAAAGATTTTATATCTCATGAGATAGACATGGCTGGAATGGTAGGTTATACCGGTTCAGTGAAACTGGACTGAAACGAGGGTGACTCGGTTTAGAAATGGACTTTGACCACTAAGATAGTCTTGGCAATGAGTCTTGAGTAACAAGAAATGATTCTCTATGATTATGTGTGTATGACACAAATTTTCATGTTTAAAGTAATGATTATTGGGATTACATTTCACTTCCATGATTTATCCCATGTTATGATATTATGATCTCTTTTGCAGGTTAAGATTTCCAAAAGTTATGTTCTTATGTATATGATGTGATTGATATATCTTTTGTTTACCCTTACTGAGAATTTAAGCTCACCCTTTTGTATGTTTTATTTCCCCAGGTCATGAAGAAGGTTATTAAGTAGGATATTCCAAAAATGGACTCTCGATATGATGAAATGAATGGGAGGTAATGTGGATGCTTTATGAACTTGTTGTTTATGTTTCCCAGTTTCTAAAGACTCTGTACCTATACGGTCCTTTCTTGGTTTTGTTATATGTTTTAATAAGTGTGCTTCAATTCTAAAGTAATAACAATGTATGTAATGTATGGGTTGTTATAGTTGGTATCAAAGGAAAGGTATAGTCAACCTTTGGAAACTAGGATGTGAACGCCTTAGTAAGAACCCTAAGGATAAGTCTAAGTATAGAACACAATCTTAGTGTTTTAGAAATGGTCATGAATAAACTAGGATAAGACCTTAAGTGTGAAATTTTCTTCTTTATTATATGGTTTTCCTATTATAATTAGTGTTTCTCACACTATTCTTCTTGGTTTTAGTCAATGGCTGGAAGCCGAAGGAACCATGTTAATGCAGAAAGTGATGGGTAATGCAATGACTGTCCCGCTGAGAAACCAAATGTTATGGGAGCTGGAATGCAAAATCTTGTAGCCATGCTCACACAACATTCTCATGCTATGAATCATTCAAGACTTCCAAACGAGCAAAGGAAGAAGCAACATTATGTTGAATCCTTCATGAGACAACGCCCACCTTCATTCAGTGGGTCTACTGATCCATTAGTTGCTGAACAATGGATTAGTAATACTGAAAAGATATTTTCAGTTCATTATTGTTCTGAGCATGATAAAGTCATCTTAGCAGTGTATCAATTGGAGGGTGATGCTGATCAATGGTGGAATCTTATTAAGAATACGAGGCAAAGGGATGAAATTGAGTCAATGGAATGGGATCAGTTCAAGAACCTATTTTTCAATAAGTACTTCCCTAGTATTCTCCGAACAAAGATGGAGAAAGAGTTTCTTGAACTGAAGCAAAAGGATGATGAATCTGTTGGTACCTATGCAGCAAATTTTAAAATACTTTCAAGGTATGCATCTAGTATTATTATCCAACCTGAATGTAAGATCCATCGATTGTTTAGTGGCTTAAAACCAAGTCTTAGAAGGGCCTTAGCCATAAGGGACTTCAATAGCTATGAGGAAATCATTCGATGTTCTCTCAAAGTTGAGATGGAGATTGGAGTAACCCATCAGTCATATGGGTCTGATAAGAAGAGGAAAATGGAATTCAAAGGAAAATCTAAAGAGCACACTAAAAAGAAGATGAGCTTTCTCTTATGCTCAATGGGTGGAAAGAAATATGGAGGGAGTTGTCTTAAAGGGACAAGTAAATGTTTCAAATGTGGAAAGGAAGGTCATCGGGCATTTGAATGTCGTGATGATTGGAAGAAGATGTCTAATGATGCAAACAAAGGAAGGGATACACAGAATGAACCTACTACACATAAATGTTTCAAGTGCAAGGAGATGGGACATTATGCCAATAAATGCCCTAATCCAAGGGTTGATGATGATGGTCGACGTCAAAAAACTCTTAAGGCTAAAGACAATGGAAAGTCACATGCAATTTCTATATGTGATGTGGAGTATGATAAAGATGTGGTGAAAGGTACACTTACCATCCACTCTAAAGTAGAAAATGATTTATTTGATTATGGATCCACCCACTCTTTTATATCTGAAGAATTTTCTAAGGGTATAATCATATTACCTCACCAATTAGATGTTGATTAAGCTGTGACAACACCTAATGGCACAATAGTCACATCAAATGTTTATAATTCTTCTCCGATTGATGTTTGTGGGAAAGTGCTTCCTGAAAATCTTGTGATCCTTCCTATAGTGGAATTTGATGTGATTCTTGGCGTGGATTGGATTTATCTACATGGAGCTCATATCAATTTCCAAAGAAGGGAAGTCACATTTCATATTCCAGATCAATCTATGATCATCTATCGATGAAAGGATGGACATAACCTTCCAGTGGAAATTTCATCCATTTTATGGGTATTGATTCCACTAAATGAAGGTTATTTATCTCAAATGGTTGTTGAGAAACTCACGATTAAGAATATTCCCATTTTATGGGAGTTTGATGATGTCTTTCCAGAGGAATTACCAGGTCTTCCACCAAATCGTGAAGTTGAGTTTTCAATAGAACTCATACCGGGTGCTTTGCCTATTTCAAAGACACCTTATAGAATGGCCCCAATTGAGTTTCAGGAATTGAAGAAGCAACTCCAAGAGAATCTAGATAAGGGGTTCATACGCCCTAGTGCGTCACCTTGGGGAGCACCTATTCTGTTTGTTAAGAAGAAAGAAGGATCAATGAGACTCTGCATTGATTATAGAGAACTTAACAAGATCACTGTCAAGAACAAATATCCTATCCCACGTATTGATGACCTATTTGACCAACTACGCGGAGCTCAATACTTTTCCAAGATTGATCTTCGTTCAGGGTATCATCAATTAAGAGTCAAAAGGCAGGATATACCAAAGACGGCTTTCCATACAAGGTATGGACACTATGAATTTATAGTGATGCCATTTGGTCATTCTAATGCCCCTGCTATTTTCATGGATCTAATGAATAGAGTCTTTAGATACTATCTTGATCAGTTTGTGGTAGTCCTTATAGATGATATTCTTGTCTATTCAAAGAGCAATGAAGAACATGAAGATCACTTGAGAATTATATTGAAGACCCTGAGAAAGGATAAGCTTTATGCCAAATTTACCAAGTGTGAATTTTGGCTTCAAAAAGTTGAATTTTTGGGTCACATAATATCAAAAGAGGGGATATCTGTGGATCCAGCAAAAACAGAGGTTATCAAAAAATGGTCGAGACCAACAACAGTAACCGAGATCCAAAGTTTTCTTGGTTTGGCTAGATATTATCGACGTTTTGTGAAAGTTTTTTCATGATTATCTAATCCACGCACCAAGTTGACTCGGAAAGGAGTTATGTTTGTTTGGATGGAGGAATGTGAAGAGAATTTCAAGGAGTTAAAAAGAAGGTTATCCAGTGCACTTGTGCTCACACTGCCTTGTAGTGGAGAAAGGTTTGTGATCTTCCGTGATGCATCCAATAAGGGATTGGGGTGTGTTCTTATGCAAAATGATATGGTGATAGCTTATGCCTCATGATAGTTGAAAATACATGAGAAAAATTACCCAACTCATGATTTGGAGTTAGCTGCGGTAATCTTTGCATTAAAGATTTGCAGTCATTACCTTTATGGTGAAAGGTGTGATATTTATACTGATCATAAAATTTTAAAGTATATTTTCACACAAAAGGAGTTGAATATGCACCAAATAATATGGTTGGAGCTGATTAAGGATTATGACTGCTCAATTCATTACCACCCTGGGAAAGCAAACAAGGTGGAAGATGCATTAAGTCGATAAGACCATGCTAGTTTATCCATGATGAGGATCACAAAAGATCCAATATTTATGGATTTACAAAGGATGGATCTTGGAATTATAATGAAAGGGGAAAATCTTATATTTCTCAAATGAATTTTCAACCATCTATACATGTGAAGATTAAAGAGGCACAGAAAGAAGATGTCGAGTTACAAAAGAAGGTAAGAAATGTTCCTGAATTCAACCTTGATTGTGATGGGATAATAATGTTCAGGAATCGGATTTGTGTTCCTCCCATCATCTAATTAAAGAAGTAGCTGCTGGATGAGGCTCATAGTTCTTCATTCTCTATTCATCCTGGAAGCAGGAAGATGTATAGGGACCCAAAAGAGTACTTCTGGTGGGATGGCATGAAAAGAGATGTTGCTGAATATGTCTCTCGATGCTTGTTTTGTTAACAAGTTAAAGCTGAGAGACAGAAGTCTAAGGGGATGTTACAACCATTACCCATACCCGAATGGAAATGGGAAAACATCACTATGGACTTTGTCACAGGACTTCCTAAAACATCCAAAGGCAATAATGCTATCTGGGTCATAGTTGATCGTCTTACAAAATCCGCACACTTCATTGCTATTAGAGAGGATTTCTCTCTAGCTTAGCTTGCCATGATATATGTAAAGGAAGTGGTAAGATTGAATGGAGTAACACTTTCTATTATATCTGATCGGGATCCGAGGTTTTCCTCAATGATCTGGCGAAGTCTTCAGCATACTCTGCATACAGAGTTGAGTTTCAGCACTGCTTATCATCCTCAGATAGACGGTCAGTCTAAGAGAACAATTCAAACTCTAGAATATATGTTGAGAGCTTGATCTATGGATTTCAAAGGTGGTTGGGATCAACACCTACCATTGGTGGAATTTTCTTATAATAATAGCTTTCACTCCAGTATTCAGATGGCTCCTTATGAAGCTCTCTATGGAAAGAAATGCAGGACTCCAACTTGCTGGGATGAAGTTGGGGAAAAAAAGATATTAGGACCAGATCTCGTTGATGAAATGGCAGAAAAGGTCAGATCTATTCAACAACACATAAGAGCATCTCAGAGTCGACAGAAAAGTTATGCTGAAAACCGATGAAAAGACCTTGAGTTTGAACTGGGTGATAAAGTGTTCTTACGAATATCTCCCTGGAAGAGGGTTATGAGATTTGGAAAGAAGGGGAAGTTGAGACCTAGATATATCGGTCCATTCGAAATACTGGATCATGTTGGGAAGGTAGCTTACCGATTGGTGCTTCCACTGAATCTCTCTCAAGTTCACGATGTGTTCCATGTATCTCTCCTAAGAAAGTACATACACGATCCTTCACATGTACTCAGCTCAGATGTTGTACCGCTGGAGCAAGATCTTTCTTATGAAGAAAAACTGAAAGAGATTCGGGATCGTAGCGAAAAAGTACTACGAAACAAGACCACTCGATTGGTGAAATTTTTATGGAGGAACCACCAATTAGAAGAATCTATATGGGAGCTTGAGGATATGATGAGGGAGAGGTATTCTCACCTGTTTGATACAAAGTGAACGAATTTCGAGGGTGAAATTCATTTTAAGGGGGGTAGAATGTAACACCCAAGACTTTTATGTTATATAAATCATCAAAGGAATCTTTTTCTACACACAACACTTTCTTGGCTTGCTTTACACGAAATTGCGAGCTTCCTCGATAGCTTGTGTCGTACGCAATACCGAGTTTCACTAAACAACGATATACTATTAAAATATTATTAAAACTAGCTGTTATGAATAGTAATAACCACTTTTTGAAATTTTATAAATTTTATTTTTCAAAATGGGCTTCTTTTTTGGATTCAGAATATCGAAATTAGCCTAGGGTGAAATTTTGGTATTTTTCTGAAAACTTTCAATTTTTGATGAATAGTGAAACCACTAAGTGTTAGTTAAAAAAACTGAATTTATCATAAAATTTAATTTTACCGCTTCTGTGAGTGGAATTTCGAAAATCCGAGAGACATGGTAAATATCAAGGACTAAAATGTGGTTCAATGAGATGAAAATAGTTTTTGGTGAATAGTAACTTTTTACCTTTTTTTACCACGGTTAAAAGTAAATAGGGTAATTAAGGGTAAAAATGATATTATTATTACCCTAAAACATTTCATAATTCTATTTGACAAGTGTAATTCGACAAAAAACAAACTTAGGAATAAAATATGACCATTTATGCCAACTTGGATTAGATTAGGACATTTATTATTAATTTATTTATCGAAGGGTTAAAATAGTTTAAATCAATGTTTAATAACTAAATAATTTTTAATATGGGGTTATACATAAGATAAATTCGACTAAAAATATTCATTAGAAAGATAAAAAGATTTCCTACATAATGATATTTTTAGACATTAAAAAATTTAATTTGTTTATGACACAACGTTGATGCAGTAATTATCTTATTAATGAAATATTTACATAATTGATGTTATAAATATCCAAATAAATATAATTTGAGACTTTTTATGAATTACACTAATTTTATAGGTCAACATGACATGTTATTATTGATTTAATTAATGTTTTTCGAACTTATCATTCTGTTATGATTTTTACCAAAATCAATTACTAAATAGTGTCAAAATTGACATAAAATAATTTTTAAAATAAATATTATATTATTAATTATAATTTTATTCTTAAAAATCTACGGTTCGGCCAAATAACTTAGATAAGGTTATATATATTAATAATAGACAAATTGGGGTTCGTTTGGCTTGATATAGTAAGTTTATTAATCTTATAGTATAAGAACACAAGAAGACACGGTAAAAGTAAAATTATTTAACTTAATGTTAAATCTAAATGATAAGCTTAAAATAGGAACATAAACATGTCTAAATTCTATTTTATGAGAGGATTTAGACCCATCCCCACCTTATCCTCAAAAGAAATCAAATTGGAGCTATTTAAAACCGAACTTGACTTTATAATAATATAATATTTTTTGTTATTCCAAAGGTGCCCCTCTCCTCCCTTATAAAAGGGCACCTCCTCCCCCTCTTCCTCACACCACATTGATCCTTCATGCTTGGCCGACCCCTACCACTTTCTCCACTCCACTTCCCTAGAGACATCCTAGAGGTCTTGATCTTCTTCAAAGGGCAATTTTTGTGCCCTAAAAGAAGGCCTCAAAGAACCACTTCAAAGAATAGGTAATGTCTGTTACTGATTCTTTCATATTTATTTCTTCATCCACTTCTTCTTCTTTAGTTGTTTCATTATGAAGTAATAACATCAGTATCATTCATATACTGATATGTTATTATATGTATGAAACAACCCTATTTCACCATCTATCCATCCTACAGAAAAAGAAATCACCGCGCGTGCGTACGTACGGAATACCGTCTCTACGCCGTGGTGTAATCTATTTTCCACCACCACCTCACTTGGATGGGTATAATGGTGTAAATAATGACTATATATGACTATTATAAAGTGTTACTGATTCTGAAATAGTATACATACACTCCAATACAATTCCCTGATCATAGGAACGATATCATCACTCGTGCGTACGTACGGAATATCGTCTCCACGATGTGATGTGACTCGTTCTACATGATCTTCATTTCATAATGATTATATAAATGAATTGAATGAATGAATATGATATATATTACACTAATACCATTCTGGAAATGAGGTTTCTGTATCCTTAAAAGAAGAATAGGAATTTATTCGACAAAACATGCATAAGAACAAAAAGTTATAAACACTCGAATAACAAGTAGCAATGAAATATTACTACTAAGAAGCTAATAATTTGACCATATATGATATTATAAAAATAAGTATGATTCTAGAATAATTCAATAACATTATTTAAATCATTATACAGGAGGTTCGGACATGTACAAAGCATATCGGACCGAAGGTAAGGGAAATATCAAAATCTCATTTTTATCCGAGATTGTTTATACTTTAGTATTTACTGGGGTGTATTTTATCATCCACATCCATGATTCCTAAATATGTAATATTATTTCCATCCACCTAAAATTTCTTATATCCAATTTTACCCTTCTATGAGTTTTTAGTAAAGGATATGAAAGGAATCTTTTTGTCGTTTTTCGTACGAGGTACTTTTTGACTTTTCCGACAAAAGTACGAAGAATGTTTTTTTTAACTTATATGGCATGAATGGATTTTTAAAAAATTATTTCCAAGAAGATTACCTTACATGTTTTAAAGTTTATATTTAATCAACTTCTTTTAGTTTAAAATTGTATGACATGTTAAAGAAAGGAAAAAGTTTTTGAAGTAGAAAGGATATTTTCCTCAAGAATGGAGTTCAAGTGCTTTATCAAAAGTATTTTCCAACTAAGATAATATAGGGTTCTGTTTCTATACCTATTATTAAATTGATTTTATTATGTTGTGATGGAATTATTTTTTTGAATTTTTTTATCTTATATGAATTTTTTTATGATGTCACGATATTTAAGATTCTCATTTTTATTACATGGGTTATGCTATGATGTATGGTTTTCTGATTTTGTGGAACACATAACAATGGTATCATTATGAGATGGGTGGGACCTATATCTCCCTCAAATGCATTGGTAAAATATTTTATATCTCATGAGATAGACATGGCTGGAATGGAAGGATATACCGGTTCAGTGAAACAGGACTGAAATGAGGGTGACTCGGTTCAGAAATGGAATTTGTCCACTAAGATAGTCTTGGCAATGAGTCTTGACTAACAAGAAATGATTCTCTATGATTATGTATGTATGCCACAATGTTTCATGTTTTAAGTTATGATTATTGGGATTACATTTCACTTCTATGATTTATCCCAAGTTATAATATTATGATCTCTTTTGCAGGTTAACATTTCCAAAAGTAATGTTCTTTTTTATATGATGTGATTGATATTTCTTTTGTTTACCCTTACTGAGAATTTGAGCTCACCCTTTTGTATGTTTTTTCCCAGGTCAGGAAGAAGGTTATTAAGTAGGATATGCCAAAAAGGGACTCTAGATACGATGAAATAAATGGGAGGCAAAGTAGATTCTTTATGAACCAGTTGTTTATGTTTCCCAGTTTCTAAAGACTCTATACCTATATGGTCCTTTATTGGTTTTGTTATATGATGTAATAAGTGTGCTTCAATTCTGAAGTAATAACAATGTATTTAAAGTATGGGTTGTTATAGTTGGTATCAGAGGAAAGGTATAGTCAACCTTTGGAAACTAGGATGTGAAAGCCTTTGTAAGAACACTAAGGATTAGTCTAAGCATAGAACACAATATTTGTGTTTTAGAAATGGTCATGAATAACCTAGGATAAGACCTTAAGTGTGAAATTTTATTCTTGATTATATGGTTTTCCTATTAAAATTAGTGTTACTCACACTATTCTTCTTGGTTTTAGTCAATGGCTGGAACCCGCAGGAACCGTGTTAATGCAGAATGCGACAGGAAATGCAATGACTGTAACCCTGAGAAACCAAACGTTATGGGAGATGGAATGCAAAATCATGTAGCCATGCTCACACAACATTCTCATGCTATGAATCATACAAGACTTCCAAACGAGCAAAGGAAGAAGCAACATTCTGTTGAATCCTTCATGAGACAGCGTCCACCATCATTCAGCGGGTCTACTGATCCATTAGTTGCTGAACAATGGATTAGTACTACTGAAAAGATATTTTCAGTTCTTCAATGTTCTGAGCATGATAAAGTATTCTTAGCAGTGTATTGTTTGGAGGGTGATGCTGATCCATGGTGGAATCTTATTAAGAATATGAGGCAATGGGATGAAATTGAGTCCACGGAATGTGACGAGTTCAAGAACCTATTTTTCAATATGTACTTCCCTAGTATTCTCCGAACAAAGATGGAGAAAGAGTTTCTTGAACTGAAGCAAAAGGATGATGAATCTGTTGGTACCTATGAAGAAAATTTTACAAGACTTGCAAGGTACGCTTCTAGTATTATTATCCAACCTGAGATTAAGATCGATCGATTCTTTAGTGGCTTAAAACCAAGTCTTCAAAGGGCCTTATCCATAAGGTACTTCAATAGCTACGAGGAAATCGTTCGATGTGCTCTCAAGGTTGAGATGGAGATTGGAGTAACCCATCAGTCATATGGGTTTGATAAGAAGAGGGAAATGGAATTCAAAGGAAAATCTAAAGAGCACACTGAAAAGAAGATGATCTTTCCCTTATGCTAAATGTGTGGAAAGAAACATGGAGGTTGTTGTCTTAAAGGGACAAGTAAATGTTTCAAATGTGGAAAGGAAGGTCATCGGGCATTTGAATGTTGAGATGATGGGAATAAGATTTCTAATGATGCAAACAAAAGAAGGTATACTCAGAATGAACCTACTACACCTCAATGTTTCAAGTGCAAGGAGATGGGACATTATGCCAATAAATTCCCTAATCCAAGGGTTGATGATGATGGTCGACGTCAACAAACTCTTAAGGCTAAAGACACAGGAATGTCACATGCAATTTCTATCAGTGATGTGGACTACGATAACGATGTGGTGAAAGGTACACTTACCATCCACTCTGAAATATAAAATGTTTTATTTGATTCTTGATCCACCCACTCTTTTATTTCTGAAGAATTTTCTAAGGGTATCACTGTATTAACTCAACAATTAGATGTTGAGTTAGCTGTGACAACACCTAACGGCACAACAGTCGCATCAAAAGTTTATAATTCTTCTCCGATTGAAGTTTGTGGGAAAGTACTTCCTGAAAATCTTATGATCCTTACTATAGTGGAATTTGATGTGATTCTTGGCATGGATTGTCTTTCTCTACATGGATCTCATATCAATTACCAAAGAAGGGAAGTCACATTTCATATTCCAGATCAATCTATGGTCGTCTATCGATGCAAGGATGGACATAACCTTCCAGTGGAAATTTCTTCCATTTTATGGGTATTGATTCCACTAAATGAAGGTTATTTATCTCAAATGGTTGGTGAGAAACTCACGATTATGAATATGCCCATTATACGAGAGTTTGATGATGTCTTTCCAGAGTAATTACCAGTTCTTCCACCGAATCATGAAGTTGTGTTTTCAATAGAACTCGTACCGGGTGCTTTTCCTATTTCAAAGACACCTTATAGAATGACCCCAATTGAGTTGCAGGAATTGAATAAACAACTCCAAGAGAATCTAGATAAGGGGTTCATACGCCCTAGTGCGTCACCTTGGGGAGCACCTGTTCTGTTTGTTAAGAGGAAAGATGGATCAATGAGACTCTGCATTGATTATAGAGAACATAACAAGATCACTATCAAGAAAAAATATCCTCTCCCACGTATTGATGACCTATTTGACCAACTATGTGGAGCTCAATACTTTTCCAAGATTGATCTTCGTTCAGGGTATCATCAATTAAGGGTCAAAAGGGACGATATACCAAAGACGGCATTCCGTACAAGGTATGGACACTATGAATTTATAGTGATGCCATTTGGTCGTACAAATGCCCCTGCTATTTTCATGGATCTAATGAATAGAGTCTTTAGAGACTATCTTGATCAGATTGTGGTAGTATTTATAGACGTTATTCTTGTCTATTCAAAGAGAAAGTAAGAACATGAAGATCACTTGAGAATTATATTGAAGACCCTGAGAAAGGATAAGCTTTATGCCAAATTTACCAAGTGTGAATTTTTTCTTCAAAAAGTTGCATTTTTGGGTCACATAATCTCAAAAGAGGGGATATCTATGGATCCAGCAAAAATAGAGGTTATCGAAAGATGGTCGAGACCAACAACAGTAACCGAGATCCGATGTTTTCTTGGTTTGGCTGGATATTATCGACGTTTTGTGAAATATTTATCACGATTATCTAATCCACTCACCAAGTTGACTCGGAAAAGAGTTGACTTTGTTTGGACGGAGGAATGTGAAGAGAATTTCAAGGAGTTAAAAAGAAGGTTATCCAGTGCACCTGTGCTCACACTGCCTTGTAGTGGAGAAAGGATTGTGATCTACAGTGATGAATCAAAGAAGGGATTGGGGTGTGTTCTTATGCAAAATTATATGGTGATAGCTTATGCCTCATGACAGTAGAAAATACATGAGAAAAATTACCCAACTCATGATTTAAAGTTAGCTGTGGTAATCTTTGCATTAAATATTTGGAGGCATTACCTTTATGGTGAAAGGTGTGATATTTATACTGATCATAAAAGTTTAAAGTATATTTTCACACAAAATGAGCTGAATATGCGCCAAAGAAGATGGTTGGAGCTGATTAAGGATTATGACTGCTCAATTCATTACCACCCTGGGAAAGCAAACAAGGTGGCATATGCATTAAGTCGACAAGACCATGATTGTTTATCCATGATGAGGATCAAAAAAGATCCAATATTTATGGATTTACAAAGGATGGATCTTGGAATTATAATGAAAGGGGAATAATTGTATCTTTCTCAAATGAATGTTCAACCATATATACATGTGAAGATTAAAGAGGCACAAAAAGAAGATGTCAAGTTACAAAAGAATGTGAGAAATGTTCCTGAATTCAACCTTGATTGTGATGGGATAATAAAGTTCAGGAATCAGATTTGTGCTCCTCTCATCCCTTAATTAAAAAAGGAGCTGCTGGATGAGGCTCATAGTTCTTCATTCTCTATTCGTCCTTGAAGCACGAAGATGTATAGGGACCTGATAGAGTACTTCTGGTGGGATGGCATGAAAAGAGATGTTGCTGAATATGTCTCTCAATGCTTGGTTTGTCAACAAGTTAAAGCTGATAGACAGAAGTCTAAGGGGATGTTACAACCATTACCCATACCCGAATGGAAATGGGAAAACATCACTATGGACTTTGTCACATGACTTCCTAAAACATCCAAAGGCAATAATGCTATCTGGGTCATAGTTGATTGTCTTACAAAATCTGCACACTTCATTGCTATTAGAGATGATTTCTCTCTGGATTAGCTTGCCAGGATATATGTAAAGGAAGTGGTAAGATTGCATGGAGTACCACTATCTATTATATCTGATCGGGATCCGAGGTTTACCTCAAAGTTCTGGTGAAGTCTTCAGTATACTCTGGATACAGAGTGGATTTTCAGCACTGCTTAACATCCTTAGACATACGGTTAGTTTGAGAGAACAATTCAAACTCTAGAAGATATGTTGAGAGCTTGCTCTATGGATTTAAAAGGTGTTTGGGATCAACACCTACCTTTGGTGGAATTTTCTTATAATAATAGCTTTCACTCCAGTATTCAAATGGCTCCTTATGAAGCTCTCTATGGAAAGAAATGTAGGACTCCAACTTACTGGGATGAAGATGGGGAAAGAAAGCTATTAGGACCTGATCTTGTTGATGAAATGGCAGAAAAGGACTGATCTCTTCAACAACACATAAAAGCATCTCAGAGTCGATAGAAAAGTTATGCTGACAACCGAAGAAAAGACCTAGAGTTTGAAGAGCGTGATAAAGTGTTCTTATGAATATCTCCCTGGAAGAGGGTTATGAGATTTGGAATGAAGGGGATGTTGAGCCCTAGATATATCAGTCCTTTAGAAATACTGGATCGTGTTGGAAAGGTAGCTTACCGATTGGTGCTTCCACCGAATCTCTCTCAAGTTCACGATGTGTTCCATGTATCTCTCCTCAGAAAGTACATACCTGATCCTTCACATGTACTCAGCTCAGAAGTTGTACCGCTAGAGCAAGATCTTTCTTATGAAGAACAACTAATAGGGATTCTGGATCGTAGCGAAAAATTCCAACGAAACAAGACCACTCAATTGGTGAAAGTTTTATGGAGGAAAGTCCAATTAGAAGAAGCTACATGGGAGCTTGAGGATATGATGAGGGAGAGGTATCCTCATCTGTTTGATACAAAGTGACCGAATTCCGAGGGAGAAATTCATTTTAAGGGGGGTAGAATGTAACACCCATGACTTTTATGTTATATAAATCATCAAAGGAATCTTTTTCTACACACAACACTTTCATGGCTTGCTTTACACGAAATCGCGAGCTTTCTCGATAGCTTGCATCGTACGCAATACTGAGTTTCACTAAACAACGATATACTATTAAAATATTATTAAAACTATCCGTTATGAATAGTAATAACCACTTTTTGAAATTTTATAAATTTTATATTTCAAAATGGACTTTATTTTTGGATTCGGAATATCGAAATTAGCCTAGGGTAAAATTTTGGTATTTTTCTGAAAACATTCAATTTTTGATGAATAGTGAAACCACTAAGTGGTAGCTAAAAAAACAGAATTTTTCATAAAACATAATTTTACCACTTCTGTGAGTGGAATTTCGAAAATCCGAGAAACACGGTTAATATCAAGGACTAAAATGTTGTTCAATGAGATGAAAATAATTTTTGGTGAATAGTAACTTTTTACCTTTTTTACCACGGTTAAAAGTAAATAGGGTAATTAAGGGTAAACATTATATGAATATTAACCTAAAACATGTCTTAATTATATTGGACAAGTTTAATTCTACCACAAACAAACTTAGGAATAAAATATGACCATTTAGGGCTACTTGGATTAGATTAGGACATTTATTATTAATTTATTTAAAGAAGGGTTAAAATAGTTAAAATCAATGTTTAATAACTAAATCATTTTTAATATGGGGTTATACATAAGATAAATTCGAATATAAATATTCATTAGAAATATAAAAATATTTCGTACATAATTATATTTTTAGACTTTAAATAATTTAATTTATTTATGACACAATGATGATGCAGTAATTGTCTTATTAATGAAATATTGACATAATTGATATTATAAATACCCAAATAAATATAATTTGAGACTTTTTATAAATTACACTAATTTTCTAGGTTAATATGACATGTTAGTATTTATTTAATTAACTTTTTTAGAACTTATCATTCTGTTATGATTTTCACAAAAATCAATTACTAAATAGTGTCAAAATTGAGATAAAATAGTTTTTAAAACAAATATTATATTATTTATTGTTATTTTATTCCTAAAAATCCAAGGATTGGCCAAATTACTTAGATAAGGTTATATATATTAATAATAAACAACTTGGGGTTCGTTTGGCTTGATTTAGTAAGTTTCTTAATCTTATAGTATAAGAACACAAGAATACACGGTAAAAGTAAAATTATTTATCTTAATGTAAAATCTAAATGATAAGGTTAAAATAGGAACCTAAACTAGTATAAATTATATTGTATGAGAGGATTTAGACCCATCTCCACCTTATCCTCGAAATAAAACAATTTGGCTCTATTTAAAACCGAACTTGACATTATAATAAAATAATATTTTTAGTTATTCCAAAGGTTCCCCCTCTCCTCCCTTATAAAAGGGCACCTCCTCCCCCTCTTCCTAACACCACTTTGAGCCATCAAGCTCGGCCAAACCCTGCCACTTTCTCCTCTACACTTCCCTAGAGACATCCTAGAGGTCCTGGTCTTCTTTTAAGACCTATTTTTGTGCCCTAAAAGATGGTCTTAAAGAAGCACTTCAAAGAAGAGGTAATGTCCGTTACCGATTCTTTCATCTTTATTTCTTCTTCCACTTCTTCTTATTTAGTTGTTTCATTATGATGTAATAACATCAGTATCACTAAAATACTGATATGTTATTATAAGTATGAAACAACCCTATTTCACCATCTATCCATCCTACGGAAAAAGAAATCACCGCGCATGCGTACGTACGGAATACCGTCTCCACGTCGTGGTGTAATCTATTTTACACCACCACCACACCTGGATGGGTATAATGGTGTAAATAATGACTATATATGACTATTATAAAGTGATACTGATTATTAAATAGTATACATACACACCAACACAATTCCACGATCATAGGAACGATATCATCACTCGTGCGTATGTACGGAATACCGTCTCCAAGATGTGATGCGACTCATTCTTCATGGTCTTAATTTCATAAAGATTATATAAATGAATTTAATGAATGAATATGATATATATTACACTAATACCATTCTGGAAATGAGGTTTCTATAACCTAATGTGAAGAATAATAATTTATTCGACAAAACATGCATAAGAACAAAAAGTTATAAACACCTGAATAACAAGTAGCAATGAAATATTACTACTAAGAAGCTAAGAATATTACCAAATATGATATCATAAAAATATGTATGATTCTAGAATAAGTCAATAACATTATTTAAATCATTATACAGGAGGTTCGGACACGAACAAAGCATATCGGACCGAAGGTATGGGAAATATCACAATCTCATTTTTATCCGAGATTGTTTATACTTTAGTATTTATTAGGGTGTATTTTATCATCCACATCTATGTTTCATAAATATGTAATATTATTTCCATCCCCCTACAATTTTTTAAAACCAATTTTACCCTTCGGTGAGTTTTTAGTAAAGGATATGAATGGAATCTTTTGTCTTTTTTCGTACGAGGTACTTTATGACTTTTCTGACAAATGTACGAAGAATGTTTTTTTAACTTATACGGCATGAATGGATTTTTAAAACATTATTTCCAAGAAGATTGCTTTACATGTTTTCATGTTTATTTTTAATCAACTTCTTTTAGTTTAAAATTGTATGACATGTTAAAGAAAGGAAAATGTTTTTGAAGTAGAAAAGATATTTTCCTCAAGAATGGAGTTTAAGTGCTTTATCAGAATTATTTTCTGTCTAAGATAATATTGGGTTCTCTTTCTATCCCTATTATTAAATTGATTTTATTATGTTGTGATGGAATTATTTTTATGAATTCCTTTATCTTATTTGAATTGTTTTATGATGTCACGATGATTAAGATTCCCATTTTTATTACATGGGTTATGCTATGATGTATGGTTTTCTGATTTTGTGGTACACATAAGAATGATATCATTATGAGATGGGTGGGACTTATATCTCCCTCCAATGCATTCAGTAAAGATTTTATATCTCATGAGATAAACATGTATGTAATGTTAGGTTATACCGGTTCAGTGAAACAGGACTGAAATGAGGGTGACTCGGTTCAGAAATGGACTTTGTCCACTAAGATAGTCTTGGAAATGAGTCTTGACTAACAAGAAATGATTCCCTATGATTATGTGTGTATGCCACAAAGTTTCATGTTTTAAGTTATGATTTTTGGGATTACATTTTCCTTCTATTATTTATCCCATGTTATGATATTATGATCTCTTTTGCAGGTTATGATTTTCAAAAGTTATGTTCTTATGTATATGATGTGATTGATATTTCTTTTGTTTACACTTAATGGGAATTTGAGCTCACCCTTTTGTATGTTTTATTTCCCCAGGTCAGGAAGAAGGTTATTAAGTAGGATATGCCAAAAAGGGACTCCAGATATGATGAAATAAATGGTATTCAAAGTAGATTCTTTATGAACCAGTTGTTTATGTTTCCCAGTTTCTAAAGACTCTATACCTATACGGTCCTTTCTTGGTTTTGTTATAGGTAGTAATAAGTGTGCTTCAATTCTGAAGTAATAACAATGTATGTAAAGTATGGGTTTTTATAGTTGGTATCAGAGGAAAGGTATAGTCAAACTTTGGAAACTAGGATGCGAAAGCCTTAGTAAGAACCCTAAGGATAAGTCTAAGCAGAGAACACAATCATAGTGTTTTAGAAATGGTCATGAATAACCTAGGATATAAACTTAAGTGTGTAATTTTATTCTTGATTATATGGTTTTCCTATTATAATTAGTGTTTCTCACACTATTCTTCTTGGTTTTAGTCAATGTATGGAACCCGAAGGAACCGTGTTAATGAAGAATGCGACGGGCAATGCAATGACTGCCCCCCTGAGAAACCAAACGTTATGGGAGCTAGAATGAAAAATCTTTTAGCCATGCTCACACAAATTTCTCAACCTATGAATCATGTAGGACTTCCAAATGAGCAAAGGAAGAAGAAACATTCTGTTGAATCCTTCATGAGACAGCGTCCACCTTCATTCAGCGGGTCTACTGATCCATTAGTTGCTGAACAATGGATTAGTACTACTGAAAAGATATTTTCAGTTCTTCAATGTTTTGTGCATGATAAAGTCATCTTATCAGTGTATCATTTGGAGGGTGATGCTGATGAATGGTAGAATATTATTAAGAATACGAGGCAAAGGTATGAAATTGAGTCCATGGAATGGGACGAGTTCAAGAACCTATTTTTCAATAAGTACTTCCCTTGTATTCTCCGAACAAAGATGGAGAAAGAGTTTCTTGAACTGAAGCAAAAGGATGATCAATCTGTTGGTACCTGTGAGGAAAATTTTACAAGACTTGCAAGGTACACTTCTAGTATTATTATCCAATCTGAGAGTAAGATCGATCGATTCTTTAGTGGCTTAAAACCAAGTCTTCGAAGGGCCTTAGCCATAAGGGACTTCAATAGCTATGAGGAAATCGTTCGATGTGCTCTCAAAGTTGAGATGGAGATTGGAGTAACCCATCAGTCATATGGGTTTGATAAGAAGTGGAAAATGGAATTCAACAGAAAATCTAAAGAGAACACTGAAAAGAAGATGAGCTTTCCCTTATGCTCAAAGTGTGGAAAGAAACATGGAGGGAGTTGTCTTAAAGGGACAAGTAAATTTTTCAAATGTGGAAAGGAAGGTCATCGGGAATTTGAATGTTGCGCTGATGGGAAGAAGATGTCTAATGATGCAAACAAAAGAAAGGATACAGAGAATGAACCTACTACACTTCAATGTTTCAAGTGCAAGGAGATGGGACATTATGCCAATAAATGCCCTAAACCAAGGGTTGATGATGATGGTTGACGTCATCAAACTCTAAAGGCTAAAGACAAAGGAATGTCACATGCAATTTCTTTCAGCGATGTGGAGTACGATTACGATGTGGTGAAAGGTACACTTACCATCCACTCTAAAGTAGCAAATGTTTTATTTGATTCTAGATCCACCCAATCTTTTATTTCTGAATAAATTTCTAAGGGTATCACCATATTACCTCAACAATTAGATGTTGAGTTAGCTGTGACAACACCTAATGGCACAACAGTCGCATCAAAAGTTTATAATTCTTCTCCGATTGAAGTTTGTGGGAATGTGCCTCTTGAAAATCTTGTGATCCTTCCTATAGTGGAATTTGATGTGATTCTTTGCATGGATTGGAATTCTCTACATGGAGCTCATATAAATTTCCAAAGAAGGGAAGTCACATTTCATATTCCAGATCAATCTATCATTGTCTATCGATTCAAGGATGAACATAACTTTCTAGTGGAAATTTCTTCCATTTTATGGGTATTGATTCCACTAAATGAAGGTTATTTATCTGAAATAGTTGGTGAGAAACTCACAATTAAGAATATTCCCATTGTACGGGAGTTTGATGATGTCTTTCTGGAGTAATTATCGGGTCTTCCACCGAATCGTGAAGTTGAGTTTCCAATACAACTCGTACCAGGTGCTTTTCCTATTTCAAAGACACCTTATAGAATGGCACCAATTGAGTTGCAGGAATTGATGAAGCAACTCCAAGAGAATCTAGATAAGGGGTTCATACACCCTAGTGCGTCACCTCGGGGAGCACCTGTTCTGTTTGTTATGAAGAAAGATGGATCAATGAGACTCTACATTGATTATAGAGAACAAAACAGGATCACTATCAAGAACAAATATCATCTCCCACGTATTGATGATCTATTTTACCAACTACGCGGAGCTCAATACTTTTCTAAGATTGATTTTCATTCAGGGTATCATCAATTAAGGATCAAAATGAGGATATACCAATGATGGATTTCCATACAAGGTATGGACACTATGAATTTATAGTGATGCCATTTGGTCTTACTAATGCCCCAGCTATTTTCATGGATCTAATGAATAGAGTATTTAGAGACTATCTTGATCAGTTTTTGGTAGTCTTTATAGATGTTATTCTTGTCTATTCAAAGAGCAAGGAAGAACATGAAGATCACTTGAGAATTATATTGAAGACCCTGAGAAAGGAGAAGATTTATGCCAAATTTACCAAGTGTGAATTTTGGCTTCAAAAAGATGCATTTTTGGGTCACATAATCTCAAAAGAGGGGATATCTGTGGATCTAGCAAAAACAGAGGTTATGAAAAGATGGTCGAGACCAACAACAGTAACCGAGATCCGAAGTTTTCTTGGTTTGGATGGATATTATTGACGTTTTGTGATAGATTTTTCACGATTATCTAATCCACTCACCAAGTTGACTTGGAAAGGAGTTATGTTTGTTTGGACGGAGGAATGTGAAGAGGATTTCAAGGAGTTAAAAAGAAGGTTATCTAGTGCACCTGTGCTCACACTACCTTGTAGTGGAGAAAGGTTTGTGATCTATAGTAATGCATCCACGAAGGGATTGGGGTGTGTTCTTATGCAAAATGATATGGTGATAGCTTATGCCTCACGACAGTTGAAAATACATGAGAAAAATTACCCAACTCATGATTTGGAGTTAGCTGTGGTAATCATTGCATTAAATATTTGGAGGCTTTACCTTTATGGTGAAAGGTGTGATATTTATACTGATCATAAAAGTTTAAAGTATATTTTCACACAAAAGGAGCTGAATATGCTTCAAAGTAGATGGTTGGAGCTGATTAAGGATTATGACTGCTCAATTCATTACCACCCTGGGAAAGCAAACAAGGTGGCAGATGCATTAAGTCGACAAGACCATGCTAGTTTATCCATGATGAGGATCACAAACGATCCAATATTTATGGATTTACCAAGGATGGATCTTGGAATTATAATGAAAGGTTAAAATCGTATCTTTCTCAAATGAATGTACAACCATCTATACATGTGAAGATTAAACAGGCAGAGAAAGAAGATGTCGATTTACAAAAGAAGGTGAGAAATGTTCCTGAATTCAACCTTGATTGTGATGGGATAATAAAATTCAGGAATCGGATTTGTGTTCCTCCCATCCCCGAATTAAAGGAGTTTCTGGATGAGGCTCATAGTTCTTCATTCTCTATTCATACTGGAAGCACGAAGATGTATAGGGACCTGAAAGAGTTGTTCTGGTGGGATGGCATGAAAAGAGATGTTGCTGAATATGTCTCTCGATGCTTGGTTTGTCAACAAGTTAATGCTGAGAGACATAAGTCTAAGGGGATGTTACAACCTTTACCCATACCCGAATGGAAATGGGAAAACATCACTATAGACTTTGTCATAGGACTTCCTAAAACATCCAAAGGCAATAATGCTATCTGGGTCATAGTTTATCGTCTTACAAAATCTTCACACTTCATTTCTATTAGAGAGGATTTCTCTCTGAATCAGCTTTCTAGGATATATGTAAAGGAAGTTGTAAGATTGCATGGAGTACCACTTTCTATTATATATGATCGGGATCTGAGGTTTACCTCAATGTTCTGGCGAAGTCTTCAGCATACTCTGGATACAGAGTTGAGTTTCAGCACTGCTTATCATCCTTAGACAGACAGTCAGTCTGAGAGAACAATTCAAACTCTAGAAGATATGTTGAGAGCTTTCTCTATGGATTTCAAAGGTGGTTGGGATCAAAACCTACCTTTGGTGGAATTTTCTTATAATAATATCTTTCACTCCAGTATTCATATGGCTCCTTATGAAGCTCTCTATGGAAAGAAATGCAGGACTCTAACTTGCTGGGATGAAGTTGGGGAAAGAATGCTATTAGGACCTGATCTTGTTGATGAAATATCAGAAAAGGTCAGATCTATTCAACAACACATAAGAGCAGCTCATAGTCGACAGAAAAGTTATGCCGACAACCAAAGAAAAGACCTAGAGTTTGAAGTGGGTGATAAAGTGTTCTTACGAATATCTCCCTGGACGAGGGTTATGAGATTTGGAAAGAAGGGGAAGTTGAGCCCTAGAAATATCGGTTCTTTCGAAATACTAGATTGTGTTGGGAAGGTAGCTTACCGATTGGCGCTTCCACCGAATCTCTCTCAAGTTCACGATGTGTTCCATGTATCTCTCCTGAGAAAGTACATACCTGAACCTTCACATGTACTCAGCTCAGAAGTTGTACCACTAAAGCAAGATCTTTCTTATGAAGAACAACTGATAGAGATTCGGGATCATAGCGAAAAAGTCCTACGAAAAAAGACCACTCGATTGGTGAAAGTTTTATGGAGGAACCACAAATTAGAAGAAGCTACATGGGAGCTTGAAGATATGATGAGGGAGAGGTATCCTCATCTGTTTGATACAAAGTTAACGAATTTTGAGGGCGAAATTCATTTTCAGGGGGGTAGAATGTTACACCCGAGACTTTTATGTTATATAAATCATCAAAGGAATCTTTTTATACACACAACACTTTCTTGGATTGCTTTACATGAAATCGCGAGCTTCCTCGATAGCTTGCGTCGTTCGCAATACCGAGTTTCACTAAACAACGATATACTATTAAAATATTATTAAAACTAGCCGTTATGAATAGTAATAACCACTTTTTGAAATTTTATAAATTTTATTTTTCAAAATGGACTTAATTTTTGGATTCGGAATATCCAAATTAGCCTAGGGTGAAATTTTGGTATTTTTCTGAAAACATTCAATTTTTGATGAATAGTGAAATCACTTAGTGGTAGTTAAAAAAACTGAATTTTTCATCAAACATAATTTTACCGCTTCTGTGAGTGGAATTTTGAAAATCCGAGAGACACGGTTAATATCAAGGACTAAAATGTGGTTCAATGAGATGAAAATAATTTTTGGTGAATAGTAACTCTTTAGCTTTTTTACCACGGTTAAAAGTAAACAGGGTTATTAAGGGTAAAAATGATATTATTATTACCCTAACACATGTCCTAATTCTATTGGACAAATGTAATTCGACCAAAAACAAACTTAGGAATAACATATGACCATTTAGGCCCACTTGGATTAGATTAGGACATTTATTATTAATTTATTTAAAGAAGGGTTAAAATAGTTAAACTCAAAGTTTAATAACTAAATAATTTTTAATATGGGGTTATACATAAGATAAATTCGACTATAAATATTAATTATAAAGCTAAAAATATTTCCTACATAATGATATTTTTAGACTTTAAATAATTTAATTTATTTATGACACAACGATGATGCAGTAATTATCTTATTAATGAAATATTGACATAATTGACGTTATAAATACCCAAATAAATATAATTTGAGACTTTTTATGAATTACACTAATTTTCTAGGTTATTATGACGTGTTAGTATTGATTTAAGGTACTTTTTTCGAACTTATCATTCTATTATGATTTTCACAAAAATCAATTACTAAATAGTGTCAAAATTGACATAAAATAGTTTTTAAAACAAATATTATATTATTAATTGTTATTTTATTCCTAAAAATCTAAGGTTTGGCCAAATGACTTAGATAAGGTTATATATATTAATAATAAACAACTTGGGGTTCGTTTGGCTTGATATAGTATGTTTATTAATCTTATAGTATAAGAACACAAGAAGACACGGTAAAAGTAAAATTATTTAACTTAATGTTAAATCAAAATGATAAGGTTAAAATAGGAACCTAAACTTGTATAAATTATATTGGATGAGAGGATTTCGACCCATCCCCACCTTAGCCTAGAAATAAATCAAATTGGAGCTATTTAAAACCAAACATGACTTTATAATAAAATAATATTTTTTGTTATTCCAAAGGTCTCCTCCCTTATAAAAGGGCACCTCCTCCCCCTCTTTCTCACACCACTTTGAGCCTTCATGCTCGGCCACAAATTCTCCTCTCCACTTCCATAGAGACATAATATAGGTCCTGGTCTTCTTCAAAGACCAATTTTTGTGCCCTAAAAGAAGGTCTCAAAGAATCACTTCAAAGAAGAGGTAATGTCCGTTACCGATTCTTTCATCCTTATTTCTTCTTCCACTTCTTCTTCTTTAGTTGTTTCATTATGAAGTAATAACATCAGTATCACTCATATACTCATATGTTATTATATGTATTAAACAACCCTATTTCACCATCTATCCATCCTACGGAAAAAGAAATCACCGCACGTGCATACGTACGGAATACCGTCTCCACGCCGTGGTGTAATCTATTTTCCACCACCACCTCATTTGGATGGGTATAATGGTGTAAATAATGACAATATATGACTATTATAAAGTGATACTGATTCTGGATTAGTTTATATACACTCCAATACAATTCCACGATCATAGAAATGATATCATCACTCCTGCGTACGTACAGAATACCGTCTCCATGATGTGATGCGACTCGTTCTACATGATATTCATTTCATAATGATTATATAAATGAATTGAATGAATGAATATGATATATATTACACTAATACCATTCTGTAAATGAGGTATCTATTACCTAATTATAGGAATAAGAATTTATTCGACAAAACACGCATAAGAACAAAAAGTTATAAACACCCGAATAACAAGTAGCAATGAAATATTACTACTAAGAAGCTAAGAATATGACCACATATGATATCATAAAAATAATTATGATTCTAGAATAAGTCAATAATATCATTTAAATCATTATACAGGAGGTTCGGACACGTACAAAGCATATCGGACATATGGTAAGGGAAATATCACAATCTCATTTTTATCCGAGATTGTTTATACATTAGTATTTACTGGGGTGTATTTTATCATCCACATCCATGTTTTCTCAATATGTAATATTATTTACATCCACCTACAATTGTTTAAATCCAATTTTACCCTTCGGTGTGTTTTTAGTAAAGTATATGAAAGGAATATTTTGTCGTTTTTCGTACGAGGTACTTTTTGACTTTTCGGACAAAAGTACGAAGAATGTTTTTTTAACTTATAGGACATGAATGGATTTTTGAAACATTATTTCCATGAATATTACTTTACCTGTTTTGAAGTTTATTTTTAGTAAACTTCTTTTAGTTTAAAATTGTATGACATGTTAAAAAAAGGAAAATGTTTTTGAAGTAGAGAGGATATTTTCTTCAAGAATAGAGTTCAAGTGCTTTATCAAAATTATTTTCCATCTAAGATAATATAGGGTTATGTTTCTATCCCTATTATTAAATTGATTTGATTATGTTGTGATGGAATTATTTTTATGAATTCCTTTATCTTATATGAATTGTTTTATGATGTCACGATGTTTAAGATTCCCATTTTTATTACATGGGTTATGCTATGATGTATGGTTTTCTGATTTTGTGGCACACATAAGAATGGTATCATTATGAGATGGGTGGGACATATATATCCCTTCAATTCATTGGGTAAAGATTTTATATCTCATGAGATAGACATGGCTGGAATGGTAGGTTATACTGGTTTAGTGAAACAGGACTGAAACAAGGGTGACTTGGTTCAGAAATGGACTTTGTCCACTAAGATAGTCTTGGCAATGAGTCTTGACTAACAAGAAATGATTCTCTATGATTATGTGTGTATGCCACAAAGTTTCATGTTTTATGTTATGATTATTTAGATTACATTTCACTTCTATTATTTATCCCATGTTATGATATTATGATCTCTTTTTCTGGTTAATATTTCCAAAAGTTATGTTATTATGTATATGATGTGATTGATATTTCTTTTGTTTACCCTTACTGAGCATTTGAGCTCACCCTTTTGTATGTTTTATTTCCCCAGGTCAGGAAGAATGTTATTCAGTAGGATATTCCAAAAAGGGACTCTAGATATTATGAAATAAATGGGATTCAAAGTAGATGCTTTATGAACTAGTTGTTTATGTTTCCTAGTTTCTAAAGACTCTATACCTATACGGTCCTTTCTTGGTTTTGTTATATGTTGTAATAAGTGTGCTTCAATTCTGAAGTAATAACAATGAATGTAAAGTATGGGTTGTTATAACAAGAATGACTTAAATGATTTAAACCAAATTTTTAAATAGAAATATATATTTAATAACTATTATAAATCCATGAAAACTTATATTAATTATTTATAGAAAACAATTTTAACATTTGTGAAACTGAAATAATATTTTGTACTAAAACTAGTTTTTATGCATTTATAACAAAAAGTAGACAATATAGCTTTTATAAGTTAAATATAAAATATCAATTTAGCATTAGTGTTAAAAATATAAATATCATATAATTTTTAAAACATAATATGTAGGTATACATATTATATTAGAGAGATTAGTGTTAATAAATTTAATAATGGTTGAGTATATTTTAAAAGGATTATGTTATAATTAACATGAAATTTTTATTTAATCAATAAAATTGAAAATTTTAAATTATGAATAAAATATTATGTTTAAACTTACATATAACTATATTAAAACTCATACAATTGGTAATCAGTGCTTAATAATTTGAGAGAACCCCTAATGGTTAAAATTAATTTTTCAACAAAAATGTATTTTCTATATTTTATATTTTATTTTAAATATTGATTTTATAATACTTATTCATTTACATTGATTAAATATATATTTTATTTTGGTTCAATATATCAACATTGTTTAAATTGGGTTACCTTAAATTTTTATGTAAAATATAATTCCCAAAGTTAAAAACAATTTACCAAGGTAAAAACCCAAAATGAAAACCTATGGTACATGTCTTGAATTATGTTTAACACATGTTTATAAATTATTTTTTATCTCTTTATAGATCCATGATCACCCATAAATCCATCATTATTAAAATTTGGAATCATTTACCATGGAATATAGTATTGATATCATGGATGTGTAAAGGGTATTCCATAAAGTGTCACTTTCTTTACTTATAAAAGGGGGTCAATTCTACCAATCATTGGTTACTCTTCCTGTGAGGATTTTTCATGAAAATATTTCCAAAATACCTATGATATAATTAATTTTCTAATCATTAATCCCATTCTTTCTAGAATTTATCTTATTTCCTTTACATTGAATAAAATATCTAAGAGACTATTGTCACTATAATAATTGTATTACCTTCTTTGTAACATTGTATCATTAAAAATTTTATTCCAAATATATTATATCCATAAAATTATAATGGAATAAGTATAATTACTAAACATATATATTTCTAAATTAATTTTATAACTATTATTTATTCCTCTTCATCCTCTAAGAAAAACAATAGTGTTGTCAGTGTGATCGGTAGGCTACTACATCCACAAATTAGCATTCTATGTTTTTCATCACATCCATTCAGGTCTGATGAAAATTATTTAATGGATTAATATATATGATATTTATAGTATAAATATTATTCTTAAATTTCAAAATATCATTACCTTTTTTCCATAACATTCATTGATAAGTCGAAACATTAATTAGGTGTACGTGCGTGCTATCACCTCCATGAGCAATGAGTGTCATTTTTCACCACCACCCACCATTTTTGTAAATTAAAATGAATTTAATATATAAAAATTATAAACTTATCACTATTAATTATTTATATATTATTTTACTATTTAATAACTATTTCTATTAGGGACAATATATTTAAGGGGTTACAAATAAATTGACTGAACAACTATAAGTAACCTGAGTAGGAATGAAAACAATTTTAATAATAAATAAAGTATTATTGTAATAGTATCATGAAATATGAAATATATAATATTATGTTACTTGGGAATATATATAATGAAGTTAAATTAATTAATCATGGAGTTAAGTGAAAGTACCGAGCACTTTTTGACATGAGGTAAGTGTTTCATCTCAGAACATCCTTCTCTGAGACACATGTACTTTTTGTAAAATGATTTCACATTAATGGTCTGTATACTTCCAATTAGATACATAATATTAAGAATTATTTTTATTCATGTTATTTTAACTTCAAAATCAATATTAGACTCTTTAAACACTTATTACTTGAATTTATCTTATGTCATAAGAGTTTCTATCTCAATTTCGCTACATTGTGGACTGTTTTAATGTAATGTACCAATTTATTGTTTCTATATACATAAAAAGAATAAATTTTGGTATAATTTATGGTTTAATTCTTGTTTCCAATGACTATTGACTCAAATGTACCTAAGCCTTAAGGGTTTCATCTCAAAATTTCCTTCTTTCAGACACATCTTATTTTATAAACCTAATTTAATTTAAATGATGTGTATAGTTCAATTTTATATTTAATATCATTTATTATATTTATTAATTTTATTTTAACATAAATTTTATTATATATCACTTCTGAAGTGTTTTTAAAATAATATTTATCAATATATAAGGGTTCCATATCAATAACCACTCATCGAGGAATTATTTAATATTATGAACCAATTTTTATATTATGGTGTATATACTAAACCCCTGAATAATAACGTCATAAATTAATTTTTATATTTTAAAGATCAATTAAATTTGTTCACATTATTTCTATAGGATATTATTGATATCATTCAAAAACTATAAGTGTTTTTCATAACTCATTCTACTTTCATGAGTTATAATGCCTTTCCTTCAGGTTAATCTTTTATTTCATATGAGATAATCTATTTTATCTTGGGAGACAATTTGTTATTCTAATGGACCTTATTTATGATTTCAATTTCATCTTGAAATTTTAACTATATAAATAATAATTCATATACTCATATATTTTAGTTTATTCTCATTGTATATGATTTTCATCCACTCCAATAATCTCTTTTTTTCATAGGAATCATATCTATTTTTTATATAATGTGACTTTATTTTTTATTAAATTTAAAAAATTATTTTTTATTATACCTCTCTATGATGATGGTTTTTAATAAAAGGTATTTCAAAATATTGAAATTGTTTCACTTTCATGATTATTTGTTTGACCTTCTATACCTCCCAAGTTATTTTTGAGTTGAGATTTCTATTTTTAAAACATTTTTATTCATATTCATCTTATTAACATCCTTTATTTTTTATATATTTCCCATTAATATATTTGAAATTAAATTCGCTTTTAATTTTTGGTTATAAATGTTTACATTTTTCATCAAAATTCTCACTTTTTATTTAACCTTATTTAAGTTATCTTTCATTTTAATTATCTCCTATAATGTAACAACCCCATAAAATTATTTTAATACATAAATAGATTTAAAAAAACCAAATTATTTTTTGAATAACCCTCTTGGTAAAATTATAAATTTCTGTAGAACAATATGTCATCTTTTTCATTAATAGATCCATTAAATATTTCATTATACTCAACCGATGTGGTTTATTTTTATCCTGTCCGTATGTATTTCTCATGAATTTTCAACAAATTAACTATTTTTGGAATTAATATGTTTATTTTGTCCTACAAAGAATTCAAAAATGATTTCATTTCATCTCTTATTGATAATACTTAAGATTTAGCCTTCAGTTGTTCCTTGTATTAGAATTACAAGACCCACTTCATTCCCATGGGTCTAATCATGGTTATGATTTATGTATGTTTTTTTCCTCATATGGTATGGATATATATGAAATTTATTTATTTCGGAGGTGGTATCATAATTATATATCCCTAAAATATATTGGGTAAATCTTTATATATCATTATCTGTTATGTAAGGGATTAGGGAGTGAAACAAATACACCATGTAACTTTTTCCACATTATGATGATGGTCCTAAGAGTGACCATTTCCTTATGTTTATGATATAATGTATTATTTTTTTCCACATGGTTATGATTCCATTATGTTATGGTATATTTTCATTATTATATGATTTTTTCCTATTATCACCCTCTTTATGATATCATGTATTTATTTTTGACACTCATGTTATGATTTATTTCCATGTTTACTCCCCTAATGGGATTTATAGATCATTTTTTCAATATATATTTTCACCAAGATATCCCATGTTCTTTAAGTGGACAATAAGGAGTTAGCAGAACTATGTGGCATTTTAAATAAATATTAAAGTCTCATTTTTAAGATGATTTTATTGTATATCTAATCTAAAAATCCACTATATGTATTATCCCTCTTTTATTTGTGGAATAGTATGCTAGAAATAATATAATAACATATATTTTAATTTTATATCACTATAGTTGGTATAACTAAAAGGAATAGTTATTTTTGGAGATATTAATTAGAAAATATTTTTTAGAAACCAATGTAAGGGTCTTAGGGTTGACTCTTTGTATAGATTAAAATCATTGAATTTTCTAATGTGTAGAATGTGTGGTTTTCCTTGAAATAAATCCCTATCTTGAGAGTATAAGTGGATTTTAACTCTTTCACAGATGTACCTTGGAGTAATAACCTAGAAAAGTGTGTTTTGGGTATTAATTAAATCGCTTCATGGTATACAAAAATAATTCATAGCTACACACTTGGTTTGAAACTTCTGTGGCATATGCATTATTTAGTAATTGTTTCTTTACAAATACTTATGAATGATTGATTTTGTTTGTAACTTGAGTTCCATTGTTATGAATTATAATCTGAAAAAATAAATTAACCATGGATAATATAAGATTGATATAGGTCAATGTAATGGAATTATGGGATAATGGGATGACTCAACAGGGTTAATAGTTAAAAAGTGAAATTCCATTTCTGTTTTAATAATTATAATCCACATATGGTGTTAAATGTTCATCACTCAGGTTAACCCTTTGGTTTTACTAATGAATGGAATAATAAGTAAATGAGATAAACTTATGCGTGAGGGAAGATGTGTTAAATTCCTCAATGACCAACCCATTATAATTGGATTTGGAATGTGATATATGGTTATTATTCCAAACTACCTATCATGAAAACACGATTAACAATGCAACCATAGTTGAAAACTTGAGTTCACTAAATAAATGATGGTCAATCCTAGGAATGTTTACATGAATAAATTGATAAAGGAAACATGTCTCAACTTTAATAAAGATTTTTTTTAAAATGAACAATGGTAATTATCATAAGGGGACTAATAAGATAATTAACTTATAAAAGAGGGGATCACCAAAAAAAATAGTAAAAATATGAAGAGTCCAGTTAGTATAATGTGATAATATAATGTTAATTAAAAAGTACTGCTGATTTTACAATGCCCTAATTACTGAAAACATGGCTATTATCCTTGTTATTTCACTGATATAAAATATATAATTAATGATAGTATTCAATATCATCTAGGTCCAGCGGAATAAGAGAACTCATAAGAAATATAAATCATAGAAGTGAGTACTAAAAATGATATATAGTGACAAAAATTGATCATCCACCCAAGAATTGTGGGTATTATATTTCTATATTTTTCAACACAATCATTTGTACTTATAATTTTTTATAAGATCATAAATTATTCACATTGATGTCTATATTTTTAATAATTAATTATAAATTATAGTAATACTATATTTTTCATCCCAAGTTTATGATTATGGGAATATAAATTATAAAAAAAATATTATGATTCCTCGATAAATTTAATGTGATTTTGGAAATGGATTTCTTATCCCCTATTACAGGGAAAAGTTATTTCATAAAAAAATATTAGATTTTATATCAATATATTATATTATTTGAAGGGATTATTATAGACACCAATTACAAGAATATTATTAAAAATGTGTCCTAATATTGAATAATTATAGACTCTTGGCTCAAACATTAGGTGAAAACCCAATACTAGGAATAATAATTATCTAAGGTAAAATATGCTTCATAATTGTGTATGTTTTATATCACTTTTGAAATTAAATATCAATTAACCTTATTGATTACATTACATAAATTCATTAGTAAATGTTATTTTAAATTTTCAAGACACTACTTATTTAAGGTAGGAGAATATAATGGCTTAGGTTTTAGGTTCAATTATTATTATTATTATTATTATTATTATCATTATTATCAATTATATCTATAATTATAAAGAAGGATTCTCTAATATTTATAAAGGATTGAATTTCTATTATAAAATGTTCTCTATAAGATATTAATAAAATTAAATAATCATTATTCATTCAAAAGTACAACATTAGAAAAAAAGAACATCAAACAAACTAGTACACCCCCATCGATTTTTACTCACAATGAATGAAGTACATCCATTAATGGAGAAAAAAACCATAGGGTAAAAAAGATACAAAAGAATAAAATATTCATGAATAGAAAATATTTTAAATCGTATTTGACCTTGAGGATCACTAATAACTAGAAACATCTATAATGGGGAAGAGTACCACGAAAGCATAAAGAATTATAAAAAAATATTAAATAAAACATTACCTTGAAAAGTGAGAGTGTAATAAATGAATTCATTTTGATGTATATTTATTGAAATGAAATATGGTCATTGAAATTTTGGACATTGCAAATATGGTAATCTAAATTATGTTTGTCGGTCTTATGTCTTATTGGTATACATATGTTGGGTAATATTAAGTGGTAAATTTAAAATAATATAACTCACCAAGACATATAAATATTATATAAAAATATTATATATATTTATATATTATATAGAAATATTATTACTATTATTAAAATATGACATGTTATTTATATATAATTCAAAAAATTATTTCAATATCAATGTGGTAGTAAGAAGTGAATTTTAGAATTTAACTAATTAATTAACTATATTTGTTTATGTGTATTTAGTAAAAAATTATTGTTTTTTCAAATAATGTTTTTATTAATTATTGAATATTTTTACCTGATAAACTAAATAAACACCTTAAAATATTATTATATATTAAATAAAATATTAAAATATATTAAATAGATATTGATATGGCATAACATTATGATCACTTAATGCTTAAAATACCAATATCTAATAAAAGATTCTTTATCTATAATTTACATTTTTTAAAAGATACATCTATAAATTTTAAAATTTCAATTTTATATAATAAAATTAATTTTTAATTTTGTTATATTAATAATATCCTAAGATCGGTTTTTGTGTAGTTTCGTAAAATAATCAATTTTTAGTTGAATAATAAAATTGCCGACTTTTACTAAAAACCATCACTGTTATAATAAAAGAATGACTTAAAGGTTCAAATAAGCGTGTAATATAAAAATTATTTATTTAATAAGTAATGTAAATAATTTTAAAATACTAAATTTATTTTTTTTAAACTTTTCACATTTTTTAATCTCAAGAATTTATTCACATATAAAATTATTTTTATGCGTATATAATAAAAATTAGACAATATGAGTTTATAAAATAAAATATAAGAAAATATATTACATATTTGATTTCAAATTTCAAATTATTTATAAAAAAATCAATTTCATTTTTATTTATAAAGATAATATTAGTATTATTAGTTTAAATTGTCCCAATAATGATAAAACTAGATTATAAATAATTTTTTTGATATCATATAATTTTTTATTCAATTACATTTATATTATTTATCTAATATTATTTTTAAAATAATATATAACCATATTGATTCTCAATCAATTGGTAATCAATACTATGTGTGATTAAAGAACACTTTATGGTTATAAGTAATTTTTCTACAAAAATAATTTTTATATTATATATTTAAATTTAAATGTTGAATTTATCCTATTAATAAATTGAATAATATGAAATAGAAAATTAATTTAGGTAAAAAATATCAAAAAATAGAACTTTGGATTTACTAATATTTTTAAATACAATATAAATCACTTAGTTAAAAACCAGGGTCCTACCTAAAAATCCAATATATAAAAATGTAAAAACCTATAGTAAAAAACCAGAAATATGTTTAAATCATGTTTAGAAAGTTTTAGTTGAGGCACTATTTAAAAATTATCACACCACAACCAATTATTAGTAAATTTTCATGTCTATGTAAAAGGAATAGTGTATTGATATCATGGAAGTGTAAATAGTTTTCCCAAAAGTGACATTTTATTCGCTTATATGAAAAGATCACTTACACCCCTCCATGGATTCACATCAAAATATAATTTAACAATAACATATTAAAAATATGAATACCATATATGTAATTTCATCATCCTTAATCCCATTTCCTCTTCATATTAGATTAATTCCTTCAGATCCATGGTAGTCTCTAAGAGAAGATCATGTCTCCAACATATGTATTACCGTCTTTGTATGTTTTTCTTATTAATATTTCTCTTCCAAATATAAAAAATCCAAAAAATATTATTCAGTAATTATAATAATTATAACATTTTGATATTATATTTATTTTATACAAATTATTTATTTATCTCTATGTTATGAATAAATAAATTTATTGTTAGTGCATTACACGCACTACCGCCTCTAAGAAACAACCAATTCTGTTTTTCATAACCAAAATTCATCGATGATGAAATGGCTTTTAAAAAATGAATTAATTCTATATAAATAATATAAAAAATACTCTCAAATGTCTGATTATTATTTATTTTCTTTCCATTTAGTTTATATGGAAAATGTAGCATTAATATTCTCTACATGCAATCTATGGCCTCCCTGAGGAGTGAGATTTATTTTTCATCTCCACCCACCTTGGCTGGTCATAAAAATATATTTAAAATATAATATATTATAAATTACACTATTAATATTTTGGATATTATGAAACTATTTTACAACACATTATATCCTGGTCAACATATATAAGTATTTACAAAAAAATTGATAGAACAACCTCAAGTAACTGACGTAGGAAAACAAATATAAATAAATAACATATAATCATTAAAAAAAGGAATAAAAAATTTAGATGAATTATGATCTGGTATATTCATTTAATGGACCTAATTTTGTTATTAAATTATCTAATTTCATGTCCATATTTCTTTTGGACACATGTTAAGGGTTTTATCTAAAAAAATACTACATTTAGACCTTATTAACCACCATTTTTAATTAAGTAACCCTTAATTTATTTATTTTAACTATATAAAGTGATTGGGTGAAGTTTTAGATTGTTTGAAATACTTTTGGAATGTTTTGGGGGAATTTATATTGGTGCGTAGTTGGTTCATGGGTAGTGAAAATCACGCATCGACTACAGAAAATTATGCACATTGTGGAAGTAGAAAAGGGGAAGGTGCACAGGTAGGTGTATAGTTTTTCCTAACCATGTGGGTTCCTAGGAGAAACCCTAAAAGTCAGGTAGAGAGATTTTTTAGAGTTGGTGCATAGTTTTCTAACCATGTCGGATAACCATTCAAGGTTCCTTCTTGAGATAGTGGAGGGTGAAATACTAGCGCACATCATTCCTAACTACACAACTGACCATGAATGATTTAAAAACAGGATCCAAAAAATTTTGATCGAGGTCGAGATTATGTATTAACCATGCATTTTTCTCCAAACTGACCCTTACTCGGCATTTATTCATCTATAAGGATAAGTATCCATTTTCCATTGATTTGGATGTGATCTAGAGGTTGTTTTTGGTGCATTGAAGCCATACTCATACAATTATTTATCATTGATGGTGGGTTTTGATGGTTTTACATAGATCCACCTCCCTATATATATATAACTCTCTCACTAAACTTCTTAGATATAGTTCCACTATGGAATGATCTATGGTTTTTCTGCTAAATATCATTGTTTTCTGCCTCATTTATGTTAAGGGAAGATATCTATGATGGGTTATTGGAGATTCAACATGGTTTCATTGGGGATTTAGTGTCATTTATTATTTTCACCATAAGTCTTTATGAAAATTGATTAACTCTATAACTTGTACATTTATAACATGAATGATTGTTTTCAAAATAATGGTTTTGATTGAAATTGATTTTGGAATTGGTGTGTAAGACATGGTAGAATCCATCGTTAGTGACGGTTTGATTAGTTTATTGATTTCTAGAGAAATTGTGGAATTGTGGAAAGTGGTTGTGCAATACAACTTTGTTTCTTTATTTTAAAATGATTATTTTAAAATTTGACTTTGTTAGATTTTTGGGAAATGGATTACTTTATTTTTTTAATAAAAGGATGGTTTTACTAAAATGGATTGAATTGGTTTGTTTGAAAGGATTTTCAATAAAAAAAATTATTGTAATGATTTGTTGGAAGAAAAAAATTCAATAAAAGGGGTTGGTTTTATTTAAATGATTTTCTGATATGGTTTTCAATAAATGTATGGTTTATTGAAATTGTTAAATTGGTTTGGAAATGGATAAATTTTAATGTGGTAGTATTAAATGATTATAAATTTGTCGAATGGGATTGATAGGGGTTATGTGGTATAGCCATTAATGGGACAGATTATGGAAGTGATGTTCCGCCATAAATGGTAACACCAAGCTTGTGTGTATTGGTATGTGTAGCTATAAAATATGGAATGGGTAATTCCAATGGAATTTATGAAATGATTTGAATTACTTGGTTAGTTGATTTCATTGGAAATTGGTTTATTTAAGAAAACTATATTCGTGTGGAATTTTATGTCATTATGACAAATATTTGAAATGTTAAAAATCATTTTTATATAAATTGTTTTACATAAATGTGATATCATGTTCTTAAATAGTGGCATGAGTAGGGAATTCATTTAGGGAAATCCAACAAAGTGTCATTACTCTTCTTTGGAACCTTAGTGTTTTTTCTAACATCATTTTTTGGGAAATGGGAAAAGGTAAAATGTCACACTTCTCTTGTGGTTCGTAGTGGTGCAAGAGATATTTTTTGGAGTTAGAGCATGAAGAATAGGTGGATCATGCCATTTTATTCAAGTGTATTTTGGTTTTTATGATTATTTCTATTGTTATTTAATATTATTTTATGTATTATTAAACCTGGGTACTTTATTTTAGTTTATCTTTTGTATAAATGGTTTGAAGTTTAGTTTCCTTATATACTTATAATGAATCATGTAGTGTTTATTTGGTTATGGCATGGATGGTTGAGTAGTTTCATTTACAAAGGGAAAATCATCTGCCATATTCTATTGCATCCCTTAAAATTTATAGCATGATTTTTTTTATTTTTGAAAATTTTCTATGTTTTTTTCAATTTTTTGGTTTTAAATGGAATGAAATAGTTATTTTATAAATGAATGGATTTTCAAAATCATGATGGAATTTTCAAAAAATGGTTTCACATTAAAATGTTGTGTTCAAGAAAATAAATGTTGTGATACATGTGATGTGATAGAATTTGTAATTGTTTAGACTTCAGTTTCTAAAGAGTGATAATTATAGAGACTACTTTGTTTATAGAAAATTTCCCTAGTAGGCATCAAAATAACCAACTAGAGGAATATATTGAGAACTTGGTTTCACATGATCGACTAGTGATCAAATGGCTAGTTTAAAGTATAGTCCAATAATTTCCTATTGCGGATATGTGGAAAATAAGGGATGAACCATGGAAAGAGGATCATTTTGTTCAATTATAGAATCAATATCCCCCCATATTTTTAGGTGATTTTGAATTGGAAATGGTAGAGGTGTGTATGATCATGAGGAATCGAATATTCTATTTCCATGTCACACCACAAAATATGGAAGTCATATTGGTGATGCATATGCTAGAGGATCTTGCACACCGATGGTGGGATTTAGCAGTACAAGCTAATATAGGAAAAGTCCTTGAATGGAAGTATTATGAAGAATTATTCAACAAAAATTATATCCTCATATGTTCTGAATTAAAATATTGAAATAATTCTTCATATTGATCATGTAAAATATTTATATCATTGATAATGCAGCTAAATTTTTCAATTTTGTCCGCTTTTCACCCAATGTTGCTACTACTGCATCCTCGAAAACATGAATCTTTTAATTGGGGATACGGAAAAACATTCACAAAAATATTTTCACAATCTATATAATGAATTATATAGATATGTTAAATAAGGATACTATTTCATAAAGGTAAATCTTTGACGATATGGGTGGTGGAGTTATATTGATACTTTTGGAAAATGGGGGGAACTCCAATGTTGGGAACAAGCGAAATTTGGGAACTAATTTACAAGGTGCGATCATGATTTAGAATCAGGCGTATAGATTAGTAAATCTTACTCCAAAACCCATGATCAAGATAATATGTATCCAATGTGGTATTTTTAGTCACATTAAGTGAGAGTGTACAGAACCACTTAGAGTATTCCACAATTTCAACCTTATAGGAAATTCACATCGATATTGTGACACTGCTCCGAGGTAAAATTTCCATGAAACTTCTCAAGAGCAGAAGGCATCATCTGATTCAACCAGATTAGGGAAGTATAACAATTTTCATCCATATAATTGAACAATCTTGGTTGATTCCATTTATACAATGACTCCATGGAATGGGAATTGTCTATAGGGAAATAAAGAATAATTTTTCACGATCATGAAAATGTATGGAGTTGAGTAGGCTATTGTGTATGATATGTCTTGATGATAAATGGTGAGAGGTATAATTATTTTTAATTCTACCCATATTTAATATTTTTTATATGGTTGAATCCCATTGATTTATATCTTCATGTTTTTTATATTTTTTTGTTTGAAAGTTAAGATGGTGAGTTATGTGTCAAAACTGAAAACACCCCTTAGTCAAAGAGAGTTTTGCTAATTTATATATAGAGTATGTTATATAAATATTTATAGAGATAATATGTTATGGTATTCATTTTTCCTAGAAATGGATATATATGAAATAATCTGAGGGATGGATTGGTTGAAAGTGATTAAGGATTAAATAAACTGTTATACCTAATGGGTTAGTTTTAATGTATGAGGTTATTGTCGAGAATCTCTTTAAAAGAGACCTGAATGTAAAGGAAGGTGAAATGGACTTGTTGGAATCAGTAGTTGTAAATATCTTTTACAAGTTGGTGAATTTTAATTTTGAATCTAAAGAAGATATTGTGAATATAATATTTGAAGAAGTAGTTGATCAGTTTCAGGATGTTTTTTTCCAAATATTTATCATTGTTTCCACCCATTATGGAAGTGTAATTGATGATAGATATCCTTATATGGACTAGTTTTATGTACCTTCTATCTTACAATATAAAACTAATAGAATTAAGGAAATTTTATGTATAGTTTGATGATCAAGAAAGAAATGGTTCATTCAGATGAGCACATCATCGTGGGAAATAGTGGTTTAGTTTTTCAAAAAGGCAGATGGAACTATTATATTGTGTGTGGATTATTGAATGATTAATCAAGTTATGATAAATAATCAATATCCACTTCCAATTATTGATTATCTATTCATTTAATTGAGGGGAAATCACTAGTTCCCAATGCTAGACTTGTTAATAGGATATCACAAATTGCATGTTTAGAAGGAGGATATTCCAAAGGAATCTTTAAAAGTATATATTTACATTATGAGTACATGGTAATGCCTTTTGTCTTACGAATGCACCAGTTGTATTTATATCAATAATGAATCAAATATTTCAGTGGTATATAGAAAATTTTTTAGTTGTTTTTAGGAATACATATTGATGTATTCAAGGAAAAGGGTTGAGCATGAGAAACACTTGACAACAATGTTGGGAAACTTGCGGGATCATCATGTTTATGGAAATCTGTCAATGTGTGAAATTTTTGATACAAGAGGTTTGATTCTGTGGACATTTAATCTCTGAAAAATTATTTTCTATATATCAATAAAATATAAAAGTTATTATCTTTTGGAAACCACTAATGAATGTATTGGGATACTTAGTTTCCTTGTTCTACCTATTAATTACTAATGTTTTGTTCATGCTTTCTCATGAAAAGATTTACTACTTATAGATTTGAAAAGTGAAAATATTCCTCTCCAATGGAATGAGTAATTTCATATGTTTTTCCGAGATATTAATTTCCTCCTTATATCAACAAAAATATTTATTTTTATAAAATTTGGAAGAGGTATGTGGTGTATTATGATACTTCGAGATATGGGTTGGGGTGTGTTCTCTTGTAAGGATATATTATTATTGCCCATGGATCAAGATAGTTATGGTTTCAGGAGAATAACTACCTAACAAAGAATTTTATGTTAGCTACCATATTCCATGATTTGAATAGATGGAATCATAACCTCTTTGGTGAGAAATTGACTATGTTTACAGACCCTATGTTCTTGAAAAAAAATTCTCAAAAGGGATTTGAATATGAGAAAATAATTTTGATGGATTACCTCCAAATGTTTTACTTCAACATTTTGTATAAAATGGTAAAATGAGATATGGTGGAATATAAATTAAGCATGAATTCATATGCTTAGTTAGAAAATGACGATTTAGATGAATGGAAGTTGTTGTCAGCCCAAGCTGATATGCACATGGATTGTAATGATAGAGGGTGCACAAAACTTTTCATTCTAGTTTAAGAGGTTCATAATTTGGTTATGATGTTTAATGAGGTACAAAAATTTGATTCATAAGTCTTTTCTATGATGTATAAACTAAATGGTGGGGATAACAATGAGGACTAGGGGCTTGATGGGAGTTCATTATTTTGGTTTAGAAATTGGATGGTCTTATATATGGTTTATCAAGATAAAAAATCGTCATTATTAACACCATTTTATATGGGATGTTCATCTTGTAATACAGAAGATGTAAAAAGATTTGAAATCATAGTTTTGGTGGGTTGATATAAAAAGGAATGTGGCTAAGTTCATTTAAAGATGCTAAACTTGTTTGTATCTTAAATAATATAATCTTAGACTAGTAGGTATTTTAGGGTCTTTTCCTATCCATATTTGTAAGTGGAAGAAGATATACTTGGATTTTGTAATATGTATCCCAATAATGGTTTGGGAACATGATTCTATATGGGTGGTAGTGGATCAAAACACAACGTTCTCTCATTTCATCCCTATTTGTGAATATCATATGGGGGAGAACGTGTCAAAAATATATATCCAAGAAGTGATAAAGAGTAATGGAGTTATAGTTTAGAATTTGTTAGATATAGACTAGATATTTACATATTGTTTTTAGAAATCCTTACAGAAACATTTGGACTCAAATGACTATGAGAATGGAGAATCATCCTCAGATGGATGGGAAATCTGAATGGACAACCCAAACATTGAAATACCTATTTAGAACTAGTGTAATGGATATTAGTGGCTCTTGGGAGGAGTATTTGCCATTATGGATGTTCTCTCATAACAATAGTCATCAAGCCTCAATAAATATTTCTCCTTTTGAAGCTTTGTATGGGTTTCCCTACTGTTGTCCACTTTTTTTGGGTAGAGATATGTAAGACATCACTATTTTGGAAAATCCTTGTCAAAGAGACAATGAATAAGATTCAATTGATTAGAAAAAATATGGAGACAACACTAAGTCATCATAAATCATATATGGATTGTTGATGACGACCATTGTTTATAAAGGTGAGTGAACATGTGTTCTCAAGGATATCTCCAAGAATTAGACATCACCGTTTTCATAAGTAAAGACTGTGATCTTCACAATAAATCATCCCTTTTGATATATTTTAATGGGTTGGTGAGTTTTCATATCAGTTGGAATTCATACAACAGTTCATTGCAGTGCACAATATGCATCATGTGACTAAATAGATAAAATATATGCCTAATCATGACCATGTGATCAGATGGGATCACTATCACGAACCGAATGTGGTTTCCACCAATACAAACACCAAACCCAACATGTTATAAGGACTGAAGGGTGTTCTCTATCCCCACAGGTAGACACAAGTTCCTAGGTATCATTTATCTTTATTTGGGAATGATTTACCAGAATATTAATATATAAAACATAAAAAAACATTTGATAAACTGAATCTGAAAAATTCATACCTAACAGGGTTTATAAAAAAATCTAGTACTGAATACATAAGTTCAAACACAATATATTAGGTCCAAATACACCAATAAACATCATCAAATTATACCCAAGGACTCTACATGACAAGAGATCATCGCCCACAAGCCATCTCAACAACTCCAAACCAAGGATGGGAACTAACACCCCGAACAGCCATCATCCAAAGCCTTTTCATTACCTAAGTCAAGAATAATTAATTCTACTTACACACAAGGGTTTTAACTTGGGTGTGATCCTACTATCAATATTATACCACCCAATGATTCCAATGTGCATGTGATACAATGTGAAAAAGAAAGCAGTTTTAATATGCAAAGAAAAGCGTTGACAAACTGCAAGAAATTCAACATTGAATTGAAGATACTTTTCAAGATAAAAATTTATGACTGTTAAAACATTTATCTATTCATTTTAGCTAATTTAATATACTTCCAATGAAACCCTAATACATTGGATGATATGAAAAATCCAATGATCAACAAAACTGTGAGCACCCCTAGGAACTAGATAGTCTCGGGCCCCATGTACCGCGCACCTAGGTGTAATGTAACCATAGTAAAAATCTATTCTCAAGCACAAGCCACTATTAGGGAACATATTCATAACCTAATGGTCTTCAATCATCATCCATAGTGTATAATTATATTTGTTGTTATCCAAATGCTATGTGAAATAGGGACAAAACCTATCTGGTCCACTAGTCATACTAGTACATATACCCCCCATGGTACCTGGGCTTCCCAAATTGTGCTCAACAAAATTTAGCATACCAAATAAATATATTTTCATAAAAAAACACCAATAATTTTCAGTTACAAACAAACCATTAGCTATACACACATTATACCATTTAAATCACACAACAAAACACTTTTATTTTCCACAAAACAATTTCTCCAAAACCTGCATTGTTTGGCACAAAAAACTCTCTTAAAACCCCACTTTTCACACTATGTGCACACCTGCAAGTTACCAAAACAGAAAATGAAGCCCAATAAATTACAATGAAACCAAAAAATAAATTTTAGGGAAGCTCCATGTGAACCAAGAAATGTTATTTTTTAAAAACTTCTATTTTTAAACAAACATGGAACTTAAAGTTCACATGTTCTACAACCACCATTAAAAAGAAATTTCACAGAAAAAAAGTTGATAATAATTTAGAACAATATTTTATGCCCTAATACATCCCAATACAATCAAATAAGTAGTGATAGGCCCGTCACAAATGAACCAACAAGAGACTTCAATGAAAAAACCCCCAAATTTCACATAAAATTGGCATTAAAAATCCAATTGCATTAAAAACACCACTAAAACTAATTTTTGCAGAAACAATCAAATGAAATTAAAATAAAAATATCATAAAAATTGAAATAAAAATCACATAAATTTCGTACACATGGAATCACCTACCATATTAAAGAGAACCCATGAATATTTGTGCGAAAATCATGTCGCACCACTGCCGCACCAAGAGAGACCTAGATCAAACAGAAAACCACAATAATTGATTGAGAAAACCCAAGGATAAACCCTATGTTCGAAACCCCAACCTCTAAAAATTTGGTACTTCAAGAAAAGGAGAAGAAACTTTATGTAAAGGGGAGAAAAAGAGTTAGATTTGAAACAGTTACGATGGAAAGAAATTTCCTCTTCAAATTTGGACGATTTGAGAAATCCTAGGATGTTCTCACCTAATTCTCAATGCATACGAGATACAAAGAGGGGTAAACATAATGGGAGTGAAGTTGGGTTTAGTGGGCTTTAATGACACCTGGAATCACCGAAACATAATAAAAATTGAATAAGTTTTTAAATAAACAATTGTTTTTTAAAACAGTAAATGGGCTTCTGAGCTGACCCAATTCTTTAAATAAAAACCCAAATCCACCATTATTATGATTTCCTAAAGTGTCCATATTTAAATAATGGTGTTAAGAGGTCATGGGAGGCCATTTATGAATTTTAATGGATGAAAAATGTTGAATAATGAATGAGTTAAAATTGTTTTATTTTAAATCTGGAAATGGCCTCACAGTTTGGCCCAAATTTTGAAAATGCACCACTTCCAAAAAAATGCATGGGAAACCCCCAAAACAAATAATGGATGGAAATTAAATGAAAAATAACTTTAAAATATGTTATGTATGTGAAAATTCCCCCCACCTTGAAAAATTTCCGTCCCGAAAAGTCAACCTGAATCTTGGTCAGAAAATAGTAATTAGTACTCTTCCTCAACCCATGAATTCCGCTCCAATGTATCATGTATATCATTCCCATGCCACCAAATAAAAAGGAAAATTTGAATAGACCTTCCCTAAATCAACTTTTCTTGGAAGTACACTATTCATACTAGCTTCTCAACAACAGATAAATTAGGCTCTATATCCAACTCCTCCCAATTTAGTACATGGGATGGATCCGGGTTGTATTTCTTCAACTGGGAGACATGGAAGATGTCATGAATGGATGTCTAATGAGAAGGTAGGGACAAAATGTATGGAACCTTTCCAATATGCTCGGTGTTCTTAAAAGGTCCAATATACCATGGCATCAGCTTCCCTTGCTTTTCTAATCGATGATGGCCAAGGTGAGAGGCCACATTCAAGAATACCCTGTCACCCAATGGAAAATCTAGGTCTAGATGCCTCTATTTGGAATAACATTTATGGAAAATATGAGATATCAATAAATGATACATGTTTAACTAGACCTTCGTAGACATCTCATTCACCAGACTCAGCCCTAGCAGTGAGGTCTCACCTACTTCAGCCCAACACAGGGGGACCGACAAGGCCGAACACATAGCACCTCAAAAGAGGCCATTCAAATATAATATTGGAAACTATTATTATAATAAAACTAAACGAATCCTAAATGGATATCATTGGAACCTCCAAAGTCCAGAACACATGCACAGATCATGTCCACCCAAATCTGATTCACCCACTCTCTCTGACCATCTATATGAGGATGGAATGTCATGCTCATCTTAATCTGAGTCCCAATGGCCTTCTGAAGGCCTTCCCAAAATCGAGAAGTGAAGCAGTGGTCTCTATCTAAGACAACTACTGATGGAATTCCATGGAGTCTCACCACCTCGTGACAATAAAAATGCACCAACTCATCCACATTAGTCGTATATTTTATCTTAATGAAGTTGGATGATTTGGTTGGATGATAATTACAACCCAAATGGAATTTTTAACCCAAGGAATATGTGTGAAAGCAAATAATTAAGTCCATGGAAAACTCGTCCCACTTCCAGGTAGTAATGGGTAATGGTTGGAGAAAACCAGATGGCCTTTTATGATCTTCTTTCACCTATTGGCATGTGTAGCATCTCGACACAATGTATGCTACGTCTCGTCACATAATTGGACACCATAACTACTGAAAGACATCATAAAACATCTTGGTGGCACCTATATGGACAAACCACTGAGACTAGTGGCTATCCTCCATCACACCTTTTGCGTAGACAATGATACTACTGAATGACCCTTGAAGCATTGGATTCCCTTGGGGGATGATGACCAATCAGAAGACGTCTCCCCACCGTGAATAAACTGCTTGGATCATTAAAAAATATTATCACTGGGCTATTCTCACTGAATCAACTCCAACAGAGAAGGAGTCAACTGAACACTCTCCAAGAATTCACCCACATTCTGCTCCTTCATCTCTACATGCATCCTAGAAAAGAGTCCCATCAATTCCTACTCATCACTATACAACCTCAAATACTGCACTAGAATTCTTCTCCCAAGGTGTCATGCACCACATTTCCTTTACCTGGGGTTTAGACAATGTAAAATTTTAACCCCTATAAGTGCTTGTTCCCATAACGCTGCGTCATGTTGAGTTCCTTCTATGAGAAGATATAGGCCATGTTTTTGTGATCAGTGTAGACCCCAAACTTCTCAAAAAAGTGGTTTTGAAACCAGGTCTTCAAATCATGCATCACTGATGGAAACTCCTAGTCATGGGTAGGTTAATTGTTTTTGTGTGGTTAGAGTTGGCAAGATACATACACCACCACATGATCATCCTCCATAAGCACAAACACATGACCCATGCCTGAAGCATCTAAATAAAACACACACCCCTTTTTAGCCTCGGGAAAAATCAACACAAGGGAGGTAGTCAACCACTACTTCAGCACCTCACAAGATTCCAGACATTCTGAGCCCCATACAAACTTCACCCCTTTCCGAGTGAGGGTAGACATTAGTGAAGAAAGTCGAGAGAAATCCTGAACGAATCACCTGTAACAACCAGGATGTCCAATGAAACTCTCAATCTAGAACACATTATCTAGTTTCTCCCATGACATGACCGCACTAATCATCTTGGGGTCCACTAAAACACCCTAATTTGGGATCACATGCCCTAGAAAATTCACCTCCCTAATCCAAAATGTGCACTTTGACAATATTTCATAGAGGTAGTGATACCCATAGTTCCCAAAACAATCCTCAAGTGATGTTCCTGATCCTCATCAGACCCTTAGTATACCAAAATGTCATCCATGAACACCAAAATGAAAGAATCGAGATACAGGTGGAACACCCTATCTATGAGTGCCATAAATACCGCTTCAGCATTGGTCAATCTAAAGGGAATGACCGAGTACTCGAATTGGTCGTACCTTCTTCAGAAGGATGTTTTGGGGATATTTTACTCTTTCACCCTGATTCTATGATAGCCTTGACAAATTATTATGTTTGATAACACATTTCACAATTCATCTGATCAAACAAATAATATATTATAGGAAAAGGGTATTTCTTTTTAATTGTTAACTTTTTTAACTTCTGGTAGTCAATGCACCACCCAAGGGATCTATCAGCCTTTTTCATGAACACCACAAGAGAAGCCCAATGAGAGACACTCCAGAAAATGAATCCTTCGGTTTCTAGGTCATCTAGCTATATCTTTAGTTCCTTCTGCTCAGAGGGGGCCATGAGATAAGAGTAAAGAGATATCGGCTTTCTTCCCGGTGCCAGATCAATCGAAAACTCCACATCCCGCTCTAGGGGAAAACTTTAAAAATCATCTGGGAATACCTCTAGAATGTCATTCAATACATCAGTTGGTGAAACTTCAGTGGAAATAAAATCATACTATATCAATAGAAATGAAAAATGAAAGATTAGAATTCCCAAATCTAGGAGTGTAGGTACAGCATGACCCAACCGAGGATCACATTTTCCATGAAAAATCTGATAACTCCCCTCAGGTGTCGTGAAACTACCATTTCGCCTGTAGCATTCAATGTGTGCCTGTAAGTGTACTAGAAAATACATGCTTATTATTATGTCAAATAGTTCCATATATAGGACCATGATGTCCCACTCCATCACAACCCCTGACACAGAAAGCATTCATGAGGGGTACTTGAGACACCGCTCCTTATTTCTTAGCAGCATCACCATCTCCATCTAAGAAGAAAAAAATCAGTTCCTAAATTAAATGTGTCAACAAAATGGGAAAAAAATGATTGAAATAGATGTACCAGTATCAAAAAGTGCAGCGTCTATAGAAGATGCGATCAAAATGGTAAATCAAACTGTCGATGGTCCTGTCTCTGATCCAACTGGTGCTTGTTCCACTACATGGAGATTTCCAATCTCTGTATGGGATCGACATATAGATTATGTCTATGCCATGTCCACTTGGAAGTGGGCATGACACCCTAAAAAATCATTACATTGGACCCATACATCCAAACTGGTAAAAAGGCTTTGGAAGAAGTAGTCATGCTGGTAGGATGTTCCACGGTTCCCCACACTGGTGGCATATGAAAATCTTGCATCAGAAGCCCCAGATGGAAACTTCATAGAAGACTGGCATGCACTATAACCTCCCATATTCACTTGATCCTCATGTTTCCTCTTTTCTCTAAAGAACATCTACTGCCCACTTCTAACACAGTTCCTAAAAAAACAGCCCTACCTTTACGATCAATTTCCACCATACACTCCCGATCAACGACCTCAGCATTGGTTCTCAATATGAACAAGAAGTCCTTGAAGTATATCTCTAGTCTCAAGCCTTTCTGAAATATCTAGGCCTTCAATTATTCATTCTAGACAATTTTAGGGGAATAAAGAACCAACTCAGTGAAACAGTTTGTGTAATCCATCAGTGAAAGCTTCCCATGAACAAGGTCCATGAACTCTCAAGACCTGTCATATGCCAAGACCTCTGAGTAGTACTATTCATTGGAGATGTCCTTGAAATCTTCTCAGTGCATCTTCTCATTATTCTCAGTTTGAAGAACCAGATCCCACTACTTTCGGCTGGGACCCTACAATAGAAAGGAGTCACACATCACCCTGAGCTCCTCGGGTGGTTCTAGGAACTCAAACATGTGCTCGACCTTCTCAGTCCATTCCTCAACATCCTGGGTTTCTGAGCTTCCATGGAAGTTAGGAGGCTTGTTTTTCAGAAACTCATGTGTTTTATCTTTTCTAGGACCCATCTTTTCTACCCTAACATTAATAGGAGTAGGAGGCAGTCCCTATCTTAGAGGTTGAGCAGCCCGTACCACATCCTTGACTAATCAATTTGTGTTGGAGAACACTCTTTGGCTTCCTCTCATGGGCGCATGGGAGCTTTCTAGGGAGGCATGTTGCTACAAAATGAAATAGTCACAAAACCAAAAAACATTTAGAAAATTATGAAAATTTTAATCAAATAAATCAAATATAAATAATCAAAAAACATTACAATAACAAATGAAACAATTACTCTACCCCTACCCAATGTCCACATGTAGTCTTCATCCCACACATCTCACCTGGAAGTGAATTTAATCAAAAAATTCCAACATCGCCTGGTAACTCATGGTCTTCCATTAGTGGTACGGTCCTCGCGCCCTACTTTTGAGAAAAACCTATATCCTTGGAAATCCTATCTCATGTCTATCCCAACTAATCCCAAAAATAGTAATATAACACAAAAACATTAACCTCCTCTGAATCCATTTTTCTACAAACCGAATGGGGTCACCACAAATACTGGCATAAAACCTAGATCATGGAAAGGTCTGAAGGGCATTCCATCTCTGTAGGGGATGGAACAGGTGCTAGGGTATCATTTATCTGGGTTTGGGAATTATTTACCCAAATATGTATACATAAAACATCCAAAACATTTGATAAATTGATTCTGAAAAATTCATACCAAACAAATTTTATACAACAATCCAGTACATAATAAATAATTTCAAAAACAATACAAGAGGTCAAAATACAAAAAATAAACCTCATCAAAACACCATCATGGACTCCACATGACAAGGGTTCATCACCCACAAGTTGTTTCAAGAAATCCATGCCATGGATGGGATCTGACACCCCCAACTGCCATCACCCAAAGCATTTCCTTTACCTGAGTCAAGCATAAATGAATATAATTACTCACAAGGGGTGTAAGTAGGGTGTGAGTGTAAGAACCCAGTTTTTACTGTGAAAGTCTTTGGAATATTTCTTGATGTTATTCTATAGTAGTGCCTTCAGACAGCGTGCGATTCCGAGCCCCGGTGTGGCCAAAATTAAAATTTTAGCGCGTTCACACTGGAAATGCCAAATAAATGCAATAACTCTTAAATGGTGTTTCAGATCAGAGATCCGAGTGCACGGATAGGTCCAAAATGGGGTGTTTACCCTAGGAATGACATAAAACATGTATGATCGGGATGTTTGGACCCCTCGCTCGCTTTCAGAATGTTAAATGGATAAATTAATAAATTAATTTATTCATTTAATGGTGAAACTCATTTATCTCTTAAACGGTGGCTCAGATTGGAAAACAAAGGGCACCGTTGAGTTATGAGTGTGTCATTTACCCTCGGAGGGGTATAAGTTTAGCGGGCGCGGGCCGTCTGTGAAAAATGGAACCAGTGGTGTTTTCGTAATTTGGTGGCCTTGGGCGCTTAATTAAATAAATTTTGGATGGGGCCTCAGATTAAAATTCTGAGACCACCATTGTGTTCAGAGCATGGTTTTTAGCTTAGGGGAGGCTTAATCCCGACCCTGTCGGGAGTTTGGGTTTGGGCCGACTGGCGGGTTGTTAAGTGTTTTCAATTTGAACACTTAACTCACCCTCTCCCTCTTCTTCTTCCTCGCCTAGATAGATGCAGACGGTATCCCTCCCTCTCCTCCTCCACTCCAGTGAGGCAGCTCCGGTGAGGCGCGCCAACTCTGGCGGTCCGTCTGTGAAGCGTCTGGCGAAGCCCAATGAGGTAGGAGGTTTTTGTTGCGTTTTTATTTCAAAACCACCCTTTGAATTCAATTTTATGCATCGATTTATTGTTAAATCATTGAAAAAATCCCAGGGTCGTGTAGTACACATTTGTTTCTTTCCATCGCATCTTTCAGAATCGAAATCCGAGTTCGGAGGAGGCTGCAACGGTTCAGCGAAGTTTGCTGGTTTTCCGGCGGCTCGCATGGTGGTCTGACGGCTTCAGCAAGGCGGCGCGGTCCCTGGCCTGGCGGAGACACTCTTCGGTGTGGCAGTGAGCTTCGGCCGTGGTAGCTTCGCACAGCGCAGAGCGGGAGGATCGGCTGGCTATGCCGGCCGGTTGACTCGGGAGACCGGGGTCACGCACCGTGACCCCGTAGGGGAAGCAAAGACCTGCTCCAGGTGGGTATTCAGGTGACGAGACGACCGGCCCTCGTGGCCGGTTTGCAGGTGGACCGCGAGCCGGCACCGGGCCGCACAGCTGTGCCGCGGGCTGAGCCAGGCTGGGCCGACCGGCCGGTCCAGGCCGGTCCAGCCCAAGGGGATTCGACCCCCCTCTTCAGATGCCCGTAATTCTCATTACGGGTGTCTGATTTGCATGCCATCTGCGGCAGTGGAACCATATTGACGAGAAGGAAATTTTGAGGTGGTTTCAGGAGTTTTATCTTTCACGACAAGGGGATCGGGGGCATGACACATGCGTAAATTAGGTAATCGGGCTTTCCTGGAATTCTTGTTTTGGGCGCCGTAGACACATCTGGAGTCCGTTTTGGGCGCCGTTAGTGGTGTAGCAACCCTGGCACCGAGGTGAAGCCTTCCAGAGTGGTTTCGGAAATTGAATCCAGAGTTGAGGCTTGGGCCCCACGGCCCGTCTTTTTGGTTGCGATCAGCATTTGGCAACTTTCTCTTCGGGCGTCCGTTCGGGGCGTGCGAGCAGTCGATTCTGGATGTTTTTCCGAGGGCATTGCAATTGTGCAATATGCCCACCCTAATTCCACACAATGGTGTGGGCCCCACGAGGGGCCTTTGGGCATTGACGTTGATTTTCCGCTCCTGTGCGGTGCGCCGGAATGAACCTGAGGGGGTCGCAATGGTGCAATGCACCCGACTGTTTTCGGGGCCGAGGCTTGGGATCACGGGACGTCGTTCGGGCGTGAGGTGGTGTTGGTGACCTTTCTGTCGGATATCCGTTTGAGGTGAGTAAGTATTCTATCTCATGTGTTTTTTCATGAGGATTACAACAATACGATCTGTTTTGATGGTGAGGAGCCTCATACACGGTCTTATTAAACATGGAAATATGAAAGGTGCCCCGGTGGCGGTTCTTCTACCATGTATGTAGTGGACCTTTGGCGTGTGATCGCGTGCACTCCTGGGAGAGTGATGTTTGTGGTTAAAGATATGTGGTTGGCCATGCCTCATCCATTGAGGTGGAATGTTATAGTTGTTAAGATTACGCCTTCGCGTTGACGGTGGGTGTCGTGTGCACATTATCCTTTTTGGCTGGAGACGTGGCATACTCTAGGAGTATGTGAGAACACTTGGTGGTACATGGGGATGTTTGTACCTGATAATTTTTGTCCTCTTGGTTGGGGTTGACTTGAGGCCACACATTGCGTGGGCCCCAGGTGCGTGTTGTGTTCTGCTTTGCGTACTTTTGACCTCTCACGACGTAGGGGGTTTCTCTGTTCTCGTGGGTTGACCATAAGTGTCGAGTTTTCCCCTGGTTCTGTTCTCGATGGTTTGGCCGGTTGTAGTGCTAGTGGAACCTAATGGTGGAACAGGCGCTGAACCTCTATTAGGTGAGTTGTTCTGGAGTTTGGTGTGTAACACCCCATGATTTTACGAAAAATATTCTTTTTAATTTCATTAATGTCTTGTGTTGTACGCTACACCAAAAGGAGCTTGCACAACATACATCCCTGACTTGGCTTTCAATACACGCAAGCGTGACCTTCCATGATAGCATGTGTTGTACGCGATACCGAGTGACTCTAAACAACAATATGCTATTAAAATATTATTAAAAAAAGCAGTTATGAATAGTAATACCCACTTTTTGAAATTTCATAAATCTTATTTTTGAAAATGGAATTCATTTTTGGATTCGGAATATCAAAATTAGCCTAGGGTAAAATTTTGGTATTTTTCTATAAACTTTCAATTTTTGATGAATAGTGAAAACACTGAGTTACTATTTAAAAACCGACTTTTTATTTAAATAATTATTTATTTTATTTAAATTTATTTTAGGTCAAAATTGACACATAATACCTATATAAGTTCAATGTAATTCATTGGATTCATTTTATAATAAATTTAGATATATAAAAATTTTATTTAACTTTTGACCGTCTTTTACCCACCTCCAAGGAGAATTTGCAAATTTACATAAAAAAAAATTTTACCGCTTTTGTGAAAGGAATTTAAAAAATCCGAGAGACACAGTTGATGTCTGTAAGTAAAATGTTGTTCAATGAGATGAAAATAATTTTTGGTGAATAGTAACTTTTTTACTTTTATTTACCACGATTAAAAGTAAATAGGGTAATTAAGGGTAAAAATGATATTATTATTACCCTAACACATTTCTTAATTCTATTGGATAAGTCTAATTAAACCAAAATCATCCTTAGGAATAAAATATGACCATTTAGGACCACTTTGATTAGATTAGGACATTTATTATTAATTTATTTAAAGAATGGTTAAAATAGTTAAAATCAAAGTTTAATAAGTAAAGCATTTTTAATATAGGGTTATATAGAAGATAAATTCGACAATAAATATTCATTATAAATCTAAAATGATTTAATACATAATGATATTTTATTTGAAATGTTTAGACTTTAAATAATTTAATTTATTTATGGCACAATGATGATGCAGTAATTATCTTATTAATGAAATATTGACATAATTGATGTTCTAAATACCAAAATAAATGTAATTAGAGACTTTTTATAAATTAAAATAATTTTCTATGTTAATATGACATGTTAGTGTTTATTTAATTAACCTTTTTTGAACTAATAATTCTGTTATGATTTTCACAAAAATCAATTACCAAATAGTGTCAAAATTGACATAAACTAGTTTTTCAAACTAATATTATATTATTAATTGTTATTATATTCCTAAGAATCTATGGATCAGCCAAATGACTTAAATAAGGATATATATATTAATAATAAATAACTTGGGTTTCCTTTGGATTGTTATAGTATGTTTATTAACCTTATAGTGTAAGGACACAAAAATACACGGTAAAAGTAAAATTATCTAACTTAAAGTTAAATATAAATGATAAGGTTAAAATAGGAACCTAAACATGTATAAATTCTACCGGATGAGAGGATTTCGACCCGTCCCAACCTTAGCTTCTAAATAAATCAATTTGGATATATTTAAAACCGAATATGACTTTATAATTAAATAATATTTTTAGTTTTTCCAAAGGTTCCCCTCTCCTCCATTATAAAAGGGCACCTCCTCCCTCTCTTCCTCACACCAATTTGAGCCTTTATGCTCGGCCAAACCCTGCCCATTCCCCTTCTCAACTTTCCTAGAAACATCCTAGAGGTCCTTGTCCTCTTCAAAGACCAATTTTAGTACCATAATAGGAGTATTCAAAGAGGCGTATCAAAGAAGAGGTAATATCTGTTACCGATTCTTTCAATTTTCTTTCTTCTTCAACTTCTTCTCCTTTAGTTTTTTCATTATGAAGTAATAACATAAGTATCACTCATATACTAATATGTTATTATAAGTATGAAACAACAATATTTCACTATCTATCCATCCTATGGAAAATGAAATCACCGCGCGTGCGTACGTACGGAATACCGTCTCCACGCCGTGGTGTAATATATTTTCCACCACCACCTTACTTGGATGGGTATAATGGTGAAAGTAATAAATATATATGATTATTGTAAATTGATATTTATTTTTTAATATTATACATACAATTTAATACAATTCTACGATCATGGGAATGATATCATCGCTCGTGCGTATGTAGGGAATACCGTCTCCACGACGCGATGAGATTCACTCTCCATGATAACCATTCAAAAATGATTATAAAGTATATATTATAAGTAATCATAAAATATATGACATAATAATGCTACTGGATTTATGAATATATATATTAATTTCATCTACTTAATTCCATTCAATTCAATAAGGAAACGAAAACAGCGTTCATGCGTACGTACGGCCTACCGTCTCCATGAACGGTGTATTTCTTTTCATTTATTGATCTATTATATATATGTATATTTTAAATATATATTTTATATAAATCATGTTATATATTTTATAATTAACTAATCATGATCTATGTAATCATATTAATAATTACAAGTCAAAACACGGATGACAAATGAAACAATTTTACCCAAAACACTCTTTAACATAGAATTTACAAAAGAACGGTTAATATAAAGTCATAAGTGAACCATATATGATATAATAACAATGAATATGATTCTTTAATAATTCAATGACATTATTTAAAACATTATACAGGATGTTTGGATACGTACGAAGCTTATCGGACCTAAGGTAAGGGAAAATCTCGCAATCTCAATTTTAATCCGAGATTGCTTATTCGTAAGTATTGACTGGGGTTATTTATATCATCCAAGTCCATGTTTTATAAAAGTGTTTTCATGTATGTTTAAAGTAATTTTAATCAATTTTTTACTTTTACTACTTGGTACGTAAGGAATCTTTCTTTTTTTACGTTACGAGGTACTTTTTTGACTTTTCAGTCAAAATTAGGAGGAGAATGTTATTTTTAACTTATATGGCGTGAACGGATTTTTACGGTTTAATAACTCCTCATTTTAATGAACCTTACTCTACATGATTTTATGACTATTTTCAACAAAATACTTTTATTTTAAGTGTTCATGGCATTTTTTTGAAAAGAAAATGATTTTGACAAATAAAGGATATTTTCCTCAAGAATGCATTTCAAATGTTTTATCAAAACCATTTTCCATCTAAGATTATATTATTTGATATTTGTATGTTTCAATTTTAATGTCTCTATGATTTACATGGTTCACTTTTCTTATGATGAAATTTCCATTTGTTTTATATGGATTATGAAATTATGCGATGATGTTTATGAAAGACATTTTATTCTATGGATTATGATGAATGTTTTAAGTTTATTTTGTGGAACAAGTAAGAATGATTTCATTATGAGATGGGTGGGACCTATATCCCCCTCCAATTAATTAGGTAATGATTTATATCTCATGAGATAGACATGGCTGGAACGGCAAGTAAAACCGGTTCAGTAATACAGGATTGGAACGAGGAGTGAACTCGATTCAAAAAGGGACTTTGTCCACTAAGATGGTCTTGGAAGCAATGCCTTGGATAATATGGAAATCATATCATGTGCTTAATGGTTTCCACAATTAAATGTTTTATTCCCATTCTATTTTATCATTCTTTTTGTTTCTTTATTATCTATGCCGTACGTACTTCCATGTTTTATGTCATTGCTCACGCTTTTGATGTTTAAACATTATGTTTTGTTTTTATGTTCAAGTGTATATGGTATGTTTTATTTTATCCATGCTTACCCTTACTGAGCATTTGAGCTCACCCTTTTTATTTTTTCTTTTCCCAAGGATATAAATAAAGGTATTTGGTAAGAAATAAAATGGGATGATCTTTATGGGAGTTGTTGAAGATCTTTCACCACTATTAGAAGATTACGTTCCATGTTTCCAAAGACACTAAACTATTATGGTCCTTGTGTGTCTGTTTTTGTTATGTATTAAGTATTATGCATAATTAATGTAATGTTCATGTACGTCAAGATTTGGGTCTCTACAATTGGTATCAGAGGAAAGGTTTTGTCAACCTTTGGAGACTAGGATGCGAGAACTTTAGTGAGATCCCTAGAGATATTTCTAAGGTTTGTCTAGGGATGTCCCTAAGGTTAAGTATATGTATAGGTTATAGTCCTAGAATTACGGTAACGATCTTATAATTAAACCTAAGATGTTAGATATTGAGGGTACTCCCCCTTTATTATGTTGTTTTCCCTAGTGTGATTTTTGCCTCTCATACTATTCTTTTTGGGTTTTAGACGATGGATGGAACCCGAAGGAACCATGTTGATCAATGCAATGGAAAATGCAATGACTGTCCTCATGAACAAACAAATGTTATGGGAGATAGAGTGAAAAATCTTATTGATATACATACACAAACTATGAATCATTCTGGACTTCCAAATGAGTAGAGAAGGGAACAATATTCTATTGAGTCCTTCATGAGGCAATGTCCACCTACTTTCAGTGGGTCTTCTGATCCACTTGTTGATGAACAATGGATCAGTACCACAGAAAAGATATTTTTAGTTCTTCAATGTTCTGAGCATGATAAAGTCATCTTATCCGTATATCGTTTGGAAGGTGAAGTTGATCGAGGGTGGAATCTTATCAAGAATACGAGGCCAAGAGATGAAATTGAGTCCATATAATGGGACGAGTTCAAGAACTTATTTTTCAATAAGTATGTCCCTTGTATTCTTCGAACAAAGATGGAGAAGGAGTTTTTGAACTAAAGAAAAAGGATGATGAATCTGTTGGTGTATTCGAAGTGAATTTTACATGGCTTGCAAGGTATGCATCTGGCTTTATCATCTAACCTGAACGTAAAGTTGATCAATTCTTCAGTGGCTTAAAAACGAATCATTGAAGGGCATTATCTATAAGAGACTTCAGTAGCTATGAAGAAATTGTGCGTTGTGCTATCAAGGTAGAAATGGAAGTTGGTGTTACTTATCCATCTCATAGTTTTGACAAGAAATGAAAGATGGAGTTCAAGGAGAAATATCAAAATAATGATGAAAAGAAGATTAATGTTTCATTGTGCTCAAAGTGTGGAAAGAAACATGGTAGAGATTGTCTTAAAGGGACTAAAAAATGATTTAAGTGTGGAAAATAAGGTCATCGAGCAGCTGAGTGTCAATGTAATTGAAAAAGGGTTTCTAATGATGTGAATAAAAAAAATACTGCAGAGAACGCACCACCAACACTTCAATGCTTCAAGTGCAAGGAAATGCGGCATTATGCAAATAAATGCCGTAATCCAAGGGATCGTGATGATCAACATGAGCAACAACTTAAGGAAAAGGACAAAGGGAAGTCACATGCGATCACTATTGGCGATGTTGAATATGACAACGTTGTGGTGGAATGATTAAGTGTTTATGTAATGGGATTACAAAATAATATTGTATATAGTATCGTGGAATATTGGAATATTTATGAATTGTTCAATTGTGGTTTTCAATAATTTTATGGTACCGGTAACCACGGAAAGTGAATGAGATATTTTTGGAAAAAAGATGACATGCGCATAATGAAGGGATAAGGAGAAAATGAAATGTTTGACAGTATTCATAAGCTCATGACTGATATAAGGAAATATTTATATCATGGTTTGAGGTTTTGGTATGTGAAAAGAGTAAAATTTTTACAGCAGTCATTTTTTCACTAAGATTTAATGGGTATTCATTTTTCAAGAGAATACATGATTAAGGCCTTTGAATGTTTGGAATGTGACCAACAAGACATATCTCATGATATATGGGGATCAATGATGGTATTAACATGCTTGTTATATGAACTCTTTGGTAATCTTTTTCACTATAATATGAGATTGGACAACAGTATTTTGGATAAGCCTAAAGATTGGAAAGGATTATGTTGGAGAAAAGTTAGTATTGTTTAACGATAGAACTTTTTTAGATATTATTGATGGGATTTTATAGTAATGTAGTTTTAGAAAAAGGAAAACCTACAGGATGGGCGACAACCAATCGTGTTGGACAAGGCTGTTGGAATAGAACCCACAACCGAAGTGTGACTGGCCTTTATCGCCTACCATGGGCCTACAAGAAGTCCCTGTTTAGTATAAACTAGTTTTATTATATTAAGTAGTATGATATATGAAGTATAAGTCCATTTTAGGAACCATAGATCGACTTATGAATATTTAATAAGTTTGCTACCCTTTTGTTTGAGACAAATGGAATGACCCGCCATTCTATCACATGATCTTCTAACACTTCACGAATAACAAATTCAACTACATTTCTTTAAAAGATGAAGTGGAAATTGTTCAAGTCACAAACAACAATGAGATTATACCAAAATAATGTAAGTATTTATTCTAATTCAAATTCTTCAGCTTTAGGGAAATGATCTTGAAAACCAAAAATGTTGTCATAGTTTCCTTTTATCCGATGAATTAGATGGTACCCAATATCATCACAAATCTATGTCTTTGTGATTGTTGAATTTTTTATAGCCATGTTCTCTACAACTCTCCATCTAAACATGAGGGTTAGATTTCTCTTCCATATCCATATTTTCACCTATGTTCTCCTATGTGGAAACCCAGTGATTAGTTAATTTCGGTAACCGTTACGTTTCATACTTTAGTTTTTAAACCCATGTTTTGGTATTCCTTTTTACGATGTGGGTTTCTATTAAATAAACTTTCAATTGGTAAACAATTTATAACCCCGAAGAATTTTGAGGGAGAAATTCATTTTAAGGGGGGTAGAATGTAACACCCCAAGATTTTACGGAAAATATTCTTTTTAATTTCATTAATGTCTTGTGTTGTACGCTACACCAAAAAGAGCTTGCACAACACGCATCCTTGACTTGTCTTGCAATACACGCAAGCGCGACCTTCCACGATAGCGTGTGTTGTACGCAATACCGAGTTTCGTTAAACAACGATATGATATTAAAATATTATTAAAACTAGCTGTTATGAATAGTAATTCCCAATTTTTGAAATTTTATAAAATTTATTTTTGAAAATGGACTCCATTTTTGGATTCGGAATATCAAAATTAGCCTAGGGTTAAATTTTGGTATTTTTCTAAAAACATTCAATTTTTGATTAATAGTGAAAACACTGAGTTACTATTTAAAATTAGATTTTTTATTTAAATAATTATTTATTTTATTTAAATTTATTTTAGGTCAAAATTAACACATAATACCTATATAAGTTCAATGTAATTCATTGGAGTCATTTTATAATAAATTTAGATATATAAAAATTTTATTGATCTTTTGACCGTCTTTTACCCACCTCCAAGGAGAATTTTCAAATTTACATAAAAATTAATTTTACCGCTTTTGTGAAAGGAATTTCAAAAATCAGAGAGACACAGCTGATGTCATTATGTAAAATTTGGTTCAATGAGATGAAAATAATTTTTTATGAATAGTAACTTTTTACTTTTATTTACCACAGTTTAAATTAAATAGGGTAACTAAGGGTAAAAAAGATATTATTATTATCCGAACACATGTCTTAATTCTATTGGATAAGTGTAATGTGACCAAAAACAACCTTAGGAATAAAAAATGACCATTTAGACCCACTTGGATTATATTAGGACATTTATTAATAATTTATTTAAAGAAGGGTTAAAATAGTTAAAATCAATGTTTAATAAATAAATAATTTTTAATATAGGGTTATAAATAAGATAAATTAGACTATAAATATTCATTAGAAAGATAAAAATATTTCCTACATAATGATAGTTTATTTGTAATTTTTAGACTTTAAATAATTTAATTTATTTATGACACAATGATGATGCAATAATTATCTTATTAATGAAATATTGACATAATTGATGTTATAAATAACCAAATAAATGTAATTTGAGACTTTTTATAAATTCCAATAATTTTATATGTTAATACGACATGTTATTGTTGCTGTAATTTACTTTTTTCGAACTAATAATTCTATTATGATTTTCTCAAAAATCAATTACCAAATAGTGTCAAATTTAACATAAAATAGATTTTAAAACAAATATTATATTATTAATTGTTATTATATTCTTAACAATCTAAGGTTCGGCCAAATGACTTAGATAAGGTTATATATATTTATAATAAACTAATTGGGGTTAGTTTGGCTTGTTATAGTAAGTTTATTAACTTTATAGTGTAAGAACACAAAAAGACACGGTAAAAGTAAAATTATCTAATGTAAAGATAAATCTAAATGATAAGGTTAAAATAGGAACCTAAAATTGTCTAAATTCTATTTGATGAGATTATTTCGACCCATACCCACCTTAGCTTCTAAATAAATCAATTTTAAGCTATTTAAAACCGAATATGACTTTATAATAAAATAATTTTTTTTTGTTTTTCCAAAGGTGCCCCTCTCCTCCATTATAAAAGGGAACCTCTTCCCTCTCTTCCTCACACCAATTTGAGCTTTTAAACTCGGCCAAAACCTTACCATTTCCCTTCTCTAAATCCCTAGAAACAACCTAGAGGTCCTGGTCTTCTTCAAAGACCCATTTTAGTACCATAAGAGGAGTATTTAAAGAGACGTATCAAAGAAGAGGTAATATCTGTTATCGATTCTTTCAATTTTCATTCTTCTTCAACTTCTTCTTCTTTAGTTGTTTCATTATGAAGTAATAACATAAGTATCACTCATATACCGATATTTTATTATAAGTATTAAAAAACCATATTTCACCATATATCCATCCTATGGAAAATGAAATCACTGTGCGTGCGTACGTACAGAATACCGTCTTCACGCTGTGGTGTAATCTATTTTCCACCACCACCTTACTTGGATGGGTATAATGGTGAAAGTAATGAATATATATGATTATTGTAAAGTGATATTGATTATGTAATATTATACGTACACTTTAATACAATTGGACGCTCATGGGGATGATATCATCGCTCGTGCGTACGTACGGAATACCGTCTCCACGACGTGATGAGATTCACTCTCCATGATAACCATTCAAGAATGATTATAAAGTATATATTATGAGTAATCATAAAATATATGACAAAATAGTTCTACTAGATTTATGTATATATACATTTATTTCATCTACTTAATCCCATTCAATTCATTAAGGAAATGAAAACATCGTTCATGCGTACGTATGGCCTACCGTCTCCATGAATGGTGTATTTCTTTCCATTTATCAATATTTTATATATATGTATATTATGAATATATATTATATATAAATCATTTTTTATATTTTTGAATTATGTAATCATGATCTAAGTAATCATATGAATAATTACAAGTCAAAACACGGACGACAAATGAAACGATTTTACCCAAAACACTCTTTAACATGGAATTTACAAAAGAACGGGTAATATAAAGTCATAAGTGAATCATATATGATATAATAACAATGAATATGATTATGTAATAAGTCAATGACATTATTTAAATCATTATACCGGAGGTTTGGATATGTACGAAGTATATCAGACCTAAGGTAAGGGAAAATCTCGTAATCTCAATTTTTATCTAATATTGCGTATTCGTAAGTATTTACTAGGGATATTTATATCATCCAAGTCCATGTTTTATAAAATTGTTTTCATGTATTTTTAAAGTCATTTTTATCGATTTTTTTCTTTTACTACTTGGTATGTAATGTATATTTCTTTTGTTTACGTTACGAGGTACATTTTTGACTTTTCTGACAAAAGTACGAGGAGAATGTTATTTTCAACATATACGGCGTGAACGGATTTTTACAGCTTAATAATGCCTCATTTTCATGAAGCTTTCTCTACATGATTTTATGACTATTTTCAAAAAAAATACTTTTATTTTAAATGTTCATGGCATTTTTTTGAAAAGAAAATGATTTTGACGAAGAAAGGATATTTTCATCAAGAATTCATTTCAAATGTTTTATCAAAACCATTTTCCATCTAAGATGAAATTATTTGATATGTGTATGTTTCATGTTTAATGTCTCTATGATTTTCATGGTTCAATTTTTTTATGATGAAATGTCCATTTGTTTTATATGGATTATGAAATGATGGGATGAAGTTCATGAAACCCATTTGATTCTATGGGTTATGATGAATGTTTTAAGTTTATTATGGGGAAAAAGTAAGAATGATTTCATTATGAGATGGGTGGGACCTATATCTACCTCCAATGCATTGGGTGAAGATTTATATCTCATGAGATAGACACGGCTGGAACGACAAGTTAAACCGGTTCAGTAATACAGGACTGGAACGAGGAGTGAACTCGATTCAGAAAGGGACTTTGTCCACAAAGATGGTCTTGGCAGCAATGCCTTGGCAAATATTAAAATCATATCATGTGCATAATGGTTTCCATAATTACATGTTTTATTCCCATGCTATTTTAGCATTCTTATTGTTTCTTTATGATCTATGCCATACGTACTTCCATGTTTTATGTCATTGCTCAAGCTTTTGATGTTTAAACATTATGTTCATGTTTTTAAGTTCAAGTGTATATGGTATGTTTTATTTTATCCATGCTTACCCTTACTGAGCATTTGAGCTCACCCTTTGTATGTTTTCATTCCCCAGGATATAAAGAAAGTTTTTAGGTAAGAAAAAAAGGGGAAGATCATTATGGGAGATGTTGAAGATCTTTCACCACGATTAGAAGATTACGTTCCAAGTTTCCAAAGACACTAAACTATTACGGTCCTTGTGTGTCTGTTTTTGTTATGTATTAAGTATTCCCCAGAAGTAATGTAATGTACATGTACATCATGCTTCAGGTCTCTACAGGGTGGTTGCGTGATACCCACTCCGTGTTCAGTCGGCCAATGTTGTACCCTCCAATAGAGAGGGCCAGAGCAGTTCTGAGTTTTACCCTTCAGTGGGGCTGGGCAGTGGGTTACTCATCGACTTCTTTGGGTTTACCCTCCACCAGGGCTGGGCAGTGGGTTGCTTATAGACTTTTCAGGGTTTACCCTCTAGGAGAGACTAGAAAGTAGGTCACCCGATGACTCCTGAGGGTCTACCCTCCAGCAGGGCTGGGCAGTGGGACTCCTATCATCTTGTTTCAGTTCCACCCTCCAGCAAGGCTGGGCAGTGGGTCACATGTTGTCTTGTTCCGGGTTTACCCTCCATCAGGGCTGGGCAGTGGGTCTACCGTCATCTTATTCCAGGTCTACCCTCTAGCAGGGCTGGGTAGTGGGTCGCTTTCTGGCCTAATCTAGGTTTACCCTCCAATAGGGTTGGGTAGTGGGTCCCCTGATGAGGTATTAGCATTTACCCTCCAACAGGGCTGGGTCGTGGGTCACCCAACATCTTATTAGGGTTTACCCTCCATCAGGGTTTGGCAGTGGGTCACCCGATATCTTATTATAAATTATTCTCCAGCAGGGCTGGGTAGTGGGACACCTGTTGGCATTCGAGGCTCAGTACTTTCTACTAGTCTAGTATATGGCTTTCCTCCGTGATTACCGGAGCGGGACCCTTATTTATATGCATCAGTGATGTGACAGATTTGACTATGAGGAGACCTCTCGACTACATGGAAGTGACGAGGTGTAGTTTGAATTTCCCTAGAACTCTCAAGTACGAGGGGAATTTTCCCCAGAGAGATGCACCCTTGAGACGCGACCCAAAACCATGTGGGTGAGTCAGTACCTCCCAAAGCCGATAGTGTCGAGGTGCGGTGATTTGAGCCCTTTGACTTTTAGTTCAGGGCAGACGTGCGGGATGTTGGGCATCGTTGGTGTTTACTTCTGGGACTATTGGCGACTCACTTTCTTAGGCTGAGCTACGAGATGGAGATCCCCTTACGGTCTTGTTAGGGCTTCTTAATGAGCATGTGTATTTGTATATTCCTTATTCTAGTACCCACTTCTTGGGTTTGATTACTCTCATTCCAGGAGAGGTGAAGACGCGTGGGGTATTCCACGTGCATTCCGTGTCCATATTCTTGGGGTTGGATGAGTCTACTCTCCTCCTATAGGTAGCGAAGACTAGACGAGAAGTTCATCTTCTCACCTTATCCAGCTCCTTGTGTCTTTATGATTCTACCTCCTTTCTTCTTGTTGGGTTGAGCTGGACTCTTTACTGTACTCTTTACCACACTCTCTATTGTACTTCAGTTCTACTCACTGTTCGATCTACTTCTCACCCTCCGGTACCACCTTTGTTGCTCCCTCGAGCCTTCAGTGTATCCTACTGATTATTTTTATACTCACCCCTTCTTGGGATTTTCCTGCACTTGGTGTGCACTTACAGACAACGAACAGGTTGGTCGTGACTTCAGTGGAGCTTAGGAATTTAGGATCTTTGACTGCATGTGGTGGTCGGAGTTGGGTTCCAGCTGTTTTTCATTTTTTTACTTGTTTGCGAGTTGTGGAACTTTTCTGGTTGGGCGCGTGTTTTTTCCCTTTACTTTTAAGTATACCTTCAGCATTTACTTTGTACTGTTTAGAGGTAGATGCACTATTTTGGTTTATATATAGCAGTTGCCTTTTTCTTTACTAGTCTTTTCTTTTACTCTGCACTTTTGCATTGAGTGTGCTTCTTGTGTCTGTGTACAGGTACTCCGGAAAAGGCCACCCCGAGATGTTTAGCCTTCAGCACTTGTCACTAGCCCATGGCCTATGGAGGCGGGCTTGTGGTAGTTTCAGTTTGATCCCGAGTAGGGTCGGGTCATGAAAAAGTGGTATCAAAGGTGGTTCGTTCCATGGAACATTGTTTGGACGTCCCTAAAAAGGAATTGATTGGGATTTAGGGCAATAGTGCTAATGTGTCTCGAGAGCGTCTCTTAGTCCAGTGAGTCCAGTGATGGTGCGACGACTGACGTATCCATTCACAAGGACCCTGATAACCCTCTTGTCGACTCGGCATGCTGACACACTTATTGCTGGGAAAATTGGTTTTTGCATCACATAGGATTGAGTCTTTGACTGTCCTTCTTGAGTCAGATCCATGTCGTTGTTTTTGTTGTAATATACACATATGCTCATTTGATCGCGACACTCCTTGATGATATTCATGATGTCTCCATGAAGATAGCTAGCCAGGATACCAACATGGGTTCGTGACGACGACACTGTGAGCTATGAGGCCTCAGTCCAAGACCCACTATGCGAGCCCCTTTCTCTGGGTGGGCCAATAGAATCACCCCCACCTGTTGAGCAGCAGACAGCTTCAACGGAGGAGGCTAAGTTTGATCGCAGGTTGAGCATGCTCCATGAGTTCCATTGGCAGAGACAGATGAGGTCCAGTGGTGAGACAGAACCTCAGGCAGCAGATGTTTGGATAGAGACAGTGGTTCACCTTTTCAGTCTTGTGCAGATGCCGGCAGATCTCATGGTGGCTTTGGCTGCCAGCCTTTTTGCGGAGCAGCTTGGTGTTGGTGGAGTCTGGTTTCTATGTCTCTAGATGAGTTGACGGTTTCTTTGGGTGGATTTCATTTGTTGTTTCGTGAAGAGTTTTTTCCCTCATTCTTACGCTCTATTCGGATTCAAGTGCTCTTGCAGTTTCAGTAGGGAATGATGATGGTGGCCGAGTATGCGACTAGTTTAGCAGACTGTGCACGCTTTTACCCGGACATGGTCCATGATGACATCTTTCAAGAACGGAAGTTCAAGCAAGGTCTCCGTAGTGAGATTCGTGCTGTCATTGTACCCTTGGGAATTTACACATATGCCGGGGTGCTAGAGCATGCGCTGGTGATAGGGAGATTTTTGTCACGTTCTAGAGTTGGTGGTGGCAGCATGCACATTGGAGCTGAGACGTCTGCCGCAACTAGTGGGCATCGGCAAGCAAGACCTCAATGCAGGTGGCCTTTCCACTGTTGGTTTTAGAGACATGGTCATATACCACTATGGCGGAAAAGTACAGGGCCTCATCTGAGGGTTCCCTTCTGTGAGTGGGATTCGGGCTGAGGTTGTACACCACATTTGCGCCGGAGGGCACCAGGACCGCTCAGGTAGCGGCGGTGTTATGCTTGTGATGGGCAAGGTCACCTGGCAAAGGACTGCCCGACCAGGCATGCAGAGAGCCTCTGGTAGGCAGCAGGTGCACCACCACGATGGAGGCAGCGTCGTGATCAGAGTATCTCCCCGAGAGGTGGTGCCAGCAGAGGAGTGGGAGGAACTAGTATTGGAGGACGACCTTATAAGGTCTTCCCATCACTACTAGGTGGTCCACGTCAGGCTCTGGGAGCTAACAGTTGGGACCACAGAAAGCCACGAGATTTGGATTTCTACGATCCTGCATTGCATTAGGTGATAAGAGGTGCGCTCTACACCTTTTCTACTTCTTGCAGTAGACTTGTTAGACTTTGTATGTGGAATTCATTCATCCCTACTCCTTGCTTGAGGTGTTACCAGGGTGGCGCAGGGCGTCGGTGTAACCCTGTATCAGTATGAAAAAAAATGTTTAGGACCTTTTTCTTTAGTCCATGGTGTCTACTCCATTGCTTTATGATCGTGTAAGAGAGTCTTGATTGCGAGAAATCAATGGTGAAATCTTGTGTGACCAGATATTCTTGGGTGTTCCACATATGGATATTCTGAAGGAGGGAATCACCGGGCCTTGTTCCAGGTGCGGGCGGAGATTCCAGTCGCGACGTGCGACATAAGGGTTCATTCGGGGAGGTGATCTACCCACGAGAGCCTTCGGGCCATTTGAGACTGTGCAAAGGGATGTTGAGGTTCCCTACCGCCTTGCCTTAACCCCAGAGGCAGGTTTGGGCGCATGACATCTCCCACGTGACTCACATGAGAAGAGGTTTTCATTCTCCTATGCACAACATCGGCGAGGGAAAACCTCACATGAATGGATCAATCCTTTGGCCTGTGTGCGGTGACGCAGAGCTGTGTCTGAGTTCTTCTGGGTAAGGGTGAGCCAGGTGTGGGCTTAGTACCCTGAGTTGTTCCCTGGTTTTTCTATTTGGGGATGAAATGATTGAAGGATGGAATGATGTAAGAACCTATGTTCTACTGCCAAAGACTTTGGGATATTTCTTGATGTTATTCCAGAGCATCGCCTTCATACGGAGGGAAATTCTGAGCCTCAGTGTGTCCGGAATTAAATTTTCAGTGAATTCACACTGGAAATGCAAAATAAATAAGATAACTCCTAAATGGTGTTTCAAATCAGAGATCCGAGTGTACGGATGGGTCCAGAATGCGGTGTTTACCATAGGAACGACATAAAACATGTTAGCGTGGGATGTTTGGACCCCTCGCTCGCTTTCGGAACATTAAATAGATAAATTAATTTATTTATTTATTCGTTTAATGGTGAAACTCAAGTACCTCTTAAATGGTGTCTCGGATTGGAAAACTGACGGCACTGGTGAGTTCATAGCATTCCTTTTACCCTAGGAGGGGTATAAGTTTCACGGGCGTGGGTCATCTATGAAAAATGGCCCCAGGGGCATTTTTGTAATTTGGTGGCCTCAGGCGCTATGTTTAATAACATTTGAATGGGGACTCAGATTAAAATTCTGAGACCACTATTGTGTTCAGAACCTAGTTTTTAGCCTAGGGGAGGCTTAATCCCGACCCCGTCAGGAGTTCAGGTTCGGGCTGACGGGAGGGTGGTTATGTGTTTTCTATTTAAACACTTAACTCACCCCTACCTCTTTTTCTTCCTCGCCTACAAAGAAGCAGGTGGTAGCCCTCCATCTCCTCCTCCACTCCGGCGAGGTAGACCCGACAAGGCGCGTCAACTCCGGCGGTCCGTCTATGAAGCGTCGGATGAAGCCCAATGTGGTAGGAGATTTTTGTTGCGTTTTTATTTCTGAACCTCATTTTGATTTCAATTTTATCCATCAATTTTTTGTTAAATCTTTAAATAAATTCCATGGTCGTGTATTACACATTTTTTTCTTTCCATCTCATCTTTCATAATAGAAATTTGAGTTTCGAGGAGGCCGTAGTGGTTCAGGGAAGTTTGCAGGTTTTGGGGTTTTCCGGCAGCTCGCATGGTGGTCCGGTGGCTTCAGCAGGGCGGCGCTGGCCCTGGCCTGGCGATGGCGCTGTTTGGCACGGCGGTGAGGTCCAACCACAGCAGCTTCGTGTGGCGCGGAGTGGAAGGACCAGCCGGCTGTGCCGGCCGGTTGACTCGGGAAACCGGGGCCGCGCGCCGTGACCCCGCGGGAGAAGCAAAGACCCGCGCCAGGAGGGTCTTCGCACGATGAGAAAACCGACCATCGTGGCCGGTCTACAGGCAGACCGCGAGCCAGCGCCAGGCCGTGCTGCTGAGCCACGATCCGAGCCAGGATGGGCGGACTGGCTGGTCCAGCCCAAGGGGATCCCTCCGCCCTCTTCGGACGCCCGCAATTCTCATTACGGGTGTCCGATTTGCATGCCGTCTACGGTAGTGGAATCGTATCGACAAGAAAAATTTTTTGAGGTGGTTTCAAGAGTATTAACTTTTGCAATGAGGGGCTAGGGGGCAAGACACATGCGTAAAGAAGCTTTGCGTGCATCTTGAGAATTCTTGTTTTGGGCGGCGCAGACACATCCAGAGTCCGTTTTGGGCACCATCATTGGCGTAGCGACCCTAGATCCTAGGAAAAGATTTCTAGGGTGATTTTGGGCATTGAATCTGGTGTTGAGGCGTTGGCCTCACGACCCGTCTTTTGAGCTGCGAGCAGTGTTCGGAAATGTTCTCTTTAGACGTCCATTCGGGGTGTGCGAGCAGTCGATTCTGGATGTTATTCCGAGTGGATTGCAATGGCGCAATCCAAACGCCTTAATTCTTCATGATGGTGTGGGCCCCACAAGGGCCATTTGGGCGTTGATGGTGATTTTCCATCTCTATCACCGAACAACTGTTTTGGAGAAGTGAATAATCCATCTTGTGTTCTTTTTCAAGAGGATCACAATGGTGTGATCTGTTCGTTGTGTTTTGGGACTGGGTTGCGAGTCCCACGAAGCACCGCTCGTGTGCGGTGTGACGGAATGCACCTATTTCTCTGGATCTCTATTGCACTCATGTGAGTAGTGCTTTTGAAGTGTTTTCCCTAGGGGATCGCAATGGTGCGATGCGCCCGACTGTTTTCGGAGCCGAGCCTCGGGATCACAGGACGTCGTTTGGGCATGAGTCGGTGTTGGCGACCTTTCCGTAACATATCTATTTGAGGAGAGTAAGTAGTCTATCACGTGTGTTTTTCCATGATGATTACAACGGTATGATCTATTTGGTGGTGTGGAGCCTCATACATGGTCTTATTAAATGTGGAAATATGAAAGGTGCCCCGGTGGCAGTTCTTCTTTAGCAGATCATTGGCGTGTGATTGCGTGCACTCCTAGGAGAGTGATGTTGGTGGTTAAAGAGATGTGGTTGGCCGTGCCTCATCCGTTGAGGTGGAAAGTTAGATTTGTTATGTTTACGCCTTCGCGTTGATGATGGGTGTCATGTGAATGTTAGCCTTTTTGGCTGGAGACGTGGAATACTCTAGGAGTATGCGACAACACTCGGTGGTACATCGAGATGTTTGTACCTGAGAATGTTTGCCTGCTTTGTTGGGGTTGACTTGGGGCCACACGTCATGTGGGCCCCAGGTGCGTGCTGTGTTCTGCTTTGTGTACTTTTGACCTCTCACGACGTAGAGGTTTCCTCTGTTCTCGTGGGTTGACGAGCAGGGTTGAGTTTTACCCTAGTTCTTTTCTCGATGGTTTGGCCGGTAGTGATACTAGTGGCACCTAATGATGGAATGGGAGATGAACCTCTATTAGGTGAGTTGTTCTAGAGTTGGTTGGTTGCGCGATACCCACTCCGTGTTCAATCAACCAGTGTTGTAAACTACAGTAGAGAGAGCCAGAACAGTTCTGAGTTTTACCCTCTAGCGGAGCTGGGCAGTGGGTTACTCATTGACATCTTCGGGTTTACCCTCCAGTAGGGTAGGGCAGTGGGTTTCTTATTGACTTTTTAGGGTTTAACCTCAATCAGAGACTAGACAGTGGGTCACCTGACGACTCTTGAGGGTCTACCCTCCAACAGGGCTAGGCAGTGGGTCTCACGTCGTCTTGTTTCAGGTCTACCCTCTAGCAGGGCTGGGCAGTGGGTCGCCTGTCATCTTGTTCTGGGTTTACCCTCCAGCCAGGCTGGGCAGTGGGTCACCCATCGACTTATTCTCGGTCTACCCTCCAGTAGGGCTGGGTAGTGGGTTGCATGTCAGATTATTCTAGGTCTACCCTCCAGTAGGGCTGGGAAGTGGGTTGCCTGATGAGGTATTAGGGTTTACCCTCCAGCAGGGCAAGGCAGGGGGTCACCCGACATCTTATTAGGGTTTACCCTCTATCAGGGTTGGGCAGTGGGTCACCAGATATCTTATTATGAATTACCCTCCAGCAGGGCTTGGCAGTGGGACACCTATTGCCATTCCAGGCTCAGTCATTTCTACTATGCTAGTCTGTGGATTTTCTCCGTGATTACCGGAGTGGGACCCTTGGTTATATGGGTCAGTGATGTGACGACTTTGACTTTAAGGAGACCTCTCAACTACGGGGCAGTGACGAGGTGTGGTTTGACTTTCCCTAGAACTCTAAAGTATGAGGGGAATTTTCCCCACCGAGACGCTTCCTTGAGACTTGACCCAATACCGTGCGGGTGAGTCAGTGCCGCCCAAAGAGGATAGTGTCGAGGTGCGGTGATTTGAGCACTTTGACTTGTAGTTCGGGACAGACGTGCAGGATGCTGGGCATCAATGGTGTTTACTTCTGGTACTTTTGGCGACTCACTTTCTTGGGTGGATATATGGTATGGAGATCCTCTTACAGTCTTTTTCGAGATTCTTATTGACCATATGTATTTGTATATACCTTGTTCTTGTACCCACTTCTTGGGATGGATTACTCTCTTTCCAGGATATAAGAAGACGCGCGGGGTATGCCACGTGCTTTCTATGTCTAGCTTCTTGTGGTTTGACGAGTCTAGCATCCTTCTATAGGTAGCGAAGAATCGATGAGAAGTTCATCATCTCACCTTTTCCAGCTCCTTGTGTATAGATGAGTCTACCTCATTTCTTCTTGTTGGGTTGCGCTGGAATCTTTACTGTACTCTTTACTGTACTCTCCGTTTTACTTCAGTTCAACTCCCTGTTCGATCTACTTCTCCCCCTTCAGTACCACCTTTGTTTCTCCCTCGAGCCTTCGGGGTATCCTACTGAGTATTTTTATACTCACCCCTACTTGGGGTTTGCCCGCACATGGTGTGCCCTTGCAGACGACAGACAGGTTGGTCGTGACATTAGGGGAGCTTAGGATTTCGGGAGCTTGGACCGCGTGTGGTGGTCGGAGTCGGGTTCCAGGTTGGGTAACCTTCCATCTGTTTACCTTTTGTTTACCTGTTGCCGGGTTGTGGCACTTTTCTGGTTCAGTGCGTGTTTTGACCCTTTACTTTTCAGTGTACCTTCAGCTTTTACTTTGTACTATTTAGAGGTTGATGCACTATTGTGGTTTTTATATAGCAGTTGCCTTTTTCTTTACTTGTCTATTCTTTTACTTTGCACTTTTTCATTGAGTGTGCTGCTTGTGTGTGGGTACAGGTACTCAGGAAAAGGCCTCCCCGAGTTGTTTAGTCTTCGGCGCTTGTTGCCAGCCCCTTGCCTATGGATGCGGGCTTGGGGTAGTTGCGGCTTGAGCCCAGGTAGGGTCGGGTCATGATAGTGAGCATATGTCCAATAGGATACCACCAAATGATTCCAATGTTGATGCAATAAATGGTGAAAAAGCAAGCAGTTTTAATATGCAAAGAAAAGCAGCGACAAATTCCAAGAATTAAAACATTCAATTGATAACATTATAAAGCTAAAACAATCATGATGTTAACACACATAATTATTCATGTTAGTTACTATAATATACTACCATAAAAACCTTAATATATGTTCAAATACAATAAATCCAGTGATCATCAAAACCGGGAACACCCCTAGGCACTAAATATTCTCGGGCCCCATGTACCTCGCACCTCGATGTAAAGTAACCATAGTAAAAAATACGCTTTCACGCATGATCCACTAGTAGATTACACACTAATAACATATTTGTCCCAAATCATCCTAAATATAGATTATTTATAGGTTTCATTATCCAAATTCTATGTGGATTAAGGATCAAACCCATCTGGTTCAGTTTGTCGTACAGGTACATATACGCCCCACCTTGGTACTCAGGATTCCCCCTTTGTTCTCATACAAATTCAGCATGACACAACATTAATTTTCAAATAAAAACACCAATACTAGTCACTTAAAAACAATATAGTATATATACACACTTTATACAATTTAGAATACACAACAAATCAGATTGATTTTCAATAAAAGAATTTCTCAAAAACCCACATTGTTTAGCACACAAAACCCCCTCAAAACCCCACTTTGTAAATAATGGGCACACCTGTAAGTTTCCAAAATCGAAAATTCAGCCCAATAAATTTCAATGAAACCTAAAAATCAATTTTTGGGCATCCCCATGTGAACCAAAAACTATTATATATATAAAACATCCATTTTAAACAAACATGGAACTTAAATTCACATGTTCCAAAAACACCATTAAATCCAAATTTTGCAGAAACACCCAAAGGGAATAACAATTCAAAGAAAAATTCATCTATAATGCATCCCAATATAATCAAATATATAGTGATAGGGAAGACCCAAATGAACCAACAAGAGACTTCCTTGACAAAACCCCCAATTTCACCAAAAATTGGCCTTAAAAATTCATTTTCATTACAAAGACCACTAAAACTAATTTTTGAATCAATAATAAAATGAAATGAAATTTTGAATATCATAAATAAAATAAGAAAGTTTACAGAAATTTTATACACATGGAATCGCCTACTAAATTAATGACAACCATTTAATATTTGTGCGAAAATCAAATTGCACCACTGTCGCACATAGAGGGACCTAGATCAAACCAAAAACCACAATAATTGACCATGAAAATTGATGGATAAACCCAAGGATCAAAATACTAACCTCTGTATGTTTGGAACCACAAGAAATTGAGATGATACTTCATGGAAAGTGGGGAAAACATGTTTTCATTGAAAGAGTTATGAACAAATAAAGTTACCTCTTCAAATCTGGATGATTTGAGAAATCCTATGATGTTATTCCCTAATTCGTGATGCATACGAGCTCAATAGAGGGGAAAAAGATAATGGGTGCATGTCTTGGTTCAGTGGAACTGGGTGACACTTGTAATCACTGACAAATAATAAAAATTAAATAAGTTATTAATGAAATTTTTTTAAACTGTAAATGGGTTCTGAGCTGGACCAGTTCCTTAAATTAAAACCCAAATCCAACATTATTATGGATTTATAAAGGTTAATAATTAGAATGGTGGTTTTAATAGACTAGGGGAGGAAATTTAGGATTTGGAATAGATGAAAAATGTAAAAAGGAAGGATTAATAAATGAGACAATTTTTTTTAATATTTTGAAATGAGCTCATGGTTTGGCCCAAATTTCAAAAATGCACCACTTTCACCAAAATTAATGTGAAACACCCAAAATAAAGAAATAAAAGTTATTAAAAGAAAAATACCTTTAAAATAAGTAATGTATGTGACAATCACATTGACCTAAATTTTTATGTGTCAATGGATCACATGCAATTATTGATTACGAATATGTTAGAGAAAGTATTTCATGGGAAAATTATTAGTCTTGTGTAGGTTTTATGGAAACATGGAAAGATTCAGTAAGATACCTGTTAATGGGAGAAGTAAATGAAAGGGAATTGGCCGTAACTCTTTGAAGCAATGGTGATTTTATAATTTTTTATGATTGAATTCCCAATGGTGGGGAAAATATTGTAACAGTATTTTTAAGTATGTAACCCTTAATTTTTGAGTTTTATTTATATAATATAGTTGGGTGAGGTTTGAGAGTATTTGGATGACTTTTTCCATGTTTCTGGGCTTCTCTATAGGGGAATAATTGGTGAATGGTTAGTGAAAATCATGGAACTCCTAAAGGTATCATTGTAAAATGAGGTCAAGACAAAGGTAATTCGGCATAAGTAGGCTCATGGTTTTTCCAAACTGTGTGGATACCAAAGAGAAAACATGAAAAATTATACAGTGATATTTTAAAAATATCATTCCTTCTTTGAAAAATACTTTTTATTGCCTTTTCAAAATACCTTTTTTCTACTTTGGAATAATTTATTTAAAATATAATTTTTTTTAAACTAATAAGTTAAAAATTTATATGAAAAAATCTTTGAAAACTTGTAAGGGAATCCTGAAATCATTGAGCAGTCATGACAATGGGGAATACGATTCTTATCATTCATGTTAAGAAAACAAACATTCTTTGCACATTTTTGGTAAAATAAAAATGAAAATTGTTTGGAAAACTAAATGAAGATTAATTTTAAAACGTGTTGTAAAAATTAAAACATGTGTAAAATTTAATTTTGTATGTCATTTGAAAAAACATAAAAACATTTTTGGAAACACGGTTTTGGAAGACAAATGGTTTTCGTCCTAAATGATGATTTAAAAAACAATATTTATGAATTATTAAGCTCATGAAGAGAGGAAAATAATGGGAAAACATTTATTATCATTATATAAACCAATTATAATAAAAGACATGGGTTTCTTGATTTATTTATCATAAAATTTGATCATCAAAAATATAGTCATAAACAATCCCTAAAAACGATGAGATTGAATTTTTTTTACCACTTTGGTAACATTGAAACGTAAAAAACATGAAGTGATATCATTAAAATAAAATTTAAAAATCAATAGTATAAATAAAATCTTCATATTACATGTCAGATGGGCTGTATATACAACTCGTATAAGAAGATATGTGTATAACATAATCATATGTCTCTAAATAGTCAAATTGAGGAAAAAATCCCTTATTGATTTAGTAAATTTTAAACCTTAAACCCCATGAAATAATTATACTCAAATGTATATGTAAATAAAAATAATTTAAGGTATAATAATCATAAAATATGTTCATGGTAATTATATACACCATAGAAAATAAACATGTGGTGAATATGGCATTTGTCACACATAAAATAAAAGTGAGACAAAAATCCCTTACCTTAAGTCTTGAATTCCTTAATACATATTAAAACCTATTATATAATAAATATAATTTTATTATAATTATATTAAATAACAATATTTAAACATATCATACCATACATGGTTTTTTTGACATTTTATTACTCATTTTTAAAAATTCTTTGTTAAAGTTATGTTTTGTGTAATAACCTATTTGATTTTCAAATTTGTTTTTGATTTGATATATATTTTTAATATTAATTTTATCAAGGTTAAATAATATACATAATAGTAACCATGATATAAATTTCATATATATTCAATATGTATTTATTTATAGTAATATATAAAATATAGAGATAGAAAATGAAACACATTTTTCTGGGAGACGGTTAGTTGTATGTATGCATGAAGGTTGTTTCCATTTTCTTAATGTATTGAAAGAACAAAATTAAAAAGATATATTATCATTATCGAATAAATTTTATGTCATATATATCACATATGATCATTAAAACCATCATTATTACATCCAAAATAAACCTCTAGAGTAAAATATGATCCTTCATGATCCACTTGGATTATTTTATGTCATTAATTATTATTTTATTTTAATTAGAGTTAAAAGTTTGAAATTCAATGATTAATAACCAAACCATTTTAAATATAGGGTTATTCATAAGATAAATTTGACTGTAAATATTAATTAGAAAAATAAAAATATTTTCTAATAAGTAGGGTGTGAGAAAATTCCCAATAGCGTATGAGCATATTTCCAATAGGGTGTAAGAATATATACAATAAGATACCACCCAGTAATTCAAATGTGGATGAAATACATGGTGAAAAAGAAAGAAGTTTTAATATGCAAAGAAAAGCAGCGACAAATTCCTTGAATTACAACATTCAATTGATAACATTTTAAAGCTAAAACAATCAAAATGTTAACACACATAAATATTCATGTTATATACAAAACTATAATGCCATAAAAACCCTAATATATGTTCAAATACAACAAATCCAATGATCATCAAAACTAGGAACACCCCTAGGCACTACATATTCTCGGGCCCCACGTAACTCGTACCTCGGTGTAAATTAACCAAAGTAAAAAAGATGTTCTCACGCCCGATCCACTAGTAGATAATGCAATAATAACATAGTTGACCCAAATCATCCTAAATATAGATTATTTATAGGTTTCATTATCCAAATTCTATGCGAATTAAGGATGAATCCCATCTGGTTCACTTTCCGTACAAGTACATATACGCCCAACTTGGTACTCAAGCTTCCCCATTTGTTCTAAGAAAAATTTATCATTCCAGAACATCAATTTTTATATAAAAACACCAATACTGGTCACTTAAATACAATATAGTATATATACACACTTTATACAATTTAAAATACACAATAAAATAGATTTATTTTCTATAAAATGATTTCTCAAAAACCCACATTGTTTAGCACACAAAACTCCCTGAAAACCCCACTTTATACATAATGGGCACACTATTAAGTTGAAAAAATAGAGAATTCATCCCAATAAATTTAAATGAAACCTAAAAATCAAATTTTGGGCATCCCCATGTGAACCAAGAATAGTTATATTTGTAAAACATCTATTTTAAACAAAAATGGAACTCAAATTCACATGTTCCACAAACACCACTAAAACCAAATTTGGAAGAAACACCCAAAGAGAAAAAACCATTAAAAAAATATTTTCATCCTTAATAAATCCCAATAAAATCAAAAATTTAGTTATAGGGAAGCCCCAAATGAACCAATAAGAGAATTCCTTGAAAAAAACCCCAACTTCACCTAAAATTGGCCTTAAAAATTCATTTTCATTACAAACACCACTAAAACTAATTTTTTCATCAAAAATAAAATGAAATGAAATAGATAATATCATAAATAAAATGAGAAAATTCATAGTAAATTTATACACATGGAATCACTTGCCAAATTAAAGATAACCCTTTAATCTTTGTGCGAAAATCAAATCGCACCACTACCGCACCTAGAGGGGCCTAGATCAAACCAAAAACCACAATAATTGACCATGAAAACCCATGGTTAAACCCAAGGATAAAAATCCTAACCTATTTAAATTTTGTACCTCAAGAAACTAAGAAGATACTTCATGGAAAGTGGGGGAAAATAGTTCTAATTGAAATTGTTATGAATGAAAAAATTTACCTCTTCAAATCTGGATGATTTGAGAAATCCTATGATGTTCTGCCCTAGTTCGTGATGCATATGAGCTCCAAAGTGGGTAAAATGATAATGGGTGCATTTAGTGGTTTAGTGGAACTGGGTGACACTTGTAATCGCTTTCAAATAATAAAAATTAAATAATTTATTAATGAATTTTTTTTAAAACTTGAAATGGGTTTGGAGCTGGCCCAGTTCCTTGAATAATAACCCAAATCCACCATTATTATGGATTCCTAAAGGTTCAAGATTGGAATGGTGGTGCTAATACACTAGGGGATTACAATTAGGATTTGGAATAGATGAAAAATGTAAAAAAATGGGTAATAAACGAGACAAAATTTATTTTTTAATTTTGAAATGGGCTCACGGTTTGGCCAAAATTTCCAAAATGCACCACTTCCACCAAAATGAATGGGAAACACCCAAAATAAATAAATAAAGGAAATTAAATGAAAAATACATTTAGAATAAGTTATTTATGTGAAAATCACATTGACCTACATTCTTATTCTTCAATGGTTCAAATGCCATTATTGATTACGAATAGGTTAGAGAAAGTATTTCATGGGAAAAGTATCACTCTTGTGTAGGTTTTTTGGAAACAAGGAATGAATCAGTAAGATACTTGTTAATGGGAGAATTGAATGAAAGGCCATTGGCCATAACTCTTTGAATCAATGGTGATATTATACTTTTTATGATGTAATTCCCAATGGTGGGGAAAATATTGTAAACGCATTTTTATGTATTTAACCCTTCATTTGTGAGTCTTATTTATATAATGTAGGTGGGTGAGGTTTGGGAGTATTTGGAATACATTTTTTTTGTTTTTGGGATTTTCTATAGGGGAATAATTGGTGAATGGTTAGTGAAAATCATGGAACTCCTAAAGGGAACTTTTCAAAATGAGGTCGAGCCAAAGGTAATTGGGCGTAAGTAGGCACATGGTTTTTCCAAACAGTGTGGATAACAAAGAGAAACCATGAAAAATTACACAGTGATATTTTTCACAGTTGGTGAACGGTTTTCAAATAGTATGGGGAAATCAAATAAGGATCCTTCTTTATATAGTTTCCAACACATGGTTATTGTACAATTTTACAAACAGTGCGACTAACCATGCATGGTTTAAAAATAAGATCCACAAAAAGTGGATCTTTCTAAGGATTGTGGTTTGAACCTTCATTTATTCTTAAAACTAATCATATCTTGATATTCCTCCCTCTCTAAGGCCATGGAACCCTTATCCATCAATTTATTAGAGATCCCATTGTGTTTCTTTGTGTGTTGAAGCCTATAATTCATAGTAATTAATCCTTGATGGTGACCTATGATGGATTTACATAGATCTATATCCCCCCTCTCTCTTTGTTACATATATATAGTTTTTATGTGGATATATATAAGGATTTTTATGCCTAATATTATTCATTATAGAATCTTTATTATAGAGGAATAAATATATATAGTGTTTTTGGAGATTTAATATGATTTCATTAGTGTTTTTGTATCGTTCTTCATTTTTTTAAAATATCATGGTAGGTGGATTAACTATCAACTCCAATATTTTGATCATAAAGGATTCATTTAAAATTTATTATTTTTATTAAATGTGAATGTGAAAAAATGTGTCTAAATAATGGTAGAAACCTTATTTAGTGGGTTTTTATTAGTTTATAGATTTTTTGTGAAATTATGGGATTGAGGAAAGTGGTTGTGATAAGTGAATTGTTTAATTGATTTTAAAATGTTGATTTTAAAATTTGGATATGATGTATTTTATGAAATTCTTTTAATTTATATGTTTTCAATAAAACAATTGTTTTATTAAAATTGATTGAAATGGTTTGTTTGGAATGATTTTAAATAAATTGTTGGTTTTATTGGAATGGTTTTTTGGAAGAATGTCTTTTAATAAAAGGGGTTTCTTTTTTTGAAATGATGTGTTGTTATGGTTATCAATAAAAGTATGGTTTATTGAAATTATTGAATTAGTTTGGAAATTGTTGAATTGGAATGTGGTTGTATTTAATGGTAATGAGTGTGTGGAATTGGATGGATTGGGTTTGTAAGAACCAAGATTTCTCCGTAAGGTATTTTTTACAAATGTTTCAGTTTATGCCCTTTATTTTAGTTAATTAAGTGATTTCCAAAGTATTTAAATATTATTAGGGGTGTTTAGGGGTTCGGGTCACAAAAAATGGGGAAAATGAGTTTTCTAGACTAGCCACACAGTCTTCACGATTTACGCACTGTGTGGTAAATAGTATGGGAAAACTGTGCGGATTATAAACATCTAAAAATCTTCAAATATTTACACTCTAGGATTTTATATTTCACCCAATATTTTCCTCCCCTCTCCCTTGCAACCCTAGAAATGAACTAAAGGGACAAATCTCTCACAAGGATCAAGCTCCTTCGATTATTGGCTGTTTAGAGTGTTGTTGGATGCGAATCGAAGATCCATGTGAGTATAATATTATTCCTCTCTTTCTTTTTTGGTTTGTGTATTGTATTTTTGGGGATCTCCATTCAAATATCTCAAAACTTTTTTTGGTGAGATCTAGGTTTAGGCTTCAAAGGTGAGTTGTATTGGTATCTAAGGCCTTATTTTATAGGGATTTCATCAACAGATTCAATGTTGGTGGTCTAAAATTTATATCCCTTGGGTTTTGTGTAGATTTGGGCATGTAGGGTTTTCATTCTTTCCCTCTTTTGAAATGTTCTCGGTGGCATTGACATGATGTGATGTAGTTGTGTCTAAATGGTTAATTTAACCCCTATTGATCCCCATGGGATTCAAGAAGGATGACTCTACCAAAATATGGCCACCAGAGGAGCGTGCCGATTTTCCCCAGACATGGAGCTAGCTAAGTAAGTGTAGGTCATTGTGTGATAACATAGAGCCTATGAAGAATATGTTGATATTCTTATGTGATGTGAAATTGGTGTTTAGTAAAACACTTTGGTTGGGTTATTGACAATTTGGTTTTTTGATTGGCATGAAAAAGGGATATAATGATAAATGGGAAAATTCTAGAAATTAGATTTATAATAGAATATACTTAGTGAGATTGGAATGGAAAATTTGGGTGGGGTTAAAGGGGTTACGTAACATGAATAATGAACGTGTTAATGGATTGAGGAAAAATGTAATTTATCATTTATTGATATTATTTTGATTTTAAATGATGTTGGCCATGTTGTTGTGATATGGTGTTTTTGGGTGAATGATAAAAAAGCATGTGCATAGGACTTGGTGGATTGGGGTATTGACTTGTGGTTCTCTGCCCACGGGTTGAGTTGGACTAAGGTTCTATCTCCTCCCTTAAATGAATAGGATCGGGAAGGGTACTGGCTTCAATTCCCCTAACGGTTTCATTCTACCTGGAATGAGGTTTCGAGGTAGGGATATTGGGAATTGTTGTGAAATTATTCCTAGAGAGATAGGACATGTTAAATTATCACATGTTGAAAACATTGATCATGCCTAATCCATTGAACACATGAAAATATTGACATGATAAATGAAATTTCTTTGTAATATACATGGGTTAATTCATAGGTTTACATAATGAACATAAATAAAGATATCCTATTGAACTTTTTACCATAACATTCCTTAATATGTCATTTTCATGCACTATCTTCCTTACTATATATTTTGTAGACACCTTAGGTGGTGGATGTAGGAACCACAGTTGTCTTTGAATAAATTGGAGTATGTTTTTTGTTTGTTGTCAATCCTCAGTGGCTATTCAGAATATGTGCCAGCAAAGTGATCTTACAGTTCAAGATGATAACAGTATTGAAGGTGGAACCATTGTCCAATGTTTTCCAAATTTCTGGACCTCAAAATTGACAAATGGAGAAAAGTTTTTATGGAAAATGGACTTGTGAACTAATTACATGGAGGATTGGAAACATGAGTGCCATATGTTTTTCAAGATCATAACATCAAAATATGGAAAAGGAAGAAGGGGTGCTGGTTGCGCCCAAATTTACCCTACGGGTAAAAGCGATCGATGTAGTACATGTAGGGGTCGAGTCCACAGGGACCGAAGAAGTAACCTTGAGACGCTATGATTTGATGAAGGATGGGCTATGAAGTAGCCAACTTTGGTTTTGATTTTGGATGTTTTAAATAACACTAAGACACCTATGTGAATTCAATTTAATGAAAATGGGTTGATCTAGGATTATGCTCGGGGTGGATTGAATGAATTTTACTTCTTTAAACAATTTTGGTTTTATTAATTCTTGATGAATCCATTCTTCAAAAATAACACTACCTTCATCATTTTCTGGTTTGGTGCTTACTAAACACAACTACTAATCCCCTATACACTTAGAGAATCAAATTCATGATCTCTCCGAGGTATATGGTCATTTAGTAATTGAATTTATTTTGCTCAAACACAGTAAAGATGAAGAGTAGAAATAACTGAAGAATGGATGTCTTAAATTAATTATCCATTTAACAACAATTCGTTCATAAAATAACATTCAATCCAGCCTTTTCATCCTCCTAAGATCAACCCATTAAGGGTTTATCCCTCCATTGATGGTATACTCTCAATGGTGGGCGGAAGATGGCTAACAAGAATTGGATTGAAGAAATTAAAACCGCGGAAATAACGAGCACTCCTCCGTGTGTGTGAATGAAATTCACACCTATGTGTGAACTAATTCACAACAACACAGAGATATCACTGTGCTTTGTGATTATAAAGTTTTAATAAATGAAATGGAAAATATATAAGAGAAGAAGTTGATTAAGAACAAAACGAAAAACTTACATGATAATGGAAAACATTACAAAGGAAATTTGGAAGCAAAACATTACAATGAAACAAAGCATCCAAGATGATAAGAAAAATTTCCACCCCCATTCCCTTCACCAATAGCTCCTTATATAGGCATATTAGGAGCCTTAGGTACATCCCCCAACAATTAATTCACCCCCCAACAATTAATATAGTCAAATGGAGGGTGAATAATAAAAAGGAAATTGATGTTTCAAATTTGACCCGGAAAACTGTCCAGATTCGTCCACCATATTGACGTGTGAATTAGAAATTGAAGACGGCCGAATACTGAGGGGTTGTAGAAGAGTAATGTATTCGTTAATGTGTCTTCTAGAATCTCACAAAAGTTCAGGACATTTGGCTCATCCGTTTGGATGTTATGGTCGAAATGGTGGGACGTATTTCTATGCATTAATGACGAGTCCACCATTTAAATCTCAACTTCATATCCCTTTATCATCATGAAAACATCAGAATTAGCTCTGGACACAGTTGAATAAAATGATCCTCATATTTTTATCTTTCTACTGTATAAATTTGAGCTTCATTGGGCTTGGTTTCTAGGCCCCACATTTGTTTGATGGGCCTTAGGCCCATTATGCTTTTTCCAGCAAATTTCTGCCTTCAGACGCAAAATTCTCCATCTTCCTTTGAGATTCATCCAGCGGACCTAAAAGATAAAATGTTCCAAAAAAAGTGATAAATCATATCCCAAAATTTCAAATTCATAAAATGAATATAATATTGTCAACAAACAAATGAATGATTGGGCCCAAATTTTCATTTTAAACAAGAATTGCATTTTTGATGAAAAATGAAGTTCTATTTATGTAATGCACTAAAAACAATGTTTATGGACTTTGGAACAATGAATATAAAGATATTAACAATTAATATTAGCCACTTTCAGTGACTAATCACACCCCCCAACTTGAGTTTTTCTAGTCCCGAGCAAAATAAATTACAAATATGAAATTCAAATCCCCTTTTCCAAAAACATTTAAATACACATTACTCACCCAAATATCTAATACCAAAAAAAATTATGAAAACCCATCAAAATAATTTAAAACAAGCTAGGTCCATAAGCATATCCCAAGCCCAAGCCCATTCCTTTGTTCAAATTCATCGCCACATTTCATCCAATTCCAATTAAGCATGATAAAGTGTTGTGCATCATAAAAGATATGTAGCCCATTTTATTGTTCAAGGGGAAAAAAATGGAAGCGCTAGGTGGGAATCACATTAAACCTTAAGATGAGTATCCTTTTTTTTATTTTTTTTTATTTTTTTTAACCACAATAGATATGAAAAGACTAACTCTGGGCAAGACAACTATGGAGTCACGACCCCCAAGTGCCGGACGCCACGCATGTTGTCAATTTCATGCTCTACAATAGAGATATAAAGCCTAACTCTGGGCAAGACAACTATGGAGTCACGATCCCCAAGTGCCGGACGCCACGCATTTGGACAAAACATTTCTCTAGTGGTCTTTTTTTTGGATACTCAAATTAAACTAAAAGTGACCCCAGAACCCTATGCTATAATGAAAGGGACCCAAAAACTCAAATTTACACCCACGATCCAGTAGACGTGTATTGTGGCATTTTTATTAAGAGGATGAAAATGTAAACTTTGAAAAATCACATCAGACAACTGCACTTTCCAAAAACTATGCTCATGAACTTAAACTTGCATTAAAATCAGAATAAAGGCATGCATAATTTATTTGATATCCGATTTTTGAGTTTGCAATGTGTGTTATCATGTTTATGGTTAATGGAATTTTTTTTCATGCATGTTCTTATTCAAAATAAAAATCATTTTTTATTCCCCCCCCCCAACTTAGAATAACACTGTCCCCAGTGTTTAAAGAAAAAAAAACTTAGAAGGGGGTAGGAGAGGAGTTCAAAGATAAAATTGAGAATGAAAAACATGGAACAAATTCACCTGGTTTTTAAAGTTGAGGTTCATGATGCTCCAAATTACTCCTTTGATCTCTTTGGGGATGTAGGCACCTCCTTGATTGAACATGTATAACCCAAAATAGTTCCTGAACCATAAAAAGAAGGACAAAGCAGAAAAAACAAACAACAAAATGATTTATTTAATTCCAAGTACCATCATTTTCATGTTTTTTTTAAATCAAATTAATGATACATTGTCTTCTTTAAATTTCTGGGTAAGGTATTACTCAGGGATCACACCGCGTGACACGGATGAATACGGTGCTCCCCTTTCATACCCATCCATACTCATAAAAGAAGAACATGTCAAGAGTCTAATTTTTTTTTTAAACCTACAAAAACATAAATAAAATAAACTGATGATACATTGTCTTCTTTAAATTTCTGGGTAAGGTATTACTCAGGGATCACACCGCGTGACACGGATGAATACGGTGCTCCCTTTTCATACCCATCCTTACTCATAAAAGAAGAACAGGTCAACAGTCTATATATATAAAAAAAAAGTAACAAAATTAAGCACAAGGAAACAAAAGATGATTCCCAGTGATTGGAAACATGAAAACCACGGGTTGCCTCCCGTGCAGCGCTTTTGTTTAACGTCGTTAGCCCGACTTGTACCCTAAATCTATCAATTTTTCTCTGGTTCATATGTTGACTCAGTTAACTCCTCCTTGGTTTCTTGTTTATTGAATGATTCAATGAATGGTTTTAACCTATGACCATTGACTTTGAAGACATGACCACTTGTGGGATCCTGAATCTCTATTGCCCCATGAGGGTACACATGATGCACTAGGTATGGACCAGACCATCTGGACCTTAGCTTTCCTGGGTGTAGATGAAGTTTTGAACTATACAAGAGCACAAATTTTCCCAGCTCAAAGTGTTTGACTTTGAGATTCCTAGATTGGTACGCTTGAACTTTAGATTTATTGATCCTTGATTTTCATAAGCCTCCATCCTAAGTTCCTCGAGTTCATTAAGATCTAATTTCCTTTTTGTTTCAGCCAAAGAAATGTAAAAGTTCATTTTTTTATTGCCCAAAAGGCCTTATGTTCAATTTCAACAGGTAAATGACATGCTTTTCCATAAACCAATCTATACGGTGACATGCCTAGGATAGTTTTGAAAGCAGTTCGATATGCCCAAAGGGCATCTAAGAGTTTCTCGGTCCAATCTTTCCTAGAGGGATTGACAGTTTTTTCAAGAATTTGTTTAATTTCTCTATTTGCCAACTCAGCTTGACCGTTGGTTTGAGGATGGTATGCAGTGGAAACATTATGAGTAATACCATACTTAGACATGAGTGAAGCGAATGGGCGGTTGCAGAAATGGGTTCCACGATCACTGATTATAGCCCTAGGAATTCCAAATCGAGAAAATATATGCTCTTTCAAAAATCGGATCACAACATGGTGGTCATTGGACTTGGTGGGAATGGCTTCAACCCATTTTGAGACATAATCAATAGCTAAGAGGATGTAGAGGTATCCCTTAGAGTTTGGAAAAGGCCCCATGAAATCAATTCCCCAACAATCAAAGATTTCAACGACTAGAATGGGAGTGAGGGGCATTAGATTCCTTTTGGTAATGGATCCTAATTTCTGACACTGAGGACAACTTTTACAGAATTGGAAGGAATCCTTAGTAAGGTTCGGCCAGTAGAAACCACTTTGTAGGACCTTTGCAGTGGTTTTCATTGTTGAAAAGTGGCCTCCACATGCCTCTCCATGACAAAATTTTAGAATGGACTCTTGCTCAGACTCAGGAATACATCTCCGGATGATTTGATCTGGACAGAACATGAAGAGGTAAGGATCATCAAAAACATAGTGTTTTACATCAGAAAGAAATTTCCTCTTAGCTTGGGTCCCCATGAATTTTGGAATGTCACCCGTCACCAAATGGTGTGCTATGTCAGCATACCAAGGGCAATCACTCACTGAATAGAGGTGCTCATCGGGAAATGAATCAGACACAGAGAGGTGGTGTGAGTTGTCTTTGAATTCCATCCTAGAGAGGTGATCAGCTACAATATTTTCAACACCCTTTTTATCCTTAATGGTTAAATCTAACTCTTGAAGAATAAGGACCCACCTAATCAATCTAGCCTTGGCATCTTGTTTTTGGAAAAGGTATTTTAGGGATGAATGATCAGTGAAGACAATGATGGGTGATCCTAAGAGATAAGACCTGAATTTCTCTAAGGCAAAGACAACAGCAAGAAACTCTTTCTCAGTGGTGGTGTAGTTTATTTGTGCATCATTTAAAGATTTGCTTGCATAAGAAATGACATGTGGAGTTTTCTCACACTGTTGTCCTAAGACTGCTCCTACAGCAAAATCACTTGCATCACACATGAGCTCAAAAGGAAGTTTCCAATTTGGAGATTGCATGATAGGTGGAGATATAAGAGTTGACTTGAGTGTAGAGAATGATTCCTCACAGATTTCTGTCCATAAAAATGGAGCATCTTTTACCAATAGAGCACAAAGTGGTCGAGAAATAGAGCTGAAATTCCTAATGAACCTTCTATAAAAACCAGCATGTCCTAAGAAGGACCTCACTTCCTTAACAGTTTTAGGAGAGGGAAGGTGACGAATGATTTCAACCTTAGCTTTATCAACTTCTATCCCTCTACCAGATACCAGATGACCTAGAACAAGTCCTTCCCTTACCATGAAATGGCATTTTTCCCAATTTAGTATGAGATTCTTATCCTCGCACCTTGACAAAACCTTTTCAACATTTATAAGGCATACCTCAAAAGTATCCCCAAAGATGGAGAAGTCATCCATGAAGACCTCTAAAAAATCCCCCACCATATCCGAGAATATTCCCATCTTGCACCGCTGGAAGGTACCAGGGGCATTACATAACCCAAAGGGTATGCGTTTGAAGGCAAAAGTGCCAAATGGACAAGTGAAGGTTGTTTTTCCTTGATCCTCTAAGGAGACTTCGATTTGATTATACCCTGAGAATCCATCTAGGAAGCAATAGAATTGATGACCCGCCACTCGCTCGAGGACTTGATCAATAAAGGGTAAGGGGAAATGGTCTTTCTTGGTACAAGAGTTGAGCTTCCTATAGTCAATACAAACTCTCCATCCACTACTGACCCTTGTTGGAAGCATCTCTCCATCCTTGTTGGTTATTACTGTGATTCCAGCCTTCTTTGGAACCACATGGATTGGGCTAACCCACTCACTCTCAGCTATAGGATAGTTGATATCAGCTTTTAACAATTTCAAAAGTTCTTTTCTCACTACATCCATGAGATTAGGGTTGAGTCGCCTCTGAGATTGGCGACATGGTTTTGACTCAGATTCAAGAATAATTCTATGAGTCCCGATAAGTGGGCTAATCCCAGGGATATCAGATAGGGTCCATCCAATGGCTTTCTTGTGTCTCCTAAGAACATCTAGAAGCATCCTCTCATGATTGGATTCAAGGGAGGAAGAAATGACAACAGGAAAGGATTGATTGTCCCCTAAGAAATCATACTTTAGTGATGAAGGTAAGACTTTAAATTCAAGATCAGATTGGTCATGACTTTCCATGAATGGATGAGACTTTGTATTGAACTTAGTTTCTTTGTTCAGATTTCTTGACAAAATTGGTTCCTTGTGAACAGAATTTTCATCCACTAAATTTTCCAGAGTAGTGTCATGAATGGCTATAGACTCAATGTTATTGATTTCAACCATGGTATCATTGATTGGTGATTCTAGAAATTCATCAATAGAGCTGTCTGAAAGGGATTCAATCCAAGGAGGAAAATTTCCCTCATGTGAATAAAGAAAATCAATCTCTTCTTGACTTAACCATCCTTCTGTAACTCCTTGATGTTCATTGAGTTCATTATCAACACTACCAATCCAATTAACCTCATGGATCTCTTCATCATCCCCAATTTGAGAGTTTTCATTGTAGATGTTCAAGTCTAGACTCATGTTCCCAAAGGTGATGGTCATGTTCCCATTTCGGAATCGAATTACAGAGTTGATTGTTGCAAGGAAGGGACGACCAAGTATGATTGGGGTTTGCTCCCTAGGACCTAAGCTTGGGTGATTGTCCAGAACAATGAAGTCAGCTGGGTAAATGAAATTTTTAACTTTTACCAAAACATCTTTTAAGATCCCCTTTGGAACTCGAACACTACGATCAGCAAGTTGAAGAGTGACAGATGTGGGTTGGAGTTCTTCGAGCCCTAACTGACAGTACATGGCATATGGAATGAGGTTCACACTAGCACCTAGATCACACAAGGCTTTGACAACTTTGTTCTCTCCTAGTTCAACATTTATGTAAGGGCATCCTGGGTCTTTCATCTTAGGAGGAATGGTCCCTTGAATGGTGGTACTAACATTAGCAGCCAAAAGGACTTGGTTTTTATGTGAAAATTTTCTCTTAAAAGTGCACAAGTCCTTAAGGTATTTTGAGTAGGAAGGTATGGTTTGGATGGCATCGATAAGGGGAATGTTCAACTTGACTTGTGAGAAGATTTCCCTCAATGTTTCACTCAATTCAGGCTTGGTTTTCCCCCTCACGCGTTGAGGAAATGGTGCAGATTGTGGAGTCGTTTGATGAAGTGTGGTTTCATTCACATTATTATCAGTTTCTTCAGTTTGATCTTGTATTTCATTTGAATTTTCATTAGATTTTGAAGCTTCACATGGTTTTTGACTTATCTGTTCAGGTTTTTCAATTGATTTCCCACTTCTTAAAACTGTCACAGCCTTTAGTTGTTCGTGAGTTGTTTGAGTGAAACTTGTCTCTCCCCTTGATGTTTGTTGTGGAATGGCTTGTGTGGGCATGGGTGCCTTTCCAGTTTTTATGGTTTGAAGTTCTTGTTTAATGGATGAGAATTCTGAGTTCATTTTGTCCATTTGTTTGCACAGTTGTTCTAGTAGGCTTTGTGGAACATTTTGGGTTGGTGCTTGAGCTTGTGGGTTTATTCCAGGAGGATACTTTGGTTGTTGGATAGGTTGTTGATATTGGACATGAGGATGTTGGAATTGGACCGGTTTTGGTTGGAACTGATTATGAGGTTGAAAGTTTTGTTGAGGGTATGGGTTGATACATTGTTGTTGTGTTGGTTGTTGATTGTCCTTCCAACGAAAGCCCGGATGGTCGTTATACCTTGGATTGAAGGTGTTCATGAATTGTGGCTTTTGAAAGTTCATTGCATTAACTTCTTCTGGTGGTCCTCCTAAAACAACATCCTTGATGGAAGGAATGGTTGGACAATTATCAGTCTTGTGGTCATTCTTGTCACAAATTGTACAAACAAGCTCAACAGTTTGGGTTCTGTGGACCTTCCTAAGATCAATCTCCTCAACTTTCCTCGTGAGTGCAGCAAGTTTTGCTCTAAGGTTTTCTTCTTCTCCAAGATTGTACATTCCACCAGATTTGGGTGGCTTCTCATAGTATGGTGATGTTCCCCATGTTTGGTTTTGTTCAGCAAGATTTTCTAGATACTCATAAGCATCATTTGGGGCTTTGTTTTTGAAGGTTCCATTACACATCATATCAATGAATTGTTTGTTTCCGGGACCCAACCCTTCATAGAAAATTCTCACTTGTTCTGGGATTAAGAAACCATGGTGTGGTACCATGTTTAATGTGTCCTTGAACCTTTCCCATGTTTCATAGAATGTTTCTCCCTCTCTTTCAAAAAAGTTTTGTATGCTCTTTTTAAGTGCAATTGTTTTGTGATGGGGGAAGTATTTTTTATAAAATTCTCGTTGAAGCTGGTCCCAAGAGTGAATGGATGCTGGTCTCAAATTGTTTAACCAATTCTTTGCTCGGTCCTTAAGGGAAAAAGGGAAAAGTCTCATTTTAGCAGATTTAATTTGATTTGGTGGGAACATGGTTTCGACAATGTCATTAAATTCTTTAACATGAAGGTAAGGCATCTCAGACTCCATCCCATGGAAGGTTGGAAGGTGGTTCAGGACATGGGGTTTGAAAACATATTGGGCATATCCTATGTTATCATGCCTAATTCATGAGGGTGCATTGGTCCAGGTTGGTGTGAGGTAGTCATTCATGGTCGGGTCTGCAACAATTCCCAAGTTAGGGTCCTGCCCGTTATTTTGGTTCCCTCCCCGGTTTATGATTTGGTTTTGTGGGATATTCTCCATTGTATCGAACTCAACGTCTGAATTTGGAGTATTAGGATGATTTGGATCTAAAGGAAATAGACCTCTTTTAGTGCTTGACTCCCCATCCCTAGGAGTATCCACCCTAACTAATCTGTTTGAGTTATCGCGGGTGTAGGCGGACATGCGCCAAAAGAAAAAAAAAGCGAGAAAGGGAAAAGATAAGAGAATTGGGATGAGAATAGAAGAATGGGGTTAAGAAAAGAAGGTTTTTGGTCTAAGGAACTTACTTGGTCCCCGGAAACGGCGCCAAAATTTGGTTCACGCCCAAATTTACCCAAGAGAAGAAGGGTAGAACGGTCCTTATATTGTAGCTTGGGTTGTCGATTCCACAGAGACCTAAGAAGATACCTAAGATACACAACCTAAGGGATGGATTTTTGGCTATGAAGTGGCCAACATGGATTGATTTTGGATGGGTTTTAAAGATATCTAAAATTTTTATGTGAATTCAATTTAAAAGAAATGAGTTGATCCTAGGTTATCGCTCGGGGTGTATTGGACGTATTTTCTTTTTAATGATTTCAATTTCTTAAATTTGAGATGGGTTCATTTAAGGAGATAAAACAACATCATCACTTACTGGTTTAATGCCTACACCCTCTAATACTAATCACCTATACACTTGAAGGATCAATGTTTTGAGCACTTCAAGGTAAAGGATCGTATTAGTGCTTGATGTGTGTGGCCTTAAATTCAACAAGGACGAGGAAGTTTAAAAATCTTCAAATAAAAATCTCAATTAAAGAAGTGATTATACATTAATTAGGTGATAAATAACATCCAATCCAGCCCCTTGCTACTCCCTTGGATCAACCCATAAGTGGGTTAGCCCTCCATTGATCCCATGGTTTCAATGGAAGCGGAAAGTAGGCTCATGAGGGAGGAAATGGAGAAGTAAAGAAAACAACAAAAATAAAATGATCACTCCACAGTTGTGTGAATAATTTCACAAGGGTTGGTGTGAATAAATTCACACCTTGATCCAACAGTATCAAAGTGATATTAATAACAACAGAATAAGATTATAATAAGAACTTTTATTAAGAAACTAATGTGAATTGAACAATCTTACATGTGAAAGACAAAATTGAGACGACAAAAATGCAGCATAACATTACAATTGAAACAAAGCATCCAAGATGATAAGAAAAATTTCCACCCCCATTCCCTTCACCAATAGCTCCTTATATAGGCATATTAGGAGCCTTAGGTACATCCCCCAACAATTAATTCACCCCCCAACAATTAATAGAGTCAAATGGAGGGTGAATAATAAAAAGGAAATTGATGTTTTGAATTTGACCCGGAAAACTATCCAGATTCGTCCACCATATTGACGTGTGAATTAGAAATTGAAGACGGCCGAATCCGGAGGGGTTGTAGAAGAGTAATGTCTTCGGTAATGTGTATTCTAGAAGCTCACAAAAGTTCAGGACATTTGGCTCATCCGTTTGGATGTTATGGTCGAACTGGTGGGACGGATTTCTGTGCATTAATGACGAGTCCCCCATTTAAATCTCAAATTCAGATCCATTTATCATCATGAAAACATCAGAATTAGCTCCGGACACAGTTGAATAAAATGATCCTCATATTTTTATCTTTCTACTGTATAAATTTGAGCTTCATTGGGCTTGGTTTCTGTGCCCCACATTTGTTTGATGGGCCTTAGGCCCATTATTCTTTTTCTAGCAAGTTTCTGCCTTCAGACGCAAAATTCTCCATCTTCCTTTGAGATTCATCCAGCGGACCTAAAAGATAAAATGTTCCAAAAAATTTGATCAATCATATCCCAAAATTTCAAATTCAGAAAATTAATATAATATTGTCAACAAACAAATGAATGATTGGGACCAAATTTGCATTTTAAACAAGAATTGCATTTTTGATGAGAAATGAAGTTCTATTTATGTAATGCACTAAAAACAATGTTTATAGACTTTGGAAAAATGAATATAAAGATATTAACAATTAATATTAGCCACTTTCAGTGACTAATCAGGTGCCCATGTTTTGTGTTTGGTTGCGCAAGTGACTACCGCAGAAGAGACTAGGGATGCTGTACTTGTGTGCCTAGAGGAGACTTACACCCCATCGCACTGGGTGTCTAGAATGCCTATAAATAGAGGACCACCCCTCCTCTTTTCTCACAAAGTTCAAGACTTAGAAAAATTCAGATCTCCCGTCGCACAGGTGTAGTGGTCGCACTTGTGGTTGTGTGGTCGTGCAAGTAGAAGATGCAAGACAGTTGTTTGCTGCGCGTCCAAGGTGGTTTGGGCGAGAAAGGATGTTAGTCGCCCGAGTATGGATTTGGCGAAGGAGGTGTTGCGCATCAGGTTTGGTGAATCTTGTGCGCCAATATTTGAATAACTGTGATAATTGGCAGTTGCACTCCAAAAATGGTTTGGGCGGAAAAGAGTATGGGTCGTTCAAGTTTGAGGTTGAAAAAGAAAGTGTCACACAAGTGGTAGAGGTGAACTTGCGCTCCTTAAAACATGCACGCCAGCTTGGAGAAGCGCGCCAGATGTGGTTGAAGCACGCCAATATTTTTGAGGCTTCCCGAAAGCTGAATGTTTTCCTGATACCATTGGAGTAAAGTGATATTCATCTATAGGTGGATGTTGGACTTCAAAATATCATCTACATAAAACAGAGTATGTATTCATTAGCAATTATGAAGAGATCTTCACTTATATAAAATAATTTGGACTTCACCAAAGGCAGTGAGCCAGGGGGAGTCAACGGGCGTGACCCAAGGGACACAGTCTGCTATCCCTGAACTTTTGTAAAGGCAGTGAGCCTAGGACAGTGTTATTATGCCCGAACCTTTGTAATCCACATCTAGTGATTTTTTGTGGAATTAAGTACAACTGAAAACCTGTCGGTGTATGCTCCTTGGACGTATCCCTTTGTGGTGAACTGATTAAAAAGCGTTGTGTCATCTCTCTGTATGTTAATGTTTTCTTTCTAATCATATCCATCCTACAGGCTTGACATCTTCCTACCAACATGGGAACAAGATCCATCACATTAAAAGAAGAAGTTGTCACACTGATTCACCCCTCCCCTCTCAGGGTGTCCCGAGGTCCTACAAGTGGTATCAAAGGTCGGTTTATGGTGTTAGATCTGTCATTTGTTGTAATGGAGAATGTAGTCAATGCTAGGGGAATAATTCTCTTCGATAGAAGTAATTTTCAGATTTGGAAGAAAATAATGAAATCTCATTTAAAATCCCATGCAATGGATGTCCTCTTTGCTACTATGCATGGAGGAAAAGATACCGATCCAATAGGGCTTGCTATGGCTAATACAAACAATAAAGTTCTTGAAACAGATTCTAAAGCTCAGAATGCTATCACTGCGACTCTCTCAGATCAGATCTATCTAAAGGTGATGAGTTGCCCCTCAGCAAAGTCTATGTTGGATAAACATGAAAACGTTTATGAAGGACACAACAATTTGAAGGAGGGGAAACTTCAAGTCTTAGAAAATATGTTTGATGATCTAAAGATGCATCCTAATGAGAATGCATATTGATTCATCAATCAAATTACTGAAGTTGTGGGAGCAATTAGAGGACTTGGAGAAGAAATCAAAGACATTGATATCATAAATAAAATCTTGAGAAGTCTTCCTCCTATGTACAATGCAAAGGTGTCAAACCTTTAAGAAATATATCTATCTAAACTATCTCTGGATGATATTTTAAGTAGTATAGTGGCATATGAGATGAGAGTCAAACCAGAAGATTCCATGACTCGTGTAAGCAAGGAAACAACATTCAAATCCATGGACGAACTGAAAATTTCAGAAGATAGTGGTGGTGAAGATGAAGATGAAAAAGAAACTCTTTCTCTCATTACCACGATGCTGAAGAAGGTAAAAGGTAAATTTAAATGTAATCTACCTCTGGCTTGTTTTCTTTGTGGAAGAGTCGGGCTCATTGCCTATCAGTTCCAAATAAAGATTGATGATGATGAAAGCGAAGAATAGGACAACGAAAAGACTCAGAAAAGGTTTTTCAAAAAGGGAGGCTTCAAACCTGGAAATAAAATACATATGAAGAGTTTTGTTTTTGAGGAGGTAGATGATGATATTGAATTTTGTGAAGAAGAAGAACCAGAATTCAAAACAGGAAACCATGCTTCCATGATGGCAACCACTGAAATGTCAGAACCCTCGATCAACAGAGGCAAATATAATCAGATTACTGCTAATAGTGATCAAAAGATTCAAATTAAGGATTCCCTTTCAATGCATGGGAATAAATCCAAGAGATTTAATAAGCGGAAGGAGATGGTGAAAGAATCATTAGACTAGCTCGATGATCTTGAAGATGAAATTGAATGACTATAAGAACTAGTGAAATTTTTGTCTTCAATCCTTGGAAGCACAGATGACATTGTAGAACTGAATCTTAGAATTGAAGAAAATGAAAAGGTCATAAATGAACTTTCATCCAGACTAGAAGAAAATTACAAGACTTTTTAGGGTCTTGAGGAAGAATTTATTACTCCTGGGAGTAAAATTGAATGACAATCAACCCCAAATGATGGTAAGAAGAAAAATCATTTTGGAAGATTCTCAGATGTATAATTACTGGAATGAGCCAAGTGTGGTTCAGATGGGGTTGGAAAAATCACGAGTGATCAAATACCTAGTTGCTTGGGAATGAGTGGAATTGGATATGAAGCTGAGACATCAACTACTAGAAGTGAAGAGATCCAAAAGAAAGAAAAGATGAAAGTTAGAGATGTTTAAAAGTTGCCTGAAGTTCTGAAATTCATATCGAGAGAAGCTATTCTGTAATTCATATCGACCAAAGTAGAAAAGTTCATCACACCATCTTGATCTCATCCATACAGATGTATGGGGCCTGAAAAATGTTGTCGGAACTCATAGAGAGAGTTAATTGGTCCTTTTTATTGATGAATATAGTAGAATGGCTTGTGTAATGGTGATTCACAGGAAGTGACAAGTACATTATTTGCATGAAAACTTATCGTCGTATTGCCGGGAATGTTATTGGATGGACAATAAACATCCAAAAATCTGACAATGGAGGGGAATACACATCCATTGAGTTTGAGAATTACCTAAAAAACATGTAATACGGTATGAGGTAGATGATGTGAGAACTCCATAGCAAAATGGAGTTGTTGTGCACTGGAATCGACAAGTCATAAATATGGCCATGACTATGCTGATAGAGAGTTTTATATCTCTCCATTACTTGGAAGAGGCTGTTGAAGCTGTAGTGCACATTCAGAATCTAACAGGGATTTATATGGGAGAAACGAAGACATGATATGAATTGTGGCATGGAAGGAAGCCTTCGTGGAAATATTTTCATTTTTTCGGAAGTAATTGTTTCATCTGAAATAAAGAAGTAAATCATGGGAAGTTTCGTGATAATACAGATGAAGGATTTTTTCTTGGGTGTCCAATGAACATCAAATCCTACAAGTGTTTCAATAAATTTTTGGGAAGAATTGTGGAAAGCAATGATGTTAAGACCATTGAAGGAAAAACCCCAAATGCTTCAAATAATTCCTATGATGAGGAGATAGAAGATGAGGATGAATGTGAACCTAGAGTAAATAGAAATACAGAAATAGATGAAGCTGTAAAAAACACTCATGGGTCACATCATGATGTTGACTCAGAAGAAGAATTTGAAGAGGAAATCTTGGGTGGAGAGAATGCAACTGAGCTTCACATGAGAAATCGAAGAGTTGAGATTGAACCATCTAACATAATTGGGGATAAGAGTGCACCCACACAAACAATGACGGTGAGGAATAACACACAATATGCATTTCAATCATCCATGGAGCCATCCTCATTTGAAGAAGCTGAAAAAGATGAATCCTGGGTGAAAGTCATGAATGAAGAGTTAGATCAGATTGACAAGAATCATACATGGATTGAAACAAAGGTCTTCAAACTAAAGAAATCACATTATGGATTGAAACATGGACCATGGTCATGGTACTCCCAGCTAGATTCTTACCTCAGGAATCTGGAATTCAAAAGAGGAAGAGTAGATCACAATCTATATGTGAATAATTCCCCAAAAGATCAGTTCATGGTTCTATTCTATGTTGATGACATTATATTTGGTGGAAGCAGACAGAAATTAGTGGACGAGTCTTCTAATCACATGAAATCATAATTTTAAATGTCAATGATTGTGGATCTCACATATTTCATAGGGTTGCAGGTGATTTAAATGAAGGATTACACATTCATTTCTCAGGAAAAGTATGGAAGATAGCTGCTGAAGAAGTTAAACATGGAAGACTCCAAAACAATGTCAACCCCGATTGTAGTTGGAACCAAAATTAGAAAACATGAGGATATGACATCTATTGACCCCACCATGTACAAGAGGATAATTGGGAGCCTAATGTACCTGATAGTGCCATGGCCAGATATTGTCTTTGCAACATGTCTAGCAGCTCTCTTTCAGAGTAATCCAAAGGAAAACACATATCACATCAATAAAGAGAATCATGATGTATATTCAAGGTACTGATAATTGTGTCTTATACTTTGCTGCAGGAAGGGATGGTGAATTATCATCATTTTTTGATGCTGATTGGGCTGGCGATGTAGTGGATAGTGTTGGGTCGGAGGTGATGGCAATAGGGGGGGTGAATTGCCTTTTTAAAATTAATTAACAATTTAAAACAAATTTAAATGCAGCGGAAAGTAAAATGGCAAGACACAATTGATAACGGAGTTCGGCTTTAAACTCAAGCCTACGTCTCCGCTCCCAACTCAACCGTTGGGAGATTTATACGACCGCTTGCTTTTTAATGGCTATAGCAAGAAACCCACTAGTCGTTTTAAGGTAGGCTAGATCACCTTCTTACAGCTTGCTTTTTTATTATGGTTGTAGCAAGAAACCCAAGTTGAAAGAAGGAAGAAAGAGGGTGGTTTGTTTTAATACAAACCCAATTAAGAACTAAACAAATAAATAAATAATTTAGAACAAACTAGAGGAATCCTTGAGCGCCAAGAGGTGAGTGTAGTTGATGTAGAGGCAGCCCAAGCTTCAAGGATGGCAATTGGATCTCAAGTGGCCTTTGAGAATTGTCGTAGGAGCCTCAAATGATCAAAATAGCTTTGGTATGCTTCGGTATATGATCGGTAGTCTTCCCGGCATCCATGGATGTCTATTTATAGGAGAAATACTCCCAAATACTTCAATATAGCCGTTGGAGGCCTTTCGGAGCCGTTGGGGATCAAGTGGGCAAGTCTGGTCAAGCTCCAACGGCTAGTTTGACTTTGCTTACCGGCTGACCGGTGCTTGTCCACCGGCTGGCCGGTGCCTTGGAAGGTGGAGAGAGCTTCTGCCCAGGAGCCACCGGCTGGCCGGTGGGAAGGCCACCGGCTGGCCGGTGGTGAGACAGTAGGTCTCACTATTCCAAAGAGTTCCACCGGCTGGCCGGTGATGAGGCCACCGGCTGGCCGGTGGTCTGGACAGAAGACATCCCATTCTGTCTGGGCCCACCGGTTGGCCGGTGGCCAGACACCGGCTGACCGGTGGCACCTGGCAGAGGGCAAGCCCTTCTGCCTTGTCCACCGGCTGGACGATGGGCTGGATCCGGCTGGCCGGTGCCCTTACCGGCTGGCCGGTGGTCCTACACCGGCTGGCCGGTGGACTTGAAAAAAGTCCACTTTTCCTTTTTTTTGCCACTTCTTGCTCCTGAAATCATGCCTATTAACAAGAACACTTGAAACAACATTAGATCACTATGAGAGTGATTGTGATCATTAAAATCCAAGAGAGTGGGGTACAACAATCTCCCCCTATTTTGATGATCACAATCACAAAAAAGAAATCTTTAAAAAAGGGTATGAAAGCTTTAAAAAAAGGTATGTCAATTGAAAACTTTAAATAAACAATTTGAACTTGGAAAACTTAGAGACGTGCCAAATATAATGATCTTGAAAGCATTGAAATACTGAGAAAGGAGCTTTTTTTTGAAATTGCAACCAAAAGCCATTTTTTAAAGAAATCAATTGAAAACAATAACTTAATCATTTAAAACAGATTTTGATGACATCAATAATTTAAAATGGAACTTGTAAAAAGAGCATTTTAATAAAAAACTATGTAAAAGAGAGGTTTTCTCCCCCTTTGGGATTATCAAAATAGGAGAAAAATTATGAAAGAAAAATACTAATAAGTAATGAAAAAAAAGGATGGAAAGATAAGATAACTTGAATTCCATAAAAGATGAAACGATACAAAGGAAGTTCAAAAAACAAATACAAATAAAAATACAAGCCAAAAAAACAGAAACGGCTCTATTCACTCCTAGAGGGCCGAGAGTGACGGCGGCGCCTGAAGGTCGGAGGAGCCGGAGGAGCCTGGACCGCCTCAAAGCGACGATCTAGAGAATCAATCCGTGAGTGAAGCTGATCAAACTGAGAGCTGATGTAGGAGAACTGTAAGTCCAGCCGGTTCTCAATCTGATCCTGGAAGCGTAGGAACTGGTCAGCCGTCACCGGCAAGCCACCAGCATCAGTAGGAGGGGGCACAGCCTCAGCAGGCTCAGGTGCATCATCACCCTCTCCAGCCTCCTCATCAGCAGCAGCATCAGCCTCATCTTCGCTGTCACCACTGCCTTCCTCTTCATCATCATCACTATCCTCACTGTCTGAAAGGGGATAGGCAGCGGCGATAGCAGGAGGCATGGCATTGGCAGGAGGATGGGAATGAGTCTGAGGAGAGTAGGCCTTGAGAAGACCGTCCTTGTCCACAATCCATTCCTGACGCCAAGGGTGCCAACGGATGTTCATTCGTTGCACCATCATAAAATTCACTATGCTATCCTTCGTTGGCTGCTCGAAGGAAGTAGCATGAAGAGGCACATCAAGAAATGAAAAGATTTTAGTCAAGAGGCGTCCGTAGGGTAGAGTTTTGGACCGGCGCGGGTGCTCAGCCACATAAGTCATGGCCCGGAACAGAAACCGGACCAAATTGAAGTGTATGCCTCGGGTGATAAATGAGAGAAGATAAATGTCAATGAATTTGACATTATCATGATCCCTGATACGGGGCGCAAGGGAAGTTTGGATGAGGCGCTCAATAATACGATGATTAGGAGAAAGCTGGGAGAGCTTAACAATAGGATTTTTGGGCTGCCCTGTGAGATGCTCAAGGGCTTCAGCTACATCAAACTCACGGTCCCGTGGAAACTCCCCATGAGCAAAAGCATGGGGTCCAACATGATGAACCCCGAGCATCCGGGCAATCTCCAACGAAGTGATAGTGATGGGTTTCCCAAGAGCAGTGGAGGAGATGGTATCAATGTCATCAGAAACGGACCATGTCAAATGAGAATAGAACTCTTTGACTAGAAGAGGATAAATGACATCCTTCTCAGGGGGTTCAAAGAAAGAATGCCAATGTTGATACTCAATAATCGAGAAAAGCTCAAGACGAGCAGTAGACAACCAAGAAAAATCAATTACCCTACCCGGCAGAATAACTTTGTCATGCCAAATGTCCGGGAGTTGAGGGATGGAAGGAGGAGGAGGAGCTTCTTGAGCGATTCCCTTGCCTTTGCGAGTGGATCGAGGTCCCATGAAGGCAAAAGGAGCAAAAAGAGAGAGATTGAGAGAAGAGGGAGCTTGAGAGAGCAAGGAGGAGGTTAGGGTTTGGAGGACCTGCGGTTCTAGGAGGAGCAGCCCGAGAGAGAAGAGAGAAATGAGGGAGGAAGGGTTTTAAAATCAATTTTAACCCTTCCTCGGCCGGCCCATTAAGCAAAACCCGACACCACCGGTTAACCGGTGATGTACCACCGGTTGACCGGTGGAACTAAAAGTCATAAAAAATATAAAAAACAGAATTAAGAAAAAAGTTTAAAAAAAAATTCTAATAAAAATCAAACATAAGCAAGCCAAGAAAGTCAAATATTTAATAGTGCTCATTGACGAATCATTCCTAACTCCCCTTTAATAAAATCAAAACGGTCAACCGGGAGCGGTTTGGTAAAAATATCAGCTAATTGGAAATCAGTAGGAATGAAGTCCAAAGTGATATCTCCTTTTTGAAAATGGTCACGAAGGAAATGATGCCTTAGGTCTATGTGCTTTGTCCTAGAATGTTGTATTGGATTCTTAGAGATACTAATGGAACTAGTGTTGTCACACCGAATAGGGACATTATCATAGGAAAGACCATAATCCAAGAGAGTGTGTTGCATCCAAATAATTTGGGCACAACAATTGCCAGCGGCTACATACTCGGCCTCGGCAGTAGAAAGAGCAACACAATTTTGCTTCTTGCTACTCCACGAAACAAGGGACTTGCCTAGCAGATGACAGGTTCCACTAGTACTCTTACGATCTAATTGACATCCGCCAAAATTAGCATCCGAATAAGAAGATAGTTCAAAAGAAGTATTTGAGGGATAAAATAAACCAAGATTTTTGGATCCTTTTAAATACTTGAAAATTCTTTTGACCGATTTAAGATGGGATTCTTTAGGATTGGCTTGAAAATGAGCACAAAGGAAAACACTAAACATGATGTCAGGACGGGTCGCAGTTAGGTAAAGCAGACTCCCGATCATACTCCTATAAAGCTTGTTATCCACCGGTTTCCCGGCTTCGTCTAACGTAAGCTTACATGAAGTACTCATGGGTGTACTAATTTCCTTTACTTGATCCATACCAAAACGACTTAGAAGCTCGTTTGTGTATTTGCTTTGGCTTAGAGAAATACCTTTTGAATTTTGAAAAATTTGAAAACCAAGACAAAATTTCAATTCTCCCATAAAACTCATTTCAAATTCTTTTCTCATTAAATCTGAAAAATCAGTACAAAGAGATTCTTTGGTAGAACCAAAGATAACATCATCAACATAAATTTGGACTATTAAAAGATCTTTTGAAGTGTGTTTTAAAAAGAGGGTACAATCGGCTTGACCCATTTTAAAATCATTTTCTAAAAGAAATTTTGTTAACCGCTCATACCAAGCCCGAGGGGCTTGTTTTAAGCCATAAAGAGCCTTGGTTAACTTAAAAACATGATTTGGAAATTTTGGATCTTCAAAACCGGGAGGTTGTTCAACAAAGATTTTTTCAGAAATAAAACCATTTAAAAAAGCACTTTTAACATCCATTTGAAAAAGCTTAAAATTTAAGTGGGCGGCGAATGCCAACAAGATCCTAATGGATTCTAACCTAGCAACGGGGGAAAAGGTTTCACCATAATCGATTCCTTCTTCTTGATTATAGCCCTTAGCTACTAGGCGAGCCTTGTTCCGGGTTATGTTTCCTTGATCATCAAGTTTGTTCCTAAAAACCCATTTAGTGCCAATAATTGGATGATCATTGGGTCTTTCAACAAGAGTCCAAACATCATTTCTAGAGAATTGATTTAGTTCCTCTTGCATTGCAAGAACCCAATTCTCATCATTAATGGCATCATTAACGGTTTGAGGTTCTAGGTGAGAAATGAAGGCTTGATGTTCAACTTCATTGAGGATAGATCTTCTAGTTCGAGTACCGGCTTGAAGGTCACCTATGACATTTTCTAAAGGATGGTCTCTAGAAGGTTTCCAAACATTAGGCAAGGTGGAAGGCGAAGTAGGTGAAGAGGGTTCTTGATGGTCATCCTCCTTGGGAGGAGAAGAGGAATCATCCAAATGAAGCTTATCAAGCTTATCTTCAACATCCTCAATGACCGGGTGAGGTTTTGGAAGAGTTTCATCAAATTTGACGTGAGATGATTCTTCGATGGTTTTAGAACGTTTATTGAAGACACGATAGGCTTTGCTTGAGTTGGAGTACCCAAGAAAAATACCTTCATCGGATTTGGCATCAAATTTCCCTAGGTTATCTTTTGTGTTAAGGATAAAGCATTTACACCCAAACACTTTAAAATAACCAACTTTGGGAAATTTGCCTTTCCAAAGTTCATAGGGGGTTTTCTTAAGAAGGGGTCTTACAGGGACTCTATTAATAGTATAACAAGCAGTGTTTACCGCCTCGGCCCAAAAATATTGAGGGAGGTCGAATTCACTAAGGAGGGTTCGAGCGATTTCTTGGAGAGTTCGGTTTCTCCTTTCAACCACTCCATTTTGTTGAGGAGTCCTAGGGGCTGAGAAGGTGTGATTGTATCCTTGAGAGGAACACAATTCATCGAATTCTTTGTTCTCGAATTCACCACCATGATCACTACGAAGAGATATGATTTTATATCCTTTTTCGTTTTCTACTTTCCTAGAGAATTTCAAAAAGTTTTTACAAGCATCATTCTTATGAGCTAAAAAGAAAACCCAAGTAAAACGAGAAAAGTCATCAACAATAACTAAGGTATAGGATTTTCCACCTAAGCTTGCTACGGGAGTAGGACCAAAAAGATCAAGATGAAGGAGTTCAAGAGATTTTGAGGTGGACACTTCCTTCTTAGATTTGAAAGAAGACTTGTGTTGCTTACCAAGTTGGCATGGCTCACAAATCAAATCTTTCTTAAATTTAAGTTTAGGAAGGTCACGAATGAGCTTGTTCTTATTAAGCTTTAGAAGTGAATGAGAGCTACAATGCCCCAATCTTCTATGCCAAAGCCAAGACTCATTGTCAAGAGCACTTAAACATTTAACATTTTGGCTAGCTAGAGATTTTAAATCAATAATGTAAACATTTTGAAAACGGGAAGCAGAAAATATCAACTTGTTTTGAAAATCTAACACATTGCATAAATCATTTTGAAAATTGACTGAAAAACCACTATCACAAAGTTGACTAATGCTAATTAAATTATGCTTTAAACCTTTAACTAATAAAACATCTTTAATAAAAGAGGAGCTACCAAAACCAATGGTACCTATTCCGACGATCTTGCTTTTTGAGTTATCACCAAAGGTGACATATCCTCCATCGAATTCTTCAAGTGATTTGAACTCGGAGGGGTCGCCACACATGTGCCTTGAGCAACCGCTGTCAAGATACCATGAGCCTTTAGAGGTCCTACTCTTTTGGCGTTTATCCTACAAAATCAAGAAAGAAGAGATTTTGGTACCCATATAAGTTTGGGTCCGGAAAGATTAGCAAAAAGAGACTTTTGAACCCATAATGTTCTAGAGGGATTCCTTCTATGATACTCATCTGAGTAGGTAATGGATTTGGGTCTTCCATACCTAGCATTTTTACAATCACATTCATAAATCATGTGACCGGTCTTTTTACAATAATTACAAAATTTGTATTGAGAGCTCCCCCTTACAAAAGTAGTGGGTGCCCTAGTAAAAGTGGATTGCTTGTTATAGCCAAGTCCATGTGTGGTTCTAGCCGAACGCTGAGAACCTAGTAATTTAGTTAAGTTTTGTTCACCTTGGGTGAACTTGGCAAGAGATTCCTTCAAATCCTTAATGGTAGAATTTAAAGAATCTACATTTGGAATATTTTTGACTTTAAGGGCAAGCTCCTCATTCTCTTTGAGAAGTTTGTCTTTTTCGGAAATAAGAGTTTTGTTTTTCTTTTTCAAGGTCAAAAATTTAGAGGTAAGTTCGTGAAAACCTTCCTCTAATTGATCTCTTGCATTTTGGAGTTCTTCATAAGACATATTATTATCAAAAGAAGAAGATGAGGAAGAAGAGTGAGAAGAAGAGTGAGAATAGGATACCTCATCAAATGCCATTAGGCATTTTCCATCTTCATCGCTTGAGTCGCTTGAAGACATGGAGTCATCACTTGCACTCCATGTTGATGCTTTGAAGGCCTTCTTGTTTTTCTTTTATTTTAACCTTTTCTTGAAAATGGGGCACTCTGGTTTGATGTGGCCTTTCTTTCCACATTCAAAGCAAGTGATTTCTTTCTCCGCCTTTGGCTCTTCCTTTCGTGCCTTTTGAAATTTCTTCTTTTTCTTCATGAACTTGCTCATTTTCCTTGCTAGTTGAGCCATCTCGGATTCACTATCATCGGAGGTGCTTTCTTCCTTTGCCTTGAAAGCTATGTTCTTTTTCTCCTTGAAGATCTTTCCTTCTTTATCGGCTTGCCTCTTCATGGTAATCTCATAAGTCATGAGTGACCCTATGAGTTCTTCAACCGGCATCTTCTTGACATCTTTCGCTTCTTGGATTGCCGTCACCTTTGGTGCCCAAGAGCTTGGTAGGACCCAAAGAATTTTCTTCACCATTGTTTCTGCTGAAACATCATCACCAAGGGACTTTCTCCCATTGCAAACATCAGTAAAACGAGTAAACATTTCAGTGATTGACTCGTGTGGGTGCATTGTGAAACTCTCAAAGTCTTGACGATACATATCTAACCTAGTGTCTTTGACTTTGTTAGTTCCCTCATGGGTCACTTCCAAAAGTTTCCAAATTTCGTGTGAGGTGGTGCAAGTAGAAATACGATTAAACTCATTACGGTCTAACCCACAATGAAGAGCATTCATGGCTTTGCCATCAAGCTCAAAATTGGCAATGTCTTCGGTGGTCCAATTAGATTCATCCTTACTAGAAAGAGTGTAGCCTTGCATAACAATTCTATATATAGGATAGCCAATACTCCTAAGAAAAGTAATCATTCGTGTTTTCCAATAAGTGTAATCGGTTCCATCGAAGTATGGAGCCCGAGTCATGGAATACCCTTCGGGTGCTTGTGAGGAAGAAGCCATCACTATGGATTTTTCGTTTGTAACCGGTTAAGGTATTACACAAACGCTCCCTCTGATACCAAATGTTGGGTCGGAGGTGATGGCAAGAGGGGGGGTGAATTGCCTTTTTAAAATTAATTAACAATTTAAAACAAATTTAAATGCAGCGGAAAGTAAAATGGCAAGACACAATTGATAACGGAGTTCGGCTTTAAACTCAAGCCTACGTCTCCGCTCCCAACTCAACCGTTGGGAGATTTATACGACCGCTTGCTTTTTAATGGCTATAGCAAGAAACCCACTAGCCGTTTTAAGGTAGGCTAGATCACCTTCTTACAGCTTGCTTTTTTATTATGGTTGTAGCAAGAAACCCAAGTTGAAAGAAGGAAGAAAGAGGGTGGTTTGTTTTAATACAAACCCAATTAAGAACTAAACAAATGAAGTAAATAATTTAGAACAAACTAGAGGAAGCCTTGAGCGCCAAGAGGTGAGTGTAGTTGATGTAGAGGCAGCCCAAGCTTCAAGGATGGCAATTGGATCTCAAGTGGCCTTTGAGAATTGTCGTAGGAGCCTCAAATGATCAAAATAGCTTTGGTATGCTTCGGTATATGATCGGTAGTCTTCCCGGCATCCATGGATGTCTATTTATAGGAGAAATACTCCCAAATACTTCAATATAGCCGTTGGAGGCCTTTCGGAGCCGTTGGGGATCAAGTGGGCAAGTCTGGTCAAGCTCCAACGGCTAGTTTGACTTTGCTTACCGGCTGACCGGTGCTTGTCCACCAGCTGGCCGGTGCCTTGGAAGGTGGAGAGAGCTTCTGCCCAAGAGCCACCGGCTGGCCGGTGGGAAGGCCACCGGCTGGCCGGTGGTGAGACAATAGGTCTCACTATTCCAAAGAGTTCCACCGGCTGGCCGGTGAGGAGGCCACCGGCTGGCCGGTGGTCTGGACAGAAGACATCCCATTCTGTCTGGGCCCACCGGTTGGCCGGTGGCAGACACCGGCTGACCGGTGGCACCTGGCAGAGGGCAAGCCCTTCTGCCTTGTCCACCGGCTGGCCGATGGGCTGGATCCGGCTGGCCGGTGCCCTTACCGGCTGGCCGGTGGTCCTACACCGGCTGGCCGGTGGACTTGAAAAAAGTCCACTTTTCCTTTTTTTTTTGCCACTTCTTGCTCCTGAAATCATGCCTATTAACAAGAACACTTGAAACAACATTAGATCACTATGAGAGTGATTGTGATCATTAAAATCCAAGAGAGTGGGGTACAACAGATAGAAATTTTGCCAGTGGTGGAGCATTCTGTATTGGGAATAAATGTGTTGGCTGGTTGAGCATGAAACAAGAAAGTACTTCTCTTAGTACTGCTGATGATGAGTATATATCTGCCACCAAGGCTTACACTCAACTGCTATGGATGAAGCAACAATTAATAGGTATTGGTGATGAGGTGAAGCAACCAATGGTGATTTACTGTGATAACAAGAGAACAATTGATCTTATGAAGAATCTGGTTCAGCATTCTCATACAAAACATATTGAAACTTTGTATCACTTAAAGAAAGAGAAAGTTGAACTAGGCGTGATTAGAATGAATCATGAGGGAACTGATGAGCAATTGGATGATATCCTGACCAGGCCACTATCAACGGCTATGTTTGAGAAGCATCTGTTGAACCTCGATGTTCAGACACCTCCCATTGCATATGTAGGTTATGAAAAACCCCTCTCCCTAGTTATATTAAATATTTTTAATCTTTTTATAGATATGATGTAGGTTTATGTTGGGGATACTATCCAGGGGGTGTATTGAGATATTCAATGAGAAAATACTGATCTTTTGGTTTATTTCCATTGGGGGAGATGGAATAAATTCAGGACATGTTTGGAATCATGATGACATTTCGGTGATAGTATAAGAAAGAAATTATTTGGACTTGTAATGCTTCTAGGAAAATTTAAGAGAATTTTCTGGGCATCATTATGAAATTCCAAAATATGGGATCCCAATTAACGCATCCCCTCTTGTTTTCTACACTGATCATTTCTCACATAGACATAGAGTGTCAGATGAGATGATTCATGCATTTTAGGTTTTCATGTGGCTGGTACTCTATTGAATTTATTTACTGATTGACAACAAACCCAAAGAGGGATATTGTTGGAACCATGGTTGTCTTTCCGTGAATTGGAGTATTTTTTGTGTTTGTTTTCAATCCTCAGTGGATGTTCAGAATATGTGCTAGAAATGTGATCTTACTATTCAAGCAGATAATAGTATTGAAGGTGGCATCGTGGTCTAGTGTTTGCCAAATTTCTAGACCTCAAAATTGACAAATGGAGAAAAGTGTTTTTGGAAAAGGGACTTGCGTGCCGACTACATAGAGGCTTGGAAAATTGCGCACCATATGTTTTTCAAGATAATAACGTCAAAATATGGAAAATGAATAAGGGGCGCCCATGTTTTGGGTTTGGTCGTGCAAGTGACTAGCACGACAGAGACTAGGGTTGCTGGACTGGAGCGTCGAGAGGAGACTTGCACACCATCATGGTGGGTGTCCAGAATGCCTATAAATAGAGGACCACCCCTCATATTTTCCCACAAATTTCAAGACATAGAGAAATTTAGAGCTCCTGTCATGAAGGTGAAGTGTTCGCGTAAGTGGTTGTGTGGTCACGCAGGTAGAAGTTGCGCGACAGTTGTTTGCTGTGCGTCCAAGGTTGTTTGTGTGAGAAAGGGTGTGTGTCGCCCAAGTTTGTAGTTGGCGAAGGAGGTGTCGCACAGGTGTTATGGTGAAACATTCATTCCAGGATTTAAAGAAGCGCGACAGTTAGCAGTTCTACGCCAAAACTAGTTTGGGCGGAAAAGAGTTTGAGTCACGCAAGTTTGAGGTTGAAAAAGAAAGTATCGCACAAGTGGTTGAGGTGAACTTTCGCACCATCGTAAAACTTATGTTCCGGCTTGGAGAAGCTCTCCAGGTGTGGTTGAAGAATGCATATTTTTTTGGGGCTGTGCAAAAGCTCGATGATTTCCTGATACCTTCGGGGAAAAGTGATATTCGTCTACAGGTGGAAGTTGTAATTCAAAAGAACATCTACATAAAACAGAGGATGTATTCATAAGTAGTGATAAAGAGAACTTCACTTCTATAAAATAAGTGGGACTTAACCAAAGGTAGTGAGCCAGGGGGAGTCAACGGGAGTGACTCGGAGGACGTAGTGAGCTATTCCTGAACTTTTGTAAAGGCAGTGAGCCTAGGACAGAGTGACTGTGCCCGAACTATTGTAATCCATAGCTTGTGAAGTGTAGTGGAAATAGTTACGACCGAAAACCTGTCTGTATATGATCCTTGGAAATAGCCCTTAGTGGAAAACCAAGTAAAAAGTGTTGTTTCCTATCTTAGCATGTTAATGTTTGCTTTCTGATCATATCTATCATACAGGTTTAACAAGTTCCTACTAACATGGGAATAAGATCCATCACATTAAAAGAAAAATTTGTCACACTGATTCACTCCTCCCATCTCAGGGTGTCCCTGGGTCCTATAGTTGTATACTGTGTTATACTCACACCCTTTTTGGGCCGCTATTGGGTACCCAAGAATATTTAATTCTTGCAGGACTGGACAAGGGCAAGGGCCCTATGCTATGGAGATGAGTTGGACATGGGACAAGTTTGGGTGAGGTTCCAGAAATGGAGTCTAGACCATTTTTTGGAATCTAATACATTCGTTATTGGGGGTATTGTTCACTTAACACTATATCATGGAATGATATATTTATTTTTGTTTATGGTTGTACCATATTTTGGGATTTGGTTTTTTAGGCATGTTAGGGATTTTTCTCTTTTTTTTCCTCTATTTCAAATATTATCTATTTTTTCTTACTCTATTATTGAGGGTATAGTCTCCCCATGTGACCTATTGGACCCTTTCTTTTAGTCACCAACATCTAACGTATGAGGAGGCGCACTTGAGGCTATGTAACTACCCGTCTCAGAGCACCAGTTTTGTGTCTCCAGGGTTGGGGATGTCACAAAGTGGTATCAGAGTATTTTTACCCTTTAATACCATTTTTGGATGGTAGATATGATATTAGGAATGTGTCGGGCCTTGATAATGAGATTGTTCTTTGGATTAGCTAACCCATGTACGGGAAAAAACCCAAGTCACCTTGGGAGGGGATTGTTGTTATTGTTGCGTGTAATTACATTTTATGATATTTAACCTTTGGGAGATGTAATTTTGGTGTGATTATAAGGTTTTGTGATATTTCTCTCATTTTTTGGATATGTATGAGGTTGTGCATTCCTGCATAATTTTAGGAACCTATGTAAGAAATTTACATGCGTCATGATAAGCACACACACTGGATGGGTGTGCGGGATATAAAGGTAAGGATTCATATGTTCTCATAAAAGTATTGAACTATGAATAATAAGATGATATGAATGAGTAAAAAGGGAAGTTAAAATGTCAAGTAGTAATTAGAAAATGGTGCTGGATAAAGAATTAAAAGATGAATAATTTATTGTAAGGGTAAATTAGAATATGAAAATTTAATAAATGAGAGTAAAAGATAAGTCTTCTAAAAGATTGAATTAGATACTGTGTTTTCCATGGACATAGGGAGATTGATGTGGGTATGACCCCATTGCGAGTGGGATATCTTGGGTACTGTATGAGAACTGTTCTAGTTATAAAGATATATGAGTCTACCTATGTGTCATTTTTTTTCATTTTTAAAAGTATTATGGTGTCATTCTAAATTTTATGATGGGAATTGTAGAGAAATTCCACCTTGAAGACGTGCACCTGTTGGGAGACATGAATACGTTTCCGAGAATGCTCCTCCAGTAGTGGAGTAAGAGAATGTGTTGATCTAGGGAGATAGGGAAGAGTATTTCTAGGATAAATTTACCCATTTTATGAATATGATGGAATGATAACCATGGTAGGTTGTGCCGAGAATGTTTTTGATGACTAAGGAGTTCCAGCTACATCACCATCAAACCGTTACCGGAAGGGTTGGTCCAGAGGAAGTAGAGTTCTTGATAGAGACCATCAAAACTATTCTCAACCATCTAATGAATCCTCTTGATAAGAAATCCATGTTAGTGGCCTATATTCCAATGGGAATAAATGGTGGTGATGTACTATGCTAGTCATTTCACTAATTTAAGGTGCTTTGTTTCGACATTGAAGATAGATGAGGATGCTGTGGAGAAATGATTATAGGATGGACAGAGACACAAGATTAGATATCATGTGAATATATTCATCTGAAAAGGATTATTGAAGTGGTAGATCAAACCCTTATCTCGGAGGGGAACCTGAAGGGAGGCTAAGTTAGTGAACATGTGGCACCTTCTGGGTGAGTAAGTGGTGCATATTCTGATAGTAAGAATCGCCACCTTGGAGCCTTTTAGGATGGCGGAAGCACATAGAGTAGTTAGAGGGGTGGCTGACAACTCGGGTTGGCTACCATGTCTTCTATTATCAGTTTGGAAGGCTAGGGCACAAGCGTGACTAGTGTCCCCACCCACCAATCGAGTGTCAAGCGTGTGGAAGGTTAGGCCATGTGAAGAGGTTGGGTAGGAACCTACGTCAATCAGGGAATAATGGAGGTCAGAGGCAGATACTGAATTTAGGAAAGGGTTCGGTTACCCCTGTAGGACCCCGGGACACCCTGAGAGGGGAGGAGTGAATCAGGGTGGCAACTTTTTCTTCTTAATGTTGTGGATCTTGTTCCCACGTTGGTAGGAACTACTTAAACCTGTATGATGGATATGATCAGCAATTAAACATTCACATGCAGAGACAGATGACACAACTATTTTACTTGGTTCACCACTAAGGGCTACGTCCAAGGAGCATACGCCGACAGGTTGTCGGTCGTACCTAATCCACTATGCTTCACTAGCTGTAGATTACAAAGGTTTGGGTACAGTCACTCTGTCCCAGGCTCACTGCCTTTACAATTGTTCAGGGATAGCTCACTGCGTCCCTTGGGTCACTCCCGTTGACTCCCCCTGGCTCACTGCCGTTGGTGAAGTCCCACTCAGTTTATAGACGTGAAGGTCTCTTCAATAGGTGTTCATTGAAGTTCTTAGTCTCCTGTTCAGCATGAGACATTGCTTGCATCAGGGTTCAGATTTGATGCTCCTTTTAGTTCAATCCTTCTTCTTTAGCGCAATGAATGAATGCACTAGATCCCCTTGTCTTCGTTTGCCTGAATCACAATCACTGATGTGATTGCTTACTTAATGAAGCTCAGCTTACTCGGCGTTTTCAGAATCAGTTCTCCATGTATGCATGAGATCATGCATGTATCTTTTAGATTTCTACTTCAACCTCGCATTGCACCGAAAGTATCAGGCAATCATTAGCTCTTGTGCAGCTCCAGAAAGGAGGGCGTGCTTCAACAGTGTCTGGGTCTCCTTTTCAAGCCCGGCGCGCAAGCCTCCCGGCGGCGTGCAAGTATCAGGCGCGCAAGTCTAAACTGGCGCGCAAGTGTCACTGAAGCACCTGCGCGACACTGCCTTCTTGAACTTCAAACCTGCGCGACTCACTTCCTTCCTTGCCCAAATCACCTGGGGCGCTCAACCATCAGTCGGTGCGCAACCTCTACTTGCGCGACCCAATTACCACTTGCGCGGTTCAACCACCTGCGTGACGAGAGCTCGAACAATCTCAAAGTCTTGAGCTCCGTGAGAAATGAGGAGGGGTGGTCCAGTATTTATAGGCAAACTAGACCCCCTGCGCGGCGGCGCGCAAGTCCCTCGACGGCGTGCAAGTCCATAGACGGCGCGCAAGTCTTGTCTTCAATAAACTCTGTCGCGCAACTCACTTGCGCGACCCAACCAACACTTGCGCGACCTTCTTTCTTTAGCCAAATTTTGATGTTCTGATCCTCAAAAACATATGGCGCGCAAGTCTTTTATCCTCCAAGACCACGGCGCGCAAGTACCTTTTCCAAAATCACTCTTCTTCATTTGTCGATTTTGAGGCCCTGAAATTCGGCAAACACTAGAAAACGGCGCCACCTTGTATCTGCTCTTTTTGTACCGCCTCCAGATCATCCATTCCTCTGTCGATGTTCTTGAATCAAACATAGATCATTGACCACAACTCTTGAACTCGACATGTCACCATGGAATCTCCTTTGTCAAACGATCACCTCAACAACACTTCTTCTTGGTGATCTGTATCCTTCAGCAACTCTTTTGCTTTTATCACAAACTCCACTATTGTGATATGTATTCTTTGAAGGAACAACTTTAGTACCATCATCCTCTATGACAGTGTGATGTGCATGGCCATTTCATAAGTCAACGCATTGTCACATTGCCTCCTTCATCAACCGTCATGATCAACTTCATGCAAACCATGTGATTCAATCCGTCAAGAAGTCTCTAGCATGGTTCTCACGTAATCATGAGTAATTGCATGGTCTTCATCAAAACCCATTGTTCTCATGCAATAATGAGGAATAGCATGGTCTTCATCAAAGCCCATGGTCTTTATGCAATAAGGAGAAATTGCATGGTCTTCATCCAAAAACACCATCCTTCTTTAATCATCCTTGGATGGATTACTCCTCACATTCTTCATTGTTGTAAACAATGTATCACCTTTGACACATGTTCTTTGAACTTACGATTAGCACAACAATCGTCTGAATCACTACTCCTCTACTTCATCGGAGTACTTCATGATCTCCCTCATTGTGAGCTTTCATTCCTCGATTTTATTGGAGTACTTATTGATCTCTTTCATTTTGATATTCCATTGACAACTATTGACAACAAATACAATCCTATACACAAAGTGGTTCCAACAATCTCCCCCTTTGTATTTTGTTGTCAATACCTTATACATCTTCTGAAATGAATTTCTCAATGTCAAAATGAGAATCTTCTCAGAAAATCAGCATTTCTTTTCATTTCACTTTCTCTCCCCCTTATTGACAAGAAATACAAAGCATATGGTAGGGAGGGTATCAATCCAAACTTAAGCAATGTTTCATTAACCATTTCACTCTAAGTCTACTTGAGCAATGCTCGATGTAGAAAACAAGAGGATTTGATTAAGTCGACAAGGCTGTCCATTATCCACAGATCATGATACCAACATGAGATGATAACTCATGTATCTTGTCTTCAAGGGTTTACCACTTTAATTCCAGGTAGAATAAGATCAACTATGATAGAGAATAATCAACCTGAAACTCCTGCACTCACTTCAGCAAATAGATCAAAAACATTCAAGTGCAATTGGCAGGATAAGTGACCTTGGGGCACTTCCATTCTCTTTATGTCACTGATCAATTCAGTTACTCCCCCTTTGTAGAATAATCTTTGATCTGAGTAAACAAGGGATAGAGATTGAGAAATGACATACCTTCTCCATTGGCGTGTTCTTCAAGAAATTCACAGAGTTACTGCTTTTGAGTCCAGCTGGAGTTGATATTGATTGAAACAGTGATTATGGAAGCTTCTTCATTCTTCTCCCCCTCAAGGGAAACACTCCTCGTCATCTTCATCAAGAGTGGTCCTTCATCATAATAATCCTTGAATATCAATTGAAGAATCTACTAAGGATGGAAACTTCTTCAGCTTGGCTATCAAGAGTTGACAGCATTCACTACTTCTCAGGTTCTCCCCCTGAGAGTATGCTTCACCTTCAATTCCCTGCATTATTAGCACAAATACAATACACAAATGATTACGGGAATAAGGTGGTTCCTTCTTGCTTCATCAAGAAGACATGCTTGGTTGAGGTTATTTTCTCAACCAAGTTCCTCTGTTCACTCTAGTCTTCATGCCTTCACATTTGAACATATGTTCTGACATCTGTTGGTGTGGCATGGCTCTATTCACTTTCTCTTCTGCTTTGTGTGGAGAATTGTTTTGCTTAGCAGCCATCATGAATGATACATTCTTACTCCTCTTAAGGACTGCTTCTTGCTCTGGTATTAAGGTTAGGCAACCTTTTGCAATGTGACCAGATTTATTGCATCTCTCACACAGAACATCTTTGACACTTGTGTTTCTCTTTGTTTGCAATCTCTCCTGCACTGTGTCTGCATCATGTGAAAGTTTTCCTTTTCCTTTATCACCAGCCCTGGCCTTTTCATCTTCAAGTTTCCTCATTCGTTTCAAATCTTCTGGCCAGATGACCAATATGTCATTTGGAACTTTTGCAGCTGGTTTAGATCTTCCACATGGGTTCATCCGAGATTCATCCCACTTAGTGTTTCTTTTGGATGAATGACCCTTCAATTTCATGGATCTAAAATCCCGGGTCTTCTCAGCTTCCCTACTTGAGATCTTCTTGGGGAAGTGTGTGTTCACAACATTCTTCTGATTTCTTCCCAAGATAGCTGATTCATTCTTTGATGGCATCAGAGGTCTTCTTTTCTTTTCGACAGTGAAAGCATGTTGATGTGGACATGTGCCCGCATTGTGACCGCTGCCGTTGCATACATCACAGATGTTATCAAGAATTCCAAGTCTGTTTGCAGTAAACAGATGCTTCTGGACCTGCGGATGTTGCTTCTTCTTCTCTGGCTTCCTCCCCTTTGATATAGGCTTTCCCTGTGCTTTTCCATATAAGGGATTATAAAGACAATCCAGTGCACAGTGCCCAAATCTGTTGCAGCACCAACATTGACCCACAAATCTTTTCTTCTTTGTATCTTATGTATTAAGTTGTCGGGCCATCTGCTTAATCTTTTGTGCTCTATTTGAGGAACCCACTTCCTCCTTTTTCTTCCCATCCACCCTAGCCATGGTGGTAGGTTTCTTCTTCTCACCTTTCCTCATCCATACTTGTTTAGAACTTTTCTTCCCACCTGCACTGATTGTAGGAGTGTATTTAGAAATATGAGTACAAGATGGTTTGGATGGTACCTTCACTTTCTCAGTTGCTTGTGATAGATCAAAGAGTGAAGTCATGATCTTCTTATCACATGTTGGAGGTCTTTTGACAATAGAATCCTCCAGTGAGCATTGAGTACCAGCAGCAACTGATTCTTGATGTGGATGATCAAGAGTTGTCATAATCTTCTTATCACATGTTGGAGGCATTTCATCTTTAGACTCCTCCAACGAACACTGAGTGCAAGCATCACTCATTTCATTCTTTTGTGAAGTCTCAATATGTGTGTTCTCAATCTTGGTCAACTGGGCTTCCAATTTTTGACCCTCAATATTGAGGATGATCTTCTGATCTTCAATCGCGATCATCTTCTCTTCACAAGTCTTCTTCAATCTTTCAACCTCATCTTCATGCATCTCAACTTTGTTTTGTAACAAAGAGTCAAGTTCCCTGAATTTAATGGAAGTTTCTTCCAAACAAAAACTCTTGACTTCATTACTCTTCTTCAACTCAGCTTCAAGTGCGTGGATCCTTTCTTTTAAAGTCTTATTGACTTCCTCTTCTTCTTCAAAGACTTTCACCCGTTTGATGAGCTTCATACTTTCCATAACTTTTCTTTCCAACCCCTTTTCCATATTGTCAGCTTCCCTTTCTAGTCGATTGATCTCATCCTGCATAGATTGGAATAGGCTACAAATAATAGCAACCCTTTCTTCTAGAATATCATGCAGATATGTTCTGAGTTTTTCCTGAAAGCTTGAATTTGGGGTATCATCCTTTCCTCTGGATGAGTTCTGAGCCACCTGCTTGATACTTTCCAAGCCTAATGTTTCTTCATTATTGGAATGGCATGGAGAACAAGACACTGCAGCTTCCTTGGATGTGGGGGACTTCTTCATCATCTTCTTATCTTTCTTTTTCCTATTTGTCAAAGTCTTGGTGGATATAGATTTCTGCTCAGAAATGACTGCGTCATTATCAAGACTGCTCTTCATTGTTGACTCTAGGGAAGAAACTCAAATCCTCTTCTCAATAGAATTACTGGAGAATATCCAACATACGTCAACCTTTCCCTCTGATACCACTTGTAGGACCCCGGGACACCCTGAGAGGGGAGGGGTGAATCAGGGTGGCAACTTTTTCTTCTTAAAGTTGTGGATCTTGTTCCCACGTTGGTAGGAACTACTTAAACCTGTATGATGGATATGATCAGCAATTAAACATTCACATGCAGAGACAGATGACACAGCTATTTTACTTGGTTCACCACTAAGGGCTACGTCCAAGGAGCATACGCCGACAGGTTGTCGGTCATACCTAATCCACTATGCTTCACTAGCTGTAGATTACAAAGGTTCGGGTACAGTCACTCTGTCCCAGGCTCACTGCCTTTACAATTGTTCAGGGATAGCTCACTGCGTCCCTTGGGTCACTCCCGTTGACTCCCCCTGGCTCACTGCCGTTGGTGAAGTCCCACTCAGTTTATAGACGTGAAGGTCTCTTCAATAGGTGTGCATTGAAGTTCTTCGTCTCCTGTTCAGCATGAGACATTGCTTGCATCAGGGTTCAGATTTGATGCTCCTTTTAGTTCAATCCTTCTTCTTTAGCGCAATGAATGAATGCACTAGATCCCCTTGTCTTCGTTTTCCTGAATCACAATCACTGATGTGATTGCTTACTTAATGAAGCTCAGCTTACTCGGCGTTTTCAGAATCAGTTCTCCATGTATGCATGAGATCATGCATGTATCTTTTAGATTTCTAATTCAACCTCGCTTTGCACCGAGAGTATCAGGCAATCATTAGCTCTTGTGCAGCTCCAGAAAGGCGGGCGTGCTTCAACAGTGTCTGGGTCTCCTTTTCAAGCCCGGCGCGCAAGCCTCCTGGCGGCGCGCAAGTCTCAGGCGTGCAAGTCTAAAATGGCGCGCAAGTGTCACTGAAGCACCTGCGCGACACTGCCTTCTTGAACTTCAAACCTGCGCGACTCACTTCCTTCCTTGCCCAAATCACCTGGGGCGCTCAACCATCAGTCGGCGCGCAACCTCTACTTGCGCGACCCAATTACCACTTGCGTGGTTCAACCACCTGCGCGACGAGAGCTCGAACAATCTCAAAGTCTTGAGCTCCGTGAGAAATGAGGAGGGGTGGTCCAGTATTTATAGGCAAACTGGACCCCCTGCGCGGCGGCGCGCAAGTCCCTCGACGGCGCGCAAGTCCATAGACGACGCGCAAGTCTTGTCTTCAATAAACTATGTCGCGCAACTCACTTGCGCGACCCAACCAACACTTGCACGACCTTCTTTCCTTAGCCAAATTTTGATGTTCTGATCCTCAAAAACATATGGCGCGCAAGTCTTTTATCATCCAAGACCACGGCGCGCAAGTACCTTTGCCAAAATCACTCTTCATCATTTGTCGATTTTGAGGCCCTGAAATTTGGCAAACACTGGAAAACGGCGCCACCTTGTATCTGCTCTTTTTGTACCGCCTCCAGATCATCCATTCCTCTGTCGATGTTCTTGAATAAAACATAGATCATTGACCACAACTCTTGAACTCGACATGTCACCATGGAATCTCCTTTTTCAAACGATCACCTCAACAACACTTCTTCTTGGTGATCTGTATCCTTCAGCAACTCTTTTGCTTTTATCACAAACTCCACTATTGTGATATGTATTCTTTGAAGGAACAGCTTTAGTACCATCATCCTCTATGACAGTGTGATGTGCATGGCCATTTCATAAGTCAACACATTGGCACATTGCCTCCTTCATCAACCGTCATGATCAACTTCATGCAAACCATGTGATTCAATCCGTCAAGAAGTCTCTAGCATGGTTCTCACGTAATCATGAGTAATTGCATGGTATTCATCAAAACCCATTGTTCTCATGCAATAATGAGGAATAGCATGGTCTTCATCAAAGCCCATGGTCCTTATTCAATAAGGAGAAATTGCATGGTCTTCATCCAAAAACACCATCCTTCTTTAATCATCCTTGGATGGATTACTCCTCACATTCTTCATTGTTGTAAACAATGTATCACCTTTGACACATGTTCTTTGAACTTACGATTAGCAAAACAATCGTCTGAATCACTACTCCTCTACTCCATCGGAGTACTTCATGATCTCCCTCATTGTGAGCTTTCATTCCTCCATTTTATTGGAGTACTTATTGATCTCTTTCATTTTGATATTCCATTGACAACTATTGACAACAAATACAATCCTATACACAAAGTGGTTCCAACAACCCCGTACCAGGCATGTATTTGGAGACCCACGACCAAACTAGTAGTGACGGTGGGCATGGAAATCTATGGCGAGATCACCCTTACCTGCAGATCAGTGCATTGTAGTGTAGTAAGGCTGGTGCCTAGCATAAAGGGGCATGTCATCTCCATGTAGTTTAGGCTTCACTAGAAGGTCCTATGTCAAGGTCGTCTACTGTACAGGGTACAATTCTTGTAGCATCTACATTTTCTTGTGCTTTATTTGATATAAGTGCATCACATTAATTTACTTCTTCTCAGTTCATAATTGTATTGGGATTAACCATAGAGGGTTCATGTTGGGTATTGTCGCTTTACACTCTGCTAGGGGTGAAAGTTGAGGACATCATGAATTGTATGGGTTGTACTCTGGAGGTTGGTGGGTATCGTTTAATATAGGATCTATTTTTCCAAGATATGTCAGGTTTTGACCTAATGTGGGGAATATATTGGATGGTGTTATATCAGTACCATATCGGTTATTGCTGACGACAGGTAATATGCACATATCTTGATGGGATCACTCATGTCGTTCTTTTGGAGTGGGATACTCGAGTGGGACGTGTAGGGCCACTACACCATCAGATATGGGAGTTCACAGCCCAAGTGGAATGCCTTGTGATAAATTATTGGGATAAAGGACATCCACTCATCCATATTTTATGGACCAGTTTCAGCACGTGTTTCCAGAGTAATTCTTGAGGGTACCACCTAAGAGAGATGTTGAATTTACGATTTAATTGATTCCCAGAGTAGAGCCAATTTACATTCCACCTTACCAAATGGATCCAATAGAGCTCTAAGAACAGATGGTTCAATTAGTGGAATTAGAGTGTATGGGTTTTATACGGCCTAGTACATCACCTTGGGGATCTTCTATTCTATTTTTTAAGAAGGACAACAGATCACCGGGGCTATGTGTCAATTATAGGATGCTGAACAAGATGATAGTTAAGAACAAATACCCCATTCCAAGAATATATGAACCTTTTGATCCGTTCAGAGGTGATGTACTAGGACATTTGGTTTGACATTCTGACATACCCTGAACAGATTTCTGAAGCAGGTATGGGTTGTATGAATACCTGGTAATGTCGTTTGGTTTGACCAATGCACCAGTTCTGTTCATGGCCTTTATGAACAAGATATTCCACCCATATACGGATCAGGTTGTAGTTGTTTTTGTGGATGACATCTTGGTGTACTCCAGAACTCGTGATGATCGTGCCCAACATCTGGAAATTATCTCGAGTAAACTAAGCTATCATAGTCTTTATGCCAAGATATCAAAATTTCAGTTTAGGATTGTTGAGGTGGACTTTCTAGGATAGATCATATCTGAGTCAGGTGTATCAGTGGATCTAGAAAAGGTGCAGGTTTTGGTGTATTGGGGGTATCACAATAATGTCTCTAATATTCAGATTTTTCTAGGTTTTTCTGGTTATTACTAAATTTTTGTAAGATATTTCCCTTGTTTGGCTGCGCCACACATAGGCCTAACCCATAAGGGAGAAAATTTTAATTGGTTAGAGGTTTGTGAAAATGATTTCTAGGAGTTGAAGAACCGTTTCACCACCAGACCAATTTTGGTCTTACCTGAACTAGGTATGACATATACCATGTTATTTAATGCATCCTCTATTGGACTTGGGGTAGTGTTGAGGCAGGATAATCAGGTTGTAGCTTACAGGTCAAGGTAGTTTAGGATACATGAATGACATTTTACTACTCATGACCTAGAGCTAGATGTTTCGGTTCATGCCTTAAATTGTTGGAGGAATTATTTGTTAGGACAACCCTTTATGGTGTTCACTGACAATAAAATTCTCAAATACATATTCCCTCATCATGATTTGAAACATTGACAATGATGGTTGGACGAGTACATATAGTATCTTGATTTTGAGTTGGTGTACACACCCGAGAACGGAAATAGTGTGGTTGATGCTCTGAGCCAGAAGACTCAGAATCAGGTAGTTCAGGAATCCAGTTCATAGAGAGTGATGATAGCCTTGTTTGATGAGATTCATTTGGATGGACATGAGGGGCATGGGCAGATGACCCATTCATCTATCATAGTTGAATAAACACTTATGAGTCAAGTTAAAGAGTTTCAATTGAAACATCCAGAGTGATTTGAAATGTAGGGAAGTATTGAAGGTGGGGTTTCCCATTTTGTTTGGTCCTTCAATACTGATAGAGTTTCTTATGTTTATGGTCGGGTTGTGTTGTCGGTGGATGTGCGGAAATATTTGATGCACAAGTTCCACACGTCAAAGTGGGTAGTGCTTCCGGTCTTGACTAATATGTATCATGATCTTTATAGGCCTTTTTGTTGACCAGGAATGAAGATAGAAGTTGTGAGTTTTGTGGTATGATGCCTTACCTGTCAGCAGGTGAATGCTGAACATTACTGTCCAAGTGAGTTTTTGTAGTCATTTGCTATTCCAGAGTGGAAGTGCAATGACGTCATGTTGGAATTCATAGTAGGTCTTCCTAGGATGCCTTAGAAGAATGATCCCATTTGGTTGGTGGTTTATCGGTTGACCAAGGTGGCCCATTTCTTTCTGATTCAAGAAACATATACAGTCAACCAGTTAGGGAAGATGAATGTTCAAGAAATAGTATGGTTTCATTGAATGTTGAGAACCATAGTTTTTTATCGTGATCCATGTTTCCCCTTGCTCTTCTTGAAGTGTCAATATAAGTAACTTGGTACCAAGGTGTTTCTGAGTACATCTTACCACCCATAGACTGATGTAAAGTCGGATCATACAATTCATGAGTTTTAAGAGAGAATGTGTTTTGGATTTCAGTGGTTTCTGGGAAAAGAACTTTCCACTTGTTGAGTTTTCTTATAATAATAGTTTTTAGGATATAGTTCAGATGAATGTTTTTGAGGCACATTAATGGAGGCCCTATAGATCACCATTATTTTGGTTAGATACTGGGGAGTCTACACTGTTAGGGCTAGGTCTTTTTCAGAAGATGTCAGAGATGGTTCATTTGATTCAGAAGCATATGGAAATAGCTCAGACTATGCAGAAGTCATATGTATATCGGTGTCGTAGACTACATGAGATCATGTTTGCTTATAGTGTCTTTCTTCAAGTGTCTCCAAATTTGTGTCACAATCAAATTCGGAAATAGGCCATGTTGGCACCTAGATATGTGGGTCCATTAGATATTGTGTAGATGATAGAAACAATGGCTTACCGATTACATATTCTAGGGAGGTATATTGGGATACATGATTTTTTCCACATTTCACAACTCCAACTGTACAACCCTGATAGATATCATGTGATAAATGCCGAGGATGTTGAGATTGACATTGATGTGTCCTTTGAGGAGCACCTAGTTTTTATTGTAGATCATAGTGAGAGATTTTTAGGGGGCAAGGTTTTTCCCCTCGTTAATGTTCTATGGAAATATGGAAACGTTCCTGAGGAAATTTGGGTGTAGGAATCTGATATGTAGGTGTAGAGGTGAAATCTCTTTTCTTTAGAACCTTAATAATTGTAGGGAAGAGATGCTTATGGAGGATCTATTATATGGTGGGGAGGTTGTGAGATCACAGATTTCATCATAAGGTATGTTTTACTTATGTTTTATATTTGGCCCTTTATTTTAGTAAATTAAGTGCTTTTCAACGTCCTTAAAGAGGCTCAAGGGTGTTCTAGGGGTTTGAGACTTGAAAAAGGGGGAAGAAGGAGTTTTTTTGTCTAGTTGTATGGTATGCGTATGGTTAGTGCTAACTGTATGGGAATCCCGTGTAAACTATGTAGGAGGTTGATTTTTGGAAAGTGGTGTCTGCACAGTTGGTGCACTGTTTGGAAAACCATTCTGGTAAACCGTGCGGCCCATAAACCTTTAAAAAATTAAAAAATTTCCACTCTAGAATTTTATATCTCACTCAGGATTTTCCTCCTCATCATCCCTTTCAACCCCAGAAATGAACTAAAAAGACCAAGAGGTCCAAAGGATCAATCTCTTTCGATTCTTGTCCGTTTGGAGTGTCGTTGGATGTGAATCAAATATCCTTGTGATTCTAGTATTCTTCCTCTCTCTCTCTCTCTCCCTCTCCCAATTTATGTCTTGTATTTTGGGAGATCTCCATTAGAAGCTCTCTGACCTTTCTTTTTCAATGATATAATGGTTGACGCTTCATAGGTGTGATGGATTGGGATCTAAGGCCTTGTTTGAGAGGGCATTCATAAACGGATTCAAGGTAGGTGGTCAACATGTTATATCCCTTTGGTTTTGTGATGATTTTTTCATGTAGTTTTTTATTCTTTCCCTCTACGGATGTGTTCTTGGAACCTTTGACATGATGTGATGTAGTGGTGTCTAAAAGGTTAATTAAACCCCTCCTGATCCCCGTGGGGACAAGGAAGATGACCTGACCATAAAAGGGCCACCTGAGGGGCATGCTGATATTCCTCAAACATATAGGTTTCTAAGTACCTATAGGTTATTGTGCAAGAAAATAGGGTCTATTCCGAATATTTTAATATACTTAAGTGATGCGAAATTGGTGTTTAGTAAAACACTTAGTATGGGTAATTACATAAGATGTTGCTTGGTTGGCATGAAAATGGATTAAAAGGATAAATGGGAAGATGCTATGGATTATCTTTATACAAGAATATGCTCAGCGAGATAGGAATGGAAAATGGGAATGGGGAAAAATAGGTTTAGTAACATGAATAATGAACATGTTAATGGATTTAGGAAAAATGAAAATTTTCTATTTATTGAGATTATTTTGATTTTTTAAATCGTGTTGGATATGTTTTTGTGATATACTATATTGTGGTGAATGATAAATAATCATGTCCACATGGCTTGTTAGATTGCGGTACTGACTTGACGTTCTATGCCCACAGGTTGAGTTGGACCAAGGTTCTAGTTCCTCTCTAAAATGAATAGTGCAAGGATGTGGAAGAAGCTGTATTCCCCTAACAGTTGTCTTCCACCAGGAGTGAAGCTTCTAGGTGATGATTTTGGGAATTGTAGTGAAATTATGCCTACTAATATAGGACTTGTTTAATCCCCACATGATGAAATAATTGATCATGAAAAATCCATTGAACACAGGAAAAGGGTGAAATGATAAATGAAATTTCTTGGAAATAAACATGAGTTAATTGTTATGTTAACTTAATGGAACATAAATAAAGATAGAATATTAAAATTATTACCTTAACATGCCTTTTTTATCATTTTCATGAAATATCTGGCTTTCTGGATATTTTGTAGACACCGTTGGTGCTGGCCTACTAAGTTATAATCATGCCCTACTTGGGCCGCTTTTGGGTACTTGAGAATATTACTTACTTGTAGGTCATGATAAGGGAAAGTGACCTATTCTAGGGAGATGAGTTGTATATCAGACATGTTTAGGTGAGGTTCTATACTTGGATTCTGGACCATTTTGGGGATTCAACTATTTTCTCTCATTGGGGTTTTGTTCACATGAAATTGTAGCTTGGAATGTAATATTTATTATTGTTTATGATTGTTCACAGTATTGGGATTTGGTTATTTATGCATGATATGCATTTCCATCTTTTGTTTCTTTTATTTCAGTTATTATATATAGTGTCTTACTCTGGTATTGAGGGTATTGTATCACCAAATTACCAATTGGACCCTCACTCCTATTCGGTAACCTCTAGCATACGGGGAGTTAGAAATGAGGTCATGTAACTACCTAACTCAGAGGACCGGTTTAGTGGCTCTTGGGTCAGGGACATTACAAAGGTCGTGAAGTGCCCCCATCAGTTGGATGAGTTAAGGATGTAAAGTTCCACCATCAATGGTGACACCATGATTTGTGTATTGTTTTATTTTGCAGTGCAATATGGAATGGGTAATTCCAATTGAATTCTTGAAATGTTTGGATTTAATTTTTTGGTTTTTTTCTTTGGAAATTGGTTTATTTAAGAAAACAACTTTGGTGTGGAATTTATTGTCTTTTTGATAAATCATTGAACTAGTTCAAATTGTTCTTATATAAATGTGATAACCTTTTGTCTCTATGTGGCGTGAGTAGGGAAATCATTTAGGGAAAGAATACTGAGTCTCATTACTCACCCTATCATTTAAAATTTAGTTCTTTTTTAGATATCATTTTTCAAGACATGATAAAATGTAAATTATCACCCTTATCTAGTGGTTCATGGTCATAATGGGTCTGTTTTATGGATTTAGAGCATATAGAATGTTTAGAGAAAGGAGTTTTGTTTCAGTGTCTTTAGGGTTTTCTAGTTATGTCTTCCACTATTTAATTTGATGTTTTTTAGTCTCTATTGTGGTACTTTTTTGTAGTTGATATTTCATTTCAATGGAAAAACATTTAGTTTCTTTGAATTATTATAATGAATCATGTAGTGTTTATATAGTTATGGTTGTGTTGGTTGAGTTGTTATATTTTCAAAAATTAAAATCTTCCCCATATTCTAATGTAGCTCTTGGCATTTATTGACAACCTTTAGCTTATCGGGGATGTATCTTAAGACCATGTAATGTCTGTCCAACATTTCAATCCAAAACTAAATCTGAAGATATAACAAGACACATGTTCTTTTATGATCATAATTTCATTTTAATGATTTTAATAATTAATAATTAATAATTAATATCATGAATTGTATTTATTAATGGTATTTTAACTTCAAAAATAAATAATTGTCCTTTTCAAGGGGTTTTATTATAATTTATCTTAAGACATAATATTTTTCATCTCAGTATCTATTCATTGAGATCTATTTTCAAGTACTTATGAAATTGTTTTATTGTGTACATAGTTCCAAAAGGTGTATTTTTTAATATTTTTTGAATTATTTCATGTTATTTATAGAACCATATTTTTTATGATTCTAATTACCAGTAATTTACAATTATTAATGAAATTTTATTAGTTTCTATTATATGAGAAACATTTTCATTTATTCACCTATTTTATTTTAAATGACGTTTATAATATTAATATGATATGTAGAATAATTTAATATCATTATTCATGGGATTTTAAGTCTATCATTAATCTCAAGGCGTGAATTGATATTATTCAATGATATTAATTTTTATGGTGTTCTAATTCCTAGTTATCTTATAATATCATAAATGTTTTTTATACTTTTAAATTCAATTCAATTCATTCTCTTCCTTTCCATGGGATATGATTGATAAAATATTTAAACTATATGTGTTTTTCATATCTCAAAATAATTTATTGAGTTATACTGTTTCTACATGAGATTTATCTTAAATTTATATGTAAAACCATATTTATATATTTTAGGATCAATTTTTATTCAAATATTTTTTATTTTCGGATTCTCCCCCTTAAAAATGAAACTCTATTAGGCTTTTTTATCCCCTATAAATGAATTCACATCCCACTAATGTTCTATTTAAAAAAATAGAAACATAACTATGTATTATCTAATGAAAACTTTATTTTAACATTATCACATTTGAAGAATGATTTTTTAATATCCCTTCTTATGATATGGTATTTGAAAGAAATTTATTTTAAAATATTAATTTTGTTTTCCTACAGTGAACACTTTTTCGATCTTCTAGACCACCCTTATTACATTAGAGTTACACATTATCTTTATTTTTACACCATTTTAGTAGTATTTATATAATAAATGTAATATATATATATATATCGCTTATATATATATATTTATTTATTTAAATATACTTTTAACTTTTGGGTTCTACCTGATTTGATTTCCCTTCAAAATTCCCAACTTTTAGTAAAATCATTTGAAGGAAACCTTTTAATTTCTTGAATCAATAAAAGAATCACCCCGAATATATTTTTATTCTAAAAATATATTTTAAAGACAAAAATTACTGTTGGAATAATAAACTATTTTTGTTTTTTATTTTGTAGAATAAATTATTTCCATACGTTCTTTTAGATATCATTATGTTAATTACTAAAATCTCCACCCAAGTGGTTAATTTTAATTTTTTCATATCTATATATTTATCATTAATTTTATATAATGTACGTAAAATTTAAGGATTATGTGTATTTTTCAAATATTAACTAAATGATGATTTAATTACTTCTATTCATGGGAATCCTTATGATTTAGCCATCAGTTATTTTATAAATCAAAATATTGAAACCCACATTCATCTAATGGGTTTGATCATGATTAAGTTTTATGTATGTTATATATTAATCAAGTAGTATGCATAGGATGATTTTCACATCTATGATAGGTGGTCCCAAAATTATATAGACCTCTAGTTTATTTGATAATGAATTATATCACTTGACATGATATATAATGTATCAGGGAGTGAAACAAATCCACAAAGAGACTTTTTCAACATTATGATGATGGTCTTGGGGAGACACTTGACTTTTTTTATGATATCTTGTTTTATGATGTTTCCACATGTTTATGATTCATTTATCTTATGTTATCATTTCCTTATTCGATTATTATATGCTTATGATCATCTTAATTATGAAATCATGTTATTCGTATTGACTATCATGTTATGATTTATTTCCATGTCCACTCCTTTAGTGATATTTCTATCTCAACATTTTTATGTATTTTTTCTAGGATTTATTATATTATTTTTGATGAATGTTTAAATTTATGATCAATTTATGGAGTTTCATATAAATATTATTATTATTTTTTATTATTATTTTTTAATTATCCAAAGACAATAGCCCACTAGATCCTTGGATCGTATTTTTTGAAAATTTTTCTATAAATCATGATATAATGAAATTTTAAAGTGTTAGTCACTATATACATCTCCAATAATTTTACATATCGTCACTTCATATGAACATATTTTTTCATTTTTTTGTACTTATTTCTCACCTATGAATATATTATAATTATTTTAGCCATTAATTTATATGAAAAAATGTGATATTCCATATGGTTATTCAATAAGAAATTATTATGAAACATATTTCATTAAAATGGCAATTATTATGTTTTTCATTATATTTGATGTCTTTTTTTTGGAATCAAATGCACGTATAGGTTATGATAGATGTGACCATATATAACTATATTGTATTGGATAATGTTTATATATCATGTGATGATATGAATGGTGTAATATCTCATCTCTTTCTAGGTATGTCCTAATTTGTGTTTTGAATTAGACCAATTTAATTTTATTTTTCCATATTCTTTTGACCTTAGTAGTCAAGTCCATTTTTTGAAATAAAGTGATTTTTTTGGGAGAGTAACATAATGTTAAGGATATTATATTTTTTAATGGTGTTTAGGTATAAATGGGTTGAAGGTGTTTATGAGGGTTTCATGGGAGTTTGTATGTCATTTGAGGTGGTTCACGATCCTCAATAGAAGATAAACATGATATTACATGTTGTAAAATTACATACCTTGTATATTTTACATGATATATAAATATTTCCAGATAGATACCATTAAAAGGGTTCATGATGTGTAATTAATACACTCCATAAAACTAGTCAATGTTGTATAATGTAAGAATATGGTTATTTTAACTTGTAGTGACACATTTTTTTGGTATAAATAGAAATTTTAGAAATACAAGACATTAAAGTTTTACCCACAATTTATTTATGAGGATTGGCAGTTTTAAGGCCATGATGTGAATATAATATTTTCCTCATCCATTTGAATCCATCATATCTCAGTCCCATGGAAAATCTCATGTATTTCAGAGTTCCTTGTACCATTTGGGACATCAAAATCAAGCATCTGATCCTTAATGAGTTTTTCTTAATTGATTTACCCAATCTTTCCCTTTATCTTCATTATAGAGGTGAAATATATTGAACATGATTGTTTGTGTTTTGATCATGATATCACGTATTATTTTTTTCATCATGATCAACTTTTCCTTAATCCATTATTGATGTATCGAGTTGGACACATTTTTTGGTCACTATATGAAAGATAGTTTTCTAAAACCAAACCCTATTGATTCATAATATTGTTCTTTTATGTGAAATATTACATGATTTCACTAACATAATGCGCACATTAATTAAATTATTAGTGGATTATGTTAAATATATTTTTTGGATTACTAATTTGATCTCTTTGGATTTAATGGTGTTGAGACGTATCTTTTGGCATCCCGTATGGTTTGCCTACCCCAAAATAACAATGAATTAGATATTGGATAAAATTATGTTTTATCATGACATGAGACCTTATCTATCTTTGTGTTATAAATCCATCATGGAATATGGTTAAATTTATTATTGAAAATGGTAGTGATAAATTGAAAGTATTTTGGTGTTAAAACTGGAATGGAAATGAATTAAGATATATGTTAACAAATTAATCATAAATTTAGGTGCAATTGGTAATTAGTAGAATTAACAACTGTGTATTATATTTTGAATTTTTATTCATGTTGTTATGATTTGGGCTCTGATTAATGCTGAAATGCTTATATAGAGGTCTTTTCATTGATACATAAATTTTTATATAGAGGGATTGTCCTAGATGCTGAAATGATTATATAGGGGGCTTGGCTCGAATTAATAAAAGATTAAATAGAGGTATTTTATTGGTTATTATTAAATTATTATATAGAGGGAATGTCCGGGATAGTGAAATTATTACACAGAGGTGTTTTTCCAATTATGTGATTATACCTTGGACGTGTGGTTATGGTTGAAATGGAAATTATATATGTTCATAGATATTCTGATATGGTGCCAAAATAGGTTGTTTGTTTTTTTATATTAAGTTGATTAATTAATACAACTATCTATTTTCTTATTTCATGCACTTATAATAAAATTAGTTTTGATTTCACATAGTGGTTTTTGCTTAATGTTTTTTAATCACACCCCATTATAGCTATAGTTTGGATCCTGAGAATATTACATGGATGGTAGTTTGAATAAGGGGGAAGGACCTTTTTGATAGTTGTTGATTATTGGATGGATTGGATATTGGATAGGGTACCAACATGGAGTTCAGGACTATGTTATTTTGTGTTTATTTGGGTGGGGTTTTTATTTTATTTTTATTAATTATAGCTAACATTTAGATACATTCCACACGTAAAATACATTGTTTGTTATTATTTTTTTTTTCTATATATAACATATGTATACTGTATTATCTCCTCTTTCAATATCAATATAAAATATGTTATTGTTTTTTATTTTATATGTATGGTAACTTTTTACCTAGGGGTATTGTATCACCACTATTCTCTTTACACCACCACTGCTAGTCAATATTCTTCAGTTTATAGGGAGGAAATCTTGAGGTCTCATAACCAATATGATTTTGTAATGTGAGAGTGTTCCAGATCAAGGGAATGTTACGAAGTGGTATTAGATGAGTAGGTTGTTTCTTTATTTCCCAAACTATTAAAAGTGTAGAAATAAGAATAGGATGTGTTAGGAATTTGTGATGACATTATGCATGGGATTATATAACCGATGTTTGGGGGGAAATCCATGTTCCATGATATGGATTGTTGTTTATGTTGTTCATTGTTGCAGTGGATATTATTTCACCATCGATGATTCACATGTTGTATGATGTTTTTGTTTCTTCAGATTTGTACTCACTGCTTGGTATGGGATGATATGGGTTTTCATTCATCATGATAGGCACATAGGGATATATATTGATATGAATTGTTCATGAAAGTGACATATTCATTACATGTAATATAATTTACTATATAAACTATGAAATATGATAAACGTTATATCTAATAAAAAATGTAATAAACAATAATTTCATGATCATACACTTATAATCCATTTTTAGAGATATCATGAGGTAGTGGTTCTCTATTATTATAATATTATGAGGTTTACCTTGTTGTAATATAGTGTTCTAAGTAGTGCATTTGTCTTGTAGGGAAAATTTATTCTTATTGTATTACAATTGGGAATTAAGAGAGTATACATTAGGATTCTCTTGAAAATGTTTAATAGGATATTCATATGTATGTTGAGGATTATATGAATGTTAAACTTCTTGATATCTTCTTAAGGGTCATATTATCCTTAAAGACGCATAATTTTCACACGGTTCTTTTGATTTCTGATCTGAAGAGTCATTTTTGGCTACAGAATCCACCTACGATAATTTAGTGGGAGCCCCCCCAAGTGGCCAAGTTCTAGATTTAATCAGTCAGTATGATCTACAAACACCTAGAAACAACCCATTGATATTTGGGTGATGCTTGCTACATACACCCTCAATTGACCTACTAATATTTTTTTGGGCATTCTAGAGAAATCATGGAAACAATGTGAGATATCATTGGACATTGAGGTGATGGTTTTTCCCACATATATTCAGGGACATCGAGGTTTGATAAATTTATTGATTTCATACACCTGAAGTAGGAGGGAATGTTTTTGATGGATTATGTTGGACACTTCACCGATCTATAGTCATTTACACCATTTATAGTTGATAATGAGATCTGTTGGGGGATATTTTTAATGGATGGGATTTACTATGAGATCATGTTATAGGTGATCATCTTTCAATTGAGTGTCTTATTGAATGTGATGAACCAAGATCATATCATGAAATGGAATATGAGAGAGGCCAGATCCATGGATATTTTTGTTTTAATAAGGTGAACATGGAGCTCTTATTTAGGTGGTAAGAAGCACTTCTCTTACAGTTATCTCAATTAAATCATCAGGTAGAGGATTTAGGGTATTGGGAAGAAATCTCAAGACAATGTTTCATTATAGTTCTATTGGTATTGAAATTTTATGTAACACCCCAGGTAAATAAAGAATATGACATCTTTATATTTATTCATTTTTGTGAATAAAATATTAATATTACTTTAAAGGGGTTGCTATGCTCGATGGTGTACCAAATACGCAACAACGAGTTTCTTGGGAATCTTACGTTACACTCTAATAATAAAATAATATTATTTTAAATAGTAGTTAATGCCTAGCCGTTGTAATGGCGGGAATGAAAAGATCTAAATACAAAATGATTATATATGTGTGTCAAATATTTTTACTCTTTACAATAAATGTTAGAGGATTAAAAATGCAAATGAATCCAATTTTAAGGGTACAAATTCTAATATTCTTTAAAAGGTAGATTAACGACCTTTTGAAGGTGAACCTCTTTTAAATCCACATTTTGGCAATTTTATGTGTTATATTTGACAAAATAATATTGTTATTTAGAATCGGTACATCAAAATTTACTTTTTGTAACTTTTTGGTATCTTTCCGATAAAGTTCATTCTTGAATGAATAGTGAAAAATGTTGTATTTTAATTCAAAACCACTTTTTAATATAATTTATTTATATGATTAGATTATCATTTGAATTGTTTTTAAAGTAAAATAAGAATATATTTTTACCATTTAATCCAATAGTGGTCTTTGGAATTAATTTCACTTTGAAATTCGACTTAAACTAGTGTCAATCTTTTGAAACTTATTGTTTCATAAAAACACGCTATTTTCTCTGACAGCGGGAATTAATTATTAAATTAATTAATGAAACTTATATGTTTTTAATTTTTTAAAATAGACATCATTTTTGAATTCATAATATTAGATATATCATAGGGTGAATTTTTGGTTTTTTTCTGGAAAACTTCAATTTTGGTTGAATAGTGAAACCACTAAGTGGTACTAAAGAAACTGATTTTTCGTTTAAATGAAGTTTTACCACCTCTGTGTTTTGAATTTCAAAAACCCGACATACATGGTTGTCATTAAGAAGTAAAATGTGGTTCAATGGGATTAAAATATTTTTTTTGTGAATAGTAACTTTTATGTTTTTAATCGCGACTAGAGGTAATTAGTGTAGTTTAAGGTAAAGATAATGTTTTAATAATATGAGATGAGCTTGAAACATGTCCTACCCTAATTGTATGTGTCATGTACGACCAAGACAATCCATGGGTCAACTTGGGGACCCCATGGAGCCACTTTGGTTGGGAAATGACATAAATTACTTTTTATTTAATGTTAAAGTAAAAATGACACAAACATGAGTTGTTTTACTAAAAAAAATTTACATGGGGCTATCCAAGTCAGATTTTTGACTATAAATATTCATTAGAAAGATAAAAATATTTCCTACATCATGATAGTTTTTTTATAATTTTTAGACATTAAATATATTAAATTATTTATGACATCATGATGATGGAGCGATTACCTCATTAATAAAGGATTTAAATAAAATGAAAAGATAATGTAAAATCTATAACCTACACATGTCCAAAACCTATTGTATGGGTATATTTAGAACCCTTATCACCTTATCCTCTAATTATATCAACTTGGGACCTTTTAAATCCGAAAATAATTTTAAAATAAAGGAACATTTCTTTACTTTCCAAGGGTGCCCCTCCTCTCCTCTTATAAAAGGCCCCCACCTCTACCTCCTTACCCACACTTCCAAAGCCTTTGTCTTGGACAAACCCTACACATTTTGTCTCTCAAAATCCCTCTATAAATCCTATAAGCCTCACATTTGGCGGAAGTATTCCCAAGGAAGCCTTTGAGTTCAATCCAATGGGAGTTACCCGATTTTAAGGTAATGTCTTCACTTGAGTCCTTTTGTTCTATTTTGCTTCTCCAAACACCAATACTCTTTTTATTCGTTTCTTTTGTAGCAAATCCAGTATCTTAAATATACTAGGATGTTGTTATAAGAAGTATTAGAGCTACACTTACACACACCTACATCTAATGGTTAAAGAACATACTGTTTCCGTGGATGGCGAATTTATGCCTCCCGAAACGATGATTGTTCAAAATTCTTCTAACACCTTAAAAGGTGGCCATTCAGATGACACTATATTTATATATGATATGTTTATGTTTTCTTTAAGCTTCTATATTTTTCATTTTGGGCATACCTTTATGTTTTCCATTATGGGTAAACACGATATCTTCATTTAAGGAAGTGCGGACTGCCGCCCCCTTAAGTGATGTGACTCGTACATGCAATACATGGAATGTATAAAGAATGAAATTAATGAACATATGTGAACTATATAACATATATATTATATTGGAATTATAATATATATATATATATCATTTATTTTTAATTCTATTAATATGACAAAAAAATGAATGTAGCGTTCACGCGTACGTACGACCTACCGTCTACATGAACGGTGATTTTCTTTTTTTATCTCTAAATGATATGGAATAGTATAAAATGAATATGTACTGGATATATATGATATTTTAATCATTAATAATATTCTGGAAATTATTTAATTATAACTACATGGGAAATCATTTTTTTTATACAAGTTCATTTTTGACTCATGTACCAAACATCGGCAAAAACGTCTGATATGAACTAACATTATTAAACAGTTATTATAACATTATAATATGTGATATGAACTGAATAATAATCATTAAAGGAGATCCTTAGGAAATTATAAATTGACAAATGTTTATTATTCAGGAATATAAAGAAACGAACAAGACAAGTCAGACTTGAGGTAATGGAATCCTACCCCTCTCTTTCTTTTTAAGTACACTCTTTTAGGCCATTCCTTTTAAGCTCATCTTTCTTATGATAGGGATGTTATTTTATATTACTCTCACTTTAATTTTATGTTAATTTGATGAGAAACCCTATTCTCTCTCATCAATCCATTTTGGATGTTTTGAGTGGTGCCGTTAGGCTGCCGAATTTTTGTAAGAGATCTAACATCTCTCTTTCTTTTTAAGTACTCTCCTTTATGTCACTTATTTTAAGCTCCTCTTTGTTATGTTGGGGGATTATCTTTCATATTCCTATTTCTGTAAACATTATGTTAATATGACGAGAGACCCTATTTGATCTCATCAATCCATTTTGGTATGTTTTAAGTGGCGTCGTTAGGCTGTTGAGTTTTCGTAAGGGCTTTTTCGTCTCACTTTTATTACCATGAGATTTATGCTAAATTTTCCACAATTTCCTTTGAGTGGTGTATGTACTACCCATTATTTTCCTCATTGTGTAATATAATTTCAATTATGAGTATTTACATCAATTTTTTATTGTCTTTCTTTGACGAGGTGTATGTTTCAAAAGATACCCATGTCGGTAAGGGAACCTTTCACCCTCTTCTTTTTAAAAGACTTCTTTTGTAATGCATTTTAATTCACATACTATTATGTTAGGATATGTTCTTATATATCCTTATCGATTTAAATTTTATGTCCATGTGATGAGATACCCTTTTTATCTCTCATCAACTCATTTTCCGAATTTTGTAGTGACGTCGTTAGGCTATCAAATTTTTGCAAGGGAACTTCTTAACCCAAATTTGATTCTTTGGGATAAACTTGTACTCCTTGAATATGTCGTTATATGAATATGTGTTAATAACCTCTGATTTTTTTATACTTAATATCCACTTATATTTGGTGTATTCGTTTGTCACACATAATTATGTAATTGATTTATCCTTAAACCAAGGATACCGTCTTTGTATGGGACTTCGTAACAATCTCTTTTCATTGAGGCATATTTTATTTTATACACAACCTTCTTTTATACGGTGTATAAACCCCTTTTAATTTTACATTTATCCAAAAGGAATATTTTTTAAATGAAGCGTTTTACAAAATGAAAAAAGGGAATGTTTTTGTCATACTTATGCGACGACAATGACTTCTCCGCCGCCATGACCATTATTTGAGTTTCGGCTTCCTCTACAAGACATGCCTTTTAAAAAAGAAAAATAAATACCATGTTTTACTTTTCATTTATTTTCGTATTTAAAATTGTTTTGATAATGTTTTTATTATATCACTGTGTTATTGATATCTTGTGATTGAAATGTGGAAATGTTATGTTTCATTTATGTATGTTTTATGTGATACGATTATGTTATGGTTCTTGGGAATTGTTATGAAGATGGGTGGTTCTGTGATAAACTAATGTCGGCTGATCCCAATATAGCTCTCCAATGCATTGGATAACGCGAAGGAGTGAAGCATTAAGGTTTCTATGAAGAGATTTAGGGAATATACTGTGATGGGTATTCCAAACGTAACCAAGGGGGTTAATCCCTACATAAGAATGTTATGAATGCCTCAAGTTACCTTTATGTCTTATGATTTCTATAATTTATTCATGATTTGATGAGGTATGTTAAAGTGCTTATGTTTTATGAGTAAAGAATGATTTCATTGATTCTTATGTGTACATGTACTCATGTTTCCTTTCCATATTTTTATATCCCTTACTAAGCTTTTTATGCTCATCCGATGTTTTTTTGAAATGTTTTTCACAGGTAAAGGGAAAGTTACATGATATGATGATAGTGTCAAGGAAGTGTCAAGAAAGAATCCATGTTTTATTTTGAATATGTTTCCATTAATGGGAAAAAAATTAATACTATCTTTATGTAACCACTTTGTTTAAATGTGGAATTTAATGCATGTTTTATGATCTATTTCTCTAAAATCTAAACCTGAAAAGATCCTCAATGTGTAATCTTGTATTAACTCAAGATTTAGTAAGTTTTAAGGCTGGGGCTTTATAGTTGGTATTAGAGGTCAGTTTAGACAACATTAGGGACTAGGTGTTTTTGTTAGACACATGATTTGTCCCTATATCTATTATTTCAGTTAAATCCTTGTTTTATAACTTTTTTTAGGTAAAGTAAAGTCGGTTAAGAATGGAAGGAGAAGGATCTCAAATGACATTCCTATCTCTTCCTGATGTCATGCTTGCAATAATTATTGCAAAGTCAAGTTCTGATGATTGTGAAACATTTTCTAGCAAACAACTCACTTGCAAGAAGTTGTTTGAGATATCAAACACCTCCACTATACCTCGTTATCATCGTGGATCATGGGTTGTTTTTAGACAAATACCATTTTCACAATATTCTCATATTTTCAAGAAAGGTAAATATTATCAAGGTATTTTCAAATATTTTACCTTATCACAAGAATTTGAAGCATATTATGATTTTAAAAATGGTGCTGAGGAAGGAGACCCTTGCGCACCCTATTTATATTTTATTTTAAAATATAGTCTCTCATCACATACATATGGTACTTTAAAAGGACCAATAATATAAAGTTTCAACTCAAATTCTATCCGACTATTTTATAGAAATTTTGTTTTATCAGATGTTTTTGAATTATATTTCATACATGATTATTTTCCAAAACTGTTTTTCTGTGAACACCCATAAGACCTATGTTGTACAAGGTGTATTTGGATGGAGGAAGCAAATTATTTTGAAGGATATCTAAATAATTGTTTTAATAAATGGGACTTCTACCTACGTGAGGAAGATGATGATGAAACCGAGTGGACACCATTATCAAGGTATGATGTTATTCATTTTGGGAATCATTTTATTTTATCTTATGGTGGTGAAATAAGACTTCAAGAATTAAGATGTTGATATCATAACGAATTTGGATGAAAATGAGAGGTATAAGGAAACTATTGAAGTTAAAACATGTTATGGTTATTTTTGGAGTTTTAGAAAAAGGGAAACACGCAGACCGTGTGACAACCCGTCGCGTCGGACAAAGCTGTGAGAATAGAACCCACAACTAAAGTGTGACTGGTAATTATCACCTACCACTAGACTACATGAAGTTCATGGTTATTTTGACTGATTTTTTTAGTTAGATGATTTCATCAATTAAGAGTAACTTGATTTTGGCTTTTCTATGGAAATTTATTGACCTATCATGGAGGATATGTGATTAGGTTAACTAATTTTCAATACGAGACATTAAGAGAAACTGATGTTGTTTGGAGATAAGTGTTACGATTTAACTTGGAAGACTATGTAACTAAATCCTTCAGATATTTGGGTTTAAATCTTAGTTTGGATTACTTTGAATAATTTTATGGACAAATTGTTTATCGAATGGTCCTCGTTGAACTTTTGATTTTTTTGGACAAATTTTGGAGATAAAGAATACATTTTCTTATTATAAAGGGTTATCCTTTTCTGGATTATTTGATCTTGTACTAACCTTTTTGGTTTTGGTTTTGGTTAATGTCTAAAGACATGGTAAGTATATAGTTCTATTTTGAGTATTAGGTGATTCTCTAGAAGTTGATTATAGTACTCTTTATGTGAACAAGTCTTCCTAAATACTCGTCTTTTGGAGAAAATATGAGTTTGTGTAAGGAATCTAATAAAAGTTGAAAGTCATCATGATAAGTGATTATGTTTCCTTATGAATAAATTTCTCAATAAAAAGTAACTTAAAACACAAATTTTTTCTATTAACTTTTCCTACTAGGGAATCGAATAACATTTAACCCATCACAAGTTTGTGATTTTCTTGTTGTTTACTTTCTTCTGAACATGTTTTCTATCACTCTCCATCAGAACATGACCCTATGTTTTCTCCTCCATTTCCATGTTTTCCTACATGGAATCCTAGAATGGGTTGACTCGGGTGACCTCTATACTTATCTTTCTTTATTTTAAAGTGATTGTTTTACCAACTCTTGTTCCGATGTGGGACATTCAAGGATTTTTCCGAGCTCAATTTTAAAATTGCGAGGACGTAATTCCCAAAAGGGGGGAAGGATGTAACACCCCAGGTAAATAAAGAATATGAAATCTTTATATTTATCATTATTTGTGAATAAAATATTAATATTACTTTAAAGGGGATGCTATGCTCGATGGCGTACCCAATACGCAACAACGAGTTTCTTGGGAATCATACATTGCACTCTAATAATAAAATAATATTATTTTAAATAGTAGTTAACGCCTAGCCGTTGTAATGGAGGGAATGAACAGAACTAACTACAAAATGTTTATATATGTGTGTCAAATTTTCTAACTCTTTACAATAAATGATAGAGGATTAAAAATGAGAATAAATCCAATTTTAAGCGTAGATATTCTAATATTCTTTAAAAGTTCGATTAACAGCCTTTTGAAGGAGAACATCTTTTAAATCCACTTTTGACAATTTTATGTGTTATATTTGTCAAAATAAAATTCTTATTTAGAATTGGGACATCAAAATTTACTTTGTATAAATTTTTGGTATCTTTCCGATAAAGTTCATTTTATAATGAATAGTAAATTTTTTGTATTTTAATTCAAAACCTATTTTTAATCTAATTTATTTATAAGATTATATTATCTTTTGAATTGTTTTTAAAGTAAAATTAGAATATATTTTTACCATTTAATCCAATAGTGGTCGTTGTAATTAATTTCACTATGAAATTGAACTAAAACTAGTGTCAATCTTTTGATACTTATAGTTTCACAAAAACATGCTATTTGCTATGACAACGGGAATTAATTATTAAATTAATTAATGCAACTTATATGTATTGAATTTTTTAAAATACACATCATTTTTGAATTCGGAATATAAAATATAGATTAGGGTGAGGTGTTGGTTTTTTCTGGAAAACATCAATTTTTGATGAATATTGAAACCAATAAGTGGTACTTAAGAAACTGATTTTTCGTTTAAATGAAATTTTACCACCTCTGTGTTTTGAATTTCATAACTACGACATACATGGTTGTCATTGAGAAAGAAAATGTGGTTCAATGGGATTAAAATAATTTTTTGGTGAATGGTAACTTTTATGTTTTTAATCGCGATTAGAGGAAATTAGTGTAGTTTGAGGTAAAGATAATGTTTTAATAATATGATATGAGCATGAAACATGTCCTAAACTCATTGGATGTGTCATGGAAGACCAAGAAAATCCATGGGTCAACTTGGGGATCCCATGGAGCCACATTGGTTGGGAAATGACATAAATAACGTTTTATTTAATGTTAAAATAAAAATGACACAAACATGAGTTGTTTTACTAAAATAATTTTTACAAGGGGTTATACTAGTAATATTATTGACTATAAATATTCATTAGAAATATAAAAATATTTCCTACATAATGATATTTGTTTTATAATTTTTAGACAATATATATATTAAATTATTTATGACATCATGATGATGCAGCGATTAACTCATTAATAAAGGATTTAAATAAAATGAAAATATAATGTAAAATCTATGACCTACACATGTCCAAAACCTATTGGATGGGTATAATTCGAACCCATATCACCTTATACTCAATTTATATCAATTAGGGACATTTTAAATCCGAAACTCATTTTAAAATAAAGGAACATTTCTTTACTTTCCAAGGGTGCCCCTCCTCTCCTCTTATAAAAGGCCCCAACCTCTACCTCCTTACCCACACTTCCAAAGCATTTGGATCGGCCAAAACCTTCCCATTTTGTCTCTCCACATCCCTCTCTAACTCCTAGAAGCCCCACTTTGGGCAGAAGTCTTCCCAAGGAAGCCTTTGAGCTCAAACCAAAGGGAGTTACCCGATTTTAAGGTAATGTCTTCACTTGAGTCCTTTTGTTTTATTTTGGTTCTCCAACCCCATAAACTCTTTTTATTCATTTATTCTATACCAACTAAAGTATCTTAAATATACTATCAGGTTTTGATAAGAAGTATTCGAGCTAAACTTACACACAGCTACATCTAATGGTTAAAGAACTTACTGTTTCCGTGGATGGTGAATTTCTGCCTCCCGAAACGATGATTGTTCAACATTCTTCTAACACCTTGAAAGGTGGCCATTAATAAGACACTATATTTATATATCATATGTTTATGTTTTCCTTAAGCTTCTGAATTTTTCATTTTGGGCATACCTTAATGGGTTCCATTATGGTTAAACACGATATCTTCATTTAAGGAAGTGCGGACTACCGCCCCCTCAAGTGATGTGACTCATACATGCAATACATGGAATGTATAAAGAATTAAATTAATGAACATATGTGACCTATATAACATATATATTATACTGGTATTATAATATATAAATATATATAATTTATTTTTAATTCCTTTAATATGACAAAAAAAATGAATGTAGCGTTCATGCCTACGTACGGCCTACCGTCTCCATGAACGGTGCTTTTCGTTTTTTATCTCCAAATGATATGGAATAGTATAAAATGAATATGTACTAGATATATATGATATATTAATCATTAATACTATTCTGGAAATTATTTTCTTATAACTACATGGGCAATCATTTTTTTCAATCAAGTTCATTTTTTACTCATGTACCAAACATTGGCAAAAACGTCTAATATGAACTAACATTATTAAACAGTTATTATAACATTATAATATGTGATATGAACTGAATAATAATCTTTAATGGAGGTTCTCAGAAAATTATAAATTGATCAAAGTTTATTAATCATGAATATAAAGAAACGAACAAGACAAGTCAGACTTGAGGTAAGGGAATCCTACCCCTCTCTTTCTTTTTAAGTACACTCTTTTATGCCATTCCTTTTAAGATCATATTTCTTATGATTGGGGTGTTCCTGTATATTAATCTCACTGTAATTTTATTTTCATATGATGAGAAACCCTATTCTCTCTCATCAATCCTTTTTGGAAGTTTTGAGTGGCGCCGTTAGGCTGCCGAATTTTCGTAAGATATTTAACCTCTCTCTTTCTTTTTAAGTACTCTCCTTTATGTCACTTCTTTTAAGAACTTCTTTGTTATGTTGGGGGATGTTATTTAATATTAATCTTTCGGTAAACATTATTTTAATATGATGAGAGACCCTATTTGATCTCATTAATCCATTTTTGTAAGTTTTAAGTGGCGTCGTTAGGCTGCCGAGTTTTCGTAAGGGATTTTTCATCTCACTTTTATTACCATGCGATTTATGCTACATTTTCCTCAATTTCCTTTGAGTGGTGTATTTACTGCCCATTATTTTACTCATTGTGTAATATACATTCATTTATGAGTATTTACATCAATTTTGTATTGTCCTTCTTTCACGGGGTGTATGTTTCGAAAGATACCCATGTCGGTAAGGGAACATTTCACCCTCCTCTTTTTAAAAGACTTCTTTTGTTATGTCTTTTAATTCACATACTATTATGTTCAGATATGTTCTTCTATATCATTATTTATTTAAATTTTATGTCCATCTGATGAGATACCCTTTTTATCTCTCATCAACTCATTTTCGGAATTTTGTAGTGACGTCGTTAGGCTGTCTAATTTTTGCAAGGGAACTTCTTAACCCAAATTTGATTCTTTGGGATAAACTTGTACTCCTTAAATATGTCGTTCAATGAATATGTTTGAATAACCTCTGATTGTTTTACACATTATATCCACTTATATATGGTGTATTATTTTGTCACACATAATTATGTAATTGATTTATCCTTAAACCAAGGATACCATCTTTGTATGGGACTTCATCTCAATCTCCTTTCATTGAGGCATATTTTATTTTATACACAACCTTCTTTTATACGGTGTATTAACTCCTTTGACTTTTACTTTTATCCAAAAGGAATCTTTTTTATACGAAGCATTTTAAAAAACGGCAAAAGGGAATGTTTTTGTCATACGTATGCGGCGACAACGACTTCTCCGCTGCCTTGGCCATTATTTGAGTTTCGGATTCCTCTAAAAGCCATACTTTTTTAAAAAAATAAATAAATACCATGTTTTACATTTATTTTATTTTGGTATTTAAAATTGTTTTGATAATGTATTTATTATATCACTGTGTTATTGATATCTTGTGATTGAAATGTGGAAATGTTATGTTTCCTTTATGTATGTTTTATGTGATACGATTATGTTATAGTTCTTGGGAATTGGTATGAATACGGGTGGTTCCATGATAAACTAAGGGCGGGTGAGGCCGATATAGATCTCTAATGCATTGGGTATTGCAAAGGAGTGAAATATTAAGGTTTATCCTAAGATATTTAAGGAATATACTGTGATGGGTATTCCAAACATAACCAAGAGGGTTACTCCCAACATAAGAATGTTATGAATGCCTCAAGTTACCTTTATGTCTTATATTTCTATGATTTATTCATGATTTGATGAGGTATGTTAAAGTGCTTATGTTTTATGAGTAAAGTATGATTTCATTGATTCTTATGATTACATGTACTCATGTTTCCATTCCATATTTTTATATCCCTTACTGATCTTTTTATGCTCATCCCATGTTTTTTTGAAATGTTTTTCACAGGTCAAGGGAAAGGTACATGATATGATGATAGTGTCAAGGAAGTGTCAAGAAAGAATCCATGTTTTATTTTAAATATGTTTCCGTTGATGGGACAAAATGAATACTATATTTATGTAACAACTTTCTTTAAATGTGGAATGTAATGCATGTTTTATGATCTAATTCTCTAAAACTCTAAACTTGAAAAGATCCTGAATGTGTAATCTTGTATTAACTCATGATTAAGTAAGGTTTAAGGCTGGGGCCTTATATTTTACCCGCATGTGTCTTTATTAATTTTACACTTATTTGGAGTGCCATACATATAATAGATTGGGTCACCCACAACTATTTTGTATTAGAATACAATAGCAGAGTAGTGGAAGGGGTCAAGAAAGCTACTAGTGTCTAGCAAGGACACAACTACCTAAAACTAGATTAGTATATGGAGTTCCACACAACATTTTGGTTGATTTAGTAGATGTGATACCCTAGTGGAAGAGTAATAGTACCATGTAGAGGGACTATAATAATGGAATCGATAAGTAGCCCAATGAATAGTGACTAGTTAGTTGCATGCTTTGTATTATACTCTAGATAGTGTAGACACATGACCTTATATTATTATAGGTACAAATCTTATATCATCTACCCTTTCATGCACTTTTCTTTATATAGGAGCATCACATTCGTTTTTAAATTCTCTTTTTGAAAATTGGTTAGTCTTTTTCTGTAATATTGACAAGGTGTTTTGATTATTTAGAAAGTATTGGGAGTGCATCCTGATTTTATCAAACATTTCGTTGAATAATATCTTGAAAGTAGATGTTATAATATATTTTGGTATAGTTTATTCTAGGAATTACTGGTTCTGATTTGATTATATGTTCGGATTGGATAGTTTTATACTAGTCTCATGTTGAATATTAATATAGGTGAATCTCCTTTTTATCTAATAAGGATACTTTTTTTCACAGTGGTGAATATGATCTTATGTTTAGTCAAACATGATAAATTCAAGGAAGATTGGATTTTCTAGTGGATTAAATTTCATGCCATTCTCTTGATGTTGTTGAAATGAGGTATAATACTATTACTCTAGCGGTAGACTATTTTTCAGATGAATTTTCATGATCAGTTCTCTGGATTAACACCATAGAGGGAGATTAAGTTCATGATCGAGTTGGTTCTAGGAGTAGATCATATTTCTCTTCCACCTCCTAGGTTGACACTAATAAATATTTGGGAGTTGAAATCCCATATAGATGATTTAGAAGCTAATGTTTTTATATGGCCCAGTATATCTCAATTGGGATCTCCATTTCTATTGTTTATGGATTATCAGATATTGAACTATATGATGGTCATGAAATAGTAACACCTTCTATGCATTAATGACATCTTTAGTTAGCTAAGAGGATCTAAGATATTCTCTATGATCAATTTGATAATAAGATAAAACATGTCAACGGTAATTCCATTGGACATATATCATAATTAATTTAAGACCATATGTGCCTTGTATTAGTTTATAGTGATGCCATCAGGAATGATGAATGTACAAATAGTATTCATGGACATAGTGAATTGGATCATTCATCATTTTCCTAAAAAATATCTGGTGTTTCTTTGATGACATCTTAGTGTACTCCCATTCATGAACTGATCTTGCTGAATATCATAAAATCATATTTGGTACATTAATAAATCATTGACTTTATACCAAACTAACCCAATGTAGTTTTTGGATTTATAAAGTGAACTTAGTGGGAGGTTTCATGTCAAAGGATATAGTGTTAGTGGACCCAATGAAGGTTATAGCTATAATATCATTGGATTAGAATAATAATTTATTTGAGATTCAGAGTTTTCTAGATTAAGCATGTTATTTTCGGTGATTTATACATGAATTCTCTCATCTATCAGCACATGTTCCTAGGATGACCAAAAAAGGGGGGTGGATTTTAATTTTTTATATTCTTATGAGTTAGATTCCCCAAGTAATAATAGAAAACTAACATCACCACCTATCATAACATAACCTATGTTGGGTAAAAAATATCCCATATACTGTGATCTGTGTTGAGTGGTACATGTGACAGTTATAATGTAGGAGGATCATGTATTTTCATATAGAATGAGTCTACTGAGACCACATGAGAGTAATTATCTTACTCATGATCTAGATATAGATATGGTGGAACATACCCTGATATGTTTGAGATACCATATTTTTAGTGACAGATTTGTGGTATACACAAACCACAAGAGTCTTAGCTATATATTTTCTTAACAAGACCTACTCCTTTAGTAGTATAGGTGGGTCATGTATGAATTGTATTTTCACTTTGATATGGATTATATAATTGTAATGGAAGAATTCATTTTTGATTAATTGAGAGGGAATGCACAAATAGATGCAATGTGGGAATCTTGTGATGTGTGGTAGATGATGGTACTCTTTAAATCTATACATTTGGATATTCAAGAGTCTGATGGATTAGTATCTATAACATCGACATTTAACATAACCCTGATTTTGGACCATATCACATCCAATAAGTTATCTAATATAGAGGTCTTACATCTAAGAGACATCATATATAGTGGGGAGACACAATCTGTATAATCATTTCATTGCAAAAATTATATTCATTTCTATGGTCATGTGTGGGTTTCAACAAGCTTCACCCGAAGTTGATGTGAGTTGCCTCTATAAGGTTGGTATATCCTAGTTTGACAAAGATGTATTATGGACTCCATATAATATCCTTCTGTATAATAATTAATAATTAGGTAGCGGGCTTTATGGTGAGATGTTTCACCTATCAGTAGGTTAATGCTTAGCATCAGTGTATTGCTACATCATTGTAGCATCTATTTATTCCAAAAAGGAAATAGGATGATGACTCTATTGAATTTTGGTTAGGATTGCCTATGATACATTATAAGAATGACATTGAATAGGTGATCCTAAATCAAATTATGAAGGTATCTAACATCTTTTCTATTAGAGATACCTTTACTATCGAGGATCTAGGTAGTATCTAGGTGTAGGTGATAGTTCAAATTCACATTGTTCTAAGGATTTTAATTTATAATTGAGATCATTATTTCACACCTCGGCTCTGGAAGCGTATTCATAAGACTCTATGATCATAGGTATCCTCTGATTATATCCTATTATCAATAGATTTATGGTTTATCTGAGTGGACTATTCATATTTTCTTGGGTAGGTTATGATCCAATGTTTTTTATTTTTGTGGTTGGTGGGAGAAGCATAAAGAACTCACGAAGTATTTAGGTAATAACAGTATACAAGAATCAATCAAAATGGATCCATTTTTTTATTTTTATAGATTTTTATGTATTTCACATCCTTGATGGTTGGATGTATGTGAGATAGTTATTATTGACATAATCTTCTAGAAGATATATATAATAAATTTCATAATATTAGGCAAAATTTGGTAATTACATATAGTAGTTAAAAATTTTATTCTGACCATCAATGATGACCTACGTATTTGGAGTTTGATTATCTTGTTTTTCTTTGGGTGTCACCTAGTTTTGGGAAATACTATATTATTAAATAGTAAAAGAAAACAATAATGTTTGTTGGGTTGTTTGAGATAATAGAAAGGGTCAGTGCAGTGGAAAATTTATTAGACCATTCACAATGATACAGTTCCATACACGATGTGTTTCATGAGTCAATGTTTCAGAGACATCATCTAGACTCTTCTCATATGGTAGATGTTATGGACTTCAAGATTTGTGTAGATGTGTCCTTTGGGAATATTCAGAAATGGATTTAGGACAATATTGAGGATTATTTATATGGAAGGACCAAACCTGTAGTTTGAATTTGGTGGAAACATATATGATTTCAAGTGGAGACATGGGAGAGGGAATATGATATGTTAGAACAGTGGCCAGACAATTTCACTGAGACACCATATTCATTCTTGGATATGCTCGGGGAAAAAATATTATATGGTGGGGATATTTCATGATCCAATATTTTTCCTTGTACATGAAACATTGTGTTTTTCATCGAAACCCTCTCATTTGGGATTTCAATATTTAAACCATAGTTGTCATGTGTTTTTAAAAAATGGAGATATTTTGGTGGGAAAATAACATAATGTTTGGTGATGCATTTATTTTTGAGTTAATGTAGTTGTGGTCTAAACAATATTATGAGGATTGTGATGGATTCCAATGATTTATAAAGGCATCAAGGCGGTTCAATATTTTTTTTTTGAATTTGGGCCTGAAGTTTCCATCAAGTCATTTACAAACTATATATATGTTACATGTCATATAACTACCTCCATATAGATGATGTGAAATAGGTATATGATGTGAAGTGAATACAATCACTGAAAGTAGTTAATTTTTTTTAATGTTCAAGAAGTGTTATTCAAACCTAAGATGTCATTTTTTTCATATCTAAAAATTATTGAAATATATGATGTGAAAGGAATACACACCATGGACCTCTCCAGATTGGAGTTTTAAAAGAAATAGCGTGCATATAATCTTTTCTTCATCAACATTTTTCCCTCCAATATTGATCTCTAGGATAGCCCATGAAATTTGGGAATTTTTTATTCTATTCTAGACATATTTTTCATGTATCCAATACCCAATAAGTTTTTTTCTTTTGTTTTTCTATTTATTTTCATTATCTTCAATGTAGTAGAGAAATCTATTCACCGTAGTTGTTTTCAGTGTTGATTTTGATCTTGCATGATCTTTGATTTCTTTGTGATCATCTTCAATTTCATCCATTTCTTATGATACATTTTGGAATTATTTTTTGATTACTATATAAATGTAAATTGCCTTAAACAAAATCCTTTGATATTTTTCAGTTTTTCAAATATGCGAAATATTATGAGATCACGAAAACACAAAATGGGAATTAATTAATTGACTAATGGATTATAATAAATGTCCAGTTGGATTATACATTGTATCCCTATGGATTAAATGGTGTTAAGAACTATCATGAAACTCCATGTATAGTGAGACTACCTTGGAATAACATTGAATTGGGCAATGGATTAAATTATGATTTTTATGACATGTTACCTTAGGAGATTTATTGTGGTAAATTTACTTTAGAAAATTATTAAATTGATTACTGAAATTGCTAATGATAAATTGTTAATTATTGGCTTTGAAAGCTAACTTGACAACAAGTTAAGATATATGCTAATGATTAAATGGAAAATTGAGAGGAAAATAAAAATTAATATAATTAACCTTTTTAGTCTAGTATATGGTGTTCTTTTCTTGATGATATTATTTGGGTTATGAATGATTCTAAAATACATATATAGTAAACATATTATGGATATTAAAACGAATATTTGGATGCCTTGGCCCAAATGCTAAAATAATTATATAGGGGGATTGTACCAGTTTATAAAATTCATATATATAGGGATTTAATTGGTTATGATAAAGTTATTATATTGAATTCTTTGATCTATTGATTTAATTATTTTCCAAATGTTATTTAAGAGTTATGTGATAATACCATTAACTTGAGGTTATGGTTGGGTTGGGTGTGCTAAACACTCATATATATTACACTATGGTGCTGAAAGAGGGTGTTTGTTATATTTTATTACATTTTTAATTAATAAACCTACTAATAATATTATTTTATGACATTATTATCAAAAATGTGTTTTGAAATCGGGGTCTTAACCTATTGAGTTTTAATCACACCCTATATAGGTGCTTTTTTGGTGCCCAAGAAGATTATATAGACATTGCATTAGAAAAAATAAATGGACCTTATTGATGGTTGTTTATTTCTAGATGGGTTTCAGCTAGGAGGCCAAAAAAATATGGGATTTAGGATTATGGTATTTTTAGATTATTTATTACATAATTCTTTTTTATTTTTGTTACATCCAATTTACCTTTAGATATATTCTTGCCTAACATTATATGATTTATTATTATTATTATTAAATATTTTTCCTTTACATGTTAGTTTTATGTTTTATAGTTTCCACTTTATCTTTCACTATGATTTTTTTATTATATTTTATTTCCATTATACTGTAATTCCTTCCTATAGGGTATAGTCTCCCCACAATCCTATTTAAAACCCCACTTCTTGTCAGTAGACACTGTAAGATGGGGATGCATTCTTGATGTCTTGTAACCAACCATATTTAGACATATCAAAGTGTTCCAGATCAGGGGACATTACATAATGGATTTGGGAGTAAATGTAATCCATGATTAGTAAATTTCCACCGTAGTATTTTATCTTAAAAGTGATCTATGACTTAATATTTTTCATTTTTTTTTATTATTGTATCATTCTTATTTTTTCATGATCTTATGATGTCATGCTCTATATTTTATACTCTTATATGATTAGTCGTGGGCCCTATATTTTGTTTTATCAGTTTCTACCTTTTGAACCGCATTATATTATTTTTTATCATGTTTATTACTTTACTATGATTTATAACTCATCCACATTCCTTATGTATTCCCCATGTTATTCTAGGTTATTTTAAAAGATAAATGGTATTTAAGAGATAATTATGAAGATTAAAATAAAGATGTTTTAATTTTGGTCAATATTCATTTAATATGAACCTAATATCCCAAAGGCACTGGGCCCCTAGATCTTTGGGTTGGGTTCTTTGGATATTTATATTGAGATCCCTTAATTATAATGGAAAAATAATTAGGTTTTATTTTTTTGTATAGATTTAAGGTATTGTTAATTTTATGATTAAAACATGAATTGGTTATTAAAAACCATAAGGATAAGTATACATAAATTAAAACATCCTATGATTTTGTAAAATAATAGTGTGTTTGGTTTTCATGCAATGAAATCTCTGTCCAGATACCACCAGTGGATATCGATCTAGAATAGTTATACCAAGGCTTAGTAACCCAAAAAGGAAACATTGGGAATAAAATAGACATATTCTTGGAGCAAGGTAAAGTGGTCTTTATGAAAACGTGGTTTGACACTCCTGGTGAAAATGATTTGGTAAATTCACAAACTATTTATGAATTATAATGTACCTGAATAGACTATTATTATAGAAAAACATAATTGGAAAGTTATCATGAATAAACTAGATGGAAATATTGATACTTCTATGTTTGGATATACATTTTATTTATACATTATTACTTATATGTTCAGAGTTTCTTTATTTAGATATTTATTATTTTAATAATTATCAGCCCTGAATTTGTCCATTATTTTAGTTAATGGTAGAAAATTAGAGGAATCATGATAATAACCAATGAAATATGTAATAGAATGATTTTTCAATGACATTACTAACATGATAGGAGTGAAATATGTTAAATTTATGGTATTACTAGTTCAACAAACTTATGTTATTAATATTAAATTGAATTGTGTTTAATACCCTCCTTCTACTAAGAAAGAGAAATTTCTAGTTGATTACTTTATGAGACATTAGATTCCTTCCTTTTGTGTATCTTTTTATCCCCTCGTCATGGAATAGTGTATTAAGTTTATTGATATGAAATCATTTTTCTTCTAAATCTCCAAATAATAGAAATTCATTTTACATATTTATGACTTGGAGGGATAAGCTGATCAGTGGCAGACATAGATCAATGATTCAAATCCTAATTATGGAATTTAATCCATTATATGTGAAGGATTCATGAATAAATTTCATAAATATATATTTTTTCCAAACTCTTCATCTTAAAATGAAGATGTAGTTCCTTGTAATGATGAATAAAAGATATATCTATCAGGTTTTATCAAAATAATTTCACAAGGATTTCATGATTTACATCCAACTTTATCGTCAATAGAAAGGTAAGGTATACCTCTTTTTTAGTGTATTAACAATGATTATTTGAAAATATTTCATAATTAATGACATTAATAGCTATACAATGATTTCCCATTGTTCATAAAAGTCCAGGATGGTTATCAGTGATTCATTGTGGTCTTGAGGGGTTTGAGAAAAATGAGGTAAATTATATCATTATTTAGGGGTATCAATAGATACATCCCACATAGGAATGAAATCATAACAACTCATTTGGAAAAAGTGTGGGAAGTGGAATCCTAGAAGCTATATGAAGGGTAAATGTAGATACATTAATTGTGGAAAAGAAGGGAATCCTGATAATCAATGTAAAAGAGAGATAATAAATCCCACTAATGAGAGATGAGAAAAAAGGTTCCAATAAACACTCAACCTATGGCCTTGTGTTTCAACAATAAGGAATTATGATATTATGGAATTCAATATCTACGATAAGGGTTGTTAGAGATAATCAATTTCATAAACATCTAAGTCATATAGTGATTGTAAAGTCATATTTTTTCACTACTGCTAAGGAAAACATTGATAATGAGGTGGTTATAGGTACAATATTTACTCATTTAAAAATATATAAATTATTTTTAATTATGGATATTCATATCTTATCATACCATTTATGTTTATTAGAACTATTCAATCACCACCTCGAAATAAAGAGACTATGTTATCTATGAGAGTATAAAACATGGAAATTATTGTATCCCAAGAATTCAACAGCTACACATTAATTTCATGTTGACTAAAACTATTATAAAATCATATCACACTATTGTAGAATTTGATGTTATACTAGGACCAAATTTCATATCCTTATATATGGATAACATCGAATGGATAAAGTGCGAAGATACTATCTACTCCATAATCCATCCATCGATTCAATATTACTATTGAGAGAAGGATAAATCTCATTTGGATTATTAATTAATTCATGGACAATTTTTCCTTATGATAAATCATGTCTAGCTTAAATGATTGATATAAAGGAGATAATAAATATTGAAAACAAGTGAATTACAAGGGATTATACTATTGTATTCCCTGAGAACGGTTATTTATTTTTCCTCCAGAATGAGTGGTAGAGTCCAAAATTGATTTATACCTATAGATCTTATTATATCCAATACTCCCAATATAATGGATACCAATGATTTAAAATAACTAAAGTAGTACTATCAAGTGAATATAGACAATGTTTTTATACAACTAAGTGATTCACCTTGATGAAAATCCATCTTCCTTATCAAGAAGAATAATTGGTCAATGGATGTCATCATTTTTTATTGTGAACTTAAAAAATCAAGATAAAAATCATGTTTCCCAAGCCATATATTGATGACTTATTCAATCAACATTGTGGGCCCCAAAACTTCTTTAAGCTGCGTCTCTAGTTGGGATATCACCAATTGAAGGAGAAGAAGGAAGTCATTCCCAAGACAAACTTTTGAAAAATGTATGGAAACTATGAGCTATTAATGATGAACTTCAAACTCACTAGTTCCATAATAATATAAATTTACTTAATGAATAGTGTCATTATAGATTACCTTGAAAATTTTATTTATCCATTATAGAATATATTTATCAATGCTCTAATAGAAAATAATAGTATGGGGATAATTTAAATAATTCTACAAGGACATTATGAATGGAGGATTTATATGTAATTAATAGTAAATGTGAGTTTTTAGGCCGAAAGTATCATTATAAGGTCATGTTATCACCAGATAAAGGATATTTTTTGACCCCTCTAAGATAACGAAATTTGAGAAGTGGTCTAGAACAACATTTGTAATGCAAATTTATAGTTTTGTTTTACAATATTGGTAAAATTATTGAGATGTTTAGAAATAATCACAATTTTAAAACCCTTTGACTATGATAACTCAAATGGAAGTGAGGATTTTCTAGAACAATTAATGTTTTGTGAGCTTCAAGAAATTAGAAAAATATTTTCACTAAAATTTTAATTACACTAACCTAAATTGGAAAACACTTTACATAATTAAATCTTGATATATAGAAGATATTGTAATGTGTTCTGAGGAAAAATTATAATACGATAGCCTAATAATCATGGTATTTTAATTTTAGTGTGTATGAATATCAAATGAATTAACTATAATTAATTAATTTTTATCTTTATGTTAATGATTTATGAAATTTTCATCATGTTGAAAATTTTGAAATATATAAAGATCATAAGAGAATAAAATATATATTCACCCAAAATGAATGTGTTATGCACAAAAAATGATGGTTAGAGGTGATAATAGACTATGAATACTCAATGAATAAATATTATGGGAATTAAAATAAATGGTCTAATTCTTTAGGTAGAAAGGATCTTGAACCATTATTCCTTATGAGATTTGACATGGATATAATCTTTTTAGACATTAAATGGATGGTCAAATAAGTTATCATTAATGTAATAACACGCTACCTACCTCAAATAATCTCTCAACCCCCCATTTGTTAGAAGATACATGATGATAAAAGGGGTGAAGTTGAAATATAAAAGAATGATGGAGCTATAATGAAAGAGAAATATGTTGAATTAATAATTAATATAGAAGATGTTATATGACTTGGGTCATGATTATGTGTACAATGATAGCCCATGTTAAAAATGGGATTTTCAAGTGATAAAAAAAGATTGATATTATCCATCCACCAAGGGATATTAAAGTTTGATCAAGATATCTAACAGAAATTTTTTGGAATAATATGAAGAATGAGATTATATAATATACATCAATGTTCATAGCATGTAAGTATATGAAGGTGAACGAGAAACGTTTCATGGGAATGAGGAAAACATTACCCATACCTATATTGAAATGGGAAAAAAATAACCATTGAATTTCAAAGATATTATAAATAAATCTAGAGGATATATAAACGTATGGGTTATTGTGGATCATATAATAATTATAGATCACTTATTAAAATTAAAGAGGAATTTTGACCCAATCATCTTCTAAGGATATACATCAAGGAAGTGGTAAGGCTACATGTAACACCCCGATAAATTATATCCAATTATGATCCAAGATATACATACTTGTTCTTGAAAAGTCTCCAAAATGTTCAGAACACTTATTTGAACTTCAATACATTTTATCAAGAACAAACTGACGGCTAATCTCAAAATACTATATAGACACTTGAGGACATGTTGTGATATTTCTTGCTGATCCTCAAAGGAGGATGCGATCAATAAAATACACTTATTTATATCAAATTAAATAATTTCTTCCACTAAATCATTCAAATGTATCCATATTAATAACATTATCAATATAGATTTAGAACACCATTGTTTTGGGATAAATTTTTAGAACACATGTAATTGGGAAATGAAATGGTTAATTAAATGGAAGATAATGTTAAGACCTTTCAGCTACACATCAGGAAATATTAGAGTAAAAAAATGAGTTATAGTGATAATACTTAAAGAGAAGTGGAGTTTTAATTTAGAGATAGTGTGTTCCTCTTGTTATATATATGGAATAGAATCAAGATAAATTGTTAGCATGGAAATCTAATTCCATGTTACATTGGCCCATTTGAGATTCATGACCACATCAATGTTATAGAATATCAAGTAACACTCCCACCAACCCTATCACAAGTTAATGATGTGATCCACGTATACCTCTTAAGAAGGATCATACCACATCTCTCAAATGTAATGAATCTTTAGGGGGTACAATTGGAGAAATAACTCTCTTATATAGAGAAACTGGTAAAGATTATAGATCATAGAGACAACTTTATACATTATAAGACTACTCATCTTATCAAAGTACTATAGAAGAACCATATATAATAGAAGGTGACATGGGAACTAGAGCAATTAATGAAATATAATTTCCCTTATATCTCTTCATCTAGTTGGGTAAAATGAAATTTCCTGGGTCTAATTTATTAAGGCAGTAGAATGTAACAAACTAGAATTTTATCAATTGAATTTCACATCTGATTTTATAAATGTGTAATATTTATTAATGTGGTATAATATAAGTCACATGTGTCACAAGATAGAACCAAATTTTTTTATTAAATTGAATTAAAAATTAAATTTAGTGAATAAATATAGATATCAGAATTGAAAGTGTTACAATGTATCAAAAAATATAAAATAAGATAAGTAAAAAAGAAAAAATTTATTTTATTAACCCCCTAAAATGTTCACGTTATTGAAAAAAACATTAGAAATGATATACAATAGTAGTATATTATTATCATGTTTTCAAATGAATATCTATAATAAAGATATAAAATGTATGTAAATGAAAAATGAGTGTAATATGAAGTATTTATCGAGGATTGGGAACCTATAATAACATTAGAAATCATTTTGGTGGATTATTTATTAGACTATTAAAATAGAAATACGACCATAAGTAATAATAAATTTGTAGATATAATAGTAGCCTCACTTGTGTAACTGTATGATAATATATATTTATCTTGTAAAATGAAAACAATTAAAAATTTTATCCTAATATAAATAAATAAATGTATTTAAAATAGTAAAATAATTGTTTAGATTTTTTTAAAATTAGAATATTTTATTTAAATTTTTATAAAAAAAATAAATATTAAAATAAATATTATTTTCATAAAATGGGTTTGTAAAATAATAGTAAGATACATGATAATGATAATATTACTTTTGAGACCAGATGTAATTTTTGAATCTCTTAGAATATTGATTATAATATATAAATATGAATTTTTAAAATAAATAATGATTTAGATTCAAATATTTTTATATTTTTTATATATTGAATTTCATTTTTATAATATATAAGTAACCAATTTTTTAGCTTGAATATTTGGTATATATATTAAATAGATGAATTTTGGTTAATAGAGAAATAAGACAAAATATGATAAACTAAATACATATAGGATTGAGTAATGGATGATGTAAATGACCATTTTATCAAGCTAACGTGAATTATTTATTGTATTAATTCATATTATTTATAATTATAAATAAAATTTTGAAAAAAATAAACCAATGAATATTATAATCCAAAACACCCCTCTCTAACTTTTATAAATGCCTCCCCTCACATTCCATTAACCACACACATTTTATAAGGACCAGGCCTTAAACATTACATAATCTATAATTAAGTTAATAATTCACATTGAGGATCTTTTTAGGTTTAGAGTTTTAGTGAATTATGAAATAAGTATTACATCTCAAAAGATTACAAAGTAGAAACGTCTACACAGTTTCCATTTTTTTCATAAAATAAAAACTCTGGAAAAAAAAGTCATGTCTAGTTCTATGTTTTTGACTGCATGACTTTTCCTCGATCCCATCCTTGACTATATTCATCATTAAGTCCTGTTAAAACATTTCAAAATACAGGATGAGCCTAAAAAGCTCAGTAAGGGTTATAAGTCTAATAAATAATATTTTTTTTCATAAATAGATACAAAACATGTACTCATTTACTTACCTCATGAAAACATAATATTTTATGAAAAACACATTGAAATCATAAACTATAAAGGTCACTTGTGGCATCCATAACATACTTATATTGTATCTATCATACTTACACAAGGAGTTACTTTGGAATACCAATAATAGTATATTCCCTAAATATCATAGGATAAACATTCACGTTTACCTCCTTTACATTACCCAATGCATTGGAGATCTATCTCGGGATCACCTGCCCTAGGCTTATCATGGAACCAATGTCCTACATAAATATTTCCCAAGAACAATAACATGATCATAACACATAACATAAGCATAAAGGAAAGATAACATTTCAAAATTACAGTAAAAAAAATACAATTTCAATATATTGAAATAATAAATTTGTTATCAAAATTATTTTAAATACCTAATTACTTAAATAGAGTATATGGAATTTATTATTCCTTTTAAAAACATTATGGCTTGATAAGGAAGGAAAAGATCAAATAAAACTCATGGTGGCGGAAAGGTCGTTGACACCGCTTACGTAAAAAAATATTCCTTTTTTTCATTTAGTAAAATGCTTCTTATAAAAAGACTCCCTTTGAATTAAATGAAAAGTCAAAGGTGTTTATACATCATATAAAATAAAATAATGTGTTAAAACAAAATATGGCTCAATGAAAGGAGATTGAGACGAAGTCCCTTACCTCATGTCTGACTTGACCCGTTTGTTCTATAATCTCCTGAATAATAAACTAATGTTAATTTCTACTTGATTAAGAACCTTTTCAAGTTTAGTATTCATTTTATATAACTTATTACCATGTTATAAACATTATTTAATCATTTAAGTTAATAACTTTCATTTTTTCAATATTTGGTACTTGAGTAAAAAATGAACACCTTATATTTACAAGTTGTTCATGTGGTCAATAGTGCATTATATCCAGAATGAAATTCATTATTTAGATATCATATATATCATATATATATATAGTATTTATATATATATTTATAACAATACATATCATTTGGAGGTAAGAAATGAAATGCACCGTTCATGGAGATGGTAAGTCGTACGTACGAATGAACACTACATTCATTTATATTTATTATTTTAGTGGAATTAAAACATAATGATACATAGGTTTGTTATAATTCCAGTATAATATCATATATAATATCATTAACTCCGTCATTTATACATCCCACATATGTCATTAATGAGTCATATCACGTTGAGGGGGCGGTAGTCCGTACTTTCTCAAATGAAATTAATGCATTTACACATTATGGAAACCATAAAGGTATGCTATAAAATAAAAATACAGAATCATAAAGAAAGTATAAGAATAATATATAATACATATTAATATTGTTTCATCTTAAGGGCCACCATGATAGGCAGTAGGATATATCCAAACACTCATTGTCTCGTGGGGTGTTAGTTTTCCATCCACAGAAACAATATGTTTTTCACCCATTAGATGGAGGTGTGTGTAAGTGTTGTTCAAATAATTCTCATAAAAACATCCAAGTATATTGAGGATACTGGTGTTGTTATAAAATAAAGGAATAAAAAAATTAGGGGTTGAAGAAGTAAAATAAAAGAAAAAATGTTAAGAGAAACTGTTACCTTTAATTTGGGTAACTTCCTTTGGATTGAACCAAAAGGACCTCTTGAAGTGCCCTATGACTAAGGTAAGGTTTATAAGAGGAGGAGAGGGATGTAGGGAGCCTAATTGGGAATATTTTACATGACCCTATAGCTGGAGAGGTGTGTGGAATTGGTTAGAAGTGAGGTCCTTTTATAAGGGGGAGGATGGGATCATTTGGAAAATGTGATAATATTATATTATTATATAATGATATTCGGTTTCTAAATGTCCAAAAATTATTAGAGTCCATGATTAGAAGACTCATGGTTGAAATAAAATCAGCTAATAATAATTGGACAAGTTTTGGATGATATTTTAATATTTAGAATTTTATTTATTTAAATGATTTATTAATGAGGTAAACACTTCATCATTATTGTGTCATAAATAATTTAATTTATTCGATATCAAAAAATTATAAAAAATAACATGATGTAGGAAATATTTTTATATTTACAATGAATATTTATAGTCAAAAATATTACTTATATAACACCATATAAAAATTAATTTACTAAAAGAATTTTTTATATCATATTTGCCTTTACATTAAATTAATAAATCTAATGTGTCGTTACCATTCATAAGTTGTCACGACCCGTCCTCGGGGCCCGTTCCGTGACTACCGCAAGCCCGCCTTCTATAGGCTAGGGGCTGGCAACTAGCACCAAGGCGTAATTCCCGGTAAAAGGGGAAGGAATTTCCATTATAAAGTTAACAAACACCATAGAGCAGGAAAGCAGAAGTAAACACTAAGTAAAAACTTGGTACAACAGCTAGTGAAAAAAGTAAGTGGGCCAGAATAAAAAACCAAACTGAAAGTAAAGTACAACTGGAAAGGGAAAACATCATTTGAATGTAAAGCTGCAACGTTGATCCGTCCACTTGAAGTCCCACCTGAAGGGTGGGTACAGATAGCCTCTACATCTCATCGGGTCCAATCGCCCGGTCCGAGTACGTCCCGCCCAGTGGTCCACCTACAGTTACCGTCTTGCTCCATAAGCCTCAACCATGATCAGCGCTGTCCGTCGTCTGCAACCAACACAACGTAGTGCGGGCATAGCTCGTGCATGGGTGAGTATAAGCTACTCAGTAGGGACCCCGAGACCACCGAAAGTCTCCCAGAATCTAGAAAGGATAATCCACAAATGAAGATACAATCACGAAGTAACATCCTACACCACTTAGGTATATTCCCATACATATACATAAGTTATCAATTTCTAGTTCGGCTCCAACATCCGAACCCAAATTCGATCATGTCCACACAGGATAGAACAACACAATCCACATAAGAAAGCAAGTCAAGATTCATCTCACACAGGTATACTTCTTCATATGACGAATGAGATGATCAGATGTAGCCACTGATTCATCTAAGCCATCGGAACCACACAAGATCGATAGGTACTAACCACCGCAATGACCCACAAATGATCGATAGGTACAAACCCCCGCAATGACCCACACAGGATCGGACCCACATAGGATCTGTAGCCACTGGCCCACACAGGACCACTGAGCACTGACCCACACAGGATCTGACCCACACAGGATCAGTAGCACTGATCCACGTAGGATCGCTGAGTGCTGTAGTTGTCGCCGTCGAATCCACATAGGATTTTTGTACAGTCTTCATCGTTGTCGTAGTCGCAGCCAGCTCTAGGTTTCCCACACACAGCAAGCTTGTTCGGGAGGGTCCGCTCCACGAGCCGAGAGGATGATAAAAAACTCACACATATTCTGGAGTTGATGTATCCAAAAGTTCTGTATCATCAAAAGGAACTCAATGCGACAGCCGGCGAGTCGATCGGACGCCCGGTCTGAGAGTTATTGGCTTTTTCGTTCCAGGGGCCCGATTTGTTTTTAAGTTAAAACCAACCCAACCATACTCCATCTACGTCCAAACCTCGATCGGAGTAAGCCAAAAGGTCCTTCTCACTTAGAGGAATCAATCAAAGTCAACGGCACGTCAATCGAACGTTCGGAGCTCATGTTATAAGCATTTCCGCTTCGAGGGCCCGGTTGGTTTCATGTACGAACCAACCCGTCCAAACCCAAAGTTATCCGAAACATTGAGTGTAATATACCAAAACGACCGACTCGATCCAAGTATCACATCGCAACTAACTATGCATAGATCAGAGGTCCGCAGCCCATGTTATGGGCAAAAGACAGTGAGAGGTCCGGTATTTGGGGGATCGGGCCCGGTCCGACCCAGCCCAGTACCCCCTGGGTCGACCCGACCCAGGTCCGGGTCCGGCCCGCATGGGCGTGACTCGGCCGGGCGGCTCATCCTAGTGTGCTGGCGCTGGCCGAGAGGCCAGGCGGCTCGGCCGTTACGGCCGAGCGAAAGGGGGGGGGGGGGCGCTGCCCCCCGCGTTGAGAACCCGCGGCCCCCATGTGGGGGACCGCACCTACTGACCGACTGGGGGTTACGAACCCCCGGTTTTCCCCCATGATCGGCCAGCCTGCACCGGCCGGCAGGCTGCTGCCGCCATGGGATTGGCGATGGCCGGTCCCCCAGCTCCGACGCCGGCAGCCCGGAACCGGACGCTAGTCTCCCCGCTCTACACCAGCCTAAGCCGCGAACTTGGCCCGTCTGGCGCGGCGCGACGGCACCGCGTCCCTCTACCATGGCCTCGCTCAGCCCGTAGTGCTTTTTTGGTTCTCTGGCGTGGCGCGACGGCACTGCGTCTTTGGTTTGTCTTCAACGGCGCGGCATGACGGCACCGCTTCTCCCCCTTTATTTAATAATTTTGCACAGTGCTTCGGTACCGTGTTGCCTCGTTCATGCCACAAACAATATCAAACAACCATATGGGAGAGGAGGGTCAGCTGTGTTCTTGCGGTCCGACCTCCTCCCGTTATTTCGATAACCGGCAGCTCAAATTGAAATGAAGAAAGGTGTCATAACAATTCACGAACAACAATTAAAATAAAATCCCTACCTCGTCGAATTCGGTGAGCGAGGATTCGTCACGGAATTAACCGTCGCGGAAGAAGGCATCGCGGAAGGAGGATCGTCGGAATCACTTCGTCGATCTCCGAGAATCTTGCGTTCTGGTCGACCTTCGTCGTTAGGTCAGCGTTCTTCACGTTCTTCGTGTTCTTCGCGTTCTTCGCGTTCTTCGTGTTCTTCGTGTTCTTCATCGAGGAGGAAGAACTTCACGTCTTGAGAGAATTCTCCCCAAACCCTCTTGCACAACCAACCCCTAATAAAATATGAGTTGACTTATTTTATTAACGCACAATCCAACGCCTTTGAAATTCAAAAATGAAACAATCAATTAAAATAATTAATTGCAACGTTTAAACCGCCCAAATTAATGAGGCGTTTATTATCCAGAATAAACGCAAGGGTTGACTTCATTAAAAAGGGGGGTGCGGGTGCGTTACTTAATTAAAGGAGGTGGTTTAGGAAGAAAAGAAATGGTGGGGCTCATGTGGGACCCACCTCACAAATATCCTACCATGTGGGTATGATATTGTGGGTCCCCCATCATCCACTTAACTTAGGTTAAGAAAAATAAAATAAAAATCAGTTGCACCACTTTTATTTTATTCCTTAACTTATCCCCAAAAATTATAAACCACACCCGAGAAAACGCAACTCTGGAAAAGATGTTTCTAAAAAATTATCGGCGCTGCGATTCCATCGGTGCCCTCAGAATTCAATTCCGAGCACCGGTTCAAAAGTTAGAAAAACCCACTCGTTCGTTCCCTGAACGTTCCCGAGCTAAACTTCGGAAAACGATTCTGGTCACACCGGGCCTCGGAATCAGGTGATGTTATAAAACTGCATTCTTGAAAAATTCCCAAGAAAATTAAGAAAAAAATTACTTGAATTTTACAGGTCTTTACATCACTCCCACCTCAGGTATTTACGTCCCCGTAAAGATACATCATAAACTAGGGAAACAAAATTGGGTACTGAGCATGAATCTGAGCCTCCCGCTCCCAAGTGCTCTCTTGGAGGTTCCCATGCTGCCATCTGATGCGCACTAGAGGAATCGACTATCCACGTAGGACCCACTCATATCGATCCTCGATCTCCGCCAGGACCTCTGCTAAATTCTCCCCATCATCAACATCTAGCTCCCCATGGTCAATGATTTGCGTCGAGTTGTGCAAGTATCTCCTCAGCTGAGATACGTGGAAGACGTCGTGCACCCGCTGCAAGTGAGGTGGCAGAGCCAGGTGATAAGCCACCTCACCAATCCTTCTGACGACCAGGAATTGTCTGATGAATCGTGGAGGAAACATTCCGCCTTGGCCAAATCTCTGTAATCCACGTCGAGGTGAGACTCATAAGAAGACGTGGTCGCCATCCTCAAACTCTAGTGGCCTCAGCCTCCTGTCAGCAAAGGACTTCTGCCGGTTCTGAGCTGTCCGCATCTGCTCCTGGATGACCTGGACCTTCTATGTTGTGGCCTGGACCATCTCCGGTCCCACAAGTACTGACTCCCTAGGGTCTGTCCCGCATAGAGGAGATATGCAAGGTCGGCCGTACAACGCCTCGTATGGTGCCATCCCAATGGTGGAGTGGTAGCTTTTGTTGTACGCGAACTACACCAAGGGTATGTGGTCCTCCTAGCTGCGACCAAAGTCGAGGACACATGTGCGGAGCATGTCCTCGAGAGTCTGAATGGTCCTCTCTATATGACCATCTGTCTGAGGGTGATAGGCGGTACTCAGACATAGCTGCGTCTCAAATGCCTCCTCCAACCCCTTCCAAAGCCGGGAAGTAAAGCAAGGATCTTGATCAGAGATGATAGATGATGGCACACCATGAAGTCGTACAATCTCATGAACGTAGAGATGTCCCATGCTCTCTACTGAGCCCTGCTCTGTGATGGGTAAGAAGTGAGCCGACTTGGTGAGTTGGTTGACAATCACCGAAATGGAGTCATGACCTCTGGAAGTGCGTGGAAGTCCAGTCACGAAGTGCATAGATATCTCGTCCCACTTCCACTCCGAGACCTCCATGGGCTTTACCAAGCCTGATGGTACCTGGTGCCCTACCTTCACCTGCTGGCAGAAGAGGCATCGAGAAACGAACTCTGCCATAGCCTTCTTCATGCCCAACCACCAGTGCTGTCGCCTGAGATCCTGGTATATCTTATCCACTCAAGGATGTACCGCCAATGGGGAAGTGTGAAACTCTCTCACCACCTCCTCTTGTAAAGAAACTTGTACCAAGGTACATCCTCTGAAAGAACGACGTGCTCTCATTTTAAAGAGAAACCATCATGTGCCTATCCTGAGGATATCTACGCACGCCGCGTCTCATAGTCGGCGTCCCCTTAATGTGCCTCTCTGACCCACTACAGCAGTGGAGGAGTGACTGTGAGTGACTGAAAGAAGGCTGCTCCTTCTCTATCCACGAAGGATATCTGCAAAGCGGCAAGCTACTTTGTCGCCTCCCCAAGTAGCCGAATACCTGTCCTCCTACTGAAACCATTAGCTACTACGTTCCCCTTTCCAGGAGTATAGACTATATCAAAGTCATAGTCCTGGAGGAACACAAGCCATCGCCGCTGTCTCAGGTTTAGGTAATTCTGCGAGAAGATGTACCTGAGACTCTGATGGTCCGAATAGACTGTAAAGCACTCACCCATTAGATAGTGTCACCACATCTTCAGAGAAAAGACCACTACTACTAACTCCCGATCATGGGTGGCATAGTTCTGCTCATGCTGCCTCAATTGATGTGATCCATAGGAGATCATGGCCTGCTCCTACATCAGGACACAGCCGAGTCCGGTCCCTGATGCATCACAGTAAACTACGTACCCAACTCCCTCCTCCAGAAGCCTCAAGATAGGCGCGCTGGTCAATCTCTGTCTCAGCTCCTGTAAACTCTACTGACATCTGTCTGACCACACAAAGGGTTTCCCCTTCTTTTTCAAAGCTGAGAGTGGTGCTGCAACTCTGGAGAACTCTGACACAAATCTCCGGTAGTATCCAGCTAGTCCCAAGAAACTTCGCACCTCCGTCACGCTCCTGGGTGGCTCCCAAGCTAGCACTTCCTTGATCTTCACAGGATCCGCCGCAACTACCACCTCAGAGATGACATGTCCCAAGAAGTGGACCTCCCGTATCCAGAACTAACATATTGAGAGCTTTCCATAAAGCTGGTGCTCTCAGAGTGTGTCTAGTACAACCCACAAGTGGTAGGCCTTCTCCTCCCTAGTCGTCGAGTAAATCAACATGATGTCGCTGAAGACCACGACAAATCGATCGAGGTATGGCAGAACGATCCTGTTCATGAGGCCCATGAACACGGCTGGAGCATTGGTTACACTGAATGGCATAACCAAGAACTCATAGTGGCCATACTGACATTTGAAGGCCGTCTTCTGCATGTCCTCGTCCCGAACTATGAGATGATGAAAGCCTGATCTAAGGTCTATCTTCGAGAACCACCGCTCTCCCTTGAGATGATTGAAGAGGTCATCAATACTCAGTAGCGGATACTTGTTCCTCACTGTCACCTGGTTCAGGCGATGATAGTTGACCCAAAGACGCAAGCTCCCGTCCTCCTTCTTGGCGAACAATATCTGGGAAGCCCAGGGTAAAACACTGGGTCAGATGAATCCCTTTACCTCCAAGTCCTCCAACTATACGCGTAGCTCTCGAAGCTCAGGGGGGGCCATCTGATATGCTGGAGTGGATATCGGGGATGTCCCGGGGTACAGATCAATATAAAAGTCTACCTCTCTACGAGGAGGTAGTCCTGGAACATCGTCAGGGAAAACATCCACATACTGATCCACCATTGCAGGAAAACTGGGACTCTACACATCAACTTCTCCTAGGATGAGGCTAGCCAACTGATGAGTGATGGGTTGTCCTCTCCTCTGTGTGAGTCCATCCTGTGCTGCAAAGGCTCCCATCTCACTGGTGAAGGTGAACCAGCTCTCGTTGGTGCGTACACATCACACCTTGCGCCAAATACAGTCAATCTGAGCATGGACTTTGGATAACCAATCTATGCCCAAGATGACGTCATAAGACCTCAATGCAGCTACAAGAAGATCCCAGATGAAGATCTCGCCTCCTAGAGTAAGCTCACACTATCGGTACCAGTGCGTAATTGTCGAGACTGCTCCCGTAGGAGTCTCTAGCTGTAAGGATCGAGCAAACGACACTGTTGGAATCACCAAGCTCCGAACAAGGGCAGCAGCTATGAAAAAATGACTCTCTCCTGTGTCTATAAGAACTTTAGAAAGGGTGAAATAGACAAATATAGTACCTCGAATCATCTATGGCGCACCGTGGTTGTAGGCCTCCGCTGCCTGGATCTGTGCCTGTCTCTGCCCGCCAGCTCCCTGTGGTTGGGGTTGGCCTCCTGGTGGTGGTGGTGGTGGTAGAGCCTCAAAGAGTCTCCCACCACCTGCTTCTCGGGCAGCTCCTCTACCTCGTCCGCCTGCTCCCTGTGGACCGCCATAGTCGACCCTCTGCCTCTTCCTGGGTGGCCCCTAAACTGTCTGCTGCTCCTCGGCACAATGGGTCGGACAGTCACGAGCCATGTGGACCTGCCCGCCGCATGCGTAGTACTATCTGCCTCTCGTAAGACTGGATCCGTGCTGTGTTCCCCGCACCACTGAGCAAGAGTCCTGAGGTTGTCTACCTGAGGGTCTGGTCTGCTTGGACCCATGAGTAATCCATCGACTGCCTACTGCAGAAGACTCTGCTATGTGTCGCCATGCGGTAGTTCTCCTGCTGATGCAGACTCATCATGAAAGCTCTCGATGAGAAGGGCTCACTCCAGTACCCATTCCTGCGTCGATATGCTGAGGGAGAACAACGATGCCCTGATATCATGCCTCAATCCCTGCTCGATGGTACGGGCCCGTAAGAATGGGTCTCGTACCATGTCTGTCAAATAGCACAAGAGATCGATAAATCTCGCCGAGTACTGGGCGACCGTCAAGCTGCCCTGCCGCAGATGTAGAATCTCCTGGATGCGCACTGCACGGAGGGTGGATAGGATGAACTCTAAGCAGAAAAGGCTCTCAAAGTTCATCCAGAGGAGAGATGCCTTATCGTGCACCTAGAGCAGCATGCTCCACCATCTGCCTACTGCCGCGTGTAGGACGCTCACTGCGGGGATCACCATGAGGTCAGCTGGTGTCCTCACTAACCTGAAAACTCGTACAACTACCTCCATCCAATCCTCGGCTACCTGAGGGTACATCTCCCCACGGAACCTGGGCGGTCGCTGACGTTGGAACTCATGTAGTGCACTAAGGCGACGTGCATTGTCAGCAGCTGGGGCTGGTAGCATCGGTGGCTCGCTGGGAGAGGTACTGCCGGTGCCTCTGCTATTAAAGGGCCCTGTACCAAGTCCTCGTCGCTCGGTGGGCTGTCGTCACACACAACGCTTGGAACCCTAGCTGGATGCTATCGTGGGGCCATCCTGAAAAGAAATAGGTGTTCCATGGTCAGAACAATATACCTAGTGGGTTGACACAAAGTAATCATAAAGAAAACATGAAACACACATGCAATCAATGTTTTTGTGCATTAAGTCGGAAATCAGAAATCAGGGACCTGATGTACAAATATGTCGGCCACCTCACCAACACTGGACTCCCTGGACTGATAACCACACTCAATACTCCTAACACTATTGCTTCAGATAGAAAAAGATCAGAGTCTTGAGTTCTGCGGTTGAACCGAACTCCTCTAATACCAATTTGTCACAACCCGTCCTCGGGGCCCATGCCATGACTACCCCAAACCCTCCTTCCATAGGCCAGGGGCTGGCGACTAGCACCAAGGCATAATTCCTGGTAAAAAGGGAAGGCATTGCCTTTGTAAAGTAAACAAACACCACATAGCAAGCAAGCGGAAGTAAACACTAAGTAAAAACTGGGTACAACAGTAAGTGAGAAATGTAAGTGGGCTAGAATACAAACCCAAACTTAATGTAAAGTAAAACTGGAACGGGAAAACAACAACTAAATGTAAAGACGCAATGTCGAGCCATCCACTGGAAGTCCCACATGAGGGGTGGGTACAAATAGTCTCCAAAGCTCCTAGGTCTAGCCATCCGCTCCGAGTACGCCCCGCCTAGTGGTCCACCTCCAGGTACCATCCTGCTCTGCAAGCCTCAACCCCGATCAGTGCTATCCGTCATCTACAACCAACACAACATAGTGTGGGAATATCCCGTGCAGGGGTGAGTACAAGCTACTCAGTAGGGACCCCGAGACCCTAGAAGGTCTCCCAGAATCCACAATGGATAATCCACAAAGGAAGATACAATCACGAAGTAACATCCGACACCACTTTGGTATATGCCCATACATATACCTAAGTCATCAATTTCCATTTTCACTCCAACATCCAAGCCCAAATTAGATCATGTTCACACAGGATAGCACAACACAATCCACATAGGAAAGCAAGTCAAGATTCATCTCAAACATGTATACTTCTTCATATGATGATAGAGATGATCATATGTAGCCACTGATTCATCTAAGCCATCGGACCCACACATGATCGATAGGTACTAACCCCCGCAATGATGCACATAGGATCAACAGGTACTAACCCCCGCAATGACCCAAAAAGGTTCAATAAGTACTAACTCCCGTAATGACCCAAAAAAGATTGATAGGTACTAAGCCCCGCAATGACCCACAAAGGATCGATAGGTACTAACCCCCGCAATGACCCACACTGGATTGGACCCACACAGGATCTGTAGGCGATGGCCCACACAGGACCGCTGAGTGCTGACCCACACAGGATCTGACCCACACAGGATATGTAGCACTGATCCAAATAGGATCACTGGGTGCTTTAGTCATCGTCGTCGAATCCACGGAGGATTTCTGTACAGTCTTCATCATCATCGCAGTTGCAGCCAGCTCTAGGGTTCCCGTACACAGCAAGCTTGTTCGGGAGGGTCTGCTCCACGATCCGAGGGGCTGATACATCAACTGACACATAGTATGGAGTTGATGTATCTAAAAGTTCTGTATCATCAAAAGGAACTCCATGCAATAGAGGGTGTGTCGATCGGACACCTGGTCTGAGAGTTATTGGATTTTTCGTTCTAGGAGCCTGGTTGGTTTTTATGTTAAAACCAACCTGACCATAGTCCAACTACGTCCAAACCTCCAGCGGAGTAAGCCAAAAGGTCTTAATCACTTATAGGAATCCATCAAAGTTGACAGCATGTTAATCGGACGCCCGAAGCTCATCTTATAAGTGTTTCCATTCCGAGGGCTCGGTTGGTTTCGTGTACGAACCAACCCGGCCGAACCCAATGTACTCTGAAACCTTGATTTTAAGATACCAAAATGACCGTCTCGATCCAAGGATGGCATCTCAGCTGACAGTGCGTTGATCAGAGGTCCGCAGCCCATGTTATGGGCAACACTCCGTGAGAGGTCCGGTATTAGTGGGTTCGGGCCCGGTCCGACCCGGCCCGGTCCCCATGGGTCGACCCAACCCGGGTCCAGGTCCGGCCTGCATGGGTGCGGCCTGGTCCGGCCGAGGCATGGCCCGGCCCAGCTAGCACGGCCCGGCCCGGCCTGGGCACGGCCTGGGCGCGGCCCGGCCTGGCTGTCCGGCTAGGCGGCTCGGCCCGGCGCGCTGGCGCTGGACGGGGGGCCAGGCGACCAGGCGGCTCGGCCGTTATGGCCGATCGAAAGGGGGGCAGGGGGCACTACCTCCCGTGTTGAGAACCCGCGGCCCCCAAGTGGGGGGCCGCACCTACTGGCCGACCGGGGGTTACAAACCCCCGATTTTCCCCCCTAACCGGAAGGCCCGCACCGGTCGGCCGACTGCTGCGTCATGGGACCGGCGCTTTCTGGTCACCCTGCTCTGACGTCGGCGGCCCGGAACCGGCCGCCGGTCTTCCCACTCCACCACGGCCTTGGTTCGTCCTGTGCGGCGCAATGGCGCCGCACCCCTCTGTCGCGGTCCCGCTCTAACCACGGTGCTTTTGGCGTTCTCCGGCGTGGCGTGACGAGGCCGCGTCTTTGATTCGTCTTCAATGGCGCAGCGCGACGGCGCCGCTTCTCCCCCTTTCTTTAATAATTCCGCACAGTGCTTCGGCACCGCGTTTCCTTGTTCAGGCCGCAAACAATATCAAACAACCAAAGGGGAGAGGAGGGTCGGCCATGTTCGTGCGGTCCGACCTCTTCCCGCTATTCCGATAACAGGCGGCTCAAATTGAAATGAAGAAAGGTGTCAGAAGAATTCATGAACAACAATTAAAATAAAATCCCAACCTCGTCGAATTCGATGAGCGAGGATTCGTCGCGGAATTAACCGTCGCGGAAGAAGGCGTCGCGGAAGGAGGATCGTCAGCATCGCATCGTCAATCTTTGAGGATCCGGCGTTCTTGTCAACCATCATCGGAGGTCGGCATTTTTCGCGTTCTTCGTCGAGGAGGAAGAACTTCACGGTTTGAGAGAATTCTCCCCAAACCCTCTTTCTCAAGTAACCCCTAATAAAATAAGTTTTTTCTTATTTTATTAACACAAAATCCAATGCCTTTGAAATTCAAAAACAATATAGTCAATTAAAAGAATTAATTGCAACGTTTAAACCGCCCAAATTAATGAGGCGTTTATTATCCAGAATAAACGCCAGGGTTGACTTCATTAAAAATGGGGGTGCATGTGCGATACTTAATTAAAGGAGGGGGTTTAGGAAGAAAAGAAACGGTGGGGCTCATGTTTTCCCCACCTCCCAAATATCCTACCATGTGGGTAAGATATTGTGGGTCCCACATCATCCACATAACTTAGGTTAAGCAAAATAAAATAAAAATCGGTTGCACCACTTTAATTTTATTCCTAAACATAACCCCAAAAATTAAAAACCACACCCGAGAAAACGCAACTCCGAAAAAGGTGTTTCTAAACAAGTACCGGCGTTGTGATTCCATCGGTGCCCTCAGAATTCAATTCTAAGAACCGGTTCAAAAGTTAGAAAAACCCGCTCGTTCGTTCACTGAACGTACCCGAGCTAAACTTCGGAAAAAGATTCCGGGCACACAGGGCCTCGAAATCAGGTGCCGTTAGAAACTGCGTTCTTGTAAAATTCCCAAGAAAATTATGAAAAACATTCATTGATTTTTCTGGGTCATTACATAAGTGGCTCCATGGGGTCCCCAAATAGACCCAATAATTCCCATGGTCATCCATTACTCGTCCAATAAGGTTAGGACAAGTGTTATGGTAATTTTGAATTATTATAATATTCTTTTTACCTTGAATTACCCTATTTACCATTAACCGCGATAAATAAAAGTCAAAAGTTACTATTCACAAAAAAAATTTGACCATATTGAAACACATTTTACTTAATAATAACAACCATGTATGTCATATTTTAGAAATTAAATTCATAGAAGTGTTAAAATTTCATTTAAATGAAAAAGTCAGTTTTTTAACTACTACTAAGTGGTTTCATTATTCAAAAAACATTGACGTTTTTCTGAAAAAATACCAAAAATTCAGCCTAAGATATATTTAATATTACAAATTCAAAAATGATGTCTATTTTTTAAAATATAAAACATTGAAGAGAAATTAATTAATTTAAAATTAATTCCCATTCTTAAAATAAATTGCATATTTTTAAGAAATAATAACTTTCAAAATATTGACACTTGTTTATGTCAACTTTCAAAGTGAAATTAATTACAATGACCAAAATTGGATTAAATGGTAAAAATATATTCTAATTAAACATTAAAACCAATTAAAATGATAATATAACCATATAAAAAAATTATATTAAAACACAGTTTTGAATTAAAATACTATATTTTAACTATTCATTAAAAAATGAGTTTTATCAGAAAAATCCTAAAAATTTACACAAAGTAAATTTTGATGTCCCTATGCTAAAGAAGTATTTTTTTGGTCAAATAGATTGTATTAAAGTTACCAAAACTATATTTAAAGAGGATATTCCTTTAAAAGTCGGTAAATCGACCTTTTAATGTAAATTATGTTTAAATTTAGATTCATTCATTTTTTAAGCCTCTGTATTTTTATTGGATAATTTTAAACACTTTTAACAAACTTGTATAATCATATTGTTGTATTTTTTTTCATTCCCACCAATACAACAGCTAGGAGTTTACTACCATTTAAAATAATAATATAATATTATTAGTGTGCAACATGATATTTCAAAGAAACCCGTTGTTGCGTATCAGGTATACTATTGAACATAGAAACCCCTTTAATGTAAAATTAATATTTAATTAAAAATATTAATATATATGAAATATGTCTTATTCCATATTTACCTGGGATATTATATCCTTCCCCCCTTTTGGGAATTACGTCCTCACAATTTTACTTATCAAAATAAGTGGGGTATTTATCCCCCATAGCATTTTCAAATCCCTATGTTTCCTCTTCAACCAAATGGGTTTTCCACAAAACCTTTACCTATTGAATTAACTTACTGCACAACACTTTCTCTCTATGGTCAGGAATCTGGACTAGTTATTCCTCATAAGAGAGATTCTCTGCCAACTAAACTACCTCTAGGGTCAAAACATCATTTGGATCCGGCATATTGTTTCTCAACATCGAAACAAGAAAAACATTGTGGACCTAGGATAAAATTGAAGGTAAATCCACTATGTACACAACTGATCCAACTTTCTCTAGAATTTCATAAAGTCCAACTATCCTCGGATGAAAATTTATCTTTTTACCAGAAGGAATAACAATTTTCCATGGAGAAACTTTGATAAAGAAATGATCACCTACCTCAAAAGAAATATCCTTCCTCCGGTTATCAGCATAGCATTTCTGTCTGCTCTGAGCTATTCTCATGTGCTTCTGAATCAACTGAACTTTCAATGCCATCTCTTCTACCAATTCTGGTCCCATCAGCTTCATTTCACCTACTTCATCCAAAAAATCTAGAGTTTTAAAACACTTTACATATAATACCCCAAATAGAGCCATTTGTATACTAGAATGAAAACTGTTATTATATAAAAATTCAACCAAAGAAAGATGTTGGTCCTAACATCCCAGATAATCCATCGAACAAGCATGTAACATATCCTCCAATGTCTGAATTTTTTGTTTTGATTTCCCATCTGATTGAGGATGTAAAGCTGTACTAAAATTTAATTTAGTACCTAATGAATTCTAAAGGCCTTTCCAAAAGTTAGAAGTAAACATGGGATTACGATCAGATACAATGTAGAGGGGAACTCCATGCATCTTGAATATCACTTTAACATACAACTGATAATATTTTTCTAGAGAAAATGTATCTCGAATAGGAAGTAAATGAGAAGATTTAGTCAATCGATCACTAATAACCCAAATTTCATTATTACCTCGAGATTCCTTCGGTAGTCCCACAACAAAAGTCCATGGATACATTTTCCCATTTCCACTATGTCACCAGTAAAGGCTGAAGCATCCCTTTCGGTAACTTCCACTCTACTTCAACCTGCTGACAAGTCAAACACATCAAACTAAAATCAGCAATATCTTTTTTCAATCCATCCCACCAGTAATACTTCCGAAGATAACTATATATCTTAGTACTGCCTAGATAAACTAAAAGAGGGAACTATGAGATTCACATTACAACTCACTCTTCAAATGGAAACCACTAGGCACAAATAATCTATTTCCAATTCTAAAAACACCCTCATTATCAATTTCAAATTCAGGAAACTTACCATTCTGAACCAACTTTACCTTTTTCTGTAACTCACTGTGTTCCTTCTGTGCTTTCATAATTTTGTCTGATTGAGATGATCTCACTCACACGTGATACAAAATAGAAGAATTTTCTACACCAAAAACTTCTATTCCAAAGTTTAACAAATCAAAAACCAAAATATCTTGTTCCAAATGTAACATGGTAAATGACAAATTACTTTTTCGACTGAAAGCATCTGCCACTTTATTTGCTTTTCCCCGATGGTAATAGATCATGCAATCATAATCCTTGATTAATTCCGGCCATCTCCCCTATCTCAGGTTCAATTATGTTTGATTGAATATATACTTTAAACTTTTGTGATCAGTATATATTTCACATTTTACTCCATAAAAATGATGCCTCTAAATTTTTAAATAAAAAACAACAACGGCTAATTCCAAATCATCTGTAGGGTCATTTAACTCATGAGGTTTCAACTGATGTGAAGCATAGGCTATTACCTGATCATTCTGCATAAAGACACATCCAAGTCCTTTCAACAAAGCATCGCTGTAGATAACAAAATAACCATTTTGGGATGGCAGTGCCAAAACTGGATCATTCCCCAATCTTTTTTTCAATTCCTGAAAACAATCCTCACATTCTTTTTTCGAGATGAACATAGCACCTTTTCGAGTTAACTTAGTCCTTGGACTAGATAATTGTGCAAAATTATCAACAAACCTACTGTAATAACCTTCCAAATGTAGAAAACTATGAATCTAGGTTATATTTGGGGGTCTTGGTCATTCTTCAAGAAATTTTGTTTTAGAAGGATCAATAGTATTTCCATTTTTTCAAACAATGTGACCAAGGAAATAAATTTTTTTTGAAACCAAAACTAACACTTTCTGAATTTCCCAAATAGTTTCTTTTATTTTATGGTTTTAAAGACAACCCGTAAATGAATTACATTCTCCTCTATACTTTTAGAATAAACCAAAATATCACCAATAAACACAACCATCATTTATCACCTGAATCAACTGACCCATCACTATTGTAAACTGTTCAATTATGATTCTGACCATCTTAGGATGATGATTTGGAAAGTCATTTCCCTCTGTATGACTTCCCATCACAACTTCCATGTTTCCTTTATAAAAATAATCCTCAATAAAAAAATACCATAGGCGAAGAAACATGGTAATTTGTAAATACTATATCATTTCAATCATGCCGTAAATTAAATTAGTGAAATTAAATTTAAAATTCCCTAACTCATAAAGTTGTCTAAACCGACCTCTGATACCAACTATAAGGACATAGCCTTAAACATTACATAATCTTGAATTATGTTAAAAATTCACATTGAGGATCTTTTCAAGTTTAGAGTTTTAGAGAAATAGGACTTAACTATTACATCTCAAAAAATTACAAAGTAAACACTTCTACAGAGTTTCCATTGTCTTCATAAAATAAAAACTCTTGAAAAAAAATTCATGTCTAGTTCCATGTTTTAGACAGCATGACTTTTCCTCAATCACACCCTTGTCCCTATTCATCTTTAAGTCCTCTGAAAACATTTCAAAACATAGGATGAGCATAAATAACTTCGTAAGGTTTATAAAACAACGAAAGAAAACACTTGTTCATAAATACATACAAAACATGTACTCTTTTAGTTACCTCATGAAAACATAAAATTTTATGAATTACACATAGATATCATAAATTATAAAGGTAACTTGTGGCCTTCATAACATACTTATATTGTAGCTATCACAGCTATATAGGGAGTTACTTTGGAATACCCATCATAGTATATTCCCTAAATATCATAGGAGAGACATTCACTTTTACCTCTGTCATGTTACCCAATGCATTGGAGAGCTATCTCGGGCTCACTCACTCTAGGTTTATCACAGAACCACCCATATACATAAATTTTTCCCCAGAAGCATAACATGATCATAACACATAACAGAAGCATAAAGGAAAGATAAAATTTCCCCATTTCATTAAAAAATATAATTTCAAGATATTGAAATAATAAATAAATTCCCAATATCATTTTCAATACCAAAATATGTAAAATGTGTATACGGTATTTATTCTTCCTTTTAATAACATGATGGATTGTTAAGGAAGCTGAAGATCAAATAATACTCGCGACGGCGGAAAGGTCGTTGTCACCGCTTACGTTAAAAACCATTCCTTTTTGTCTTTTAACAAAATGCTTCATATAAAAAGACTCTCATTGAATTAAATGAAAATTAAAATGTGTTTATACAACATATAAAATAAAACCATGTATTAAAACAAAATATTCCTCAATTAGAGGAGATTGAGACGAAGCCCCTTACATCGTGTCAGACTTGACCAGTTATTTCTGTAATCTTGAAAACAATAAATTAGAGTTAATTTATACTTTCTTAAGAACCATTTTCTTGATTATTATTCCTTTTATATAACTTATTACCATGTTATAAACATTATGTAATAATTTAAGTTAATAACGTTCATTTTGTCGATATTTGGTACCTGAGTCAAAAATGAACACCTTATATTTACAAGTTCTCCATGTGGTAAATTGTAAATTATATCCAAAATGAAATTCATTATTTAGATATAATATATATCATATATATCCAGTATATATATATATATATATATATATATATATTTATAATAGTACATATCATTTGGAGGTAAAAAGTGAAATTCACCGTTCATGGAGACGGTAAGCCGTACCTACGCATGAACGCTACTTTCCTTTCTATTTCAGATTATAATGGAATTAAACATAATGATACATAGGTATATAATAATTACAAGTATAATATCATATATCATATCATTAATTCCATCGTTTATACGTACCACATATGGAATTAATGAGTCATATCACTTTGAAGGGGCGATAGTCCGCACTTCCTCAAATGAAATTATCACGTTTACCTATAATGCAAACCATAAGGTTCGATATAAAAGACAAATAAAAAATCATGAAGAAAACATAAAAATAATATATATAATATATATATATATAGCGTCATATTAACAGCCACCAAGATAGGCGGTAGTAGATAATTGAATAATCATTGTCTCTTGAGGCGTTAGTTTTCCATCCACAAAAACAGTATGTTCTTCACCCATTAGATGGAGGTGTGTGTATGTGTAGATTGAATAATTCTCATAACGACATCCTTGTATATTGAGGATAATGGTTTTGTTATAAAATAATTGAATAAAAATATTTTAGGGGTTGGGGAAATAAAATAAAATAAAAGAAGTTAACAGAAACAGTTACCTTTAATTTGGGTAACTTCCTTTGGTTTGAACCAAAAGAACTTCTTAAAGATCCTTCTGCCTAAGTTAAGGATTAAATGAGGAGTAGATCGATGTAGGGAGGTTAATTAGAAGGATTTGGGACGTGCTTATAGGCTTGACAGGTGTGTGGAATTGGTTAGAAGTGAGGGATATTTATATGGGGGGGCTTTTTGGAAAGTGTGATAATATTATTTTATTATATAATGATATTCAGTTTACAAAGGTCCAAAAATCATTAGAGTTGAAGATAATATGACTCATTGTAGAAATATAATCATGCAATAATAATTGGAAAATTTTCGGATGTTATTTTATAATTTACAATCATATTTATTTAAATAATTTATTAATGTGGCAAACACATAAATAATTTAACTTATTCGATATCTAAAAATTATAAAACAAATAACATGATTTAGGAAATAATTTTATGTTTTTAATAAATATTTATAGTCAAAATTTTTACATATATAGCACAATATAAAAATTAATTTACTCAAAGATTTTTGTTTATGTCATTTTTGACATTACATTAAATTAATTAATCTAAAGTGTCATTATCATTTATAAGTGTCTCCATGGGGTCCCAAAATTGATCCAAGGATTCCCATGGTCGTCCATTACTAATAAAATAATGTTATTACAAGTGTTAATGTAATTTTGAATTATTATAATATTCTTTTTAAATTGAATTACCCTATTTACCTTTAACTGCGGTAAATAAAAGTCAAACAGTTACTATTCATAAAAAAATTATTTTCATCTTATTAAACCACATTTTACTTACTAATAATAGAAATTTATTTTAGATTTGAAAAATTCAATTCAAAAAAGTGGTAAAATTTCAAATAAATGAAAAAATAAGTTTTTAACTACTACTAAGTGGTTTCACTATTCATCAAAAATTAATGTTTTTCTGAAAAATACCAAAAATTCAGCATAAGATATATTTGATATTCCGAATTAAAAAATGGTGTCTATTTTTCTAAATTCAAAACATAGAAGTTGTATTAATGAAATTAAAATTAATTCCAGTTGTTAAAACAAATAACTTGTTTTTAAGAAACAATAACTATAAAAAGATTGTTACTTGTTTATGTTCACTTTCAAAGTGAAATTAAGTACTATCACCAAAATTGGATTAAATGGTAAAAATATATTCTAATTACACTTTAAAACCAATTGAAAAGATAATATAACCATATAAATAAATTATATTAAAATGTAGTTTTGAATTAAAATACAATATTTTCACTATTCATTAAAAAATGAACTTTATCAGAAAAACTCCAAAAATTTAAACAAAGTAAATTTTGATGACCCCATTTTAAAAGAAGGATTATATTTGGTCATATATACTATATTAAAGTGAAAAAACTATATTTAATGAAGGTTATCCATTAAATGGCGGTAAATTTAACTTTTAATGTAAATTATGTTTAAAATTATATTAATTCATATTTTATGCCTCTAAATTTTTATTTGATAAATGAAAATACATTTTACAAACATATATAATCATATTTTAGTTAGTTTTGTTCATTCACACCAATACAACAGCTAGGAGTTAACTACCATTTAAAATAATAATATTTTATTATTACTGTGCAATGTGAGATTTCAAAGAAACTAGTTGTTACGCATCAGGTACGCTATCGAACATAGATACCCATTTAATGTAAAACTAATATTTAATTCCCAAATTTTAATAAATATGAAATATGTCTTATTCTTTATTTACCAGAGATGTTACACATTTTAAGACATGGAAATATGCCAAAATGTTCCCATCCATATCATAAAAAATATTACTATATACAAGTATTACTAGTTCTTCCAACCCATATTTTCATGCTACCATAAGTAATATTATAAGAGGAGATGTCCAAAAGGGAAGGTAATACTCTCAACCGATTTTTTATCATTCTTCTAATTTTTCCTTCAAGAATATTACATCTAACATTAGATAACATCTCATGTGTCCTAAATATTCTAAAATGATATATTTCTAATGTAATATCCATTATATAGGCTCTTCTTATTCCATTCTAAAATGAATGATATTGTTCATATTATGGTGGGTTCGCCATCTCTATAAACGACATTCTATAATTTTCTCCACCACCATCATGGAATGTTATAGAAATGATATTATGATTAAATATGATGATAATAATTATTTTATAACAAATTTAAAGTTTATAGGGTATTAACATTCATTTAATTAAACAAAATTAACGCAGTTCATGATGGCCAGTAATACTTGTTAAATTAACTAACTATATAATGATACTATTTATACTAAATGATTCATCCTTATTTCCAAACATATATAGATTTTAAGGAATATTTTAAATTAATAAAATAAAATTATTTTCATTTAATTTCACCTATATATTTTTACCCCCATTAGTCAACAACATCAATAATAATGTCCATCAAAATGCATCTTTGAAACTATGGAATGAATGATCTAGAGACTGTGGAAACAAAAGATGTATCTCAATTAAATGACACTAAATTAAAATAAGTGATTAATATTAAATTAAATATATAATTATAGGGTTTATATTAATTTGTGTCATAATATAATTTTAGGGTTAATGGAATGAAGTGAAATTATTGACTGAATCTGGACTCGAGGTTTGGGAACATCTAAACTACCCTCCATAATTTTGGATCATGCATTTTCCTATAAAACTCACTTTATTAACATATTATTCTCATTTATTACCTTAATATTATATATAGTTTACCCACACATATATACCTATTTATAATATAATTTATCATTGAGTACATACACCTTTTATGGCTTCCCACTCATTTTTATTAGTTTTGAATAACTTACTAAAGGAAATCTCTCTATTTCATATCTCATTTCGTGTACCACTCTATAAATATTTTTAACCATCAATGGTTTAAAAAATTTCACTATTCTTATTTAAAACCAGTTTAGTTATGTTATAATTTTTGGGAAATTAATATTCAACTTCTAATTTTTAATTTTTTTTGCCCTTTTCCCAAAAATAATTCGTAAGAGGTTCATTTCCATCATTACCACTCCACTCATTTTTTCAAATATACACATTTCATGGATATAATTTTTCATTTCAAAAACATAAATTTGACCAATTAATGTTAAATAATAATTTAGTCCATTATTCCCATGAAACCATTAATATATTCCATATTTTTATTCTTTAAGACATGAATATGTGACCAATTTAATTCCATGGGAAATTATTATGTTTACGATTTATGTTTGGCTTCATTTTGTTTCATGAATATGTACGTACATGTTATGATGGGTTAACAAAGATAGATCACCAATGTATTGTGTAATATTGATATATAATTAGAATATATGTATGGGATTTTGTAGCAAACCAAATCCATGATGGGACTATGCCATTAGGTTATGTTTCCATGGCAGTGAGTCATTGACTTATAAATATGTCAGGTTTTATATTACTTCCACCTTATAATATTTTTTCTGATCTTATAACTATACATAATTAATACCATTCTACCATATATTTATTCATGAGTCATATGTTTTTTTAAAGAACCGAAGTACCATATATTAATAAAAGAAACAAAAGTTTACATGATGCGAAAGGAAGGAATTTTATTACAATCTCTTTCATAGAGGTGAAGAAAATCAGCTGGCACCGCATCCAGCCAAGTCATGTTCTGGTGGACACCTTTATTGGCAAGGGCATTAGCAACTGCATTGGCTTCACGGAAGGCATGTGTAGCAATGTATTCGATCTTCTGAAGCGTATTCAAGCAGTTCAACCAGCGCATAGTAAGCGGCCAGGCTAGATGAATGACTCCTTTCCAAATTTCTTGAACAATGGTGGTAGAATCACTTTCAATCCACAGTTTACGCCAACCTCTTTGCAGCGCAAAATCAACAGCATGGATGACTCCAAGCATCTCTGCTTCAATGGAAGAGGCGATCCCACAACCACCGTAAAAGCAACCATGACAATGGTCATCAGAGTCTCTGTAAATGGCCCCACAACTAGCAGGTCCAGGATTGCTTTTTGAGGCGCCGTCGACATTCACTTTAATCCAACCCGGCATCGGAGGTTGCCAGAAAACTTCAAAGGGTTGCTTGAGCTTCGGGAAAATACCCAGGACACGGATACGTTTAAGGTTCTGGAAGTCTCCAATATGATTGCTACAACAATCATTTTGAATTGATGCAGCTTCATGTATCACAATGAGAATTCGAGCTTTTCCTGCATTATGACTGAAAGAGTGATTATTATGGTTAAGATCATTTCTTGCATACAATATTTCATGAAGAATTTCAGCCACTTCCGCAAGAAAAATGTTTTTGACATGATGAGAGGCGCTATATTTAGTACATTTCTTCAAAAGAAAACAAATCGGGTCAGATAAGGACCATGAAGAATTAAAAAGCTCAAAAATATAGTTCCATAAAGCCGTGGCCGTAGCACAAGACAAGAAGAGATGATCAGAATCCTCTCTGTGCTGATTACATAAATGACATTTTGAGCAAAGTTGAATGCAAGAGGCTTGAAGTCGATTTTCAGTGGGCAATCTATTGTGGGCAATACGCCAAATAAGGGTGAACCTGGAGGATTTGATCCAAGTCTTATTGAAAGTACACACCCAATTATAATTAGATTCATTGTCAGAAAAATTGTGCATGTAGAAGTTTTTTGAATCAAGTATGCCATTGGGAGAAGGTTCCCAAACAAGGAAGTCCCTAGAAGTGGAGAAGGTATAATTTTCAATAATTTGAGCAATGTCGTTGGGGAGATCATGCCTATGAAGATGCATAACATCTTTAATTGTGTGGGTGGTGTTTATAGAAGTGTTATTAGGAGGCAGCATAGAAATTAAAGGAGTACCTATCCAGTTGTCACACCAAAATTTAATGTTAGAGTCAACGCTGACTATCCACCTAGAATTAGCCATAATCTTCTGATAAGAGTTTCTAATAGAGGGCCAGATTGAGGAGTTGATGAAATTAAGATTTCCTTTTAAAAGTTTATTTAAAAATCTATATTTTAAAAAGTCAGAGGATTTAGAGTTGTTATTAATAAGGCGCCAAGTGAATCTCGCTTGCAGTGCATCGTTGAACAATTTTAAGTTTTTGATGCCAATGTCTCCATTATCAAGAGGTTTACAACATGTCTTCCATGGGATGGTAACAAGTTTCCTTTCAAAGATACTTCCCGTCCAGATGAAATTTTTTATAAAGGTGTTGACTTTCTTGAAAGTACCTAAGGGCCATTTATAAATCATGAGCGAGTAGACCAGCATAGAGACAATGGTAGATTTGACAAGACAAATTCTACCAGCCATGGAGAGGGATTTCCCCTTCCAAGTAGAAAGTTGATTAATAATTTGATCCGTGATATTAGAGAAATAAGATGATTTAGGACGTCCCCAGAAAATCGGGACGCCCAAGTACGTGAAGGGAAAAGAACCTTCCTTAATTCCAAGATTATTTCATGAGTCATATGTTTTAAAATAAAATTTCAATCTTTTTGAGTGATTTTTTATGCTTCGTTATCATGCTTATCCCCTTACAAGGATTTATTTCTCACGCTTTTTGATTATGTATTCCAAAGGCTATTCTCTATAGTTTTATAATCCCATGTGAATTTATAATCTCATTATTAATATTAAAATAAAACATATATTTTAGTTCAGTGTTGATGTAATATGAACTTAGTCTTCCAAAGACACTAGGACTCTATATCCATGGGATGTATTCTATGGATATTTGTTTTTTTAAAATCATTTAATAATATGCACCATAGGCTTAGATTGAAATATATAATATGATATATCATTTTAAACTGTTCTTGAGAGTTTCCCTTTTCATTAAGAGAATTCTCAGTAGAGAAAAATGTTGTGTATATTAATTAAAATAACAAAAGAAAATGACAGAAAATGGAATATATTGTTTGGGTTTAATATTTGAAAAGTACAATAAATCCATTCTTCAAATATCATCCCTAATATATTCTATATTATAAATAATAATAATAATGTTATTATATTACAAGGAATATGGTAAATCATGAATATTTAAATATCATTAAATTAATAAATAGTTATTTATTTATTTAAATGGTATTAAATAAAAAAATTGATTTCACCTAGTGCCTTAACTGAGACCTTCAATCCTCTGGGGAAATTATCAAACTATGAATAATAAATATTTATTTCAAAAATAAATATCATTTTATTATTAATTTTATTTATAAATAAATACTATATTCACTAAACTTATGAATAATTTTTTTTAATATTATAATAATCAATTTTATATTTTAATACATTAAAAAACTAATGAATAAATAAACACTTGTTTATTACTATATAATTCATAACTAAGATTTAAATAAATATATTATTTGATGGCTCACAAAATATAATTATTTAATATTCAAATACCATATTATAAGCAAGAAAATAGCAACTGATAGAATTTATCTGTTCAACCTAAATTGAATAATTATTAAATCGTAAGATAGGAATAATATTTAATTGTTATATTATATTCAAAATTAATTTAACTAATAATCTCTATACATTTATTATATGACCCTTTGGTCTTGATGCATAGGGGAATGAAGTTATGTTGTCTTAAGACTAATAATTACCTCTAACAAAACATTATAGAATCCATATGTAATTAATTTCAATTTTTTATTTTTATTATAATACTTATTGTCACTAGGTTGAGAGTGAACACTTACTTTTCCCAATGGTCCATATGAAAAAATGAATTATAACTACATTCCCCATAGGTACCGAGGAAAAAATCTTATACATGTTTCTTATACCCAACCACAGTGAATCTACACATTCCCAATACCTTATTTATGTCAACACTTATCTCTACAACAGATGTTGTAATTAGCTTGTAGTACCATGTGATGTGCTACATGGGCTGACAATGTATCTTCCAAATCTATCCTTCAATCATGGGTGTGGTTATATCTACCTAGGTATTACATATACTCAGATATATTATCATGATGTTTCAATAGTATTGTTAGAAATTATTTTCCATGGGCCTAGAGGCCATATGGTTCGAAGGAATATGAGGGAATGATGGCCCAGTATTGCACAGCACAATTTTTAGAGGCCCAAAATTCTAATTTACATGAATTTTACGACTGTTATTGTACCACACAATTGCACTTCATATAATATACACATTTATATAATGATAGAGTACATTTTGTATTAACACTAAAGTACCTACAAAAAATTTCGTCAATATTGTTTTTTATCATGAGTTTCATGTAAGAAGGTGAGAAGATATTATAAGTCAGGTACGACAACAAATGTCTAAAAGGAACTGATAGAGAACCAATTTAATGTTTCAATGATAAAAAAACTCATTGTAATAGTTATTATATAATATAATATCATTGTGTTGATATCTCATCATGAAACTTTTATAAATTGTTTCATGAAACTATATGTTTTATTTATCATTAATTAAATCCTTAAAATGAACTTATTGATGAACTACCATGGACACGGATTAGGATATATAGTTCTATTTCAATCAACTCGCTAGAGATATTATAATCTATAACTGCAAAGGGAAAGATATTCTATTTCCATATTCAATTAAGGTTAAATCACTTATGATGCACCAAACGTATCATTCCATAATATGTGACTGTGTTATCATAGTTTTCCTTAATATATCAAGGCACATAGTTCAAAATATAAATTATTAAAATTATATGGTCCAATGACCAATCCATATGACTATAGAAAGGAATAATCAATGGAAAATATTACATTTAAAATTCTAATTGTAATTTCTATACTCAGAACCTCCCCTCTTGGAGATTACCAAATGTGATGTTCTTTAGAAGAAGAGTCGACCACTATTGTGTAATAAGAACATGATAATGAAACATTATATCTGACATATCATATTTATGTTATATAAAAAATATGATAAATGTTAAAGAATATTTTCATTATATTTCATTGATATCATTATAAAAATAACTTCTATATCCTTTTGATGCATCGGATAATCTTGGATCATTATTACATAAATGTCGCATATAAGAAATATCATCATGTGATGAGATATAATTATAATTAATATCACTATAATATAAAATATAATGTTCATTCTACGGAACCAAATATATCATATGATACAATGATAGTGGTTTGTGAAATGGTTAATCAACTTAATAGAGTAAATAAAAACCATTAAAATGTCAATAAAAACTTCAATACATGGAAACATCTAATTAAATTTAAATAACACCACACTATAGATCACTATGACTATACTAGGGATAGAATAAAATAGGATAAGGGGATTAAGAAGATATGGAGAGGTTTAGATCATTTTACATTGATGGATTATCACTAAATAATGACAGAATCCTGAGAAAATTCACAAAGGAAGTATAACTAAAGGAGAGAGACACATAAGAGTCATGTAAATCGAAAAAGACGAGATAAGGGGAACCAATTGGTTTTAATTAGAGTAGGGTTATAAATATAAATTCAAATTTTTTAAAATTGTTAAAACATTATGGTCTTACCATATGTATTGGGGAAACATGATCTAAATAATCAATTACTACTGTATTTGAACTATATAGTCTAAATAATTAAAGCACACTTTTTAGCCATCTTGTCTATCTAAAAAAACAAATCAAACACATTCATATTTGATTATAAATAAAATATCTTTACATTTTTTTATTTCTAACAAATATACATGACCAATTTCTTCCATTTAAAATATATAACATCAAACTAAAAATATTGGATCAATTATAAACCCAAGGGCCTTTTCATTTTATAAATTTAGAAAATTAGGAAAAAATCTTATATAAAATCTTGGATACCTAAACAACTGGATCATAAAAATTAGATTATTCTCATGCTATTTTATTTACATATAAATACCTTCTTTAGAATAACATACATAAAACATTTTTTCAAAAACTATGGAAAATGAATCATAATGAGGGTAAGATAAACTTCTCAGTAAGGTTAAACATAAGAATTAACAATTGATATCCATCAGTGAACCTAATAAAAGAATAAGGGTATCATGACATAATCAAAGTGTATGATCACAACATAAGATAATTTATACCCATCATAACCAAGATCAAAAAACATGATATATAGAATAAATATTTAACAATGTTAAGAAATATAGGAATTAATAATCATGATCTATGTGATATTAGTCATGAACAAAGGAAATATTAAAAACTCAAAGAATGAATTATAAAATTTAGTATGTACCTTAGAATATTTTATTCATAGAACCATTCCAAGAACCATTATAAGTGGAATAACTAATATGGTCAACTTATAGAATAATTTTATAGATAACTTAATCATTACAAAATTACATAGAATTCATTATTTAATCCACCAATCCATACATTAGAATTCAACAATCATTCATTGATTTATAATGCAACCAATCATCTATGGATTATAACATAACCATTCATACATGGTTTATAATTTAACAACTCTCCATTGGTTTATAAGAGAACCATACATCCTTAGTTTATAATTGAACCACCCTTCAATAAGCTATACATATGTCCATCTACCATATAATGAGAAAAAATTAAAACCATAAATTTTCAACATAATAATAAATATTGTTCATTAATAGCTAGATTTTTACATGGAAAAGAAACATGTTCCAGGAAAATATATTTAATACTATCCAAATTGACTTAGAGAAAGAATAAGAATGATATAATTATAAAATATTCCTTGTAGGGCCTAATTAAAAACAATTTTTATTTTCATTGACAAATATAAATAGCATAATAATATTATTAAAACCATTCTTGAGGAAAACACCCTTTACACATATATAATTACATTTGAAATACTGAAAATTTATAGAATATTAGAATATAAATTTTATTTAAAAGAAAAAACATGTAATCATTTAAAATTATCCTCCAACCATTGAGCTGTTCTGACCTCAAGAAGTTTTGTTGATGTCGTAATCGTTAAAAAATAGATAATTCTAACATGTTCGTTAAAATGATCATTGTTCAGAAAATAATAATAAAATTATTTTAATTCATTTTTTGTAGAAATTAATATATTGGTTATATTTAAGTTATTTTGTAATTGAATAATAGTTAAAATATTTTGTAAATTTTTTTGAAACCATATATATGGAATTATAATTTTTTCTGAAAGAAAAAGATTAAATAAGGTCAGAGTTTCTAAAAAATATTTCTGAAATCATTTTGAGTACCAATGAGACTAGAATGGTACTAAAAAATGAAATTTTTATAAATAACCATGAAATAAGAAAAATAAATGGTATTAAAAAAAGTATGAAAAAATATCTTAAATAGAAGTTCAGTAAAAGTCAATCCTAATTAAAAGACGATTCAAAGATAAAATCCATACCTCCTTAAAAACTTTTGAATAAAAATCCCTATTAAAGAAAAAATATAATAAAAAATTATATATAATTAATATAAAGATATTAATTATATTTAATATCAAAAGAAAATTATATACACGTTTCAAAATAATATAGGTGTATAAAAAATGCATGTCTCAATGAAATAATTTTTTTAATGAATTATCACTATAAATATAAAACCATTGAATTATGAATTACTCAATAAAGATATTACTTGTAAAAAAATTACCTGTAAAATGTAAGTGGTAATACAAAATAAACAAAAAAAATTAAATTTCATAAATAATATGGACATAATATAGTCAATGAATATTTGATATATACCAATGAAATGAAACTTAGTTACGAAATCCATGACCACTATGTAACATTGAATTAAAATTCCCTAATAATAAATAATTTCAATTTATATATATAATATCATGAAGTATGAAGGATTTAGTATATATCATGTTATAGTTAATAATATACACTATATAAAATATATCAGGTGTATAACATTAAAACATGCATCAATGAAGTGAAATTGAGATGAAATCTATTTCCTTGAGTCCCAAATTGCTTTGAATGTTCATTAAATCCTATATAATAAAATTATATAAATTATTTACTTTCACGGTAACAGTTTACAAGTTTATTAAATTATCGTTAAACCATTTGATTCATTCAACTCGATGAAATATTTAATTACATTATCAATTAAATCCATGTTGTCTCTTTTGAGGAAATTTGATCCATAGTTTCTCAGTGACTTTGGTGAGTTTTTCATGTCAAAGGTGTTATTATTTCATCATAAACATAATTAAAATAATTTTATATTCATAAATTTTATACATAAATTATATATTTAAATGAAACAATGAAATATCGTTATTAAAAATTTGCAATTTCATAATCATAGAGATTGCAAATCATGCATTTGTATGAGTCGCAATTACATATCTTGAAGAGACTCAGGAAAAAAATTGTGTATTATTTTATCATTAATTATTCTTTTCTATTATAAGTATATAATTTTTTCATTAAGTATTTTATATATACTTTCCATATAACATAGTAAATAAAAATGTTTCACATCACTTCATGGAGGTGGTAATCCTCAGGTCTACATGAAAAACGTGATCATTTGTCAAAATATTGAATGATATGAAAATAAATTATTTATTATGTTTTCTGAATTATAATAATTTAATATATATAATATATATAGTATCATTATAATCATCCATGAGATGCAGTGATGTAAAATGATTTTCATCCGTTTCGCGAGTGTAATTCACCGTATACACAAATGACAGTTACCTATCACAAAGGATAAAAGATCATATGGATATAAGGTTTTCTATTAAAATTATTTTATTTAATTTTATGAAATATACGTTTTTATTGTTTTATAATTTTTTATTAATATTTTAAAGAGTTATAATAAGAAATAACATGAAAACATTCAGTAAAAAGCTATACATCTTCTTTACACAACCCCATTTCCATTAAAAATTAATCCCTCAAAGGATATTATTCTACGAAAAGTAATAACTGAATAATATGGGTATAGATGTTGGAAATTTTATTGTATATATTTTCCTAAAAAAATGGCTCTTGAATTGTGGTTTAAGAGTATAGGAGGTTCCCTTTTTTATGTGAGATAATGGAAATTCTTTGAACTTATTAATGAATTAAATTATTATAAATTAATTTTCACGCAAAAATGGATCAAATTTATAAAATTAGAATATTATATGGTCTTGAGTCTAAATAATCTCATAAAATAATATTTGGACAATTTTTTTTTATTTTCTTCACCATTATCTCTATTTTTAAACCATTCATGAACCCTTTTGACAATCACTACAATAAAATTTTTTTTTACAATTTTTAGGGTATGAATTTTACTATAAAATAAAAGGTGACCCTTAAATATAACATGGTTTATATTTTGAACAATATACCATTAATTTGGTGGATGGTAATATTTTAATATTTTTAAAATTAATTAAAAATATTAAATTTACTTTAAAATATCACTAATGTCAAATTTTAACCATTCATTTAATTTTATATTGAAAAAAACATAAATGTAATGTAATCCAACATTAAAACATTAAAATAATAATAATATAATTTATTTATCAATAAAATTCATGGTATACTATATATAACCCAAAAATTATTAGATTTAGGTTTTTTAAAATAATTTACTTTATTTTTATATTGCTTTCCCAGGAACTGCATCAGTGTTGGGTAAGAATTTAAGGTAATTATTCCATAAAATAAATTAGCAATTTTAATATGACAAAAAATTAAATAATATAAAAAAATTATAAACATAGTTATCATTTTTTATCAATATGTAAAAAAATAGACTTATTAAAGTCAAGAGAGTTATTTTTTTTATTTTCTTTTAATAAAATATTAAAAATATCACAACCAATGATTAATGGGAAAAATAACAAATTTGGAATTTTTTTTATAATTATAGATAAAATATATTATTTCAATGAAATAAAGGAAAGTTCTTGAATTATGTGAATCCTTATCAAAATAGTTTCAACCATAACTTACCCATTTTACCTTTATCATTATTACGAAAATATATTTTGGGTACTATTCATAATGAATAAATATAAAGGGTCCTATTAACCACATATTTAATCTATGATAAAAATATTGAAACATTTTTTGTGATTAAATTTCTATAACTCGCATAAATATATTTTTAACAAAAAATAAAACAAATTTAGTTTTCTTTAGAAAAATGTTTTTTTCTCAAAATTGTAATTACTAAAAAATCTAGTATAATGATGATTAACATGAATTCAATTAGATGATAAATAAATAAATAATTCTTATTTTTCTTGAAATTTATTTCAAATAATAATTTTACTTTTTAATTTAATGAAATGAAATGACAATTTCACAAAAATCAATTTTACACTATTCATATATAAATTACTATTTTAAAAAATATCCAATAAAATAGCTATATGGTAATTTTAAATATTGACTTAAAATAAGATATCACTTTTTTCAAATGAAATTATAAAATTTATAAAATAATTTATAATATTTTGTAATAAAAATAAATAAAAATAAATTATTATGAAAACATATTTTTTAAAAAATAAAACAGCTTTAGTAAAATTAAGATATTATTTAATTTTCAATAAATTTTTATATATTGGAAGAAATATATATATATATATATATATATACATATACTTCATTGTTTTATTGTATTAATACCCATCGATTCAATTACTAGGTTAGAGTGCCCATAAAAAACTAATATTTCGTGCTTGGTTTAAGCTTATTGTTTTGTGTCATATACGTTATCAAAAATAGTGTTATTCATAAATATCAAGATATTACATTCCCCTCTTTAATAAATTTCTTCCTCATAATTTTAACTTGTTATTGTTAATTAGGGATTTAATATTTGAATATTCATTTTTTGAAAACCCACTTCTAAACATTGTTAATAATACTTCTTCTTGAAAAGTGGGAAAGTGAAATATTAAGGTAATAATGAATAACACATTTCTTGGTTCCAAATTAAGAAAAGAATTACTGGGTTGTTAAAATATAGACTTGGTGGAAAATGTAATTTCTAAATAATGAGATAGATTTATTGAGAACATCGATCACATGAAAATGAATGATCATGAGAATGTTAATGACCAAAAAACCATAAATAAAGGAGTGGATGTGGTTTGGATTATCGGTAATAACCTCTTAATACTACATCGATGTTTTAGGTTCAAAACTCATTGGGCGCAGGTACTATAGAATCACTTTAGTTGTACTATAGTAGTGGAAGAATTATAGCACTAGTTGTACTATTGTAGTAGTGGGCACTATAGTGGGATCTCTATCAGCATCATCACTAAATAAATTACAATAGCAGCCCAGTTATTATAGATGTACTATTCCATGAAGGTGCCTTTGGGCCCAAAGTTTTGGCCTTCATGGCCATGTAATGGGATTTATTCCAATTGAGCCTATGGGCCATGTGTTGAATAAATAATTTTTTATCGTTGGGATATCCCCTTCGGTGGGATATGGCCTACCTTTATGGACTATGGGTGTGGTGTTAGAGTTTAATTTAATTTTACCCTCATGCACCTAATATATTTGTATTAATATAGAACCATATATCAAATAGGTGTGAACAAGACAATAGATTCATCAAAAATGAAGGTAATATGATGAAATATTTATTTTAATATAATTTTCTATAGTTTAGGACTTCTTTAATAATATATGTAAATATAATTACTTGATATTTTTCAAATACATAAATGATATTTGTACTTTTTTGTTGTGAGTTTTAGTCAATTTTCACCTTTACCTCAACTTTTTTCCCAAATGGTCAGTATTTAAAAGGCAATTTTCATGTTTGAATCACTAAAATAAAAGTCATTGAAGTTAGATAATTTAATAAATTAATTAGAATATATTCATTTTTTATTTATACATTTAAATAATAAAAATTGTAAGCACAAGATAATATAATTCTAAAAATGAATAAACCATTATATGAATAAATAAAATATTAATCAATGAAGCCTAAAAAATAATTCCCAATGATCAACTTAGGTCATTCAATACATAAAAAAACCTTAAAATTCTTACAAATATTTGTATATGTGCTTCAATATAAATTATAAGGTTTGATCACATTGTATTCCAATATTAATTTAAATTTTATATCTAATAAACATTTGTCACTCAAAAAGTCCTATGCTCAATATATATATATATGCACAAATTGTATAAACTATAAAATATACATATCATTTCCATAAATAAAGTAAATCACCATAACTATATAAAATAATAATATATACTTCCAAAATATAATTAAGCCTTATTTCATCAAATGACCTTTTTTTAAAACACATATTATACCCAATGGTCATATTGCTATAAATGTATCATAAAATAATTTTTATAATTTTAATCTCCCTCCACTTAAATCCTAAAGTGGGGTGTCTATTACTTTATACTTATGACTAACACTAAAATTATAAACCATGATGATATATATAAATATGAATTTAATGTAAACAAAAAAATCTTAATCTCTAATGTTACCGAAACACTTCTCAATTACTAAATATGATATCCCAGAACCAGCACAACTGAATATAGTGCTAAAAACATAACATATAAATTTTCGGATTTGATACAAAGAAATGAGATCCAAATTTTTCTATCAAAAATATTTAAAATCAAACTATAATATTGGATAACATACATACACAATTACCTTTTAGGATCAATTTTTTAGAGAATTAAGAAAATATAATATATAAAAACATGGATACATAAACTATTATTTCATAAAAATATACATCATCTCCCTTGATGATTTTTTACATATAATTACCTACTTAGGGATAACATACCTAAAACTATTCCTCAAAAAATGGGGTAAATTAAAAATAAAATGGTGTTCTTAAATTCTCATTAAGGGTAAACATACGAATTGGAATGTGAATATGATTAATAAGAACAAGATAAGAAAAAGGGTATGATGGAATAATAAATGTGCAGGAGTGAAAAATAATACCTTTTATACCCATAAAAACCAGGATCATAAAATATGTGAGATGAAATAAATATTTTATAGAGGTATGTCTTATAGGAATCAAAATCTTGAGCAATGTGATATCAATCTTAATCAAATGAACCAATATAAATACTAATCGAAATAATAATGAAAAAATGTTTCTGTGATGAAATATTACCTTAATAGAACCCTTGAAGGATAACATAAAGTTAGAATAACAAATATTTTTCCCTTATAAAATAGTTCTCTATAGAAAATAATCATTACCTAATGCATTCGAGGGCTATAATGGACTCACTCATCCTTAGTTTATAACTTTACCACCCATAATGGTATTATACAATAAGAATCAATCTATGGTTTATAACATACCCTCCCATACTGGATTTATTATAGAACCAAATATACTTGGTTTATAACATTACCACCATTAAATAATCCATGCCTTTGTCAATGTACCATAGAATGGTAAAAACTATTAGCAGATTCCACTTTTCAACATAATAAAAATTTTATTCATTTAAAGCTTGATTTAACAACAGAAAGGAATCTATTTCCATGAAAATATATTGAAAAAATTATAATTCATCTATAAAATTATTAAGGATATTCTCAGTAAAACATATCCCCTATAGAGAATAAGTAACATAAATAGTTACTCTCATTAAATGATAGGTATAGAATAAAAATAGGATTAAAAACATTGTTTAGGAAGAAACCATTTCCAATTTTAATATAACATTGGGAAATCTATAAATTTAGTGAATAAATAGATAAAAATTTATTTGAAAAAAATGTTAAATTGTAATGGAAGCATCATAGAATTGGGAGTTTAGGATGGTAGGATGTTCTCTTTACACTAAAATCATTAAAATAGAGATTATATTCACACCATTGGTAAAAATAATATTATTCAAAAAATGTTTATATGATTCCATTTATTACTTATTATAAAAAACAATTAAAAGATAATTATTAATTACAAAAATACTTAAATGATTTTCAAATAAATTATTCAAATTTATTTAAAAAATATGGATATGGAAGAAAATTTTTTCTAACTGAAAGAGGTGAAATAAGGTTATATTTTCATAAAAACATATTATGATCCATTTTGTGTACTAATGATAGGGATAAGATTAAATAGAATTATCCTTACATAAACAAATATAAAATAATAAAAACATAATGTGATTATCAAAAAGGGATCATCTAATATCCTTAATTTAATTTCATGTATAAATAATCCCGATTGAAAGGAAATTAAAACATAAACCCCTATTACATTGGTAATATTGGAATCTAAATCCCCATAAAAGAATAAAAAATAAAAAATAATTAAATAAAATAAATATAAGAATATTCATGACATAACATGTAAATGAGGTATTATATACACCTATAAAATTAATATTGGTGTGTAACATTAACATATTTCAAAAGGAAAGAATGTTTTAGATGAATAACAATTAAAAAGAATACACCATTAAATTAAAAAACATTTAATGGGAATATTATATCTAAAAATGAAAAGAAAAAAATAATATAAAAAAACATAAATTAAAAAAATTTATATTTATAAATATCTATTTCATAATATTATCTATAAATATGTGATATAACATAATAAAAATAAAATGAGTTAAAAAATACAAAACCACTTGGAAATTTTTTTGATAAATTACGTTGGATGAAATAATTTTAATTGTAACTTAAAATATAATTAATTTATAAAGGAATCATTATATAATATTTTAAAGGGTATTTTAAACACTAAACAATATATATTTAGTGTATTACATTAAAACATTCCTCAATGAAGTAAAATTGAAATGAAATCCCTTCCCTAAAGTACATACATTCCATGTATACCATTTAACTCAGTTTTAATACATTTAAATTAATTATTAAATTATTCAATAATATTTTATAACTTTATTATATTATCAGTAAATGGATTTGTAGATATCTCAAGGACGTTTTAAATTAAATAATTAGTTGTGTCCATGTTAAGTGTTTTGAAGATGTTTGGTTCATAGTTGCAAAAAGAATTTAATGTGTTGATCATGTCATTGGTGTAATACTACTATAATATGATGAATAATAATCACGTAATAAATATGTTTTTTATAAATTTTTTATAAATTTAAACTTATACATGAAATATAGTTATGAAAGATAAACTATGCTACAGTCATGAAGATGGTATGTTGTAGGTACACATGAGAAACATTTCATTTTTTGAACTACAAGAGGGAAACATGGTAATTATTTTTTATCATTATAGGATGATTATTATATCAGAAATATCATATTAATGACTTAAATACTTTATATATTCCAAATATGTAATAAATTATGAAAAATGAATCACATCGCTTTGTTGAGGTGGTAATCCACATGTATGTATGAATTATGTTATCATTTCTCAATGGGTGGAAATGTAAGTAAATAAATGATATATTTTATAAAAAAATATAATTTTTTCATGAATATAATACTTATATATATATATATTTATTAAATCCATAATATTATTCTTCTATGAGAGGTGGTGATGGAAAATGAATTACATTGGTTTCTATAGGTGGTATTCCACCTTAGGCTTGAACAATGGGTCCATTTCCCAATTGTTGGAAATTGATATGGATATAAGTTCTTCCATTAACATGATGAAATACAATTATATTTAATATAATTTTTTATTGTTTAATAATTAATGAAGAATATTTTAAGGATATATAATTAGAAATAAAACATAAAAATTAGGTTAAAAGTTATACCACTTATTCAAAAAACCTCAATTTATTTACACCTTAATCTATCTATAGTTGGTATTCATCCAAAAATAAGAAAATTGAACATTATTAGGGATTATATTAAATGTTTTTGGAAGGGGTTTAAGATATAAAAAGATATTATGAATGGATATAACAGGATAGTTGGTTCCCCTTTATAAGTGAGCGAAAGGGAATTCTAGGAATTTCATAATGTATTAAATTAACATGAATAGAATTTCATGTACAAATTTATCCGAATTGATATAATTAAATTATAAGATGATTATAAGTTGAAATATACTAATAAAATGATAGTTTGACTTCTTTAGGTGTTTTTTCACCATAATATATTTGTTTCAACACTTGTTAACCCTTTTTACAATAATCACAATAACAAAGTTGTTTACTATTTATGGGGCAATAATGTTTCTATAAAAAAAGTAACACAAAAAAAGACCATGATTGATATATCAAATAATATCACATTAAAATGTACGGGAATATAATTTTTATGAATTGTAAATAATTTAATAAATTATTCTTTCTAATTAAATGTTATTAATGTAATTGTTTGAGCTATTAACTTAATTTACCATTAAAATAAACATGAAATATGAATATTGGAATCTAATAAGTTAAAAAATCCATAAAATGTTATATATATATATATTTGAAATTTGTGGGACATTATAAATTACCCAAAAAATATTTTTTTATAATAATTTATTTGATTTTTTTGTTGTTTCCATAGACAATTTTTTAGTATTGTATATACATTTATGGTAGTTATTTCATCACTAAAATTAAAAAAATAACTATGATAAAAAACATTATTTACTATTTCAAATTAACATTTTAATTAAAATTAAACTCTTTTTATCATTGTGTATAAAAAATTTATATATTAAAGTCAAGAGACTAATATTTTTAATATACATTAATTAAAATAATATGATTGTCAAAATCATATTTAATAGAAAAAGGTATTTTGATAATTTTTAAAATATTATTGAAGAAATATAAATGTAAATTTGAATTAATGAAAGTGTTGGAATAAATTTTAAGCCCTATCACATTAGTCATAAGACTAATTAACCAATTTTAATTTTATCATGGTAACAAAAAATTTCAATTATTCTATTCATAATGATAAATATGAAAAGGGACATATTATCCAAATTTAGATTTAGTAATTCCAAATATTGAATCAATTTTTAAATATTAAATATCATTAAGTCAAATAAATTAATTTTATATAAAAAATTAACACAAAGAGAATTTTCTTTATAAAAATTCCTTTTCAGGAAAAAATGATCTTATCCTAAAATCACGTGAAATGATGATTAAAATATAATTAATTCTTCAACACTAACTAAATAATACTTACATTTCATTGAAATTATTTTTAAATCTCAATGGTAAATTATTATTTAATCAAATAAATTGTACTTTTAAAAAAATTGGTATTTTACTACTCACTAATATATATATATATTTTTAGAAATCCAAAAAAATAGCCTTAATAAATAATTTATAGGATGAATTTAAAAATTTATGTGGGTTTTATAAAATAAATTATCTAACTGTTCTACAAATTAATTATATGTTTTTTCGTAAAATGTAATAAAAATCATATTTCAAGAAAACATATTTCTAAAGAATAAATTGACATTAGTAAAAAAGTGTGGTTATTTCATTTTCAAATACATTTTTATTAAAGAAAGGATTTTTATTTATATTTAATAACGTGGTTACTATTATTCATACCTATGAGTTCAATAATTAGGATAAAATAGTTATAAAATTAAAAAATCCCATTATTTGTTTTATCTCGGCGTATAATGTCATAAAAACTACAAAACATAGTTTTTATTGAAAATAATGGGATATTATAATGTGAAAATAATGAAATAGAAATTATGAAAACACAACATATTAGATTAATCTGTAAAATTAATATTAACTATGTGTCAACCATATGACATCACTGAAATAAAAAACTGATTTGTACAATTACAATTGATGCTTTCTACTAAATGATGTCTGAATGTGTGATGACTATAGGACAAAAAAGTATTACAACATTAAAAAGTTCAGACCCAAATAAATAAAATATAATATAAAAAAATAATTTACCTAAATAATAAATAAAAGGGACATCATATTTTGAATAATATATAATGTAATTTTCCAATGAAAATTTTAACTATAACTTTACACTATAAACATGATTATAAAATTTTTAAAAATAATACTTATTTAAATTTCTTATTAAAATATATAAATATTCAATGTAAATTTTCATTAAATATACTTGGCATTAATTTTAACTTGAAATTTTCATTGAGAAATCCAAATATAAATTTTAATTATAAATATATGTAAATAATTTACACTAGAAATTATATTTGAATGTTTATTATTAACATTTTAATAAATAAACACATAAATAAATTTATTTATATGTATAAATATGATTATATAATGAAATTTTCAAGTGAAATGCTACACCATAAAATTTCAGTGTATACTTACATGTAAATTATCAATGTAATTTTGAATTCCTAATTTCCATTGACTTCTTAATGAAAAAATTCAATTCATGTTTATTATAAAACATTTGTAAAAATTTAATTAAACTATACATGTATAAAAAATTAAATTTTTAGTGAAAACAATCCAAAAATGATCAAAATTTTCAATAAGATCAAATTAAATGTTTTAAATTATTAGTGTGAATTTAGAAACTTATACATACTTATGGTATAAAATAACTCTAAAAATATATATTACAAATTCAATTTTTAAATTTTTAATGAAAACTAAAATACACACACACATTGAAATATATATATAGAAAATAATATTTCGGTATAAATTTATAGTTAAAATGTTATAATATTAATTTTTAGTCTATACATACAACAACATCGGTAAATTTTCATTGGAATTTTACCTTCCGAGTTTACACTATAAATCTAAACTAATATAAATATATATGATTTTTTTTGAAAGGTTATGCATCAAAATTTGAAGAAATATATACCTATAAACATTTAAATAAAACTATACATAATAATGTAAAATATAATATTCAAGTTAAATTTTACACATGAAAATTTTAATGTATACATACCTAGATATATTTTTTCCTTGAAACATTCAATGAAAATTGATAGGGAAATTTTAAAATAGAAAATTATACAATTTAATTTTAAATTTTCAATGAAAATACTGTAAGAAAATTTCTATTTATTAGAGGAAATGAAAAATTAAATTTTTAATTTTCAATTTTATATAGAATCAATTACATTAAAAATTTTCAAAATAAATGTATAGTTGAAATTATAGTTATGAGTGGAAGATAATTCTAAAAATTCCATAATATATATATATTATTTTATCTAGATCCATATATACATAGATTTTAAATTTAAACCAGAATTTTATAGAAATTGTTAGAATTGTCTACTCAAATTTTTCACTTGAATTTGAAATTTGGAATTTGAACTAGAAATTATATTACTAAAATTCCAATTTATATAGTTATTATAATTATTCATTGAAAATATTTTAGAACATAAATAAAAAAATAAACATTATTTGAAAATTTAAAAGAAAATTTCATGTAGAAATTTTTGGTGGAAAATTCTACAAGAAATTTACATTTTTAATTTCCACCTAAATTATATAATCAAAATAAATTAATACTTGTAGAAAAAAGTAAATTTTCATTGAAATTTTATTGTATAAATTTTCTCTTTAAAATTTCACTCAAAATTTAAAATTGAAAATTATGGTTAAATGTTTCATCAAAATTTGTAGTGTCAATTTATATTATATATTTTATATACACTATAAATTTATTGATATAAATACACCAATATAATTTTTTGTGTAAATTTGTATATAATTGTTCTTGTGTATATATACTGAATAATTTATAAATCAGGCCATACATGAATGCTTGTGGATCATAAATATTTTGGTATTTTGTTTTTAAAATAAATTATATTAACATATATTCTTCAATAGAAATAATGGTAATTATAATTTTATAATAAATTATAATACTAGAAATATATATACACAAACATTTTTTGAAACATAAATGGAAATTATATTTTTTAATTTAACATATCATTTAAAATATATAAACATAAATATAAAAGATCTTAATTAATATTCATGTACAAAAAATAATTGAATATATAATATTTTTAAGACATAATGCTTGTGCGTAATAATACTAGAAAATATATTTAATATATATATTTAATATAATAATATTTTTATATGATAGTGAATAATTATAAATAATTTTTATATAAAATAATATATATATATAATATATATATTTAAATATAATATAAAAATAATATATATTCACACAAATATATATATAGTTTAATTATATTTAAATAATGATCAATATAATTGATATATAAATATGTATACCATTTATTATTTATTAGTATACAATTTTATTCACTATTTGTACAAATTTTTAATTTGTATTTCAAAATATTATTATATCTATTTTATAATAAGTTTTATTATTAAACATTTAATGGTTATTTTTTTAAATATGTTTATATACTGAGTGGGGGGAATTTTAGTAAATTAATTAATAAAGGAAATAATTTCATTTTAAATAATCATTATCAAAAAAGGATTTTTTTCCACATTCCTTTTTTAAGAAAGTATAAATCATGTCCTGAACCTAATAGTAAGGTTTCATTAAAACTGTTGAGTATATTTTTCACCCCCTCTTATATGAATGAATATTTTTTTTGTTTCCACTTACTATTCAATAGATTAGTGATCTTGGATTGATCTTATTTTGGTAGTATAATGGATCCTTTGAAAAAAAAATTGAAGCTATCATTGGGATGTTGGGCTTGATCAATTAGTGATATGGAATTATAGGGGATGGTTTGAAAATGATGCAGGGGTTGGGGAAGATCTTCAGTGCTAGTGAGATTATGTGATACAAAATCAATTATATGAATTATAAGATGATTGTAGTGTGAGGGAGGTTCCATGGATGTGTGCTTTCTAGAATGATTTAGGACTATGTTAATTGGTATTTCACTAATAGACATTGGTATGGAAAATGTCATTCAATTATGTAATGAATAACAATGTTTTTCTTGATTTGGAAAATCCTCAGTACTCTAATTTGATATATTTGATTAGTGAGTGATTGTTTTTTCTAGTTATTCAAATGGATATGAGGATTATTGTATTATGGTATTTGTGATAAATTATTATTAGTTTTTAGATTTATGGCTATGTGAATAAATTATAAGGGTAAAATTTGAGATTTTAGTCAATTCACACACTATATGGATTTTATTTGAACAACCCCTAGTGTAGATTAGGTGGAATATGGACTAAATCTGGTGTAGATAGAATATATGACGACTTTGGATGAATCTAGTGAGAAATATTGTATAATTTAGGCCTCATTACAGTTTATGGTTTAATTTCTTATTGATTAAGTGGATTAAATTGGGATGTTGTTTTTAAGAGTTATTTGTTTCATTGTAATAAAACTATTTGCGACTACTAGGTCAATAACAATTATAATCAATTAAAAATGCAATAAAATGGGAATATCATATTATATAATATAACCTGCGTGATATTTAATGATATCAATGTGATTAATTTCATATTTTTCAATATCATAGTGTGTGATTGGGTAGAAATTGTTATGATTTTATTATAATATCCAGATCATTTAAATGAAATAATATGTCTTATAACATACCAGATACACAACCCCATAAATTGAAAAGAAATATTATTATTTATATATGACCATTATTAAATTTCTTTTGAATTGAAGGGAAAGAGTAGTATTTTCCAAATTATGAAATATATATAAATCGATTTATAAAAAAATGTATTAATTAATGCTTATAAAATAAGCACTCAATTTTTTGTAGTCATTTTATTGTTCAAAAATGAATTTTTTTCAAATATAATTTATTATTACTTCTTTAATATTAGAAATAATTTATATAAATATTAGAAATATTATTTAATAATAATGAAATCATTTTTTTAATTATCATGTCATAATTATCTGAGAGTGTGATTTTTGGATTTTTCTAAAAGTTCTATTTTCCAATGAATAATGAAAAATACCATTTTTATATTTTCAAAATTTATAAAGTGACATTATGATTTAAAATTGTTTAAAAGTAATATTATTAATCTTATACTATGAATAATGAAATTATTTTTATTGTAATGATTTTTTTGTTTGAAATTTCCATAAATTCATTTCTCACATAAATATGTTTTTTCTAAAAAACTTCTTTTCTTTGGATTTTCTATTTTAATATTAAATTAATATATTCTAGGTTTATAAATTGAATCTGAAAAATTAAATTCTCTTTTAGTATTCAAGTGTTCATAATTTGAAAAATAGGTTACTTATATTTTTTGTCATTGTAAATAATTACCATAGTAAATAATTGTCACCGTGGAATGGGTTAATAATTGAATTAAGGTTAAGAATAATGTGATAAGAACGAAATAGTACATTCAAACATACCTTTATTCTATTGTGTCATTTTTGTTTGACAATTCCAACATATTTTAAAAAAATATGGGAATATCATGTCATGTTGTTTGATTTTCAAAATTATAATATTTTTGTAAAAGTTAAGGTCAAAATTTCACTTTCATTTAATATATATAAATTTTTTTTAAATTTATAAAAAACACAAGATAAATTATAAATAGTTATTTCAAAAATAAATTATTCATTTTTATGGTAATTACTATATAATTTTTAGTGAGTTAATGATTAACTTAAATATTTTGGCAACACCGGTAGAATATTTATACAATTAATAGACAAATAATAAAAATGATTTTAATTTTATTAAATAATTATTATTTAAAAAATGATAAATTTAACATGTTATAAATGTTTAAAAGTATTATAATAGTATTTATATTCAATAATTTTATTTTCAAATTAAAATTAATTATACACTCTTTAAAATGAAATTAATAAAATTTTATAATATATAATATATTATAAAAGGATTCAAAATTCTTTAAAAACACATATTTAGACAAATGGATAATATAGGGATTAAAATATCAACCACTGTCCATTTATGTGTAAAATTTCCTTTTATAATAACTCTCTTGACCTCAAAATTGTAAAAAAAATAATTTCCTCAAAAGTGTTAATATAGACATAAAGCAAAAGGATAAGCTAGAATGCATTATATAAACCTGTAAAATTTTATTTGATGAGGAGATTTTGAATAATTATTATGTAATATTTTAATTATATCAATATGGATCCATTTCAACATGAAAATTAATTTATATTAATTTATCACTTCAAGAAATTCAAATATTTTCCTTCCCCCATTATAAAAGGACTCCGAGACTCCTCTATTTTTAACAAATGAAAAAGATCATAGTTTTTTAAATACCTGACCAAATCCTATCAAAAAATCCTTTATCAAATTCTACATTTCATTATATTGTAGTATTATAAACAATTACTAGATTAAGGTGAAAAGAAAAAGAGGTTTTCTTAACAAAAGGTATAGCTTTTACCCTAATGTTTTAGTTTTATATTTCTTATAACTTATTCAAATCATATTAATACATGATAAAATAAAAACATAAAAATATTCAATTAATTGATAATTTTTTACATTAAATTAATATTAAATATCAATCTCTACCTCCATTAAATGGAAAATAAACATTTCTTATCTGTACAGTGGACTACTACCTCCCGAACTGATATAATTCATTTTCCATCACCACCTCGAATGGTTGTTAATAATGATGGATTTAATATTTATATATATATATATATTATTAATTAAATATTTATCAAATTTAAATGATAATTTATCATAAAATATCGATTATTTTCATCCATTGGAAAATGATAATGTCGTTAGTTTGTATTTGCGGACTACCACATCCAGGAAGCGATGTGATTAATTTATATATTTTTATTAATAAAATTATACATTATTTATGATATAATGATAATTTTAAATGTATAATTTAATACTAACCTTCCTTCCATCATGGTCTTTGAAAAATGGAAGTGTTACTATAGCATGCGTACAACATTCATTTACATGATTCAAATGTTGATTATTTTTCATGACCATATTTCTTGGATGGTATTAAAATTAGGAATCATATATAAAAATTATATATTTTTAATTATTATTATACTTTAAATTATTAAATAATGATATATTTTATAGCATCAACCTACTCAAGTCATTTTGTATATATGAACCGAATATCATGAAAACATATGATGTGAAATTAATTGACTATGCGGTTAAATAAAACATTGTATTAAAATAAAATAAACGTAAAAAATAAACCCAAAAGATGTTATTAATCATTTAAATATTTAGAATTCTTTTATTATCAATGAATATAAATAATATTCATGATTAGTCAGACCAGATGTATTTGGTTTGTTAACTCAATTTACATTCATTAATTTATACCACAAATTTATAAACTATGATATTTTTTGATTATGTGTCCAATGAAATATTATTTTATTATATTATATTTCTACTTTTTTTAGATTTAAATTTTTTTCATATATTATCTTCATTCATTAATTCTCACTACAATGACATGATCCTTATAAGATATTTTATTACAATATCACTTTATTGAAAAATATTTTAATTTTATACAAAAAATATATTTTATATGTGTATTCAATTCCATTTTACATGTTATATAATAAATCATTCATAGAATAGAGTTTTTTATTTTTCAATACAAATTATTTTATCAAAGATTTTTCTTAACTCAATTTCTATTCATTTGGTTTAATTTTGACTTCATTAACTATGTTATGATTGAGATTGAAATGTCCTATAATTGTACGATGTTGTAATTTCACTAGTTTTTTATTTATTTTCATTTGTTAAAAATAATTACTTAAATGATTAATTTTTATCTCAACGATACATTCTTTAAAAGGGATATTTATCGCAGGTTGTCTTATTTGGGAAATATGTCATGTTATACAAATATATTTTATTATAAGGTGTATCCTTGACCCGTTTGATATTATATATCATGAAACTATTTATATTTAGGTAATTTTATATGTCCTTAGACAATTTATTTTTTGGTGGGTGTGATGGGATAGTTACCAAATATGTAAGAGTTTATTTTACAACATCATAATTATTCGTGATTTTTTAAGTTTCACTCAACATTATAGAACTTATTATATATATATATCATAAAGAATCATTTTATTATCATCTGGTTATTTCTAGAAATTACATGTTTTTGTTTAATTTACAATTCTATTATTCTTTAATATATTGAAATAACATTTTATGGAAAACTAGATTTGTTTTTTATACTTGGTCTGAAATAATTATCATCCATATCCATATTTTCTAGAAACTTTTTTAAATAATTCTTTTTTATTATCAAATGATCTATTGGAGAATTATATGTCCATGTTTGGATTTTGAAAACCATTTTTAAAAGGAATATTCTTATTCTTATCAGAATGAGGTAGTTTTGAATACATAGTGAAAAAATAAGAAGAATCATTTTTTAACATATATGTCATGAATCTAGACAGTATGGCCACCCAACTATATTAATATTTCATCACATGTTTTCATGATTATTGAAAAATAAATGTTTTTCCATATATTCTATAAATTGTTTATCTTCAAAAGAAATTATCAAATTTAAGCAGACATTTTCTTAAAAAAATTGTAATTATACTTTTATTATATTTCTATCCTTCAACAACAGTAAACATTTAGTATACTTCTGATCCACATTAAATATGTTGTAACTATATTATCCAAATTAATTCTATAGACGGTTTATTATCAATTTCATTGCATTAAATATTAACATTTCCTATGATTGTTTTTCAATATATATTTGTATGTTGATAATTTATTTAAATTTTATTCACAAAATTCTTTTGATGAATGCATTGGACATAGTAAGTGATGGGAGGGGAATGTTAAATCCGATAAATGCATTTTAATTTAACATGTAACAAACTGGATTTTCTATTTGGTGGATTCCTTGTCCATTAATTAATTAATTAATGGCATAAGGCCTCAATAAGATGTTAGAGATTACATGATGATGGTAATTTTTTAATACATTATATTATTCATTATATAATTTTGAAATTATTTTTTCTTACCCATTTGATTATTTGGATAGTTATGATATATATGGATATTTTTTATTATCGTGTGACTATATATACAGAATTATTTTATCATTATTTACTCCTTCCATATTAATCTTTATTCATTGGTTATTGGTTAAATTAAAGTTATTTTCATCCAGTTACCATTAAATATCAATTATTCAGTAATTAATCATGATATTTTCCCCTTTATATAACTATTACTTAGAATTTGAGCCCACCCTTATTATGTTATCCATTGCCAAAGGTTGTGAAGAGAGGTGGTAAGTACATAATACCTAAGAAGGTTACTATATATGAAAATATTAGTGGGAGATGAGCAATATTTTTTGGAACATGTTTCTAGTATATCTATGTTATTATAAAATAGATATACTAATTCAATAAAAATATAATCATAAAATTTTCCTTGGATATGTAAGGGAACCAATATTTCCTTTTGATGTTTGAATTTTTAATGTAAAAATTGGTTCATTCATATCAGTATCAATCCGTTAGTATAAATATATTGTTTTACCTCTTGATCTTGGAATGAAGGTTTAGGGATTTCATAGCTTTTATCAAAGAAGGGTATATATATCTTTGTAGATTATGATTTTTTATTAAGATTCATGGATACCATCATTGATTTACAAGATCAAGGATAATTACTAGTTGAAAGGCATATAGACCCCTATTAAGGTTTCAAGTGATGGGGTATTATGATGCTAATGATTATTTTTAAGAGACATTTCTTATAATACAACCCTTGGGTTTAGAAACTGTTTTTATGAGAATTTTTTTAGGAATAATGATTCAATATTTTATTTAATGATGTTTAAATTTTTTGAGAACCATTACGGTTAAAATAAGATTTAATATTTTTGTAAAATGGATATTACCTATTGAGAATATTTTATTTACAACATAGATGACCATTGGGATCAAATAGTGATTTTGTGAATATGATATTAATGTTATTTTTGAATAATGTAACTATTTTGGGTAAACTAAACAATTATGGTAAATATATATAATTTTTATAATATCATATTTTAATTAGAATAATAATTTTTTTGATTATCTTTTTGAAGAATATATGATTATATTTTATATTAATAATGACTCATGTTATTTATTGTAATGAGTAGATCCTTTTATAGATAATAAGATTTGGAAATATAAATTTAGGGTATATGATTTGAAAAGTGAAAAGGGTAAATGAGATATAAATTTAAAATTATTCTTTGAAGAATATATGATCAAATCAATATAATATTTTTTAATTTGGTTTGGAATATTAGAAAAAATTTCATGTTTTTATATATAATGATTGATCTATGTTTATCCTTTGGTGTTATTTTTGAAATTTGGATATGATTACATACTATAAAGGTTTATTTATATAATCATATCATGTTCAAGACATTGTTTTATTATCTAATGATAGGTAGAATAGATATTTATACATTTTTTGGATTATGTGATATGTTAGAAGTTTATCTTTTCATTAGGAATAATAAATTCATCTTGAATACTCATCATTTGGAAAAAAAATAGGTGATTGTGGTGGAATGTTATTAAATGATGAAATTATACATGTCATGAGATTATATTTCATTATGTTTTTACTGTATGTGGTAAAATACTTTCTCAACTCTGGAATGTGGATCTTTAAGCGAAAATTTTATCTCATTACCTTCATTTCTGATTAACTGATGGCCTTTTCTACACCTCATTGGTTTATGATTTATTTATTATCAACTTTTCCATCATCATTAAATTTATTATGATTAATGTAGTCTTTAATTCCTTAACATTATTTTTAAATTAAATTTTCCTCCATGTTCTTATTTTCACTTTCTACTAATGTTATCTTATTGGGAATCCTGTTATGTGTTATTCTAGATGAACTTTTTTTTCTCTATTTTCATATTTTCAAGTTAATGTTTTTAACCATTTTTAGGATATTAGATTTCAGAAATGTTATTTTTATAAGTAAAAAAATCCATTAAAATATTTAATTTAAAATTTCATTAATTAAATTTATTTTGGATTTTCAGAATATAATATCCCATGCTTTTATAATATATACTGTATTCGAAAGCTTAAAAGATGAAAACCCCCAAGATTAAATAAACCATAAAATATTATTATTAAGAAATTATATTTATATTCTATGAATTTAATTTCTAGTTAGTAATAAAATTTTCCAAATTATGATAAATATATAATTGTATTAATCAAAAAAATTTAATGATTAATTTTTAGGAAATAACCAATCGATTTTTAGTATAGTTATTTTCTTCTTCAAAAATAAATTTTCTTGAAACAAAAATCTATTTTTTCAAAAAAATATTATAAGAAATTTTTTAGAACCTTTTGAAAATTTCTATGATATAACAGTTATCGTTTTTTAAATTGATATGTCAAAATTATGTTAGAGGAAAATTTTGGGATTTTTCTGAAAAGTTTATTTTTTATTAAATTTTGATAAATATTTTATTTTTCAATTATATTATCATTAATAAAAAGTAAAATTAGTTCTTTGATATTATTAATAATCTAATTAAGTTTATTATAATTATTTTTATTTTTCAATTTTGTATAAAAAATTTATACTTGAAATGAATTTTTCTAAATTTTTTTTTCATTGTAATCCTCAATTAATTTCTACCACATATAGAAATTGACTCTTAAAAAAATGATATTATATTTTGAATAATGTGGTAAAGAATTTATAAATAATTCCCTATTATTTTTTGTCACTGTGAATAGTGACTATAGTAAATAATTATCACCATAGTTATGTAAATTGTGTAAGTAAGGGTTAGAATTGTTAGAAATTGTCTCAAAAAGGACCCTAAATTTTTCCTTTATCCTATTGTAAGAGTTTATTTCAACTATTTCTATCCAGTTTCCTATATTATTTTAACATGTTACACCATTTATTTCTATTTGATGTCTATAATTTTTCAATAAATGATAATGTAATAAATATCACTTTATTTATTTTAATATCTTCAATATTTTGATATGGGAAAAAAACAACTTATGTTCAATTATAAATTATGATCTCAAAAATTTATGAGTTATTTTTATCAATGTAATTTGTTTTTCAAAATTTTAGTGATTACATAATTACCTCAAATGCTTAAGATAGGTCAACACAATATTTATTTAATTAATAGAGAAATAATTTAAATGATTCTAAAAATATTTAATTCTTGAATTTTTGAGTTTTAGGAAATTTATTGATAAATATAATGTTTTATGGATTATTTAATGCATTATTTTTTAATGACATTATTTTCATGATATGTTCAATGTAAAATTAAATGAATAGTTCCAAAATAACATTAATGATATATGATAATAAATAATATTTAATTAAATGATTACAAATAACTAAAACTCATATCATAGAAAAAATGATTAGGATATGGGTGATAATATAACCCATTGAATTTTTTTGGTCTAATGATCCTTTTATATTTATTATCTTGACCCCTAAAGAGTAAACAAAATTGTGTTATGCATGTAAATTTCAAAAGGGCTAATAGAGTGTATGAACAAAAAACATAGGGTGAGAACATCACCTAAAAATTTATAATGATTAATGTATGAGATTATTTCGATTCTTAATAACATTAAAATTTAATAAAATTAATTATTTTATTTTTGAACATGTAAATTAATTTATATAAATTTAATACTTAATGAAATTCATTGAATTCTCTTTACCCCAATATAAATGGGTATCCCTCTCCTTTTTGCATAACACTATATAATTGTTTTACAATCTAAAAAAATATCTTCTTGAAATACCTCATAAAATTATTGAGGCCTTAGTCTGGGCATTATATAATGCTTCAATGGATTGAGGTGTGGAGAAAGGTAGGTTGTCTTAAGAAGAGGTATAACTTTTAACCAAAAGTTTTAGTTTTATATATTTTTACACCACCTTATAATATTATTCAAACATGATGAAATTATATTAAAAATATATGAATTAAATTGATATTTTTTTATTTTAATTGGAATCCCTATATCCATATCATCTTCCATAATATGGGAAATGATGTTGTCATTCATGTGTATGATAGAGTATAGCTTCGTGATCTAATGCCTTTTTTTCATTACCCCCTCACATGGATGCATATTATGTTTTATTTAATGTTTATATATGTTCTTAATGACATTTTTATTATTCTTATAAGAAAGGTTTTCATCCAATTTCTTACATTTCCATCCACTGAAAAATTATAATGTCTTCCGTGCATACATGTTGACTACCACCTACACGAAGCAATGTGAATCTTTTTCCACCACAAAATGATATACGAGATATATATAATTATATATATAATTAATAGTGAATTTATGTTATAACTATCATTACTTAATGATATAATAATACTTACCTTATTTTCATTATAATTATCAAATAATGAAAACATTGCTCATATGTACATACAACTTACCAACTCCCTGATTGTAAAATCGATCATTTTTCTTAACCATATTTCATAGATGGTAATAAAAGTTTAATTGATGAACAAATATATAATTATTTCAGGATTATTGTTCAATATATGATGGTGAAATGATCTCTTTTACCATATTCAGCCCACCAAAGTCATTTTGGACTTCTAAACCAAATATCATAAAAACAAACGATGTGAAAATTACTGACTAACTAGCTAAATAACACATCTTAGTAAATGAAATATATTTAATATTAATATTTTAATATGTATTTAATAAATTAAATAATTAAATATAACAATATTATTCGGAAAGATAAATAAATATGTGACAAGTGAAACCTGAGGTATTGGGTTTATCAACTCAGTTTCCATTAATATGGATATACATTTAATTCATCGACTATGATATTACATGATTATGTGTCCAATGGACCTTGATTTTTATACATCATATTTCCAATTTTTTAAATTTTATTTTGTTCACATAATAAAATCATTGATTAACTTTCACTTTAATTTTTTCATCTTTATATGGGATTTTGTCAAGAGAGCCTGAGTCACATCTTATTCATGGGTGAATGGGCCCATCAGATGTGGAGTTCCATCGAAATTATCATGACATATGACCATCCATGTGTTAACACCGAGCTCTTCATGGAGCATTGGGTTCATGGGGCCATCGGCTCAGGAACAGACTCAGCGGCGAGGCGTGTCATTTTCATTGCGTGATGCTGGGTTTTATGGAAGGCAAGGAATCGTGCCCGATTATAGGGGATCCCATCCTCAAGAAGGTCGGTTGTGGCCAAAACCATGTGCCTATTGTATTATTTGGTCGGTCTAGAAGGCTTCCGGAAGGAGGCACTATCCCTTTTCACGCTCTACGGTTTGAGGAGTGCATGTGCACATAATGTTGCTAGTCTGCTGGGGAGATGGATATGGTGGATACCTCCTAGGGGTGGCCTCAAACTCAACACAGACAACTATTGTGGGATGGGTGTGATGCTCGGAGGAGGGGTCGTTAGGGATTGTCAGGGGAGAGTGGTGCTGGCTTTCTCAGTTTATTATGGGATTGGCACTCCTATTCGGGCAGAGGCTAACACAGTTCTCACTGGCCTCACCATTTGCAAGAAGAGGGATATTATCATTAACCAGGTGGAAACTTACTCCAATATTATTATTGATGCCTTAAAGGGTAATGGAACCATTACATGGTCCATCTTCTATACCATGTGGACTTGCAAGCTTCTTCTCAATAACAATGTGAGAGTCACACATATGTGGAGGGAGGGGAACAAAGTGACAGAATATATAGCATATCTTGCATCTCCATGTTTCTCGGTTTGTTGCCTTTCTAATGTTTCTCAGTTTAAACCAGAGGAGGTGAACCTTATACGGGTCGATGCCCTTGGGCTACAGTACTTTCGTCCCCCCTAAGTAGGGTCACTTGTCTGTATTGCTTTTCTTTGTCTCCGGTAATAAAAATCATAATGTTAGATGGATGGATATGGTATTTAGTCTCAATTATCCTTAATAAGGAATATTTTAAGGTTATACACCTAATTTATTTTATACCATGTATAAAATACCATTTTACATTATATATAACGAATCCTTCATCCTTCAAGGGTTTTAGGTTGTTACAAAAATTATTTTATCTCTAATTTTTCTTAACTCAATTTCTATTCAATGGGTTATATTTTTACTATATTTACTGTGTTATGATTACATATGAAATGTACTGTTATTTTAAATTGTTGAATTTTTAATTCTTTTATATGGATTTAAATTTTCTACACATAATCAATTAGTTGATTAATTCCCATTTAATTGATATAGTCTCTGTCGAGGTTCTATATCTCAAATTGTCATCTTTTGGACATATGTTATATTATTCTGAAGACTTATTTTATGAGGTTTATTTACTTCCCATTTGATTTATTATATCACTAATAGATTTATATTGATGGTTTTTAATGTTTATTTTTATGTTATTACTTTCTTTGGGGTTGTGATTTGATTGTTAACAAAGTGGTATGATTTTATTTCACAATCGAATATTTATTAATGATTTATTGTGTTTTACTCACCATTGTAGAAATTTTTTTATGAATCTCTTAAAACCAATATATTTTATTATAATATTGTTATTTATATAAATTCATTCTTTTAATTTTGTTATCATTTCTAAAAGTATTCAGTATATTGAAGTAATGATTTTATGTAAAACTAGATTTTTTTATATTGATTCTGGAATCTTTTTATTCTATATTTGTAATTTTAGTAATATTTTTAAAATAAATCTTTTATTATTCTCAATTATTTATTAGATAATTTTTTATTAATTTTTTATTTTTTTCAAAAAGTAACATGTTTATGTATAAGGTAATTTTGAATTTATTTTGAAAATGTTAAATGAATCATTATTTTATCATATATGAAATAAACAGATTTTCATGCCATTATAGCAACTTGAATATTTAAATCATACATTACAAACCATCATTATTGTTTAAAAATAATAATTTTTTCCAAAAATTCTATAAATTTTATGTTTTCAAACGAAATTTTAAAATAAAAAATTGAAATTTCTCGAAGAAAGTTTTTGAAGAACTTTTTGTTGAATTTATTTCTATCAAAAATAAAAACCCTTAAGTTTACTTATGATATTCTATTAATATACAGTAATGAAACCATCCTTCTTATTTCTATGGTTGTTTAATGATCAGTTTTATTAGGGAAAATATTAAAATTTGTAATGTGTTTTTTCAATAAGAATTATTTTATTTATTATCTATTGAATTTTTATTCTCCTAAATTAGATTAAGAATAAATTGGACTATTTAAATGATGGTATGGGAGAAATATAGTCCCATGATGTATAAGAAGGGAACAAGAGAAAACTATTTTGGTTATCTAGTTTATGTATTGCCCATTTATTTATTACTTCTTATAATGAGTAATTTATAGTAAGTTTGTGGTGTCTTGGGAATGGTATGTTTATGATTTCAAAAAAAAATTCATTTTATCGTTATAAAATTATTTATTAATACTAATATGATTATTTGGATAGTTATGATGTCCATAGATAAGTTCCAAGCTCATGTCATTATTTATATGGAATTATTTTATCATTATTTATCCCTTCCATATTAATCATCATGCTCAGGTTATGGATTAACTTGAATGTGTTTTCAATTAATTACCATTCCATATTGATTATTCCTTACTCAGTCAAGGTATTTTATACTATATTCAACCCTTAATAATAATTTGAGCTCACTATTCTTATGTTTTCCATTTCCCAATATTGTGAAGAATGTTTTTGAGTACGTTATACATAAAAAGGCTACTAGATTTAATGATCTTAGTGTCAGGTATCATAGATATTTTATGAACCTATATTTCATATATCCAAGTTTTTATTAAAGATTTTTTCCTAATTATATAAAAATATAAATAAAAAAGTTCTTGGGTATTTAGGGGATCCAATATTTCTTTTTTATGTTGAAAGTATTAAATAGAAAAAATAACGTTATGTTTATCGGTATCAAGGCCGAATTATAAATGTATTTTTTTACCATTGGATCCAAGAGTGTTTGATTTGGGTTTTAATAGTTTACATTAGATAAGGGTATAGATTAATCTGGTGATTAGGTTGTATTCTTTTGAGTTATGGATGCTATCATGGGTTTATATGTATAAGGATAATCATGTGTTCAAAGTATTAGAAACCCCTTTTATGTTTTTAAGAGATGCAATTTTAAGACGATTTAGAATTTTTTGGATATATTTATGGTAATAAAATCCTATGATTTAATATGTTTTTTAAGAATAGTTTATTTCTGAAATAAAATTTTTATATTTTATTTTAATTAGTTTAAAATTATTGAAAACCATTAGGGAAAAATGAACATTAATATTTTGGTAAAATTGTTATTACATGTTGAGAATATTTAAATTATGATAAAGATAAAAACTTGGATTATATAGTGATTTGGTTACTCTGTCATTAGTGATATTTTAGAATAAGATAACTATTTTGGGAAACAATTAAATAACTCTAAATAGAAATAATTTTTCATAAGATAAAATTTTAATTTGAAGAATAATGGTTTGATTATATTTTTAAAAATATATATGATTTAATTTGGGATTTATAGTCATTTATGTTATTTGAGAAAACGATTAGAACATTTTAGAGATTATATGATTGAAACATATACATTTTGGAAAAATGATTTCATGAGTGACTAGGGTTGATTGGAAAAAACTGTGAAATTAATCATGAAATAATTCTTGATCAAATAATGAATTTTTTTAAACTTCTATATGACTTTTTTGATTAATTTTAATGTTTGATATTTATATAATGAATTATATTGAACCATTTTTGTTATTTTTGAAATTTGGATTTATTGAATTATATGATGGTTTAATAATATAATCTTTTGTTGTGCTAATCATTTTTTTTGATAATGTCTAAATATTGGGGAATAATTATTTTTCCATTTGTGGATTTTTTGATATGTTAGAAGTTGATGTTAGTGCATCAATCATTAGAAATTCCACATGAATACTCATCATTTGTAGAAAAATAAGATATTGTGATGGAAATTGAATAAATATTGAAATTATAAATATCATTATATATATTTCATTATATTCTAGTATAGTTATTAATAGTGTTCATCAGATCTATGAAAATAATATCAAAAACAATTTTATCATATTACCTTAATTTTTGATGAATATGTGCCCTTTTTCAAATCTCATTGATTTGCAAATTTTTTTGGACATTAACATTCTCATGATCATTCACTTTATTATGGTAAATGTTCCCTATCATTATATATCATTAATTTAAATATTATCTATTCTCATATTTTCACTTTCCTCTAATATTCTCATGTTTGTAAACATTGTATGTTTTAGTCTGTATGACATTATTATTTCCATTTCCCTCTTTTGAAGAACAATTATTATTAACCCTTTTATGATTTTTGATTTCAAATTTTTTTTAAATGTGAAGATAATGATTACCAAGTTCAAGTTTAAATTTCAAGGATGAAATTCACTAATTATTTTTATAATGATATATACTATGATTTTATAAGATAGACTATGTTCGATAGCATATAAGATACTCAACCCCGATCAAAAAAGAACCAAAAATATTATTTTATAAAAATAAAAATTATAATTTATCCGTTGAAGCATAGGTATTGAATATTTTTATCCAATATATATATATATTAATATATTAATATTTCATTATTAATTCTTATGAAATATGCACATGTTTTTTAGTAAAGCCTTTTTATTCTATAAAAATAATTTTTCTTCAAAAGTGGTTTATATTTCTTTCTGTAAAGAAATATTTTAATTACTTTTTATGAATTTTTTAAAATTTTATATCATAAAAGGATATAATTTTTGAAATAAATATTTCAAAATTTGATTATAGTTATTTTTAGGATTTTTCTTAAAATATTGATTTTCTAGTGAATTTTAATAAATTCTGTGTTTTTGTTTCAAGCCACTGGAATGTTAAATTAAGTGTTATAATGAAATCAACGTTAAATTAGTTATACTATATTATTAAAAATATATTTAATTTCAATGGAATAAATTTTATTTTTGTATTTTTTAAAATAATTACACATAAAAGGTATTTGTTTCTGAAAAAAAAAATTTCCTTATATTTTACATTTTAATATTAAATTAATTTATATCACTCCATGAAAGTGAATAATGATAAATGGATTTTATATTCGGAATCAAGAGAAATTTGTTTAATAGGTCTATTTTATATTTAGTCGTTATGAATAGTGACCACATTAAATAATGTTCACCACGATAATGGTACATGATTAATTAAGGTTATAAATAATTGGTTAAGGACTAAAAAATGACACTAAAACATTATATTATCCTATTTGATAAATTTATTTCATCCATTTACATCCCTGTTTTAAAAATATATTAACATGTTACAGTTTTTCATTGATTTTTATCTTTATAATATTTAAATTAAAAATTAAGTAATAAATGCCACTTTCCTGATTTTAATATCTATCATATTTTTAGATGGGGATAAAAACAACACATGTTCAATAATAATTTTTTTAAATATGAATTATTTATTTTAGAAATGGTAACTCATTTTAATATTTTTAGTGTTGAAATTATTACCATAAATACTTACACAAGGTTGACACAATATTTATTCAATTATATGTAAAATAATTTAAATGATAATAAAAATATATATTCATTTCGTTTTTATGTTCTAGAAATTTTAATGATGAATATATGATTTATTGGATGATTAAAAGAGTATTTTTTAATTCCTCTGTTTTCAGTTTCTTTTGAATCCAAATTAAATGATTTGCTCCAAAAATTCCATTAATGATACTTTATAATAAGTAATATCTTATTAAATGATATGAAATTCCAAAAAAATATTTTCAAAGAAAACTTTATTGGGATATTGTTTTCATATAATCCTTGGACCATTTATGGGCCATGTGTCTTTTTATAATAACCATCTTGAACCCTAATGTTTAAAACACATTTTTCTCGCTATTAGAGTCAAATGGGTTATGTGAGGGTTATAAGTAAAAGATAATGGTAAAAAATAACCATATATTTAATAATATTTAATTAATGATAGAATTATTAATCATACTAATATTTTCATTTAGTAATATTACTTTTTATTTATTTTTCATGGAAATTAATTTATATTAATTTCATATATTATTAAATTCCATGAATACTCATCCACTTTTCATAAAATGGATCCCCCTGCACTTTTCTTCAAACATGATAATCCATTTGGTTCATCCAAAACCTAAAAAAAATCCTTCCAAAAAATCCTTAACACATTAGATGTGACTTATTTTGGAATCATATTAATCATATACGGATTAATTTTTAAAAAAAGATGGTTTCCTGAAGAATATGTTTGACTTTTAACCAAAATATTCCATTATATTTCTTAATCTAAACATTAAAATATTATTGAAACATAGGGAAATAATATTATAGGAACATTAATTAAAATAATATTATTTTATTTTATTTTAATACATTATATCCAAATCCTCTTCCATTATATGGGAAATGAAACCGTCATTCATTTTTTTGACGGAGTACCACTTCGTAAACTAATGCAATTCGTTTTCCATCACCACCTCTCACTATTGGTTATACACATGGATTTAAAATATACATATTATATAATTGACATAATTAAAATTCTTATAAGATAATATATCATTTAATTTATTACCTTTTCATCTATTGATATATTATAATTTTGTTCATCTATACGTGTGGACTACCACCACCCCAAGGCGATGTGATTAATTTTATATCAAAAACAGACATGGAAGATATATAATATTATTTTATGAAAAAATATGGTAATTATCATATAATTATCATTCTAGATATGTAATTTAATATTTAGTTTTCTTCTTATCAAGATCTTTGGAAAATTTAAACGTTACTCATGGTAACATACAACATACCCTCTCCATTATAGTAACATAGTTAGTTTTTCATGACCATCAATATGGATTGATTTTAAAGGCCTTATTGATGTATATGAATCTTAATTATGTTTTTATAATTATTCTCAGAATATTTAATAATGACCTCTTCTACTATAGTAGACCTACCGAATTCAATTTGGAGGTATGAACCGAATATAATCCAAACATATAACAAGTATTTCATTGATTATGTAATTAAATATAAAATTGTAGTAAATGAAATAAAAAGAATAATAAACTCTAAAATGTTATTAATAATGTATATAATTGACATTATTTTATTATTTAAGATGATAACTAATGTACATGGAATTTTTGACCTAAGGTAAGGGTTTTCATAACTCAATTTTAATTCATTAATTTATACATCAACTTAATTTCCCATGTTATTTCATGATTACATGCCAAATGAATTTTGATTTTATTATGTAGTATTTAAATATAATTTCTTGGATTTTCTGTTTATATATAATCACTTCATTGATTTATTCTCACATAAATGATGTTATCCTTATAAGGTATTTTATATAAATTTAACCTTATGGAGGTATAATTTAAGGTTAAACAGTTAATTTATTTTGGGTGGTATATATAATTACTTGTTACATGTTATATCAATAATCCTCAAACCTTCATAGTATTTTATTTTTAAATTAGAATAATTTTATCTATGGGATTCCTTAATTCAATTTCCATTCATTGGTATATAGTTCCACTTCATTGACTATGTCATCATTATGTATAAAATGTACTATGAATGCTTTGCGTTATATTTCCACTTGTTTTTTCTGGATTTACATTTTTTAAATAATCACTTCATTTATTAATTCTTATTTCAAAGATATGATATTTATAAGGGTTATTAGTCATAAACTATCTTCTATGGGACATATAGTAAGTTATAAGGAAATATTCTTTTATGATGTGTATAGAAAACCCATTTTAATTGTTATATCATGAATTTATTTATATTTATGGAATTAAATAATTCATTTGACACTTTTTCTTTCATTCATATCATGATTTAGAAGTTTCAAAAGTGGTCAGGGTTTATCTCACAATCTCATCATTATTAAGGATTTTTTATGTTTAAGTCTATAATAGGGGAATTGTTTGATCCTTTTATCATAGACCCAACACATTTTCATATATTATTTATATTATCGGAAATTGAATGATTTCATTTTTCTTTTCATTTATTTATCTTCTAAAAATACTGAATGTTTTTTACTGACTAAATATTTTTTTTATATCCCTATGTCATTAAAATTTATCAAAGAATGATATTACATTTCATAAATGATTTAATAAAAAAATTAATCATATTTAATTTTAAAAGATAGTTTAAATTTAATTCCCTTTTTTTATTTCTAAATTAGGTACTTTTTACTTTTTATTGAAAATGAGAAAATAATTTTAGTTTTAGCATATACGACATTAATAGAATTTTCAACCATTATAACAACACATCATTTAAAATATTACTTCATATATTTCCACGAGTCATTACATAAAATATATTTCTCATTATATTCAATAATTTTTTAGATTTCAAGAGACATTTTCAAATTTATAGTGGTTTTTACCTTAATAATTTTATAATAACATTGTTATTGAATTTCTATTAACAAAAAACTATAATATAATATTTTAAGTATTCCCCACTAGTGATATATGTAATGATACCATCATTATTATTTCTCCGGATTGTTTAAGATCATTTTGATTGGAGTAAATATTAACATTTCATATTATTTTTTTCAATATGAATTTTTATATTTATTTTATATTTAATTATTATTTTCTGATTCGTATATATGATTGTATAATACGTATTAAGTGATGAGAAAGTCCTGTTATAGCCCCATGGTGCATCAGTGGTCTCAGGATAAATTTTTTTTTACTAATTTTTTGCATTCCTTTCCTATTTTTTATGATGTAACAACATGATTCCTTAAGTATATCATTATATTTTTTTGTAATAGTTATTCAACATAATGTTTATGATGTCCAAAACTATTTATTCATTCACAATAAAACTGTTTGCTGTTATATAGTATATTATTTGAATAGTTATGATATCCATGGATGATTCTCAATCTCATGTAATTATTTATACGGAATTACTTTATCATTAATTATTCCTCCCATATTAATCTTTATGAAAATGTTATTTTCTAAAAAATATGTGTTTACAATTATTTATATTTCTAAATTGATTATAAATTATCTTATCATTATAACAGAAAATAACTGTGACCCTTAATTAGTATCTGGGTTAACCCTACTTTTATTTTCTATTTTCCAAGGATGTGATGAAATGTCATATATGTTATTCCTAAGAAGGATACTATATGTGATAAACATTGTGGGAGACGATATATAATTTTTTATAAACAAGTTTATTGTGTATCTATGTTATTAGGAATTAGTTTATCCAAATTCCACAAAACTATAAACCTAAACGATAAAAGGGTATTCATGTGATAAAATATTTCATTTTGATATATGGTGTTTTTGATGTCCAAAATTAGGTCATGTTTAATGATAACAAGGAAGAAATATAAATCTGATGTTTTAGCACTGTATCTAGCAGTTTTGTTCTCGAGTTTTCACAAGAATTGTCACTTACACCCCTTCCACATGATATATAATCAGTTTTCTGTTAATGAGTTTATTTTTAATGGATATATTAATATATAATAATCATTAAAGCTTTAAAAAATTATCAAAAACTATAAATCATACATTATCATAAATCATTCCATCTTCCATGTGATAGAAGTTGATCTATAACCTCCTTCATAGCATTAAATATCCTATAAAAAGATACGGGATCCTCTTATTTTGAGTGTGTGTAATTTTATGAATTTATTAATCCATAAGAAAATATTTCTTCATCCTAATTATAAAATTATCATTGAAGTGAATATTCTATTAGAGATTTTTAGTTTAGGTTTCCTCTTATATCATATGAGGAATCTAATGGCTTGTGTCATACCTTTAGAGGTGAGTGTTTTTTCTTATCTCTTAATGATCTCCATCAAGCCTAGTACATCATGATTAATAGAGACAAAGAAAACTTCATGAAAGGTAATGTTTTTATTCTTTATGTTCTTCATTCTATATTTCAGTTCATTGGTGTTCCATTGTGTTTATGTATAGGCCTAAATTTCTTACAATACAATAATATGATAATCCAAAACCCACCAAATGAATCAAAGAAACATTTCTCAATGAATCAATATGTCATTTTTCCAATTTTTTTCTAAAAACTATGTGTATCACAATCTACAACATCACATATCATAATGTATGATTTGAAATGGATGAGTGTCAATATCTTGAATAATATACCTCGAAGAATGATATTGGATATCATAAGGCAAGGTTTTTTTCACTTAGTTATTGGGGGTGATTTGTGTGTATCATATGGTGTGATATATTGAAATCCTGTGTATTTTTTCTATTCTATATGATATTATATATATAATATCTATGCTATGAATGATTTTTTTTTGTGAAAATAGAGTATGAAATATTAATAGAGTTATCATTAATTACTATTTTTCGGTCTACGTGTCGTTTTATCCAACAATAATCATTTATGATACCCATACATAAGATTCCAGTTTCAAATTCATAATAGTCTCTCCTTTTAAACTAAAGTAAAAAAAGATGATCCATAAGGGTATCATAGATATATAAGGGTCACCCACTCATATTTATAGATATGCCATAGTAACTAGATATGTAAGAGTTACTAGTTTACAATTATGATCATTGTAAAAACCAATTTCTATGTGTGGATTATAACTGATAAATACCTTAACATTCATAATATATGATTTAAGATCAAAATGATTAAATTGAATATTTTTATCTAATAATTATAATATTTTATAAAATTTTAAAAAATGATAAGTCTTAGTCATTTCAAATAGAATATTTTCTCAATTATATTAAAAAAATTATATTTATATATCCTTTTTGTAAAATAAATAAAATTATTCTTTATATATTTATTACTATTAAATTCCTTATATATTTTTTTATATAATATGAATATCATGTATTGAATTATTTATTATATATGTTCATTCTTATAGATTATTAACCATTCATAGAGGAATAAAACATTAGACAACAAATATTACATTATAAGAAGTAGTTATGGATTTAATATTAATATGAAGAATTTTAAATTAGTGAAACATATATAGGAAGAATTTTAGTTTAGATACAAATATTTTGTATTGAATTTATAATTGTAAATCATATAGTGTTTATGAATTACAAATTAAGGCCAACATAGAAAGTTTTTATTTATAATTATCAATTTATTATAAACTATGTATTGGGATTATTCAAACTAAAGGCACTAGTTAATGAAATTATTTACACAAAATGAAAATAACATTTGAGGATTCATTTGATCAAGGTTAAAATAATAATTAATATGTGATATTAATATAATGTAAATATTTTACGTATTATAAATGGAAATAAAAACATGTATACTTCATATAATATCCTATATTTAATGTAAATGAGAAATACTGAGTTGTATGAAAAATTTCATGTTATGAAATAAAGACAAAGTGTTTATATTAAAAATTTACTAAAACTATAAAGATAACTAAATGAAAAATGCTTTTATATATTTGTCTATTAATTGATCATAAATGTTTTTATAATTTTTAAATATCTACTTTGTTCATTTATTTAAATGTTATTCCATTATTTTTTAATATATATAATTTTTATACTATTAATTGTAATGTTTTCTTATGTTTAATGTTGTTAAATAGTTTCTATAAATTATCATGCATCCGTCTAATGAGTTACACAGTAGGTATGATAATTGATTTTGTATTCTTATTCCATGAATATAGATTTTAATTAATATTATAATCAATAATTTAGTTATTGAACATTCTATACACATAATTTGTACACTGTTATGATGAAATTGGAGAATCACATATGTAAAGTATCCATAGGTAGAGAGACATTGTGTCTAAATTACAAGTGACATAGAGGACTATGACTTATTCTAGAATGTTTAGGGTCATTTATTTGTGACCCCGGGATAACTGATATACTGATCTATAATTTCATATATTACTAAATATTTACATGAAATATTATTTTCTCCCTTTGCTATAATTTTAATTTGGATACGTTTAAATATATTTAGATGATATTTTGGAATGAGTAACACAATTTGTAAGCTGTTTAAAGAGTGACACATAAACATGTTTTGAACATTATAATTTCATTCAATGTAATGTGATTAAAAACTAAATCATTACAAGGATACATATATGTAAATGGAATCACATGATATAATATTGTTAGATTAAATCCCCTCTAGAATTATAAGTATTATATCCTTAAAAATGAAAACATTTCATGAATTTAATTGTCGAAATAGGTAATTCCTAATAAAAATAGATGCCTTTAGATTATCTTTTGTATGTAATGAAATTAATTGGTGGAGCTAACAGGATTTGAATTATATTCATGGATTTTCTTTTTTTCACGAATTTAGGGGAACCTAATAGGATTATGTTTCCATATGACTAGATTCTAGTGAAATAACTTCATAGATTTGGAAAAAGACATTTAAACTCAACTATGCAAGAGTCATATATGATAATTTTGTGATTTTACCTTTATTATTATCAATGTGATGACAGAAAATATGAATCATCCCAAATATTAATGAAATATATATATTTACCCACTAATGAAAATGAAGGATTTTAAAGGGGCCCTTTTTTTAATTGGATATTATTGAATGAAATTTCCTTATTATTTGTTTATAAAACAGGATACCCACAAGGTAAAATCCTTCATTACAGAAAACATCATAACCATCATCTATTGTAACATTGATATTAAACTTTCAAAAATATAATATTAACATAAGAGGACCCTCATATAAGATACATAATAATAAAACATAAGAGAAATTATATGTGTTAATGTATTCCCCTCATTAGTAACCAATAGTTAAATTTGATAAATAAATGAATCTAAAATCCAATGAGAATCAATTTCGGATTAGAATAAATTTTCAAAGAAAGTACGTGTAAAATGACCTAAATAATTTTCGTCTTTACTCAGATACAAAATATGATTGAGTATTTCATGGACATGGGGAGAGTAAAGGTTTACTCTATGACTATTTATTGTTTTGGAGTTCCTTAAGTTTAAATGATATGACAATGAGAGTGAGTTATATAGATTCTTAACATGGTCTCTCAATGTGTTGTAGGTTGTTTGACTACTGGTGATATTTCTAAGTATTGGTATCAAATTCTATGTATTAGTAGGAAATATATTATACATGAAGAAGAAAAGTTACTTCTAAATTCCATATATGAATCTTCTAGAATCCAGTTATGGTCATTAAAAACTATAAGTTAGTTGTGAAATGAGGTATACGATTACATGAGATGGAATTATTAAAGATACCTGAAGGTGATTTCAAACTTTAATGAATATATATATCAGGTATCATTTTTTCTGAAAACAATTTTTGGTTTTGAATGGTATATGAGACCATATGTATACTTTAGAAATGTTTTAAATATAAATGAGTTCAAACTTGAGGGAATAATCGATTGAACATATAGTTCACATTAAATTAATGAAGTAAATGATTTCTATATAATATATTTGAAGTCATTGATATTACCAGCCATAAATATATTATTTTAAATGATGTATAGTCATCACATTTCACTTATATGATAAGTGAATATTTTTACTATCAATGAGTTCTTATAAAAATATGAAATGATAATCATGGTTTATGATTCATTACATTCTACAACATTTATTAAAAAGATACAAACATAAAAAAATATCTCCAGGATAAAATTTTTATTATATTTTTCTAAATTTGTGGAATTAAAATTCAACCACCTTAAGGGGAATATTTTGAATAATAATTTATTATTTTATATGGAAAATTATCCAAACACATATAGTATAATAAATGATATGGAGAATTTTTTTATAAATATTCCTATTAAATGGATATAAAAGTTAATATCTAATCTTAACAGAGTTTGTATATCATAGCCTGATTTTTTGTAAATAATATATTGTCTAATTTGTTATTGAGATTATATATGGACTAAGAGAAGTTTTAAATTTAAAAATAAAATATTATAATCGTAAAAATACAAATTGAATGTCACTTTATAACCTAAATTTTTTTGGGTATATTTTTGGAATACTAATACAAATACTTACACTAGATAAAAAAAAATATTACATTGAAAAGTTTGATGAAAATTATTCTTAGAATGTGGTGAGGAACATGAAATAGTTTTATGTGTAGAACATACTTTATTAAAATACTAGAATTTGATGATTTGGAGTAAAGGAATTTGAATATGTCTAAGGAGGATAATATTTTGAATATAATTCCAAAATAACACAATTAATAAAACTATATTTCTTCAGTAATTTTACTCACTAAAGTGTTCATATTGAGGGTTTTTATGAAGTTCCCATATATAAATGTGGTAGGAATTTCTTCGATATTCAATATGTCTAACAAAAATTCTAAATGTGTCTCAAGCATATGGCTGATCTATTATAGTATTGTATATAATATTTTATATATGTTCTAATTTATGGTTTTATTTGTAATATATAAACTATTTTAGTACTATAAAATTGATCATGTATCACAAAATATAATGTTTTCATTATCATTCATTCATGTTCGATCCATATTATTTGTGAAGTGAAAATATAATTATCAAATAAAAAATGTAATTAAGTTATCAGTAATAAAATATCATCAAATGTTTTAAGGGTATTGATGATATTGTAATATTAGAATGAGTGGGATATTATATGGCATACCAAGAGTTGTACAATTTATGTAAAGAATAGTGTCACGAGATAATAATTTGATAATTTTTATATTGACTAACCCACCATTGTTTATGAAATTGAATATAAAATAATAATTTATATTGTTAAGGTTATACTTTTATAATGAATTCCAATTTAATAATTTTGGTGGGAAAATATCATTAGAACCTTTATACATTGGTGCATTTCTTACATAAGTCTTAAGGATTAACTAATCATGAGTTGTCAGGTATGTTGGCCATGACATTTATTGTAGCTCCAAAATAAGGGATTTTTTCATTCATATGGTGAGTTAAATCTAATTAGGCCATTCATTGAATTATTCTATGTAAATTCATGGATATCCTTTGTTGAGTTACATATGATGTGCCCGACTTATTGAATGAATGACAATTGATATATCTATTCAATCTGGTCAATCTATTTCCATGAATCATGAATTTATGAATTAAATTATAATATATTGACATGTTCCAAGATTATTGGTAACTAAATGTCATATAGGAAAAGATTATATATGAATAAATATGACATATATGATACATCTTTTTTTGAACACATTCATTAAATGATATGAATTTGTTTAATCATGATCATAGAAGATCCCTTTATAGATTGAGTATAATTGAGGTTTATATAGATTCTTATCCCTTATTGTATATATGAAATTGATATTTAATATTTTTATAAATGATACAAAGTCCTATATCTGATAACAGTTTAGAATCATAATAATGATTAAATTTTATATAATTTTTTTTTCAAAATAACAGAGATTGATAAAAAAATATCTAAAATCGTTTTGGTTGTTTCCCCATGAAATTTAATGTTTTTTGTAATTCCCTTATGTTATTTCACATCAAGTTGTTATTTCATGGAAATGTAATAATAAATTTATATTTTATTATAATATATTCCATTATTTGAATCCAATAATAAGCAGGTGATTTATATCATAGTTTCCTCAATCATATTTTATAATCGTATAGAAATAATTAAGAATAACTAGACACTTCCATGTCTATTATAAGGTAGTTAAATTGATATTAATCAATGGTTTGATATATTTTTGGATACAAAAATATATAATTATCATTCAACGAGAAAATTCCTATTAATTCCTAATATGATTATGTTATCATAAAATATGTTGGATTCTATGATATGTTAGTTGAAACTAATGATCCTTTATTTCAGGAAGAATCCTATATAAAGGGTGGTGGATCCAATTGTTTTGGGGGAGTGTAAAAGTACGACTATGTAAATCCATAGATAGAGATATTTATAGTTTAGTTATCCATTTATCATCAAGGTGATGGTTTTAGAACAAAATTGGTGTTGGAGGGACCTCTCACATTGTGTGAGGATTATAATGGATAATGTCATCCCTTTATAGGAAATATTCTTATTGATATCCCTTGCTTATGTCCATAAAGGAATATTTATCACAATCAAATAAATGAATAATACTACATGTGATTTATGATTATTATATTTTATATTATCTACACATCATGTTTATTTAGTGATGATATATGAAAAAAAAATTATGGATTTATTTAACATTCATGATTAGAGGATTTCCCAACCAAACCCATCAAAATCATCACAACTGGAAATTCAACCTACGACCATGGTTTGGAAGCTTGGATGTAGTTCCAAAAAACCGTGGCTATAGAATATGGCCATGGTTTCGAGAAACGGTGGTCGCTATCATCATGGAAGTAGGGGCCTAGTGCCATGGTTTAAACAATGGAAGCAGGGGCCTACTACCATAGTTTAACTATGGAAATAGAGTCCTACTTCAACAGTTTAACCATGGAATTATGTGGCCTCTTTGGACAGTTGAAACCCTTGTAGTTGGGGCCTACTGCCATGGTTAAAGTTATGGAACGATCCCCCCATAATTCCACGATTATACTCTGGCCCTAGGGTCCTACTACCGTGGTTAAAACAATGGCACTATGCCACTACTTCCATGGTTAAAACAGTGCAGATATAATTCATATGGTATAAAATAAATTTAGTACCCTAGCTAGACCACCCCCTCTACCCGTTGGACCCCCTGGAGAGACCTTGTTCACACCCTTGAACACCCCCTACACCCCATTCCCCCCTGGACACCCCTCTACATCCCATGCCCCCTGGACAGCCACTTCGCTACCCCTTGAAACCCCCTGGCACCTCATTTCCACCAAGAGAGCCCCTTGCACCTCCCTGCACCCCATTCCCCCTAGAAAACCCCATTAGACCCTCTTGAACACCCTCATGCCCCTTTAGATAGACCCAGTGTACCCCCTGGACACCCCGTGCACCCCCATGCCCCCTGGAAAGCCTCATTGCACCCTCGCGAACACCCCCATTCCCCATACAAAAATAGATTGTATAATAATTGTATTTTATTTTATTTTTATTGGTATAAACTTCACTTTTATTATATAAAAACAACATGCTATTCACCAAACAAGATCAAAATAACACATGAAAGTAGTGAAAATAAACTAATAATGCATTATGAATTTATGTGGAAAGACGATAGCACAAGATTAAATGAGGTAGAACACTCTCCTGATTGATAGCTACCAATCCTAAGAGTCATTCCAATTTATCTTTGTTGAACAAATATGGTATAAAAATTGAATAACCTATAAACTAAAAAATAGAATCCTATTAGAATCTTATTCCCATATATAGAATAGTTGAAACCAGTAGTAAACACAGGATTTAGAAATCATAATTCATCATGATAGTTTACATGAATATAATTAATTAAAATTCAAATTGAATTAAATGAAACAATACATGTAATGTGTCCATGACAACTTGAAAATGATATCAATATGGCATAAATCATGCACATTTCCAAAATTCCTTAACATTAATTCCAATAAAAAATAATATCTACATGTTATGCATGGAGAGAAGTAAAAATTATCAGGGATTTTCAAATACCAAACATAATCTACAATTTGATCATCATTCAATATTTCATTTCACATTTTCTAGTCCCCCTGCCCCTTCCCCCCAACTGTGGTTTGGTAGGTGGGTACAGGTATATAGGGGGCCTAACAATTACAAGTGTACCCTATAGAGATGATGGTGGATATGTGTCAAAAGGTTGAGGGATAGAAAGAGGTTGACTACCCTTCATTGTAGGAGGAGTAAATTAATAAAAGAGATGACCACCCATGTATGGATAAGGAATATAATTGGGGGCATGACGGGAGGAAACCATCTCGGTGACTACATAGCCATGGACTATGAGGCGGTACATATAGGGGGCTATATCTAGGGTCAGTCCTATACTCTGTAGTGATTGAACCATCATCAGTGAATGCAAGTTTCCTCCTCAATGATTCGTGTTCATATTAAATATGATATATGGAATGTTCATACATAATCAATAAATAAATAATGGACTCCCTGGAATAATTATATTTGTCAGGACAGCTTCTCTAAGTGGGTGATCGTTTTCCTCCATTTTTTTTTCTCAGAACCACCACCGAAGACATAATAATATGTAATTTCCAAAAGTGATGTGAAAATTTATAAAATATAACCAAGAATTAAATAACTATAATGATTTCAAAAAATTCATATTATTTTTGAAAACATTAAATCTTCTATTATATTTTTTTTATTATGTTTTTTAATCTCTAAATGAAAACATTGCAATACAAAATAAGATTCTACATTAAATGTAAAAAAACACGCACTAGGTCAGTAAAATATAATCTGAATACTTTGAAATATGTAACACTTGAAATTCCCTATTATAATTTCTGATTCACAATCTATTTTCACAATTAAAACATTTGTATCATCGAATGATATATTTGACTGAATACCGACCGGTTCCTCCAAACCATCACCATCGTCAAATCCATCATAAAAAATGTGTCTCGGAATAACATCAACAATTACACCAAATATTAGTTTAAAATGCACATTTAGATAAAATACTGGTCTAGATTGTGATGAAATAATATAAAGATCATCAATTAGCAGTTGACGTTTTCTATCAATCACTCTAAAACCATAATTAGCTATATAAAAACCTTGTCAGGTCATTTTATCACACCACTTACATTTCATCATAGCGACATGGCCATGTGAATATTAATCTAATAAAAATATTATCTTAACAGCCCCATAATACGACATATTTTCTGATTGAGGTTGTCTGTTTGATGCATTATCAAATCAATCCATTGTAGAGATTATTGTGATACCATCATGTTGTGTTTCCATATTTGTTTCACAGATATTTATAATGATTTTAAAACCATTAAAAACCATTTCTTTACAATCAAGAACCACATTGTTTGGACCAAACGACAATGCCCTTATTTCAGCAGATACATCATCCACTGGTAATATTTAGACCTGAAATATATCAACATTGAACATTGAATAACTACCAATGATTTAGTAATGTAAAAAGAAAGAATTTTTTACCATTTTATTCATCCAAGAAGGAAATTATTTGCAGTTTAATTGCACCCACCTCTTAATAGATAAAGAGTGAAGTGGTCTTTTTATAATTTTACTATGTTCTGTTCACATTTAAAAATTTAATGATATCAGGATCTATGAAAAAAATACACAAAAAAATATATATATTTATAATTTTACTTACATGATGTAATCATCAACCATGCCATAGTTAAATAATATCGTACAATGATCCATTTCTTACTCATCCCTATTCAAAGTACACAACTTGTATGATCCAAATATCCCTCCCATTTGGGTAAGTGATGGAAATTTTGGCTCCAGGGGATCATATTGCTCATCTTCAGTTATCAAGGGCCAATTAGATCTTGTAGTGACATTAGAAAAATACATTGAAAAAAAATCCATGTGTTCTTTCACCAAATAACTTTTCACAATGGATATTTCAAGATGATTCTTAATTCTCAAATAATATATCAATGTAAACATCATTCTTTCTATTGGATATATCCAGAAACTAGAAATAGGACCACTAAAAAAACTTTTGTGGGAATAGGTACTGTCAAATGTAACATACATGTAAAAAATATGGGGGAAATATTTTATACAAGTCACAAATAATGATCGGTGCATCCTTTTTTAGTTTTTTCACAAAACTTTTGTTCCGTATTTTAGAAAAATGATCGCTATAAAAGTGACATAATCTAATCAATGCAACCCTGAAATTATGTGAAATTAAATATCTAATGGAAATAGGAATCATTTAATGAAACATGACATCGTAGTCATGGGATTCTATTGATTTTTGTTTCACATCTTGTGTATTCACACATTTCAAAATGTTACTAGAATAACCATATGGAACTTTTAAACTATACATGAATTGACAAATTTTTTATTTCTAGGAATTTTTTATCGAAAAACATGAAAAATGGACTTTCCACTGATTCTGACCAATTAACATAGGATGAAGTCTTGGTTTTATACCCCATTCAATAAAATCATGACTTGAGCAGAAATCATCTTTTTTCTTTCACTTTATATTTAAAATAATTTCAAGTAAAATTTCACACACATTTTTCTCAATATGTATTACATCAAAGTAGTGAAGCAGAAAATTTGATGACCAATATAGAAACACATAAAATATACTTTTCTCTCTCCAATTACTGTTGGAATTCAAAGGAATATTCTTCCACATGGTGGAATATAACTGACCCTTTCCAAGAACAAAATTATAAATATCAAGTTCTTTAAGGATAACACCCCCTGTCATTCCTTGAGTTTTTTCATCTGTCTCTATGGTATTATAAAATTGTCCTCGATTTTTTCTCTACGGATGATCCATTTGTAGAAATCATTGATGCCCTATGAATCTGAAAGTTTGTTGAAACATTAATCTCCTAGAACATGTGTTTTTCATATATATAGGGAAAGATAATCTCCACTTGGTACTCCAAATAGACATCATTCCATGTACAGGGAAATCATTTATTGTCTATATTAATGATGCATGACACATAAGGTAAACCTTTTTAAATGTGTCATATGTCAGCACCCCAACAGTCCAAATCTCCTTCAACTAATCTATTAATGGTTGAAAATTTATGTCAATATCATTTCCAGGATCATTAGGTCTAGTAATAAATATAATCATGATATTAAAGGGATTTTTCATACAAATCCATGATGGAAAGTTATAAATACTACTGAAAGCAGTCGAAATATTATGTGCAGTATGCATCTACTTAAATGTGTTGAAACCATCACATGGAAATCCAAATATGACATCCCGTGGGTCACATGAAAAATAAGGATGTAACCTATCTAATTTTTCCACACTAACCCATCAGCAAATTGAACTATATCATCATTATCCTTATTTCTTTCATCTTCATGCAATCTCATATTCTTAGCCATTTGATCTGACATAAAATCTTTTTGGTATATGGGAATCAATGGAAAGTGCCACATCACTTTATATGGAATAAGGGATTAAGTTTTATCTTTATTAGTCTTTCATATAGATGTACCACATTGTTTTCCCTCATTTAACTTGACATTATCCTTCCATAATTTACAAAAATCATTAGAGAATGTGTGGATTTTCGTACTTGAAAATCCAAAATTTTCAACCAACTTTAATGACATATAATTATTTTCATAAATACATGCATAATTAGGTAGAAACTACATAAAAAGTGTAAGTATATAGTCGATTCAAGTATTACTAAATCCATACATTTTTTTCCCAAGATACAGTCTAATTAGAAACTTTAGTTTGGACATTTTTCCTCATAACTGGTAAACAAGGGTATTCACATCTACTAACATCTTTCTAACATGATCAACATAATTACTCTGATCATTAGACGGAAGCTATGTAACCATATTCATTTATTCTTCCATTTCATTACTTGAAGTGTTTTCTAGATATGAAAATGTAAACAGATCAGAAATCAAATTTTCTATTCTGATCGTTTCTTCTAAATCAATGTTATTCTATGTTTGAACTTTTTCTCCATTGTGATACCAAAAATGATATCATTTTTGAAAACATTTTTTAGTGATGTGGTAACTTACTTCCTCATGTTTTAACCATGGTATTCAAATGGAATCAAAACAAGGACATTGAATCAATCCAACATCTGAATCACTATTGAATTCAAAATCCACAAAATATTCCAACTCCTTCTGAAACTGATCAGCGATCCGATCAACATTATACATCCAGATTCTTTCCATTATAATTTGAATAAACAAATAGTTAGTGAAATTTTTATTTTAAATAATTATATTGAAACTCATTCATGATTATGAAAAGTAGTATATGGACTCATTCATAGGCTCTTATTCCATACAGTCTTCTTGAGAATCATAAGTAAATGATCATGCTTAATGCATCAAATATAACATTATCATTTACTAATGTATATGAGATCTCTAAATCATAATCGTATAAGAACTATACCCTTATCCACTAATTAATATTTATATCATGTTAAGATAATACAGAATAAAATATCTTACTATCAATTATTACCCCATGACAAGTCAACCTTGGGTTGCTAGTAAGTTCATAGATTTATAGATATTTGTAAATATTCTAAATGAAAAAATCATAATCATAAGTGATTTACCTTATCTAAAAAATGATACAAAATTACATGAGATACTAAAATACAATAGATACAAGGGGAGGTAGAATTTTATATCCTAATGAAAATACAATAATACATACAAAGGGTGTCATTCTTAGATACTCATATTGTGAAAATGATTCAAATTATGGATTCGTGTGCAACACATCATATTAGAATGACACAATTAGAGTGGAGTTTGGGGTTTATATATTAAGTATGTTTTTCTAAAAATATTGGTTTGTAATATTTGTATAAGGTAGGGGATGGTGTGTAGGGAAGGGGTGGTGCCGGGCAGGGGGAAGGTGGGGCTAGGAAGAAGGACGGGTGGGTTGGGGGGACGTAGAGGGGGAGGAAATGGGAAGTGGAAGGGGGTTGGGGGGAGGGGCCGATTTGGGGAGGGGTCGGGCTTGGTAGGGGGATGGGGAGGGGGACGGTCTGTGCAAGGGGAGGGGCTGGTGGGGGTAGGGGAAGGGGCTGGGCAGGGGGAGGGTTCCAATGTGAAAGAGGCAAGGAAAGGGGAAGGGGTTTGATTGTGACAGAGGTAGGGAAAGGGGAAGGAAGAATGGGTTCGATTGCGAGAGGCAAGTTTCAATCGTGAGGGGAATGAAAAGTTGATTTGGAGTGTTTGGAGATGATTTGAGTTGAATTTAATAATTTTTAGGTTTTATTAAATATATTAATAAATTATATTTGGAAGATAAAAATTGGCCAAGTCTTAAAATTTTATGGATTACTTATGGGAATCTAAAAAAACTTATAGATTTTTTGTAAGTCTTACTGTGATTTCATAATATATGGCGGTAGAAGTGTGTAAGTAGGAGAAAGAGAGAAAATACATTTAGTTGTAGTCTAATCTTTCAAGAAATGCATGGAGATTGGAAAAAAAGTTGGAAACTAACAAAATATTGACCCAAGAAATGCATGGAGCTATCGACCCATACAAACTACCCCCAGCCCCCTCATCCTTTACCCCACTGCCCCCACCATTCATCCCAACTCCCCCCACCACTTTCACCACCACTACCCCCACCCCTCACCCCAACTCCCTTAAACCCCCCCCCCCCACGCCCCTTCCTCCCCTACACTCTCCCCCACACAAACACACGTACCCCTACTCCCCCCCCACACCTGCCCCCACTCCCCCCCACCTGCACACTACCCCCCCCAACATACATCACCCCCACCCCCACACACATCTACCCCACTACCCACCACCACCTGCACACTCCCCCCCACACCTGCACCCCCCACCTTCACACTCCCCCCCCCCACCGGCACACTGCCCCCCAACCTACATCACCCCCCACCCCCACACACACCCACCTGCACACCCCCCACCTGCACCCCCCACCTTCACACTTCCCCTACCCCCACTTTCAACCCCCATACAAACTACACTCCCACCCTTCACCCAACTCCTTTCACCCCCCCCCCCCTTCACCCCAATAACCCACCCCAACTCCTTTAATATTATTACTTTTAGTTATCAGATGGTTATGAAGATATAGAGTGGGAAATTCTACATCCATTAATTGTGGGTTATTTGAATAAAAAATATTCATGTGGTTTAGTGAATGATAAAAAGGAGAAATTAGTGCTTCTATTTTTTATATATATTCATGCAGTTCGAAATAGAGACATGTGAATGTTTGAAACTATTATTCAAGACAGAATAATTTATATGAACTATTTAAAAGAGTGATAGGACCAATAAAATGGTTATAAAGATAGGGAGTGGTAAATTATAGATCCATTAATTCTGAGAGATTTGAATCCAAATTATTAATGTGGTTTAGTGAAGGCGAAAAAAGAATAAACTGGTGCTACTATAATTGACATATGTTCATGCAGTACTAAATAAAGACAAGTGGAATATTTCTAGTATTATTCAAGAGATAATAACTTTCATACATAATTTTAAATAGTGATAAGACCCAAAATATTTTTGATTCTAAAGAACAATTATGTGTATAAGTAAAAAAGAAGAGGAAGATCTAGTGCTCTTTGTGTTAATAAAATAATCTAAAAATGTGTTAAGTGGTAGAATAAGTAATAAACCAATTAGTTCATGAGGATTGATAGAATAAGAGATATGTTCCCCTAGTTGACACATGGAATAAGGGGAGAGATGAAGAGTTATGTGTATTTATGTTTATACATGAAGGAATATAAAGAGGAAGTTAAAGAATATCAGTTTGATAATATGAAGAAGAAGAGTATATATATAGTGATATGTATAAAAATAAAATAAGTGACATTAAATTGTGAAATGAAGAAGAAGAATAAAGGAGTAGTACATGAACAATAATGAAGAATTCAAAATTGGTGTTTAAATATCTTGTTTTTACCGCTATATTTATTATAAAGGTATGAGATGTACCAGAGTGTGGGAAACACCAAATAAATGTGTAGTATACACACTCTATACTATCATGAGACTGTAGTTTAATGCTCTGAGGTATTTACTAATGGGTTTTGTGACCTTAGGTGTTACAAAATCACACAAAGGATTAGACTTATCATACCAAGAGGTGAACCTTAGAAATTAATTTGTCACTTGTTTGTGTGTGTTTGATTATGATGTATGAAATAATGGAGGAAATAGATAATAAAATAACCACTCTTCTAATAGTTATTTAGGTAAAAAGAAAAGGGATAAAAATTTAAAATTAAAAAAAGGAAATTAAAAATAACCAAAATTAATTCAACCCCTTCTCAATGTGGTTAATATCTCATCCAATCCCCTTTAGTTGATATTAGAGATAAATCCACCTCAGATTAGATTCTCTAGATTTGATGTTTCTCTATTTTAAACATTCGAAGTTATTATTCCTAATCTATATTGAAGTTTAATTTGAGTAAAGATTTATATATATTATATTCAAATTCTATTTCTACCAAGACTAAATTTCTATGTGTGGAGCGTGAAAGCATCTATGAAAATTAATAGCTCTATTTTGGTAATCTGACTGTGATTTATTTTTTCTAGAAGTTAGTGTTTTCTATAAGGATGGATCACATCAACCTAAAGTACCATTATATCTTAATATTTCATTAATATAGAGTGTTATGTTTATAGAAGATAGTTTGAGGGTGGAATATTGAAAATTTGTTCACAAAAACATTAGTGGATGAGATAATGTGACAATATTATGCCATAATTGGGCTTGGGTGAATATATTCATAATGAATAGCAGCATTATATATAGTAGAAGTATAGAGGGTGATGTTTTCAAATGTTTTTCAGCATACCATGAATCCCTTGAAGTAGTTTTAGGTTGAATATTTATAGGATTTGTAATGAATGTTTTCAAAATATATAAATTTACCCTAAAGGATAAATTTATAAGGACTCTTCAATTTTACTCTAGTAATGGATGTAGAAATCATCTGGGTGTTATTGAGGTTTCCAAAAGATTGTAAAATTTTTATGGATGTCAGCATATTGCTAATAACCTTTTCCAATTTTCTAAAATAAGGTAATATATTACCTATCATTTCCATTTTTACTTCATCAGTATCTGGATACATAGAATTTCCAAATTTTTCTAGGCTTTATTAGATCCTCTAAAACATGTAAAAATATTCTGGAATGCGTTAAAATCTTATTTGCATAGATATAATGATATTCATCATTATAGCTCTATGTAACAAATGCATTAGAAAAAATTAAAATCTAATCATATAAATTAAATATATTAATCAATTTCTTCTCATAAATTCTATAAAAATAGCTTCCTTAAACCAAAATTTTAAAACCTTCAACAAAAAAAACATTTCCAAGTGAAGGGATCTCTAATAATAACCAATGGTAACATTTATCAAATGATAAAAGTTCAAATTAGGGTATCCTTTTAGAGTAACCATTACTAGTTCACCTACTGGAATGGGTGAATCATGACAGAAGGTATTTTATAGGGTTCTTCTACAAAATAAGGGGTGGGTAGGGTTCCTTCGACAAATCTGGAGAGGGTAGGGTTTCGTGAGAGATGGTAGTAGGTAGAATTATTTTGTGTGAGCTTATGTAGCATGATTAGGGAGCGATATTCTGAGAGTGGGTTATTCATGAAGGCAACTGGGGGGGTCGATCATCCAGAAGGCTTCAATCATGACAGGCAGGGAGAAAAATTCGATTGTGGCATGCAGGGAGAGGGATTCGATCATGCAAGGCAGTGAGAGGGCTTCGATCGTGAGATGCATGGAGGTTCGGGTTACATAGTGGGATGTGGCCATAGTTCACATAAAATCCATGGGGGGAATAATACTATACTACCATGGTTAATTAAACTATGGAAATTCATATGTGGTAGTATCCGTATTTTCTAGTTCTGCATTCATGTTTAAATTTGTTTGTGGCCTCCACTCAAAAATATCCAATAGCGAATTCATGTACAGGTGTAAATGGGTTTCTTCTCCAACACCTATAAAAAATATAAATCCTAAAAAATGAGGTTTCAATATTTACCAGCTTAAATATATATTTTAATAAAATTATTAAATATATTTTTTGACCAGATTTAATGAAATATAAATGAAATAATTAATTTAATTCCAAATAACACTTATTTTTTTTAAAAACCATTTCTATGTTTTTGTAATTAATGGGGATTTAATTTTGTAACTAAATATATATAAAAATAAAAAATAATTCATTCTATCATTAACCAGTATGTTATTTTTTTTGTGGATAAGAAATAGAGTGAAGACTATGAAATAATTAACTTGGTCATTATTGATGGGTTTTTTGTGATCATTTGATGACCATAATAAAAGAAGAAACCCATTTTTTACTCAATCTATCAAAACCAAAGAAATATGTCGTGAGGAAAATTAAATTTAAACTAGACTAACATTGATTTGGTGAGCTTGATATCTATTTTTATTTATTTTTATCACCAAAAAATAACCATCAAACTCTTTTCACAATAGGTATAACACCAAAAAAATTTATTCTATGTACACTATAACATGGTAACCTATCTAAAATGGTTTGATATCACCTTATATGATGATGTTAAATGGATTATCTAGATATGATAAAGATTATAGCATGGATTAACCATGTCATACTCTAACAAACACATGTATCTCATCCTATATATAGACTCATTCATGAAATTAAAGTGGTTGATGGTAAGCTTTCAACACATAGAAATTGATATGCATTACACATAATGAATTCTCGCTGGGGTTTATAATCATGGAATGTTTCAAAAATAATAATATATACTTATATAATAAAATGAGCCATCTTATTGATTCATTTCCATTTACATACAATTTGGAGTAAGTGGTGGTATCTATGCACATGTTATCATAATCCCAACATATGTTATGTTAGAGTCAATATAGTCTCAAAGCATTAAATTATGGACTATATACAAGACATATTATATTAATAAAAATATAACATATAGTTTGATATTTCAACACTCTGATATTTTAGAATATATTTCTATTTAATTTTTTGCCTTTGATATCTTGTGTCATAAGCAACATCGAGTTTAAATAAACCATGATATACTATTAAAATATTTTTATTTTTTGAGACTTAATTCCAAGACATTATATTAGTGGTTATGAATATAAGTAAATGAATTATGGGAAAAACATTTTTTAAATATGTAAAAATTGATTTATTGGTTTTCAATTAATTAAAAGTTAAAATAAGAGTAATTTGTAAATAAAAGATATTTGTTTTTTGAAAAAACTATTTTTATGTGAGTATTTTTTTTTATTAAAAAATAAAACATATCACTAGTGGTGGATTATTATAATGAAATATATATATTATAAGTATATACTTTTATTCATATGATATTTTTTTAAAGCATATGATATGAATAAATCTCGTTTTAAGCTTAATAATGTATATCTCAGAAAAATGTTTTTCAACTTTTGTTCACTTAATTTAAAATATAATACCCTGAAATTTCAAAATATTAAAATAATTTAGATAGAATATGGGATTGAAAAAACTGATATTAGGTAAACCAGAAAATAAATTTCTTTATATTTAATCCCTTCGATAGCTTTCAAAACACGTAACCCTATGTTTAAATGAACCGTAATATGGTATACTATTGTAACCTAGCCATTTAATATGTGGATATGTATATTAATAACTAAATTATAAAAATTAAATTATTCAAACATGTAAAAACAATTTTATTGGTTATCTATTGATTTAGAATAAAATATGAACCATTTAAATGCAAATGAAATGTTTTGAAAAAAAACTATATTTTTTCTAAAAGATAGTTTAGTAGAGATTTGAGTATAAAATTAAAAATTAATTTTTACCACATTAAAAACATTTATTTTAAAAATAAAACATCATTTTTTATATCATGATATAAAAATTATATTATATTTAATATCTATTATTTATGTGAAACGTTTTTTTGAGGAATAGTGAAAATTACAAAATTTTAATTAAAAACTCCTTTTTTGAATAAATAATTTATAATGTTAAATTATAAATTAAATTTGATTTAATAAAATAATATTAAAATTTTATGACTATTAAACGAATTTATGTCATCTAAATCATTTCTATATTGAATTTGGATATAAAGACATTGTAACCCTAGGAACATTATCTCTTTGAAACCACTCGTTATCATCACTTCTGCGGGATTCATTTTAAATTATATTTTTCAATTTTTTTAATGGAATTTGTATAGTTTTTTAAATATTTTTTAATCAATGTAATTTATATTTATTAATATGTTCTCATAATTTTTTACCATAATGTATACTGAAAATAATAAATCTTGTATATCGTGGTTAAGGTAAAAGTGGGTTTACCAAGTGTAAAAAAAAATGATAAGGGTTAAAAGAAAATAAAAACATGTTTAAAATATATTAATTGAAAAAAATATAGACCTTATAATTTATAAGTCTCTATAATAATCAATTTTTTCCTCTTCTCTATTTGAAAAACATGGGTAAACCTTTTTCTTTTGAAAAATTTTAAGTATGCCACTCAACTCATCTATAAAAGGCCACAACTCTTCTCTTAAATTCAGAAAATAAAACCCTTTTTATTGAAAATAAATTCCTAATTAACTTAGAAACGTCCATAATTTTAAATTACAATTATTGGTTTCTTCCTAAATACTCTCTATGAAAACCTTAGGTAAAATCTTATAAATGTGGTCTGAGGAGAGGTAAAATTATTACCTAGGCATTTTTGTTTTATTTCTTCTTCCAACTCCATAAAATCATATTAATTTATTCTTATATAATGAAAATAAAATGATCCATATATATAGATGTTATTATGTTATTGTAATGACCCATATAAATAACGTCTTACCTCAAATTGGAAATGATTACATCTCTTGTGTGTATAGAGAACTACTACTTCACAAACCGATGTGACTGGTTTTCCATCAATACCTGTCATTGTTGGGTATGATGATGGATATAAAGTACATGTAAATAGATATGATATTTATAAAACAATTATACCTATTGATTAATTACCTCATAAATAAATTTTTTACTTTCCATTCCATATATAATTAGATAATGTTGCTCGTGTGTATGGCAAACAACCGCCTTGTGAAGTGATCTGATTCGTTTTTGACTAATGTGTTACATGGAATATAATATGGATAAAATTAATGAATATATGTGATATAAATTAATTTTTTATAATAATAATTATATATTTATAATTATAAAAAGTTAATATATCAATTTATTTCTTACTATTTCACTCATTGGAATTTGATAATGTCATTCACGTTTGTGTGGACTACCGTTTTGTTGTATTGATGTGACTCTCTTTTAACCACCACACTAAAAATATGATATATATATATATATATATAACCCTAATTAAAGAAATAATATCTTATTTATGATATTATTGTAATTATATATAGATAAAATATTACTTACCTCCGGTCCATAATGATACTTCAAAAATGGAAATGTTACTAATGTGTACATACAACCTGTGGTCTCTATGACCATATATTAATTCATTTCTCGAAACCATATTTCATTATTGGTAACTAAATTAAATTTTATTTATAAATATTATACTTATATCATGATTATAATTCTATGGATGATGAATCTATATAATATACCTAAGAACCCGAATATTGATTACACAGAACACATGAGAAACAATGGAAATTAACGAACAAAAGAATGAAAACCAGGAATAATTATTGAAAAAGGGTGATAATATGTCATAGGAAGATCATATATGACAATATTAATTTTAAAATTATTTTTTTATAAATATAAAAAATTATTAAAAAAATTATATATCATATTAATTCTTGTTCAGCCCCAAGGAAGTGAGTTGAAATGGGATTCTATGAAAATTTACTTTCATTAATGAACATTTAAATGTCTTGATACAATTTATATTATATGGTGTAAAAACTTTCCATTTCACGTGTAATATCAGGAATAAATCATAATTAATGGTATTTTATCATTCATTTTGAATTATTTTATCAAAATGGATTTGGCCACAATATTATGAAGTGGTAAGGGACTTCGTCTCAATTTCACTTCGTTAAGGTATATTGGGGATATTATGCGCCTGTTTTCTTTTATATGATGTATATAAAGACTCATTGACAAGTAAAATAATTATTAAATAATAATTCATTTTATTTTATGTTTTAATTTGAATTATATTATCCAAATGTATTTTGACATAAATGTTACCAAGTTGTAAAAAAAATTTATAACTCAATTTCTTTTCACTGGATTATATTATATCTTATTATAATTGAAATTATTAGGAATCCTTGTGTAAATAATTTTTAATAACACATGTTGTATTTCTAATTTTTCATGTGGGTTTATAATTTATATGAATAATCTATTTATTGATTAAATCTCACTTCAACATTATGATCGCTATAGGGGTTTATTTAATATTCTCATTCTATTCAGGAAATTTTATTATTTAATTTAATTGGAAATAAACTATGTTATATTTTTCTAATAAACCCATTAAATTTTATTCTATAATATTTATTCATGAAATTTTAAGGTACTGGTATTATTTTTTGTCTCCTTGAAACATAAATTTGATGAGAATCTATCTATTTGGTTGGAATCCATTTTTCTAAAAAACCATGTCTTATGGAAATGTTTAAAAAAATATTTCTATCATTTTGAAAATAAATTGAAAAATAATTTTTTACCTATTTTTAATTTTTATAATAATTATTTGATGAAATATTTATTTTGTTTTTAAATCAAGTTTTATTTGGATTTTTCTAAAAATATGAAGTGAATTTTTGTTTTAATGTGTATGGTGTGACTGGAATTTCTAACCATCATGACCACTTATTTTTTAAAATAATTATTTTTTATATTAAAAGGATACATAAAAATAAAATAATTTTGACAATATTTTTTGAAATTTTAGTTTTAAAATACATAGTGAAAATGATATTTTCTTCAGAAATTTTTTTAAATCTTTATTTATGGTGCTCCAATTCCTCAAGGACATCAACAATATAGATTATATATACTCCGATAAGGATATATTTTTTTGAAACCATAATAATTATTTATATGAATGTTTTATAAAAAATGATCAAGAAAATTATTGACATTCACTTTATTGATTCATCTTTATAGTCATTAATTTTACATTGAAATATTCACATTCCTTTAATGAGTGGACATTAAATTTATAATAAATATCTATATTATTTATCATTGATATGTTTATTTTTTAGAAATTATATTATTTCGACCTATGGTGTTCTAAATTGAATTTTATTTATTTATCTTTACAAGTATTTATTAAACCATATTCTTTACTCAATATAGATATTTGATGATAGGGAACATTGTTCATGAATTAAATCAATTATTTGATATATTTAGAATTCTTTGGTCATGTAGTGATAGGTGGAGCCCATTATTATATATCTCATCGATGCATCTGTAGTCTAATAATTCGAATCAGTAATCTACTATCAAATTATTATCTACCTATGGTTTAAAATAAACTCGTAATATGTTTGGATGGTAGAGGAATAATTATTCATGAGAAAATAAAGTCTAATAATTACTAATTTTCATAATTAAGAATATATTTATCCTTATTTATGTTATTTTCACAATTATATTAACTCTATATTTATTTCAATCTAATTTTATTGATAAAATGTTATGTATTTTTAGTTATTTATCATTCCATATTGATAACGATATATATAATTAGGATATCTATATAATTGATTAAATATCATGCATGTTCAGTTATATAACAAAACAAATTGTTTATTATTTATCAATTCAAGATAGATTCTATTTTACATAACTCTTAACAAAAATTTGAGCTCACCAATATTTTTCATCCTTTTCCATGAATCCCAGAAGTGTAATATGATTGGTTTGTAGAGATATGTAAGATGGAATAATGATATTCTCAAAACATTTATGTTGTAATGTGTGATTTCAAATGTAAAAAAAGAATCAATTATGTACTAGTTTACAAAGAAAATTATACTATTTGGTTAATTGGTATGAGATTCCTTGAATTTTATGTGAATATAATGAAGTATAATATTGGCTCTAGGTTAGTGGGGTCAGTGTCACTACAATAAGAATTATAGGAAGTTTAGTTCAAATCATGTGGAATAGACTAAGAAAAACATATATTAAGGAACAAAACCCTTTGATATAATTTGAGGATAAGTATAGAAGAACATCCTGAAATTTTGGTATAGAAGTTATTATCTACTTCTTCCCTGAAATAAATCCTTGTATGGATACTATAAGGGGATGAGTTTTTGGAATATTTTTTCCAAGGGGTAGTATATTCGAAAAGGGCACACATGGTTTGACCTAGTTATCAACTATTATAGTACAATGTGTTATACTGTGCACCTTGTTTGACACTTGAGGTGGATATTCATACAATAATTCACTTTATATTTATAAAATATTTTGAAATATTTTATTAGATGATGTAATTGAATAAACTATTATTATAATACTCATGTGTTAATCATGTTTCAATGATCAGAAATCATATACATACGATTGAACTTGTTAATCCTTTGTAATTTGTCTAAAATCATGTGTACATATGATTAGTTTCTTTATACCTTTAGTAATTATTGTAAACTATTTTTAGTTTGTGTTATAATGAATTTCCTATATAAATGATTGATTATAATTCATTATCTGAAAATTACTATTTAAGTCTATGTATAGATATTTGGCTAATTATGAGACACCGTGACCAAGACACCGTGTCCCAAACACCATGATCCAGACACCGTGACACAGACACCATGACCCGGACACAGTGACCGAACACCGTGACCATCCGAACACTGTGAACAGACACTCTGACCATCCATACACCTTGAACGGACACCATGATCAGGCACCACATATGTGCTACCGATTCATGATCTCTATACAACTATGCAATCATGATCAGTTCATCTCTCAAAGGAAAAGAAGTAGAAACCATTTCAAGGAGACACCATTTCATGGAGATACCATTTCTAGACAGACTGTGACACTATTTATGTAGAGGCCAGAAGCCTGACGTACATGGACATTACATTACTTTTTTGGAATACTTAGTACATAAAAAAATATACACACAAGGACGGTAATAGTTTAGTGTTTTTGGAAACTCGAAATATAATCTTCTAATCGTGTTGAAAGATCTTCAACATTTCCCATAAAGATCTTCTCCTTTTTTTCTTACATAAAAACGTTCTTTATATCCTGGGAAAAATAAAACATACAAATGGTGATCTAAAATGAAATGTAAGGGTAAACATAGAGAACATAAAACAATCCATAAACATTTGAAAACAAAAACATGAACATGAAATTTAAACATCAAAATCTTGAGCAAAGACATAAATCGTGGAAGTACATAAAGCATAGATCATAAAGGAACATTAATCATGATAAAATAGCATGGGAATAAAACATGTAATTGTGGCAACAATTCATCCCTTGTTATGATTTCCATAGTTTCCAAGGAATTTCTGCCAAGACCATCTTAGTGGACAAAGTCCATTTCTGAATCTAGTTCACTCCTCATTTCAGTCCTGTAACACTGAACCGGATTAACTTACCATTCCATCCATGTCTATCTCATGAGATATAAATATTTACCCAATGCATTGGATGGAGATATCGGTCCCACCTATCTCATAATGAAATCATTCTTTCTTTTGCCACAAAATAAACATACATCATTCATAATAACCCAACGAATAAAATGGGTTTCATAAACATCATCCCATCATCACATAATCCATATAAAACAAATGGATATTACATCATTTGAAAATTGAAACCATGTAAATCATAGAGACATTATACATGAAACATACACATATGAAATAATTTCATCTTAGATGGAAAATGGTTTTGATAAAACACATGAAATGAATTCTTGATGAAAATATCCTTTCTTCTTCAAAATCATTTTATTTTCACAAAATTCCAGTCAAGTTTAAAAGAAAAGTATTTTGTTGAAAATAATCATAAAATCTTGTACAGTAATCTTCATAAAAATGAGGTGTTATGAAACCGTAAAAATCCATTCACGCCATATAAGTTAAAAATAACATTTGTCTCGTACTTTTGTCAAAAAAGTAAAAAAGAACCTCGTATGGTAAACAAAAAAAGATTACTTACATACCATCTAGTAAAAGTTAAAAATGGGTAAAAATGACTTTAAACATACATGAAATCATTTATATAAAACTTGTACATGGATGATAAATATAACCCAGTATATACTTACATATAAGCAATCTCGGATAGAAAACAATTGAGAATGCAACATTATCCCTTACCTTAGGTCTAATATGCTTCGTATGGATCTGAAAATCCTATATAATGATTTAAATAATGTCATTTAATTATTAAATAATCATATTAATTGTTATGATATCATATATGTTTCACTTATGACTTTATATTACCCGTTCTTTTGTAAATTATATGTAAGAGCAGCATTTTGGTAATATCATTTCATTTATCGTATGTGTTTTGACTTGTCATTCTTGATATTAATACTTATATCCTAATTTAAATAATTATAGAATTTAAAACATGATTTATATATAATATATATTCATCATATACATATATATTATAGATCGATAAAATGAATGAAATGCACCGTTCATGGAGACGGTAGGTCGTGCGTACGCATGAACACTGTTTTCGTTTCCTTATTGAATTGAATGGAATTAAGTATATGACATACATATATATATATATATAAATACAGTAGAATTATTATATCATAGATTTCATTATTACTTATTCTATATACTTTATAATCATTCTCGATGTTTTAACATGGAAAATGAATCTCATCGTGTCGTGGAGACGGTAATCTGTACGTACGCACGAGCAATGATATCATTCCCATAGAATTGTATTGGATTTTATGTATACTATTTAAGAATCAATACCACGTTACAATAAATCATATATAGTCATTATTTACACCATTATACCCATCCAAGTAAGGTGGTGGTGGAAAATAGATTACACAACGGCGTGGAGACGGTATTCCGTACGTACGCACGCGTGGTGATTTCGTTTTCCGTAGGATGGATCTATGGTGAAATAAGGTTGTTTCATACTTATAATAACATATCAGTGTATGAGTGATACTGATTTTATTACTTCATAATGAAACCACTAAAGAAGAAGAAGTATAGAAAGAAATAAAGTTGAAAGAATCGGAAACAGATATTACCTCTTCTTTGAAGCGCCTCTTTTAGACCTCCTCTTAGGGCACTTAAAATGGTCTTTGAAGAAGACCAGGACCTATAGTATGTTTCTAGGGAAGTGGAGAAGATAATTAGAAGGGGTTGGACGAGCTTTAAGGCTCAAGGTGGTGTGAGGAAGAGAGGGAGGAGGTGCCCTTTTATAAGGGAGGAGAGGGGCACCTTTGGAAAAACTAAAACTATTATTTTATTATAACATCATATTCGGTTTTTAATAGCTGCAGATTGATTTATTTCGAATATAAGGTGGGGATGGGTAGAAATACTCTCATTCAATATAATTTAGACAAGTTTAGGTATCTATTTTAACCTTATCATTTAGATTTAACTTTAAGTTAGATAATTTAACTTTTACCGTGTCTTCTTGTTTTCTTACACTATAATGTTAATAAATCTACCATAACAAGCCAAAATAACCCCAAGTTGTTTATTATTAATATATAAAACCTTATCTAAGTGATTTGGCAGATCCATCTATTTTTAAGAATAAAATAACAATTAATAATATAATATTTTTTTGAAAACTATTTTATGTCAATTTTGACACTATTTGGTAATTGATTTTTGTGAAAATAATAACAGAATGATTAGTTCTAAAAAAGTTAATTAAATCAATAATAACAAATCATATTAACATATAAAATTATTTTAATTCATAAAAAGTCTTAAATTACATTTATTTGGGTATTTATAACATAAATTATGTCAATATTTCATTAATAAGACAATTACAGCATCATCATTGTGTCATAAATAAATTAAATTATTTAAAGTCTAAAAATTACAAAATAAAATACCATTATGTAGGAAATATCTTTATATTTCTAATTAATATTTATAGTCGAATTTATCTTATGTGTAACCCTATATTAAAAATTTTTTACTTATTAAACATTGATTTTACCTATTTTAACCCTTCATTAAATAAATTAATATTAAATGTCCTATTCTAATCCAAGTGGGCCTAAATGGTTATATGTTATTCATAAGGTTGTTTTTGGTTGAATTACACTCATCCAATAGAATTTGTACATGTGTTCGGATAATAATAATATCATTTTTACCCTTAATTAAGCTATTTACTTTTAATCGTGGTAAAAAAAGAAAAAAGTTACTATTCACAAAAAATTATTTTCATCTCATTGAACCACATTTTACTTCATGAAATCAACCGTGTCTCTCGGATTTTTTAAATTCCACTCAAAGAAGCGGTAACATTATGTTTTATGTGAATTTGGAAATTCTCCTTGGAGGTGGGTAAAAGACGGTCAAAAGTTCAATAAAATTTTTATATATCTAAAATTATTATAAAATGCCTCTAATGAATTTCATTGAACTTGTATAGGTATTTTGTATCAATTTTGACTTAAAATAAATTTAAATAAAATAAATAATTATTTAAATAAAAAGTCGTTTTTTAAATGGTAATCCAGTGTTTTCACTATTCATTAAAAATTGAATGTTTTCATAAAAATACCAAAATTTCACCCTAGGATAATTTCGATATTCCGAATCAAAAAATGAAGTCCATTTTGAAATATAAACATTAAAAAATTTCAAAAAGTGTTTATTACTATTCATAACGACTAGTTTTAATAATATTTTAATAGCATATCGTAGTTTAGTGAAACTCAGTATTGCATACAACACACGCTATAGAGGAACGTCGTGATTATGTGTAATGAAAGCCAAGTTAGGGTTGCGTGTTGTGCAAGACTCCTTTTTTGTTTCATTATAACAGAATCCAACCATTTTTTATTTATACATTGAATATATATATATATACTCAATATTGTGTAGAAGGACTATTATTAAAGAGACGGGAAATTGTGTGTAGCACAATCTAAGAATAGTGTTGCATATAATGAAAGCTAATACGATTTTGATTATATCACATGATAATCATGTTGTATCATAAAACACATGACATCAAATAAATTAAAAAGAAAACTTATCATAAAATATCATGTTGTTAGATTCTACCCCCCTTAAAATTAATTTCGCCCTCGAAATTCGTCGGGGTTATAAATTTCATACTATTCATATAAACCCACATCGTAAAAAAGAATACTAAAACATAATTTTAAAAACTAAAGTATAAAACATAACAATTACCAAAAGTAACTCATCATTGGGTCTCCATATAGGAGAACATAGGTGAAAATATTGATATGGAAGAAAAATCAAACCATCATGTTCTGATGGAGAGTGGTAGAGGACATGGTTATGGAAAATCCAACAATCACAAATCCATAAATTTGTGATGATATGGGGTACCATTTGATTTATCACATATAAGGGCACTAGGACAACATTTTTGGTTTTCAAGATCATTTCCCTAAAGTTGAAGAATTTGAAATTAGAAGAAATACATTCTTGATTTTGGTATAGTCTCATCATTGGTCATTCCTTGGAAAATTTCCACTTCATCTATTAAAGAAATGAAGTTGAATTTGTCATTCGGGAAGTGTTAGCATATCATGTGATAGAATGATGGGACAATCCATCTATCTCAAACAAAAGGTTAGAAAAATTTAGCAAATATACACAAGTTCATCTATGGTATGGTTGATAATATACTATTCCAAAAATGAACTTATACTTCATATATCATACCACTTAATAAAATAAAACTAGTTTCTACTAACCAGGGACATCCTATAGGCCAGTGGTATGCGATAAAGTTCAGTCGCACTTCGGTTGTGGGTTCAATTCCAACAGCCTTGTCCGATGCGATGGGCTGTCGCCCATCCTGCAGGTTGTCCTTTTTTCTAAAACTACATTACTATAACATCCCATCAATAATATCAGAAAAACTTTTATCCATAAACAATACTAACTTATGTACAACATAATCTCTTCCAATCTTTTGGCATATCCATAATTCTGTAGTCCACTCTCATAATACAGTGCAAATGATTACCAGATATTTCATATAACAAGCATGTTAATACTATCGTTGATCCCCATATATCATAAGATATGTCTTGTTGGTCACATTCCAAATATTCGAAGGCATTAATAATTTATTCTCTTGAAAAATGAATACCCCTTTATTCTTAGTGAAAACACGAGTGCTGTCAAAAGTTAACTCTTTCCACATACCAAAAACCCAAAATTATATATACTCAAACGACGATATAACTATTTCCTTATATCAGTCATGACCTCATGAATACTGTCAAACATTTCATTTTCTCCTTATCCCTTCATTATGAACATATTATCTTCTTTCCAAAAATATCTCTATCACTTTACATGGTTACCGGTACCATAAAATTATTGAAAACCACAATAGACCAATACATAAATATTCCCATATTCCACGATACTATATACAACATTATTTTGGAATCCCATTACATAAAAACTTAATCATTCCACCACATCGTTGTCATATTCAACATTTCCAATAGTGATCACATGTGAATTCCCTTTGTCATTTTCCTTAAGTGGTTGCTCATGTCGATCATCATTAGCCCTTGGATTAGGGCATTGATTAACATAATGCCCCATTTCATTACACTTGAAGCATTGAAGTGTTGGTGGTGCGTTCTCTACAGTCTTTTCGTAATTCACACCATTAGCAACCCTTTTTCGATTACTTCGACACTCAGCTTCTTGATGACCTTCTTTTCCACACATAAAACATTTTCTAGTCTCTTTAAGACAATCTCCACCATGCTTCTTTCCACACTTTGAAAATAAGGAAACATTAATCTTATTTTCACCATTATTCTGAGATTTCTCCTTGAACTTCATCTTTCGTTTCTTGTCAAAACCATGAGATGGATATGTAACACCAACTTCCATTTCTACCTTAATAGCACAACTCACAATTTCTTCATAGCTACTGAAGTCTCTTATAGCTAATGCCCTTCGAAGATTTGGCTTTAAGCCACTGAAGAATCGATCAACTTTACATTCAGGTTGGATGATAATGCCAAATGCATACCTTGCAAGCCTTGTAAAATTGACTTGTTATATACCAACAGATTCATCATCCTTTTTTTTAGTTCAATAAACTCCTTCTCCATATTTGTTCGAAGAATATGAGGTAAATACTTATTGAAAAATATGTTCTTGAACTTGTCCCATTCCATGGACTCAATTTCATCTCTTGGCCTCGTATTCTTGATAAGATTCCACCATTGATCAACTTCACCTTCCAAACGATATACTCCTAAGATGAATTTATCATGTTCAGAACATTGAAGAACTGAAAATATATTTTTAGTGGTACTGATCCATTGTTCAGAAACAACTGGATCAGAAGACCCACTGAATGAAGGTGGGTGTTGCCTCATGAAGGACTCAATAGAATATTGTTCCCTTCTCTGCTCACATGGAAGTCCAGAATGATTCATATCTTGTGTAAGTTTAGTAATAAGATTTTTCACTCCATCTCCCACAACATTTTTTTGTTCAAGAGTACAATCATTGCATTTTCCATTACATTGATCAACACAGTTCCTTCGGGTTCTATCCATCGTCTAAAACCCAAAAAGAATAGGGTGAGAGGAAAAAATCACGCTAGGGAAAACAACATAATAAAGGGGGAGTACCTTAAATAAATAACATCTTAGGTTACCGTAATTCTAGTAATATAACCTATACTTATACTTAAACTTAGGGACATACCTAGACATACCTTAGAAATATATCTAGGGATCTCACTAAAGTTCTCGCGTCCTAGTTTAGAAAGGTTGACTAAACCTTTCCCCTGATACCAACTATAGAGGCCCAAATCCTGACGTACATGGACATTACATTACTTTTTCGGAATACTTAGTACATAAAAAAATAGACACACAAGAACCATAATAGTTTCGTGTCTTTGGAAACTCGGACAATAATCTTCTAATCGTGGTGAAAGATCTTCAACATCTCCCATAAAGATCTTCTATTTTTTTCATACCTAAAACATTTTTTTATATCCTGGGGAAAATAAAACATAAAAAGGGTGAGCTCAAATGCTTAGTAAGGGAAAGCATAGAGAACATAAAACAATTCATAAACATTAAAAAATGAAAACTCGAACAGGAAATTTAAAAATCAAAATCTTGAGCAATGACATAAATCGTGGAAGTATATGAAGCATAGATCATAAAGGAACATTAACCATTATAAACTATTATGGGAATAAAACATGTAATTGTGGAAACCATTCATCACGTGTTATGATTTCCATAGTAGCCAAGGCATTGCTGCCAAGACCATCTTAATGGACAAAATCCATTTCTGAATCGAGTTCACTCCTCGTTTCAGTCCTGTAACACTGAACCAGATAACTTACCATTACAACCATGCCTATCTAATGAGATATAAATCTTTACCTAATGCATTGGAGGGAGATATAGGTCCCACCCATCTCATAATTAAATCATTCTTACTTGTGCCACAAATTAAACATACATCATTCATAATAACCCAACGAACAAAATGGGTTTCATAAACATCATCCCATCATCACATAATCCATATAAAACAAATGGATATTTCATCATAAGAAAATTGAAACCATGTGAATCATATAGACATTATACAATAAACATACACATATGAAATAATTTCATCTTAGATGGAAAATTGTTTTGATAAAACACTAGAAATGAATTCTGGAGGAAAATATCCTTTCATCTTAAAAATGATTTTATTTTCACAAAATTACATGGAATTTTAAAAGAAAAGTATTTTGTTGAAAATAATCAAAAAAAATTGTAGAGTAAGCTTCATGAAAATGAGGTCTTATGAAACCGTAAAAATCCATCCATGCCGTATAAGTTAATAATAACATTCTTCTCGTACTTTTCTCAGAAAAGTAAAAAAGTACCTCGTATGGTAAATAAAAAATAGATTCCTTACATACCATGTAATAAAAAAAATAGGTAAAAATGACTTTAAACATACATGAAAACATTACTATAAAACTTGGACATGGATGATAAATATAACGCTAGTAAATACTTACATATAAGCAATCTCAGATAGAAAACAATTGAGATTGCAACATTATCCCTTACCTTAGGTCTGATATGCTTCGTATGGATCAGAACCTCATTTATAATGATTTAAATAATGTCATTGACTTATTAAATAATCATATTCATTGTTATGATATCATATATGATTCACTTATGACTTTATATTACCCGTTCTTTTGTAAATTCTATGTAAGAGCAACGTTTTGGGTAAAATCATTTCATTTATCGTATGTGTTTTGACTTTTCATTCTTGATATTACTACTTATATCCTGATTTAAATAATTAAAAAAATGTAAAACATGATTTATATATAATATATATTCATCATATACATATATATTATAGATCGATAAAAGGAATAAAATACACCATTCATGGAGACGGTAGGCCGTACGTACGCATGAACGCTGTTTTTGTTTCCTTATTGAATTGAATGGAATTAAATATATGACATACATATATATATTTATATATACATAAATACAGTATCATTATTCTATCATATGTTTCATTACTACTTATTATATATACTTTATAATCATTCATGAATTGTTAACATGGAAAATGAATCTCATCGCGTCGTGGAGACGGTAATCCGTACGTACGCACGAGCGATGATATCGTTCCCATGTAATTCTATTGGAGTGTATTTATACTATTTCAGAATCAATATAAATTTACAATAAATCATATATAGTCATTATTTACACTATTATACCCATCCAAGTACGGTGGTGGTGGAAAATAAATTACACCACAGCGTGGAGACAGTATTTTGTACGTACACACGCGCGGTGATTTCGTTTTCCGTAGGATGGATCTATGGTGAAATAAGGTTGTTTCATACTTATAATAACATATAAGTATATTATTGATACTGATTTTATTACTTCATAAAGAAACAACTAAAGAAGAATAAGTACAAGAAGAAATAAAGTTGAAATAATTGGTAACAAACATTACCTCTTCTTTGAAGCGCCTCATTGAGACCTCCTCTTAGGGCATTAAAATTGGTCTTTGAAAAAAAACACGGACCTCTAGGATGTTTCTATGGAAGTGGAGAATATAATTTAGTAGGCGTTTTCCAAGCATGAGGGCTCAAAGTGGTGTGAGGAAGAGAGGGGGGAGGTGCCCTTTTATAAGGGATGAGAGGGGAACCTTTGGAAAAACTAAAAATCTTATTTCTTTATAAAGTCATATTCGGTTTTTAATAGCTCCAAATTAATTTATTTCTAAGATAAGGTGGGTATGGGTCGAAATAATCTCATCAAATAGAATTTAGACAAGTTTAGGTATCTATTTTAACCTTATCATTTAGATTTAACTTTAAGTTAGATAATTTACCTTTTACCGTGTCTTCTTGTTTTCTTACACTATAAGGTTAATAAACTTACCATAACAAGCCAAACGAACCCCAAGTTTTTTATTATTAATATATATAACCTTATCTAAGTCATTTGCATGATACATAGATTTTTATGAATAAAATAACAATTAATAATATAATATTTGTTTTAAAAACTATTTTATGTCAATTTTGAAACTATATGGTAATTAATTTTTTTGAAAATCATAACAGAACGATTAGTTTGAAAGAAGTTAATTAAATCAATAATAAAATATCATACTAACATGGAAAGTTATTTTAATTCATAAAAAGTCTCAAATTACATTTATTTGGGTATTTATAACATCAATTATGTCAATATTTCATTAATATGATAATTAATGAATCATCATTGTGTCATAAATAAATTAAATTATTTAAAGTATAAAAATTACAAACAAAATACCATTATGTAGGAAATCTTTTTATATTTGTAATTAATATTTACAGTTGAATTGATCTTATGTGTAACCCCATATTAAAAATTATTTACTTATTAAACTATGATTTTAACTATTTTAACCGTTCTTTAAATAAATTAATATTAAATGTCCTAATCTAATCCAAGTGGGCCTAAATGGTCATAATTTATTCCTAAGGTTGTTTTTGGTCCAATTACACTCATAAAATAGAATTAGGAAATATGTTCTGGTAATAATAATATCATTTTTATACTTAATTACCCTATTTACTTTTAACTGTGGTAAAAAAAGTAAAAAGTTACTATTCACCAAAAATTATTTTCATCTCATTGAACCACATTTTACTTAAAGAAATCAACCGTGTCTCTCAAATTTTTGAAATTCCACTCATAGAAGTGGTAAAATTACGTTTTATGTGAATTTGGAAATTCTACTAGGAGGTGGGTAAAAGACGGTAAAAAGTTCAATAAATTTTTTATATATCAAAAATTATTATAAAATGACTCTAATGAATTGCATTGAACATATATAGGTATTATGTACCAATTTTGACCTAAAATAAATTTAAATAAAATAAATAATTATTTAAATAAAAAGTCGGTTTTTAAATAGTAACCTAGTGTTTTCACTATTCATTAAAAATTACAAGTTTTCCAAAAAATACCAAAATTTCACCCTAGGCTAATTTTGATATTCCGAACCCAATAATGAAGTCCATTTTGAAAGATTAAATTTAAAAAATTTCAAAATGTGGTTATTACTATTCATAACGGCTAGTTTTATTAATATTTTAATAGCATATTGTTGTTTAGTGAAACCCGGTATTGCATTCAACACACGCTATCGAGGAACGTCGCAATTGCATGTAATGCAATACCAGTTAGGGTTGTGTGTTGTGCAAGACTCCTTTGTTGTTTCGTTATAATAGAATCCAACCATTTTTTCATTTATACATTTAATATATATATATATACACTCAATATTGTGTAGAATGACTATTATCAAACGAACTTGAGATTGTGTGTAACACAATCTAAGAATTGTGTTTCATATACTGAAAGCTAACACGGTGTTGCGTATAGCACACGATAATCTTGTTGTATCATAAAACACATGACATCAAAAAAATTAAAAAGAATACATGTCATAAAATATCGGATTGTTCCAGTTTCTTAATCTATTTTTTCATTTTTCAATTTAATTTATAATAGTCATATTTGAAGCTTTTAAATGCAATAACATAATTAATGATTCTTTGTTGACATTTAACCTGATAGTATGGGGTATGAGGTGGAATATACATGCATCATGTCAGCTCTAACACATGCACTCCACGAATAAAAAGAACTGCTTGGCCAGAAACAAAGAGGAACAGGATAATGAAAAAAGTACTATAATGAAGAAGCACAAGTATTCTTGAGAAAAACTGACCGATGAAACTCAATACATCTGAAGAACACACAAATCATTCCTAAACCCAAAAATATGAGATAGCATTGATCAGAGACAAGAACATCATTACATTATCAAGCTCCACGAAGAGCATGAGCCTGATCAAACTGCCTTGAGATACTCTATTTTCTCACCAGAGAACTCAATTTTTGCATCTGCCTCATCCTAGATGTCTAGAGATTTATAGACTAACACTTAGAGAACTTCTAACCATATCCCATCATTTCTGATCTTTTTTGTATTGTTTTTAGATTTCGAGCAGTGTGTGTATGTGTGTGTTTTTATAAAAACATGCATTGTATCTTGCATTAAACCAAAGGATACAAGATATCATTCCTCTCACATCTTTTTCCAATTTTTTACTCCCACAGTTAAGTGTGGATTAGGTCCCTATGTGACCTGATAGTTCATTCCCACAAAGAACAATGGAAGACGTCATGTGACCTGGACAGTCCTATGTACTGTTGTATACCCCATCAAGGGTGTGGATCATGTTTATTAATATAAACTAATTGGTTGCAGGTGATCACCATGTGCAGTGGATTAGGTCTCACCTAGAGAATGAACCACTTATTTTATTCCCATTGTGTTTTTAATTACCTTTTCTCTATTTTACTGTACAATTCAAAAATTACTATCTTTACATTGATTTTCATTCTTGTAAAGATGTTATAATTTTTTTCCTTAATAAAATATCTTCAAAATTAATATTAATAACTAATATTAAGAAAACTAAAAATTAATCAATCCTATGAGTGTTATTTAAAAAGTAAAACATTCATTATTGTAATACTTTGATTAATTGGGATATATTAATTTTTATTGGGGAACGTTTTAAATAAAAATATTCAATCATAAATTTTAATAGATACTCAATTCACCCCCCCCCCCCACTTGAGTACTCTTATCCAACAAAAATTTGGTATCAATGGGGTTTGTTATTCACATTAAGACTCTATTTTAATAACCCTATTCAACTGTGATTTTAGTTGTACTTTAATAATCTATAAATTTCAGTTAATTCTAAATTTCCAGCTCTTTCAAATTAGTTTTTTATGGATAATATATTGTAAGGTGATACAAAAAACAGACCACCATTCTTTAATGGAACTAATTATGCCCAATGGAAAAAATAAAATGAAAATTAATTTAGAAAGTAAGTTCTTTGAAATCTGGTCTTCAATTATAGATGAATATAAGATTCATACAACTGATAGAATACCTTGTAATGACCCTAAAAACACTGCCTATGATAACAATTTAAAAGCCATGAATTCCTTATACCACTGTTTTGAAGATGAGGAATCTATCAAAATTTCTCCATGTAAAACTTCCCATAAAATATGGGATACTTTTCCTATTTCATATGAAGGAAGTTCTAGTGTGAAAAAAATGAGACTTAATACTTATACTATTAAATATGTTAACATTAAATTGAAACCTGATGAGCATGTCTCTGATATGTATCTCTGGTTCAATGAAATTGTAAACATAATGATTTCTCTTGGAAGAGAAGTCACTACCAAAGAAAATATTTTGGGGATTCTCATATGCATACCTGACAGATGGAGGGGAACGTCTATCTCTACTAAATAGTTATCTAACATCATCATTTTACCTATAAAATAACTCATTGTGAAAATAATGATGTATGAAGAATATCTGAAAGTCAATAAGGAAGAGGAGGATGAACCCAAAAGAAAATATGTTGCATTCTAAACCACCACTTCTAAACACAAAGAGAAAACAAAATTGGAAGCCTCTGTAGAAATTTCAATGAGTGAAAAATCATCACATGAAAAATATGAGCAGATAGATCAATTAGCTATAAGATTTAAGAGATTTTAAATGAAAAAGAAATTTTTTAGAAAGCCTAACTTCAACGGAAGATATGATCAAAAAGGAATCTAGAAGAAATATTGAAAAATAAGTGACATGTATGATGAGATAGTCTACTATGATTGTAACTGAAATGGAAATATAAAAGTTAATGATCGGAAGCTCAATTACAAAAATATATATGAGGAAAAAGATAGAATGTATATAAAGGTAATTAAAGAAACATGGATTGAATCTGAAGATAGTTTAATTGACTCATAATCTTCACCTGATGAACGGGATAACAAATAAAATATGTGTTTTATAATGAACACATGTGAGGTAACAATGGAATATCCTACACTCAATTCTTATTATTTTCGAGGTGAAAGTGACTCTGAAAATATTTATAATGATGAATTTTTTGAATACTGTAATATGCTTTAAGGGACCTATAATGAACTATAAGATAAATACAAATCTTTAAAGAAACATCATTCTCATACCTCAATTGTTATGTCTGTACATAGTATATATAGGGGGAAATTCTCAGTTACTCAATGAAAACAATGAACTAAAGTTATCTAATGAGCATTTGAAAAAATACCTTGAATGGTTTACAAATGGTACATATACATTGGTTCATGTTCTTGGAAAACATATTACACCTAAATATACTACTCTCATTGTCTATAAACCTTTTAAAATAATAAGAACTAATTTTCTTTAATTCTAGGACATTCAACTTTACTCCTAGTTTTGGAAAAAATTCATCTAGTTCAAGTTATGATAAACTCTATATTGTTTAGGGATTTTTTAGACCAAATACAGTTTATTTTTCACATATATTACTTAATCCTTACATGAACCCTAGGAGGTAGATATGGGTTCCTAAATAACTATTCACTAATATTACTGGACACAAACAAATATGGGTAGCAAAATTTCTTTTTATTTGAATATTTTGTAAGAATGATTCTTAAAGACCTCTTGTAAAAGCTTATGGTACTTGGACAGTGGGTGTTCAGGACACATGACATGAGTCTATTAATTCTTCATGAATTTAATAAAAAATAATGGAGGAAATGTCGCCTTTGCTGACAATGCCAAAGAAAATATCACTATCCTTAGCCAAATCGGTAACTCTAACTCAATTTTAATTTCCAAAGTACTTTTTTTAATGGATAGGAACATAATTTGTTTAGTATTTCACAACTATGTGATTATGTATTTCATGTTAAATTTGAAAATTATTTTTTCAATGTTTTCAATTCTAAAAAAGAATTGTTATTTTCTGAATTTAGAAATGAAAATTTATATTCTGTTAATTTATATTCTATAGTCTCTCAAAATGATTCGTGTTTAAGTGTATTTCACAACGAGTCTTGTATTTGGAATAGTAGACTAATACAATGTAATATTCACTCCCTTAGAAAGCTAACTAGAAAATGTATAGTCAAATACCAAGCCAAACATTAGTTTCTAAATGATAAAGAGTGTAATCCTTGTCAAAATGGAAAGAAACAAAAAATTTTCATCATAATAATGAAATAAGTTCCAACTTCTCAACCTCTAGAATTGATTCACATTGATTTGTTTGGACCATCTAGTTTTTCTAGTCTAAATGGGAAGAACAATGTTTATGTTCTTGTAGATGAATTTTCTAGATATACTTGGACATTCTTTTTGGCTCACAAAAGTGAATCCTGCTCTCATTTTATCAAATATGCCAAAACTGTAAAAACTACTAGTGGACTTAGAATTAATTCCTTAAAAAGTGATCATAGTCGTGATATTAAAAATCAATAGTTTGGATCATTCTTCTAACAAAATGGATATAGTCATAATTTTTCTACACCTAGAAGACCTCAAAAGAATGGAGTTTTAGAAAGAATAAATGTAACATTATAATAGATTTCAAGAACCATGCTTAGTGAATGTGATATACCTATTTATTATTGGGATGAAGCTATAAATACAACATGCTATATAATTAAAAGAGTGTTTATTAGTCCTATTCTTAAAATAACTGCATGTGAGTTAGGGAACAATATAAAATCCAAAGTAAGCTACATCAGTGTTTTTGGTTGGAAAGTCTATATCCTCAATACTAAGAACAGTCTTGAAAAATTTTCATCTAAGAGTTATGAAGTAATATTTATAGGATATTCAATCTCTTTTAAATCCTATAATGTGTTCCACAAAAGAACTAAATGTTTAGAAGAATCATTCCAAGTCAAATTTGATGAAATAGATCCACTTGAGCGTAAAACCACTCTAGAAAACCCGAAGGATGATGTATCAAATATGGAAATCAATTTAAAATCCTCTAACCATACTGTGAAGGAAACTGTGAAAACTTTTAGTTCTGTAAATATTTCAGATTCAAGTCACATTGAACTTATTCTTATTGAAGAACCAAAAATCACTACTCCATTTTTTTCTAGAGCTGTTAGAAATCGTAAGAACCATCCATTAGATGTTGTTGTAGGAAACATTGATAAAGGAACTCAAACAGGATCATCTCATAGAAATCAAGTTTAACATCATGTAATCTTGTTACAAATTGTACCTAAAAAAATTTATGATGAATTTTGGGTGATGTGTATGCATGAAAAACATAATCAGTTTGAAAGGAACAATGTTTTGGAATCTTTTTGAATGGCCTAAAGAAACATTTACCATAGTTACTAAGTGGTTGATTAGAAATAATATAAATGATGATGGTAACCTAGTTGGATACAAGGCTAGATTGGTTGCACAAGGATATATTCAAGAAGAAATAATTGACTATTAAGATACATTTTCACCAGTAGCTAGACTTGAAGCCACCATAATTCTACTTGCTTATGTTGCACAATTGAATTTAAAACTATATCAAATGGATGTTAAAATTTCATTCCTAAATGGGTTGAGGATGTCTTTGTTGAGAATCCACCATCTTCTACAAATCCACTTTTTCCAAATCGTATTTTTAAATTATCAAAAGCTTTATATGGTTTAAAACATGCTCATAGATCATGGTATGATAGACTGAGTACATTTCTTATTTCCAAAGGTTTTACAAAATGAATAGTTGATCCCACACTATTTATAAACCAAATTTCTAATAATGTTTTAGTAGTTAAAATGTATATACATGACATTATATTTGGATCTTAAAAAAATAATTTATATATTGAATTTTCTAAAATGATGCAAAATGAATTTGAAATGAGTTTAAAGGGTAAACGAAAATTCATTCTTAGATTTCAAATCATTTAAAATAATGATGGTTTTATTTTAATTCAATGAAAATACATTGGAAAACTTCTAAAACGTTTTTATTTGGATAACACTAAAATTAGTGAAAATCCAATGAGTTCTACTAGTAAGTTGGATCTTGATGAAGATGGAAAATTAGTTGATCAAACCACTTATAGTAGAATGATTAGAAGTCTAATCTTCCTAACTTCTAGCTGACCTGAAATTATTTTTATTGTATGTATGTGTGCTTGTTTTCAAGCGAACACTAAGGAATTTCATTTAAATGTTGTTAAGATAATTTTTGAATGCCTCAAGAAAACAGCCAATCTAGGACTGTTCTATCCCAGAGGACAATCAATTGAGTTAGCTAGTTATTTTGATGCTGACTTTGGTGGTTGTAAGTCAGATAAAAAAAGCACCTCTAGAACATGTCACTTTTTAGGAAAGTCACAAGTATTATGGTGTAGTAAGAAACAAAACGTTATTGCATTATGAACTGTAGAATCTTAATATGTTGCTTTTAGTAGTTTTTGATCACAACTTTTGTTGATTAAACACACATTACTAGATTATGGATATCAATTTGGACATGTACCTATAAATCGTGAAAATACAAGTGCTATTAACATCTCAAAAAATTCTATTTCACACTCTAGGACAAAACATATTGATGTATGAAATCATTTTTTAAGAGATCATTATTAAAATGGTGAAATCACTTTGGAAATCATTGGAATTGAATGTCATGTCACCAATATATCCACCAAACAATTACATCCTAAAAGAATAGATTACATCATACATGAGGTGGGAATGATAAACCTTAAGTTGTAAGTATATAGTTTCACAGCTTACTGTTTGACAGTTTACGGTCTCACAGTTACTATCTCACAGTTACTGTCTAAAACATACTACCTAAAACAATAATGTCGCATAGTTTTGAAATCACACTGTTACAGTCTCACCATGAAAGCATGTTATAGTCTCACCATGAAATCCAGTTACAGTCTCACCATGAATGTTAATTATAGTCCCACTGTAAAGACGCATTATTTTTTTATTTATATATTATAACCAATATCATGGTAATTAAATTTAACTTTCCTATGATTTTTTGTTTGTGGTTCTTGGTATCCCTAAATGATAAAACTAAAGAAGTTTCACTCCTTTCTCTACCCAACCTCTCTTATCTCATATCATAAGCCCTCTTCAAACCCTTCAGTTTACTCTCTCTATCTCAATCCTTCGTTGAATACCCAAGAAGAAATGTCTTTCATCATCAACCCCAGAGAAGAATAGTTCAATGAAGAAGAAAAAAATAGTGCCAAAGTTAGTGCTTGAATGTTCATTGAATCCAAACCTTGTGAACAGAGTAGTCATTCCTGAAATGAAAATTTTCTACAAGTGGATTCTATCAAGTAATTCCTTTTTATTGAATGTGATAAAAGAGAAAGGATGGCTGGAATGGTTCACAAAGGAAGATAGTCCCATTTACCTAAAGCTAGTTGCACAGTTTTATCAGTCTGATCAATATTATTTTGATAAGGAAGATAATTTTTTTTTGAGAATGTTGATCAATGGCAAGAGATATACCTTTTCTTCATGGTTATGGTTTTCAATTCTACGTATACCTCATGACGGTATTTGTGAGCACTACCAGAGTGGTCCCCCACTTCTATGCAAGTTCATTGTTTTGGAAGAAGCATTGAGAAGCTTAACTAAAAATTAATCAAAGTGAATATCCATAGATGCTGATCTAGATGGTGAAACCATACTTCTATTTAAATTTATTTAGAATCTGATTAGCCCTAGAAAAGGTTAATTTTATACACACATGTGTGATGATTTATTATTGATACATATCATAAAAAATGGACACAATATCAACCTATGTATGTATGGTATCTTCCATATGTTCAAGTTGATCAAGACAACCTCCAAGTCAACCTCCCTGTATTAATCATGATTTATCTCAGCTATGCTTCATGGAAAATGATTGATTGGACCCAATGATGAATTTATTAAGGATTATGAATTTTTTATTTCAAAAGTTACAGTGATGAAAATGAATATAAATTGGAATCCATGGAGAAAATCATGGGAATAAGATAATGATAGGGTTTTTGAAAAGTTCATTCCAGTGGAGAACTCGTCAATACCTAAAGGCATATATGATCCTGGTTTGGAACTATATGAAATTATTGAGTTTTCTGATGTGGAAGAAGAGGAAGAGGCTATTTCACCGATAGAAGAAACTGTTCTGGATGAAAAATGACAGCGAACATGTTCTCCAATATATAACTTAGATGGAAATTATTTCTACTGAAGATATTGATGATCTGGAAAAAGAAATGTCTTCTAAAGAAGAATATATGGATAAGATAAGTGAAAAAAATATTGTAGAAGAGAATATTGAAGAATGTTGTTCTCTTTTGCAAGCTCATGCTTATGAGGAACATGTGGGGGAACAAGTTGTTCTTGAAAGTATCTCATCTATTGAAGAAATAATGGAGAAACCTATTCAGGTGGATAGAAAGTAAATGGGTGAGGTTATTGGGGATGAGTCTTGAAATTAGATCAAGGACCTAAATCTCTCAGTATAGAGAAAGATGCAGTTGTTTCGGGGGAGCAACCCCCCCGTCTGGAAATTGTTTAAGATCCTAACCCGGTTGATCCAATCTCAGTGGATAAATTGTATAAATTTTCTTGTTATTTTGATGTGAATGACTACGAGGAAGCCTCAGTGAAAGGTATAGATTTGTCAGCTATGTTTAAATTGAAACTAGTATATGATCTTGATGTTATAGCTACATAAGATCCTAAGCCTATCTAATCTCCTATTTAAGAAAAATAACATGAACCTTCAAACATGGTGAGTAAGGATGATTTGGAAGCATCTGATGCTACCCAATTGGATCATGATGGAATGTTCAGGAATACTCAACCTGGACCTGTGAAAAATTTGAGTGAAATGTTGTCCTATTTTTGGAAAATATTATTTGGCCGATTTAGACTATTATGCTTCATGAAATTCAAGAAGTCGGAATTGGGAACAAACAGTTAAGTGAAGAAGTGAAGTATCTCAGAGGTATGGTTAAATAAATGTGGAGAGTGCCGAAATCAAGACCATAACATGTTTCTCTTACTTTTGAGGATATTAGTAGTCAAATTACACAAGAAGTAGCCTCCGTTATTCAACATAATATAACCTACTTGGCTGACAATGTGGCTGAAAGTAATAAGAAAATTGATCAAGCGATGTATGATCTTGTTATTGGTCATAAAATGTTGACTTATGTGTATAAGGGGTTTCTCCAGAATGATTTAAATCAACTGATTCCCCTTACTTTAGATACTATAGCTTCTAAAACTTTTGGACAATCATCTCAACCCTCTTCAGATAGTGATATTATTAGAACAATTATTAAAGAAGAACTCAAATATATGCTTAGTGGATTTAACAAAGAATATCGATATTTGGTTTTCAATAACATTGAGAGAGTTCATTATTTGGTGAGAATTCATTCCATAATTTAAAATGATGCTCAGGATGAGATTACTAAGCAAGTGGACTTCAACTTAAATATTATCTTCTCAATTATTGACATGACAAACCACTTCAAATACCTTGTATATATTCTGAGAATCCCTCCTATCACTCACGATTTTGAATCTCAGGTCTAGAAGCCTATGTATTTCACTCTCTTATTGGAATCATTCATGGAGAACAAAGATTTATTTGAGAATGGGATGTAGGTTGGGGTGAGATCATTGCTGACATCATCAAACTTTTGAAGCCTTATATTCATTTACAATATAATGCTATTGTGTATTCTACAACTGCACCCTTAAGGCCCGGTTATCCTACCTTCTTCATCCTCTGCCCTTGGCTTAACCTCAATGTCAGTTTCTCATGTTTTGAGTCATATCAGACTTGTTATCATTGACCAAAAGATTCCTCAGTCATCCACTACACCTACATTAGATGCTTATGTCTTTGAAGGTCTCCCTCTACATTCTCTGTCAGTTGGTTGACTTTCCTCTTCCTCTTCTAACTCTACTCATGGGGCTTCTAGTGGTGTTTCTAAGGGAAAAGATAAGATAATTGGAGATGAGGAAAAATGAACACTATTTCTGATAGGTATTATTTCTATTTTTTTCTTACTACATTTAATGACACTTTTTCTCAATCTAATGAATTGTGCACTCTTCTTATATCTTCTTTTATTTACTTTCTTATTCTTTTTTATAATCACAAATGGGGGAGATATATGCACGTGCAGAGAGATATTCCCACTATGGGATATGCACACTGAGAGATATGCACTCTAAGGAAAAGGACGAGACACATTAACCAAGACTAGATATCTCACTCACATGATTTGTGATCATCAAAAAGGGGGATATTGTTGGACTCCTCATGTGTTAATCATATTTTAATGATCACAAATCCTAAAAATTCATTAAAATTTTTAATCATGTGTAATCTGTCTCAAATCATTTGTAAAGATGATTATTTTCTTTATGACTTTTAATAATTATTTTAAACTATTTTCAGTTTGTGTTATATTAAATTTCCTTGATAAATGATTGAGTCTAATCAATTCTATGAATATATTTATTTATGTCTTTGTACAGATATTTGGTAATGTCTGAGACATTGTGACCTGGAAACCATGACCTAGACACCGTGACACAAACGCCATGACCTAGACACTGTGACCTAGACACCAAGACCCAGACACCATGACCAGATACTGTGTCCATCCAGACACCGTGACCAGACCCCATGACCATCCAGACATTGTGACGAAGATCCATGGTTAGACATCTCATATGTGAAACCTATTACTGATCTCTGTAAAATTATGCCATCATGACTGTCTCAATACTCAAAGGAAATGAAGGAGACACAGTTTCAAGGATACACCGTTTCATAGAGACACCGTTTCCAGATAGACTATGACACCATTTCTTAATTTGTTTTGTCGTTTTTCAATTTAATTTATAACGATCATATTTGAAGCTTTCAAATTCACTGACATAATTAATGTTTCTTTGTAGACATGTCACCTAACTATATGAGGTACGAGGTGCAGAATACATGAATCTTGTCATCTCCAACACATGAACTCTATGATTAAAAATAACAGTGTGGCCTGAAACAAAGAGGAAGAGGATATAGAAAAAAACATACTACAATGAAGAATCTCAAGAATTATTGAGAATAACCGACACTTGAATCTCATTACATCTGAAGAACACATGAAGAGTTTTTGAATCAAAGAAACTGACATACCATTTATCTGACTCGAGAACATCTTATCACTGTCAAACTCCATGAAGAATGTGAGTAAGTTCTAATTGCCTTGTGATACAATGTTTTCACATAAGAGGACTCGATTTCTGCATCTACATCATCCTTGATGTCCAGAGCTGCATAGACTAACACTCCAATCACATCTAACCATATCTCATCATTTATGATCTGTTGTGTATTGTTTTTAGTTTTCATGCAGTGTGTGTGTGTGTGTGTAAAAACATGTAGTCTACAACATTAAACTAAATGATATCAGCTATCCTTCCTCTCACATATTTTTACACTTGTTTACTCCAACGAATAAGTGTGGAAGATTTCCATGTGTGTCCTGATAGTTCATACCCATGACGAACTGTAGAAGAGGTCGTGTGACCTGGACAGTCATGTGTACTATTTTTTACCTCGGTCTAGGGTCTGTATCATGTTTATTAATATAAACTACCTAGTGTAAGGTGATCAACAAGTGGAGCAGATTAGGTCTCGAATTGAGACTGAACCACTTGTTTTATTTCTACTGTGTTTTTAATTTATTTTTCCCTGTTTTACTATATAATTCAGAAATCACTAACTTTACTTTGATAGTTAATCTTGGTAAGAAGATATAATTGTTTTTCCTTATTAAAATATCTTCAAAAATAATATTAATAACTGATATTAAGATTACTAAGTATTAATCAATCATCAGAGGAGTTATTTAAGTATTCAATCATTCATGAAAGTATTACTTTGATTAATCATGATGTATTTAGTTTTATTGGGGAAAATTTTTAAGAAACCTTTTCATACAGAAATTTTAATAGATACTCAATTCTCCACCCCCCTCGTGAGAACTCTACTGAAACAAATGCCTAGGTTAAACCTATGTTGTCTTATATTGAAAATAATGTGTAATGATTTATACATATTATAATAGATTATATGGTTTTTCCGTAATGAATATTGTATCTCACAATATGATTTTTGGTTTTACTCAATGGATGGAAAACAATGGACTCAGGTTTACATAGAAAATGATTTAAAATATGGTAATGATTATAAATGAAATTGGATGATGAAATCTATGATATCATGATTATTCCTAACCATTTATCCTAAAACATAGATAACTACCTATACTTGAACTAACTCATGAAGTCACCAGAGATGTGATGGATAGAGTTCAATGAGATCCTGAGTGGTGGAGACCATGTATAAAATAAATCTTGATTCCAATAATGTTAGGAATGTGGAAGGAGACACACTTGAAAGTGTCTCAAGGGTATTATAAAATCCATAATGTGTGGAAATAGATGGAATGGATACAAAAATGATGAATAATGAAGAGAATGGTCAAAAGAAATAAAATCATCCTTGGGATCCATTTATATTTTATTGTCAAAAATGTGTGGAAACTGAGAATTATTCATGTAATTTATCTATAATAAAGGATAAACCCTAGACCAAGGAGAAAACTATGTATAAAATATGAATTAATTAATTATTTATTTGATTTAATTTATTTTAATGTAGAATTATTTTTAACAATTATATTTTAGTGGTAAGTATTATGAAATGTCAAAGGATTCTGTTAAATTCTTAATGCATATATGTCATTATTAACTTTATAGATTTGGATACCATTATTGTTGTTTCTAAAGCTTTAATTTGGGTATGTAATTCCGTGAAATGATGCACATGGTGTTGCCCTACATTTTTTATTTAAAAATGGATGTGGCATTCATGGCTTAATTTGGGACATCTACTCCTTGATAAAACAAGATAATGGGATTTCAGCCTCTCCTTCTGTGGATTCCTCCTACGAATTTGTCACATATTCTGGGTCTCCCTTAATGAAGAAGATTTTATTCATGAAACTATTCCCTGGTGCCATATCTTCAAGGACGCTAGTAAATTAAACTGCTTATTTCATGAAATTCCAAGGAGTTAAGTCAAGGAAAAATCTTCGATCAGGGGAGTAGTCACATTGGACATTGCTGGAATGTATGGATGCTAAAACATTGATGTTCCTTGGTTTCATTCCCTTATGATAGGGCTTCTCAAGGGTTAATAAGCCTGAGGCATCCCACATCGAGTGCAGGGAACTATATTTAAGTAGCATGTCCCTGAGAGTTTCCTCAGCATCCCATGTTTAATGCAGGTTATGACGTGAATTTAATATCTAGTGCATATAGTTACACCAAAGGCATGTCTTACAAGGTTTTCCCCAAAAATATCATATTTATCACCAGGTAAGATGAAAGTTTAATGTATTTCTGAAATGGAATGATATTGATTAGAACATCCCATAAAGAGAGATTTGATTTGTACATCCCTGGGAGGGGGCATCTGGAAGGTGTACTGGATGATGGACCAGAACAACAAATGAGGATGGATCCGGGGTGGTGTGCCACATAAAGGGAAGATATCACATCTTGACGGTTGATTTTGACACCATTGATGGAGGATCGGGGAAAGTGCACCCCACAAATGGGAACACCATGGTTTACCATTGGCTGGGATTAAGCCTTAAGAAGGATTCCTATATACCTTGCACAGCTGATAGGGATCAAAACGCACATAGTTCAAAGGGGTAATAAATTAAGGTGTACACAAAGGAAAACAACCTAGAGACAAGTTTGGGATTATGCATGGTAATCTACCTGGGTGGATGGCATGATTTTACTAGGATGTAGTGGCCTAGGTAAGAATTAGGATGGATATGTATGGAGTGTCGAAGGATAGAGTGAGTGGGTAAGGAACCAATGTGAAGATGAAAATGATATTGGGATTGAACCTCATAAAGGATTCAAAAATATCCCTGTGGTAGGGAATAAATGTCCCCATATTTTGGTGGGGTGATGGTACACTTGGGGAGGCATCCCATGAGAATAGATTCATAGATGTGACCTGGAGGAAGTATACCCCCCCCAATTGGGGAATGACCATCCTTAAACACAAATGCTAAAGGGAGAGACCAGGATGGGACATTAGTGAAGGGATTGAATGTCAGAGAGGCTTCCTACGTATCCCTATGGCAGGGAATCAAAGTCCACCATTTTTAGGATGGGGTATGGAATTGGGGTGTATATAAAAGACAGGGATCTGATGACATGTTGTGGGTTACACATGGTAACGGCTCGAGAGATGGTCTGACGCCGCTAAAAGATGGGCCAAGGATGTGCGTTCTAGAAAATGGGACACCAACATTTACCATTGTTTGGGGTGGAACCTCATGGATTCTTCCTACATACCCAACCTAAGAAACACGGATCTAAAAACACATAGTTATTAAGAATACAGTTTATCATCATGCTCGAAGAGGGTGAACATACATGAAGTGGCAAGGACCGATAGATGATGGGCGTGAATCTCAATGAGACTTCCTACATACCTTTCTCGAAAAGGGAATGGATCAATGTCCACATAGTCTGGTGGTGATAGATTGGGCTTAAACACAAAGGGGTCCTAAAAACGGTGTCATGTTTTGTGCTTACACTATGTTCATGTGAGTCATGATCGATGTGAGAAACATGAGGAAACAAATCCATGGCAATCAATTTCTGAAAGGTGCATCCATGAGGAAGGGAATGGGGATTACGCGTGGTTATTGGAACGAGAGATAGTGACTGGGACTTACTATAGGATTGAGGTCCAATGGAGGTAAATCTGAAACGGAGAGTATAGAGGATTGAGAGTACCATGTACCCATATCTCCTCTAGTATTTGTGCATAGATGAAGAGTTTTTGAGAAAGGGTTATACCTCTTATTATAATGGACAGGGGCTTACACCAGGGTGGTTTCTTCTCCCCATGAGTATATCTCCTTCCATGCAAGGAGGATCTTATTCCATGTGAGGAAGATACCACTCCCATGGAGAAAATTGGGCATGGAAAATGTCTGAGCCAGGCCACCCCAAGTATATTTCACTGGGAAAGGATACAATTTAACATCATGATCTAGGGACGATAATGCTTGGTAGTTTAACATCACGTATCTCAGACAATGGGGATTCAATCCCCACCCATAAGACTTACATAACAAGCACACATAAACCCTTGGTGAAGGGAATGCACCAGAAATTCCCTATGGGGATGGGTTTGTGGTGTGATCCATTGAGGGGATCACATTAGCGTGTCTACACAAAAAATCAATAGCTATTAGCATTGCTATGTGAAGAAACATGAAGTAATGTAATGCAACATGAAGAATCACCAAGGGGACCTTCAAATAACATTGTTCAAACCTAGAGGGTCATACAAGAGATTCATGTACATAAAAGGGGTGTTGTGCATAAGAGGAACTCAGACACGGTGCCATAGGGAAAGGATGAAACATGGAGCAGAAAAGGAGGGGAATAAAAAATATTTAGGGGTGAACTCAATATGGGGTGGTTGCACGCAACGTGACTTAATGTGAACTAGATTGGTACGACATGAGGTAGAACACACACACAAGGGGAATATTTTGCATGAAAATTATTTAGATTAACGAAAAATGGATGAGTATCAGGACCAATTATTCCCACCCGAAGAATGACCCATGGGAGACCTATAGTGAAAGATCCTATACCTTGAGTCCATGTCTTTCACATTGCTTCAAAAGTGTTGTCTTTCACGTGGAAGAGTGTCCATTCATATTCTGTCACTGTCCCCCGAAGGGCGGGGGTTAAGATTCTATTTATAGTTGGAAACCTCGACGATTTCACACAAGAGGATCTGTGTGCAATATTCCATTGGATGTTGCATTGTTAATGAAAGATCATACACTATTATTGAAATATTGTGAGCCGGTAAATCTTTTTTCTCATCATTGAATTAACAACCGTTTGGATGGTCGTCTTAGAATGCTCCATTTGATATCGCAATGGTGGTGCAAGATCTTTCTCACCATTACCAATCTTATGTGCAGCCCTTCCATGTTGCATGCACCCCCCCTCATGTTTGTTTGAATTGTCCATGGATTCATAGTATGCCTTATCGTTTTCTCAACAATGGCCACTCATGGCCCTATCTGAAATTCAGCATCATCAAATCCCCCACCCATAATCAGAGATGAAAGGGGACACAAAGTTCAGATTCTGAAGGTTTTGCAAAAATGTAGAGAAACTGACAGTTGATTCAAGAAAAATGGTCCATTCAGCACGCAAACCACTTCCACGCATGCTAATGGGCTGTTATGATCCTATAAACACACTGGGGGACTTTCTACCCACTTTTAATTTTCTGTACGAAATGCACTTATGCTCTCGTGCATGAAAATGATTCATTTCTATGAAAAAGTTCTAAAAAGTGGTCATAGTTTTTCACACACTAACAAACTATTCACATCATTTTTCCTTCTTGTGTGCACCCAACATAGCAATAGTTTTTCATGACCTAGGCTTATCTTGAGCACAACAGGTTGTCTTGCATGATGATCACCCGTTCTTTCACAGACATCCCATTGTGAGGGAGGCTACTATAGCTTCAAGGGGGAATCAAATGACCACAAACCCTCAGATTCATCACATAAAAAGAGTCATGTTTGATAATCAAATGCTTGTTGGCATGCTGATGTATTCTCAAAATGATTACAAGTTGTCTACCGATGTGAAACACTAGTATTTTTGAGTAGGTGTTAATTCAAATATTTTATGGGAATTTACCATGGTCATTGGTAACATGAAATGATAGCCTTGCACATATCAATGTCATAAAAAATGGTTATTCCTATAGGGAAACATAGATCACATCCATTTATATCATAAATCAGAAGACTATGACTATTGTAGGCAGTTATCCTGTTCTTGAGGAATCTCCAGCTCATTATGGGAGAACCTTCAGAAGAAGTATTATCGATGAGACAAAAGGTTGGAAAGAATGGGACTTCGGGTCATGGAGAAATTTCTTTAGTAAATGGGAATAGGCATACAAGGTAAGCTGACATGCGAGGATTTCGAGGCAGAGCTATGGTCTATCGAACATTTGGAAGATGTGTGGACATCGCAGTTTTACTTCTATTGTTAGAAGCACCATGTACCGGAGCTGTTTAGTCAGTGGTATCCCAAAACCAACACATTCCACCTCCATAGTGGGGAGGATGGAATCAGTTTGTGGGAAATCCATTTCATTGGGGCAATACACATTGAGAGTTATCAATATGATGAGTTCCTCCCAACAGAATATGTTTAGGGGATAAGATGTGCACCCCTATTCTGACATGGTATCTGTTGGAGATAGCTAAGGAGAAGTTACATCTCTAGTACATCCCAAAGGATATATCTTCTTTTGGGTGGTTCAGTCTATTTCTATTGTTGGATAAGGTAGTGAAGATTCTATGTTGAGGGAAGCAGTTCCCGAACACATCATAGAGGGGGAAGGCAGGATCATACTATATGGCCCTAGAAGTAAGTGATTACTGATCATGAGGCTTTAGAGTAAATGAAATTATGGACCTGAATATATAATATGTAGGGTTCAGTTTTTCATTTCTAAGTGGGTGGCTACTTCCAGTGAGGTACATGAGGGTGGGGGTTTTCATAGGAATGCTCGTGTTGTCTAGAATCATGGTGGAAAAGAAAAAGGATAATCTGGGGGTGCCTGTACTGCCCATGTTATCCAGTATTCTAGGATTCATCATGAGGGGAAGCACACCCAAAAGGATATGTGGGTCATTATAGATTCTTTATGGAATAGTTCTGTATTTCTACAGTGGGTATGACTTCTCAAATTCCATATTCCCTCTATGTGATGTTCTGTGACCATTCCTCCTAAATATAGCTGGAATCCACCCACATAAGCTTATAGAGGATGGGGTCAAGCTCAAGATTGGTATCCATACCACCCATAACATTCATCTATGTTAAAACCTACCTAGCCAGATGGTATATGATGGGTGATGCCCATTAGAGCATAGGGAGTTCTTACAAAGCATTAGGAGCAGCGTGCTGGTAGCCTAGATTGATGGAAAAATCATCTGTGAACCATATGTATCTACAAGGTTTGTCAGGTCATTCAGGTGCATGTAGCAGATGCTGAAAAATTATACACAACGGTTCAACAAGAGAGTCATCATTGCATTCTTGACCAACTGTGATACATGTTAATGAATACAAGCTCCAGTGAAGTCATCACCCCCTATCGATATCAATGCTTTCCTTTCAATGAAGTACGCCAAGCATTGGACAACAATATACCCAAAGGTGATTATGTAGAAACACATATGGAAAATCAAGGTGACCATTGTAGAGTCAAGGCAGAAAGGAGGTAGTCGAGGTATAGCTAGGGAGGTGAGACAATGAATAGGCTAGACAATTGGAAGGACATGGGATGGAAATTCATCGGTAGGAGCATTAAAAGGTGAGAAAATTCCTCTACCTTCGGAAGAGGGGTAGCCCCGTGGGCATCCTCGTGGGTTAGCTAGGGAACTCCATGGGAAGAAACTAAGGCACCTCTGAATGCTGACTGATGATGTCATCTTCCCGTCTCTATGGTCTTCTTGGAGGACATTGTGATAATATATGTCCTCCAAAGTGCTATGGCAGAGAAGGGTGTGCACCGGGCTCGACTTACCAGTCATAGGGAACTTCTTGGTTGCAGATAGGGTAGGATTTCATAATCTACATGCATAAATAATATCCATGGATATGTATGCATTCCAACTAGTTTGGTATAAAGATCTTCACCTCTTTGTGAAGGTGATGCATTGCTCGGAAAATGACATGCAAAAGCTACCATATGTGGACGGTGAAGATGAGGAAGAATAAGAGGATGTGGAGGAAGAGGAGGAATATGATTAAGAAGACGTAGAGTAATATAGGGAGGATGAAGTGAGAGAAAAAGAGGTTTGGGTGAAGGTCCGAGAGGTGAGGGACCTCCTAAAATAGTTTTTCACTAGGGAAGCCCAAGTGAGAATGGAGAAATCATAGGCTCTCATATAGAACTGGATGAATAGATCAAGGTGAGTCTTAGCTATTATCTCCACTAGCATTTCACTTTTTTTAACTCTAACCTAATGACCAATATCTATCCTTTTTAGGAACACATCAACGATGATAGCCAGTAATCCTTCCCTGTAGGGGATGAAGATGTACCAATGGATGTGGAAGAACATCCTCAGGAGCCTCCATTTGGGATTGTGAAAGGCAGAGAACTAATTATGGTTGAAGTTGGAAGTGATGAACTAGAATGAAGGAATGAAATAGTGACCTCTCAGTCCCATGATACTCCCTCTATTCATAAGTATTCGGGGTCAGTGATCAAATTAACAAGTGTTAAGGTATCTCTTGTGATGGTAGCTACTATTGTGACTCAAGAACTGGACTCCACTGTGCTGGGATATTGTATGTTTCTTCCTTTGTAGGATCACATATTTTATTAGGGAACTCAACTTTAAAATATATCAATTCTTAAGGCAGTTATCATAAGGCTAGAGGATTAGAAAACTATTATACCTAGAATGTCTGCAAGATCCCTATGAGTGATAGAACCAATTCTCATAGAGTCTACTATTCAAGCTAGTCCCACCCTAGTAATTGGTGATTTAAAAACTAAAATTATCGGTGATAGTGTTCTAAAGATGACCTCCAATCCATAAAGGGAAAGGTCACTAAAGAGGAAAGAGTGCTAGAAGAGGACCCTGCCACTGAACTCTTCACTAAATTTCCTAAGGGCATGCCTACATACCCTAAGGAGATGGATGAATCTAATCTAGAAGCAGCACATCAGAGTCGTATGACATAGTTCTAGAATTAGAGGTGCATCAAACACTTTCTCTATTACTGACATGCTGAATGGATGATCGAGATACGATCAATTCACAAATGGATATGTGTTCTCTATGCAGGAGGGTTGGTTTCTCACCATCTTCATATAATAATCTGTGATTATATGGTTGAGAAAATTTTTGGGATTTTCCAATGCTCTGATATTACCCAATGTCATAAGTAATAAGAAAATATAGAGAAGATACTTAATACCTAGATATATGTTTGAAACCTTGATGATAAATCAAATGAAAGTGTGAAATTTATCGTAAGACATTATGGGATCATTGAAATTTTCAAAGTCCAACTTGTTGATTCCCTGGAGTAGGTAATGCAGGTGATCCATCAAATGATTGATCTCCAAGTTGAAAAGGTGGGAGTGTAGGAAAATTATAATGAGTTCATCTTTTTAGCCTCTGACAAAGAGAGGGAGGCCAAGGAGTGGGAATAAACCCTACAGGCTTTAGCCAAAAGTTGGAAACACTGCACAAATCCATCAAAGGAATTGATCCATAAGGGCCATGTTTTGGACAAACCCGTAAACCTATATTTTTTACATTCTTATTTTGAACTTCGTGCATGGATTGGTTATTTTATTTCTTGATTATGTTAATACATTCCGTCTATAACTTTAATTTAATTACTGATCCATCCATAAGTTCATGTGGGTCATACACAGTGTGCGAAACCGGGGAAGACTACATAATTGTTCACTTTATGTATGAGAAAACCGGGTAGAATTTCAAAAACATTCATTCTACATAGGAACCTAGAGTTCTAGACACAAGATATGGGTGTTGTATGGGGAATAGTGTCCTCAGAACAACAAAATTATCTTCCCCATATACTCCATGAGAGGGATGACACCATAGGTTCTAGAATAAGCCCTAACCAATTGGAATAGGGAATGTGAATTATAATACCCAAAATTCGGTATGTATTGAAGATGTCATGAAGACAAAGGATTGATGTTGACGAAATTGGAGACACGGTATAGGTATCATGTTAGCCTAAAATGTGAAAAAACAAATGAGGGCCAACCACTGACCATATTTTAAACACGAGGCTCAACTCAATGTGGTGTCCACTGTCTTCTGGAGAATTGGCCCAAGATTATTGGTGAGCCTTAAGGCCAACCATCCAAGCCATTAGGGGGTTCCTTCATATGTGAGATGGAATGGATCCGGACAATCGGAACTTATATCATGGGGCAGAGTTATGGTTGTTCGAATGAAGCCCAACACCTTTGGAATTACACCACCATGATGAAAGTGCACGAGGTGAGCTTATCGGTTTGAACCGAGATCAGGCCTACTTCTTGGAGGAACCTCTCTAGAGAGGACCTCAAATGGTCTACATTTTTACATTATGTGGTGAGGACAATAGTATTATAGTTTAAGTTTATATGGAAGGACAAAGGGGCCATACTATCTTTTATATGGATAATACCTTACCAAAACCCCTAAGCCTACATGAGCCATGCTAGGAGTAGGAAGAATGGATCATTGCCATAACTCCCCCGAAAAACAATAGATTACATTTGTAGTAGGAAATTTCATGGTAGGAAATTACCAGATGAACCAACATTCTTACATGACTCGCGCGAATGTATGGAGTTAAAACACTAGTGGTGTCGATGATACATCAAATGAAAAGGGGCATTGAACATTAGAGTGACATAATTCAATATTTGGGATGCAGTGGTATCAATGTGATGATGAAGGATAACTATTGACTGTGTTTTAAACACAATATCCTTTTTGTGTTAACCTAGAATGGGAATAAACAAATGAGGGTTGACCACTGACCATATTTGAAATGTGGATCCTATCTCATAATTTCATTCAAAATCCTCTAGGGAATTTGTCCAAAGTAGTAGAAGATCCATAGGGCTGAGAATCCAAACTGATAGGGTGTCCCTATATAATTGAAAGAGGATGAGGATCCAAATAAAGGGCATGCAAAGAATTAACGGTTGAGTGATTGGTTGTTTGAATGAAGTCCAACAATCATGGAATTACGCCACTATGACGAAAACACCTTTGGTGAGTGAATCGGTCTAATTAGGGACCATAATAATTTCTTGAATATATCTCTTTGGAGATAAACTAGAGTAGCCTGTAGTTTTATGTCATACCAATGGGGAAAATAAACACATTGTTTGACATCGTATGGTGCGGTTGGTGTTACCCAGAAACGAAATTAATAGTTCGGTACATATCTCGATGTGAATAAGAACCAAGGAAGCTACTACACCATGTAATCTGCAATGAAATTTTGGTCCAAGAGACCGAATATGTACAAATTTGGTCTTTTCCTGAGGAAAAATCTTCTGGTGTTCTTACATACCCCATTAGGATAGAAATCAAGACACATGTAGTTCTGAGAGTGTAGTTTAAAATCCTGCGTGACGAAAGGCATGTGTGGTTCGGTTGCACCAGTACACATCCTTCAAAAACCACTAAGCCCGTGTGAGTTGTGCTCAATGTGGGAAACATGGATTAGTGATGGGATTTTCCTGCTATAGGGAGACACACATAAGGGGAAATGGAATACTAGGTGAGTGATGTCCCAATAATACTCACCAGCCTACTTAACACACATAAATGCATGGAAGGGTAAAAAACTAATGTGTTGAAATTCCACATAAACATAATGACGTTGAAATATTTTAATCATGGAGACCAATATTGGGATCACAATGATGGTGGAATGTTGATGGAGGATTACCATTGACCATGTTTGAAACATGGCATCTATTTTTTGTTCTCCTGGAGTGGGGACAAACAAACGCGGGATGACCATTGACCATGTTTAAAACATACGAACTATCGCAAAATGTCATCTGAAATCTTCTAGGGAATTGGTCCAATATGGTATGTGAGCCAATGTGTCCTGAGACCATGCTGTAAAGGGGGTCCCTTTAGACATTAAAGAGGATGGAGATTCAAATAAAGGTCTCATGAATCATATGCACAAAATGAAGGAATGTCCAAGTTAAATCCAACACTTGGGGCTCTATGCCATGGTGCATTTGAGTGTGCTAATCAGATGTTTCATATTAATGGATTCAAATCACTTTTTAATGAAAAGGTTCTTGGTGAAGAAAAATCCTAGTTTAAGGTCATAATGTGGTCCTTTGAGTGGGGAATTGGTTTAATGGAATGTGCGCGGGGTGGAGATGTTTAAAAACATGATGTGGATAAGGGCCAAAGAGGCATTACATATTATGACACATTCCTCATTAGAACCCACAGATAGTTTAAAGTCATGATGCTTGGAATAGGGTATGAAATTTAACGTCATGTGTGTGGATTAATGAATGATTTTTAGCACCTAGGGATGGACTTTAAGACTAAACATACAGTCATTCCTACATATCCCATGAGGATGGGAATGAAGCCATAAAACGTTCTCGAGGGAAGATCATAGTTTATGGTCGTAGAACTGGGACCAAGAGAGAAAATACAAGGGGGCAGATGGTGAAGTAGTTTCAGAACCCGATGTGAATGAGGAAAAATGTATTTTTCACCACACTATGCCCTCCTAAGTGATACCATAGGTCGAGGGACCAAAGGATAATGGTTATGCGGGACCCAAAAAAAATTCCCAAGTGATTCTATGAATCCGATGGGAATGGGAATCATTCCATTCATAGGTATGGAATGATTGGTGAATTTATCATCGAGCTCTAAAGACATATTATAATAGAAGGAATATCCCCGAATAGAAATACGTGGTAGGGATATCATAAACCTGACATGAATGGGGACCCAAAAGGTCCCCACAACACCACATGATTCCAAAAAAAATCAGGCCAAGGGGGTCAGAAAGAGGGAAGGATTTGAGATACATAGGGATGGACCTAAAGATGAAATTTCTGGGCATTCCTTTGTATCACATGAGGATGGGAATCAAGACACATGTAGTTATGGGAATATTCAAGCAGTTTACCATCGTATGTTAAGGATAATGAAGAATGGAAGAAGATCCCCACTGGGAAATAACTGACATGGCTATCATAAACCCAAAGTGATTGAGGGACCAAGAGGTCCTCACCACACCACATTATTCTAAAATGGTTCAAGCCAAGGGGGATAGAAAGTGGGTAGGATTTGAGATACATGGGGATGGACACAAGGATAAAATATCCAAGTATTCCATCACATCCCATGAGGATTGGAATGGAGCCACATGTACTTTTGGAAACTGGCATGGTAGGGTACCACTTCCTGGGGAAATACTGTTGTGTAGGTATGGCCCATGATCCAAAAGATACAGCATTTTATTGATCATGTGTATTCTTTAGGTTGGATGTGTTTTTTTGAATAACTAAACCAAGATGGAGAATCCGGGAATCACTACAAGAATCAATAAAAATAAAGTCCCAGAAAAATGGCATGGTAGATGACTGATACCTAGCAAGATTTCCCCTAAAGTGAGGACACCATCATGTGTGTTTGTTTTCTATTGTGTGACTAGGACGATATTTTCATTGTATAGTGTTGTATAACAGGACCAAAAAATTTTTTTAATGTCTTAGAGAAAGACGTAACAATTTTATGTCATGCGGGGCTAGGTAGTATATATTAACATCATATGGCATGGACACACATTGAATAGTGAGTATATAAATGGAATGCAAATAGAGTGATAAATCCAAGATGATGTGAATGAAGATAAGGTCCACACCACCCCGTGCACAATTATAGGGGAGAAACATCAGACCAAGGGACCGAAAAAGGTCAAAGGACCTAGGGCAGGATCCGAAGATGAAATTTTTGGGCATTACTACGTATCCAATATGGATGGGAATCAGTCTATTCGTTGTTATAGAAATTCCACATAGTTTAGCATCATGTTTTAAGGACAGAGATATGAGGGACTAGGGACAAAGGGGTAGTACGTGGTGAAGATATTATAGACCCGGTGTGAATGAGGACATAAGACCACATAAACTACATCTGAAAATACAATTTGAGTTAGGTCCAAAAGGTCAAAAAGAATAGATAATTATTGGAGTTTTAGTTGGACCCAATGTTGAATTGTATGGGCATTCCTACGTATCACATAAGGATGGGAATCAAGTCATACATATTTCTCAAAATTCCTATAGTTTAACATCGTGTGATATGGATGAGGGGGATCATTGTTTACATTCATAGATTTCAAACCAAAAAAGTGATATTCTTCTAAGCGGGCGTAAACCTAGACGATGTTCCTTTGAACACGAGAGATATGATCAATTTAGAAACAAGGGCGGAGATGATCTTTGCGACACAAGGAATACAGAGGAAGGTGAAATGACCTGGATCCTTGAATGAAACCACACCATTGATTCATCCTCTTAGCAAGAAAATATATACTAAGGGATAACACTAAGAGTTTTGAAATTTCACTAGATCATGATGGAGTGGAAAGGTATGTGAATAACACAACCAATATTTAAGGAATAATTGTGGTGGGGTAATGATGTATGAAAAATTATCACCATGATTGAATCACATCATCAATAAAATATTACCTGAAATGGGAACAAACAAATGAGCATCGACCACTGAAAATATTCTCAATGCAGGACTTGTGTCAAATTATTGTTAAAAATCCTCAGGGATATTGACACATGGAGGTAAAGGGAACTGAGGCTTAGAATCCATCCCACATGGGGGTCCTTTCAGATGTGAAAGATGATGGAGACCCCAATAAGTGAAATGTGAAGCCCTGAAATAGATAAAAACAAGTCCTTGTAGTACTCAACACTGTTGGTCGTAACCCATAGTGCACCTAAGCATGTTAGTGAATTTCTAAAGACGGTCAAGGGGCCCAATTTGAGATCAGAGGGTTCGAGAAGTTGAGTGGAGGAAAGGGTGTGGAAATCTCTAGAGAGAGAGGTACATTGCATGGATGTTGAAAACCCGACATGAATAAGGACATAAGACCACACCGCACCAAATACCCCCCTCGGAGGAATTAGGCCAACTGTCGAGAAGGAAATGTAGGTTTCATATAAACAGGACTGGACCCAAAGACCAAATTTCTAGGTCTTCCTATGTATCCCATAATGATGTGAATCAAGCCGTGAGTAGTTTTGAAGTGTCGTACAGTTTAATGTCATGTGACAAGGACGTGGTTAAGGGGTATCTCTATGAGGAATGTGTATAGTGTGGGGAATACCCTGATGTGAAAGAGGACATAAACCCTCATACGCCACACCATTCATATTTCAAGGATTCAACATAGGATGAGCGGATGAGAAAAGAAAATATGAACTCAGGATAGTCCCAAAAACTAAATATTCAGGCATTCCTACATATCCCATGAGGGTGGTAATCCATCCATGCGTAGTTCTAAAATTTCTTTTAGTTTTACGTCATACAATAAGAACATAGGAAATATTAGTTTATTGTCATAATGATCAGACCATTTGGTAGTTTATCATCATGAGGTATGGGGGTGGTGGTTTAACATTCACCAGGATGAGTGTAGGCAGATTAATGTCTTGTAGGATGGTAATACAGTTTAACATCATGTAGAACGAGTGCTGGGAAGTTTTACATCCTTCATCTTGGATGGACCACACAGTTTAACGTCGTGCGGTAAAGACAAAATAGTTTGAAGTCATCTTGGACTACTAACTGAATTACTTATTAAGGAATTTAGTGTTGGTGGGATGAGTAATACTCTCACCATCCCGGGTGACCAGGGAGTATGCACCATTTGGGTAAATCATGGGAATGATATAAGGTCCCTCCCATTTAGAATCTAGTTTTGGTGGCTTCCTGATGGGTATCATTGGTATTCTTAGATCCAACATGATTTCACCTTGTAAGAGAGATAGGAGGAAAATATTCTTATTGAATGCTCTAACAATATTATTCTTATGCCTTTCTAGATTGTGCGAGGCACAAATCCTATTCTCATAAAGCACTTCTAATTCAGCCAAACGGATTTCAGCTACTTGTTCTACTAAATGCTGATTTTAGACGGCTATGCGTAATGAAGGTAATCAAATCTCTATGGGAAGGAATGCCTCCATTCCATACACCATGGAATATGGTGTCACCTAAGTGGAATTATGAGTCTTCGTCTAATAATCCCATATAGTGTTAGGTGGGTTTAGCCAAATATTCTTATTCTGACCAACCATCTTTTACAGAATGCTAGTGAGGTTTTTTCAAATGCCCCAATCTTCCCATTTTCTTGGTCATGATAGTGAGAGGTTTGATTTGAACTGATGTTGTACATGGAATACAATTTCATGAGTTCAAATACCCAAATGTTTTTTCAATTATCAGTGATAATGGAATGAGGGACTCCAAATCCATAGAAAATATTAGATCTCACAAACATAGCTATAGAACAAACCTTGACTTTCTTGAGTATAACTACCTCTATCCACTTGAAAAATAAATCTGTAGAAGTCAGGACAAACCTACACTGGCGATATGTCTCTGTTGGATATGGTCCCATGACATCGAGTCCCCATACTGCAAAGGGCCAAGAGTACATGGTATTGTGGGGAGGTTTTGGCGGTCGATGCACAAAATTAGCATGGATATAACATTCATGGAACCTCATGGTACACTCAATATAGTCACAGATCATGGTGGGACAAAATTATCCCAATATTTGAATCCGATGAGAATGTTGTAGCCTTGCTTGATAATCTCCAAAAGTACTAGCATGAACTTCCTGAATGACCTGAAAAATCACACCTCCTCATATGAAATGGAAGGTAATCCCTTAAAACCTACATATTTATAGGATATTCTCAAGACTGGGATCACTACGGAGGGTGAACTACACTGCGCACCATCATATTTTCTCACTCTTAGCTTGATATTCCGAGAGATTACCATGAATCAGATACTTAATAAAGGGGGTCCTTGAGTTAGGAGTCACTTACATTACCACATCTCAGGGAAATGGATGTCCTAACATGGAGTCACCAATTGTAAGGTGGATTACATGTGGGATATCTGCATCATTCAGAGTGGTGGGAGTGGTTATTATTTGATGAGCAACATGGATAATCAAATCCTCCTAACTAGGATCTACAAGAGATGTTTCTAGGAAGGCCATGGTTTTGAATTTACTATTCTGTGAATGAGGGACATGAATAACTTCTAGATGATAATGGATATGTGCCATCAGATGGTTGGTACACTCTAACAATGGTATGACCACCAGATTTTTTATTACCTTGTCACCATTGACCTACTTGATGACCAGTTCGGAGTCCCCATTCACCTGTAAGTTGGCAACTTCGATCTAGTGGTATAACTCAAGACTATAGATCAGAGCCTAGTACTCTGCCTCATCGTTGGTATATTCTTCTGACAACAAGAATGAATAGGTCATGACAACATGTGCAGGTGTGATGAGGCCGATACCCAGACCGAATCTGTTGAGTCTGGGGTCATTGAGTCTTCTACCAGTAGGGTTTTGGGAAGAACCATCAATGTGAATTTTCCAACATGGAATGTCGTGGTATACTAAGAGTATTTACTCGTCTAAAAAATCAATATCTAGAGATTTACCTGTGGGGGATGGATGGGTGTCAAGAAATTAAGCCAATGCATGTCCCTTGATGGCCTTTCAGGGGTCAAACATGATATCTAACTATTGATGGATCACTACCCACCGATCTAGATAGCCTATCTAAATAGATTGAGTCAAAATGTACTTCAGAGGATCCACTTGAGACAATAGTTGTATCTCATGGTGCAGCATGTATTGTTGTAATTCGTACACTATGAATACATTTGTGGGGATTCTTTTATCGATAGTGGAATATATGGTCTCTGTATCGGGGAGAATGCTTCTAAGATAAGATAAAAAAAATTTCCCTCATTGTTCTTCTGAGAGATAAGGGTTTTGAGGGACCATTCTAGAGTGTTCACATAAAGGACCATCGGCTTTCCAGACATGGGTAGCTTCAGAACCATAGGTTGTAGCTGGTACTGCTTCTTTTCCCCTAAAGTATTCTGACACTCCTCATCCCACTAATAATCAAAACCTTTCTTCATATTGGAGATTAATTGTAATATGTTGGATATGTGGTCTTGAAAGCATCGGAGCTCCTGAATGTTTCTCGGAGGAGACATCAGACTGATGGCCTTGATCTTCAATGGGTTGACCTTAATGACTATGTATCTGACAATGAGGCCATGAAAAATTCCAGATGTGACCCCTAAGGAACACTTCAAGGTGTTCATCTTCAGATGGAAATAACATAGGAATCCAAAAACTTTGTCATTAACTTTGAGATGGTCCTAACACTGGGGATATTTAACCACCAGATTATCCACATAACATTCCAATAATGTCTCATGGGTAATCTTGAATAGGCTGTGAATGGAATGCTGATAGTTGTAACCTGAATTCATTTGAATGAAAGGAATTACCTAGTAGTATAAATTACCTTGTGGTTCCCTGAAGGTAGTACAATGTTCATCCTTGAGGTCCATTTATATTTTATTATATCCAGAATACCCATCCATGAAAGAGAGAGCCTCGAACCGAGCAGTGGAATCAATAAACAGTTTTGTCATATGTGGGGTAATGTCATCCTTCATCTAATGACATTTGAGATCTCATAAATTGATGCAGAATGTGATCTGTATGTTCTAATTCCTCAGCCTCGACCATGGCACCATCATAAGAGTTCGTATTTATAACAGGTAGTTTGAACCCATGATGATTTTATGGAATACTGAGAAGGTGGAAAGTGACCTGGTTATCTAGACCTGGCATATCATCATAACTCCAAGTTAATATATAATGATTCTTCTTTAGGAAATCAATGTTTAGCTGTTGTTGTTTGATGGGTACAATGGTACCGATCAATTTTGGATTCACATCTGTCTCATTATCGAGGTTCACCATTACCAATTTACCAATCGTGATGGAGACACCCACTTAGAATGCAAGAGGGGAATCCTCTAAACCCTCTTCATCATCCATGGTGGAGGGATAATTTGCTGGAGGAAATCCTCCCGAGTCGATAGATCCTGATGGGACACTGACACTAGCTTGGGCGGTGGTGGACACCTCATTGGGGGACTCCTGCCCTACTAGAACCATGGTGATGAAAGCTGTCAACATGCTCCCATATGGCATTTGATCCAAGGGGCCACGTTTTATGAAATCAAAAGAATTGCAGTGTGTTTTATTTATTCGTTTAATCCCATCCCAAAAAAACAACAACGTTTGACGTATTGTCGTTCCCTTGGGGTGGATATCTTGATACTTTATAGAAGAAGGGGGCTTTGGGATCACTCGAGAAAAATTTTTATAGGAATAAGAGGTTATCTTCTGGGGTTCATTGGACTTGTAAATGTAACCCCTTTCATTTCAGAGACAACAAACCATTGTCGCACATCTGGGGTCTTGGCATCCAATTGGTGGACCAAGAAAATGTAGGGGTCATCCTAGTTTTTCCACTGCTCTGTTGTATCCTTATCATGTTCAACCTCGTTAGCCTAAACTTTCATCTCCTTTTAATGTAATATTCAACATCTAGGTAGATGGATTCACAAGAGGAAAAGGGAGACACATCACTTTTGAGTACACCTACTCAACCACTGGGAGAGTACTTAAGGAATTGGTGGTATAAATAAGGTTTTGTCGTGGGGAGATGGTGCCATGGCCTACCCATTAATGCGTTCCAAATAGTGTCTTGTCAGACAACCATGAACATGATGTTGGGAATTGGGCCACCAAAATGGGTCTTAAAGAGGTTCTTTCCAATAGGTGTCTATTACGTCCTATCATAACCTTGAATATTTAGGTCATAGGGACTCAGATCAGCCTTAGACAGCTCCGGAGATTAGAGTGTCCATGTCGAGATAAGGTTGATCCTTGAGACCGTGTCCACAAGGCTACAACAAACCTCCACGTCATTGAGATGTCTAGTGATACACACTGGGAAGATGTTCCCATTTATAGGGGAGCCTTCATCATCTCTTGAGAAATAGATAATGGCCTAACATTTTTTATTCTTGACAACCGCATCCTGGAAGGATTATGGAGATTATACATCTACCTTAGTGGGATTCTTAGAGCCTATTAAAGGGCTTCATGCATATCTGCTGACAAGATAAGATCCTCGATGATAGTGATCATCATATAAATGATGGTGAGATGATTATTAATATCATACTTCTATTCTATGCATGAACTTTTATTGATAAAATGTAACTCCATGGAAGTAGGATTGATGGGCGCTACTAGTTGAACTGGTGGGTTCTGGATGGTGTTGAGAATGTCTCACTACTCACTAGTCGAACCACATAGAGTGCCTACTAGATGTGATTCAGGTGACTAAGGTCAATTCACAAAAGAATGTGGTTGACCATTGCATGATCATGGTCTTTTCTCCTAATCAAGCAGTACAAATAGTGGTGGAGGTGGATCTGATGCAACAAGATGAGAAGGTTGTGCATGCTGAGCTGCTGAGCTCTATGCTGGGCCAGTTTCCTGGTCTTGGTGGCTTGCACAACTTTGATAGAAGCACTGCAAAATTATTTTTTGTGACTCACATAACCATGGATCCATTGATACTCACGTCAATTGGGGATTTTGAGAGGATCCGTCAGGCACTTTTCTTCAACAGGAACCATGTAGGGGTTTACCAGCGCCACTGTATTGACCAAAGCATACCCTTGGCCACCACATGAATAATCCTCCATCTTTGGTTGGATTTTGGGGGAAATATCCATCTATATAGGATTAAAATTACTAATATTATGGGATGATGATTTAATTAGTGGGGGAATTTTCTTTCCCCTATGTCATTGATGCTTCCCCTTCTGGGAAGAAGAAGGCTAAGGTGTTGACGCAAAAGTAGTGGTTCTAGGTAACACATTGACTTTTTATGGTTCAAGTTGATTCAAACATGCATGGATAATACCATGGGCCCAGGAAAATATCTTTCGATCCATCAGGTCAACATATTTTTGAGACCCACGGTAAGAAACCTACTTCTATTCACCCTAACTATCACTGGTGCTGTCAGGCTGTATGAACACACATGTCGCCTATGTTGGTGATGTAACTAACATGACTATGTTGTTATCAACATGGTATTGGATTCAGTCATTAAACACATAGATCTACATGACGATGTTCCCGATGAACCTATTATAAGGATATTAATTGGGGCAATTGGTGAGATCCACCTCTTCATGAATCCTTCATTCCGACAACTGTTAGACTCACTGGTCTAAGGAACAACAGAAATAACTGATGACCTGAACCTCATAAAATGAGTAGGTATGGTTCCATGTGTCCGTGAATGGGTCTCTAGGATGATTTCCTTTATGATTGGCTCGAGGATCCTGTTTAAGTGTAGGAACATGATTATCTCTATTAGATGGAAGCGGTGCATTACGTTGGTGCACCTGCAGATTTTGAGGTCGGTACTGCTGGGCTGGAGGCCGCGTATGTGTTGAAGGGACTCAGTGAGGCTATAGAGGTGGCTTCACTGGTAATAAATCCAACTAACTAGGGGAATATATTTTTTCAACCGTTGATGGATCATCCTTAGCGGCTCTTCTCGGAGGAAATATTGGAGGCAATCAACGTGCTTACTTAGAATGCTACAAGGCTTCCACTAGATTCTAGGATTTGTTAGAGAGACCCGAAAATCCCCTAGGTAGTTCTGAGTGATAATAGAAGGGACTAATTCAGTTTTTCCATTACCCACAAACATTGTTAGCTTCTTTCCCAGAGTCAGAGGTATATCAATGGAGTACATGAGTTCTTTCCACCTAAGGAAATGTTTGCGACATGTTCATCAGTCCTCTGCTTTCACATGAAGTGGGTTGCAAAACCCATATTCTAGGTGGTGGAACTGAACTGGTAGAGAAAATCCTAGGAAGAACCTACCAACTAGCCACTGAACTAATTGGAAGCTAGTTGTACTAGAGAAACATGTTCCATTCCAATGATGGTACAAAATAATAGATCTTGGGGGCCTCTTGCAACACTGGAGTTCCTGACATGGGTCCTCACTTTGAAATAAAGTGGGCCAGAGGATACAGTGGATCACCCATCCCATTAAATGGGGATAAGGTGTCATTTTGGAAGCCTAGGGTGATAACATATCATCCACCCATGCCAGATATGACTTTCCATCAGGCGGGATCACCACTTATCAAGTTTCTAGTTTATCGTGGCAGAAACTGGGAGTGGCCATTGGATCATCTTGGTAGGGATTTCTATCTTGGAGTAGATCTCTGCCCACCAGTGCATTGAAATGTTTTTCAACATGATAACCAAGCCTAGAGGCTCACGAAACGACTAGTGGGATAACCTGTGGGACTGTAAGGGTAATGGCATGTGGAGTGGCTGGGGGAACCTGAGATGGGTCCCATGTCAGGTTATCATAGAACTTGGGTGGATTTGGTGTTCCATATTGTGCCCTCTTGCCATAAACTCTGGCCACTACCCTCTCTATATGGGAAGGATAGACATGTTAAACTGATGTAAACTCTCTTGGGGAAGGTTGTATGTTCCCCTACTACCCCTGTCAAGGTTTATAGCAGTGTGATTGCTATTCCGCAGAACATTTAGGAATAATTTCATCGACCATCCTTTTATGTTCTATGAGTTGATGGCGCAACACAGCCTTTTCGTGGTCATCTTTTACCTTCTGAACTGATCAATACGGATTAGAGTCTTTTAAGGCTCTAGCATTCCTTTTACCCTTATTTGGGCCTTGACTGAGGTATAATGACTCAGAAGGTGAGGAAAGGCCCAATAAATTTCTTTTTTGGCAAGTAACACATTCCAAAAGGATCCAATAAGTGTGGGACAACCCCCAGGGGAGGGGAATGTTTTATTCAAGTAAACTAATGTTATTCTCTTCTTCTTATAGTTCGGACAAAATATATACGATAATACATGAATGTATATGTAACACCCCAAAATTTCATAGTTATTTGTTTTCTGTAAAAGTAATTCAATAGCTTGTGTTACATGCGACACCGAGTTCTAGCGCACCACGTCTTACCAAACTACCGGTTAAAAAAGATATTATGAATAGTATTAAATAAATTTTGAATTTTATATACACCATATAATTTGAGAATCAATATTATGTGTTTCTTAGACAATATTTAAGAACAAATTAATTTTTTCAGATAAATGAAGTATTTTTAAAAAAAATCAAAATTTACCACCTTTTAATAGAAAAACCTTTTTAAAACTAATATTTAAAACTGTTATATAGTCGTTTAAAAAATTAAATTCTTCTTTAGAATCGGGACATAAAAAATTATTTAGGATGATTTTTTGTTACTTTTCTGATAACATTCATAATTTGATGAGTAGTGAAAAATACTAAATTTCAATTGAAAACAACTTTTTTAATAAAAATAAATTATAGAGTTAAATTATGAATTTGAATGATTCTAAACTATAATAATATTATATTTTTATCATTTAATATAATGTGGGTCATTATAAGGAATATCACATTTAAATTTAACATAAACACATGTCAATCTTTTGATATTTTTTAACTTAAAAACCCTATTTTTGGTTTTGACAATGAAATTTAATTTAAAATTAATTATTTCTACTTATATGTTTTGAATTTGGTAATATAGAATTCATTTTTAAATTTTGAATATAAACATTATCATAGGTTGAATTTTTCATATTTTTCTGAAAACATTCAATTTTTGAGGAATCGTGAAAAACTCTGTGTTATTGTTAAAAAACAGACTTTTTATTTAAATAAATATTTATTTTATTTTTAAGTAAATATAGATACATAATACATATATTAGTTCAATTTGATTCATTGGAGTCAATTTTATAATAAAATTAGATGTACGAACTTTTATTTAACTTTTTACCATCTTCTACCCACCTTTTAGGAGCATTTGAAAATTTGCATAAAACTTAATTTTACTGCTTTTGTGAGTTTAATTTCAAAAATAAAGGAGACACGATTTAAATCAATATGTAAATTGTGGTTCAATTGGATGAAAATAATTTTTGGTGAATAGTTACCTTCAACTTTTATTTACCACGGTTAGAATTAAATTGGGTAATTAAAGATTAAAATGATATAATAATAACCCTAACACATGTAATAATTCAATTGGATAAATGTAATTCGACCAAAAAAAACCATTGGAATAAAATATGATCCTTTTGGTCCGCTTGGATTAGATTTGGTTATTTATTATTATTTTATTTAAAGAAGAGTTAAAAGTGTTAAATTCAAAGTTTAATAACAAAACTATTTTGGATATAGGATTATGCATGAGATAAATTAGACTATAAATATTCATTAGAATGATAATAATGATTTACTAAATAATGGTATAATACATATAATTTTTGGACATTAAATAATTATATAATTTTATGACACAATGATGATGCAATAATTACCTTATTAATGAATGATTAAAATAATTGACATTATAGATATCTAAATAAATGTAATTTGAGACTTTTGTTTAATTCCATTAATTTTATATATTAATATGGAATTTTCGGGTTTATTAAATAAGTTTGGTTTGAATAATCATGATGTTATGATTTTCACAAAAAACAAATACTAAATAGTGTGAAAATTGACCTAAATGAGTTTTTAAAACAAATGTTATATCAATGGTTGATATAATATTCCTATGAATATAATTTTTTTTCCAAAGGGATTAAATAATATTATATATATCAATAATTTACCACTAGAGGTTCTATTTCAAGTCTAGAATAGGTTTATTAACCATATAGTGTAAGAATACAGAAGACACGATAAAAGAAAACCTATTTAACTAATAGTTAAATCTAAAAGATAATGATAATATGGTGACCTAAACATCTTTAAAACCTATTGGTTTAATGGATTTATACCTATAACAACCTAACCTTCAAAATTAATTAATTTGGATAAATTAGAAACCGAAAATTATTTATAATAAAATAATAATTCAAGGTTTTCCTAAAGTGACCCTCACCCATCTAATGAAAGTGTACTACACCTTCTCTTAATTTCACACCTCCAAATCCATTTGGATCGGCCATAACCTACCCTATTATTCTCCCAACTTCTATCCCTACATCTTATAGTCCTTTATTTGATCAAACAGCCAACCTATAAAGCCCTTTTGATCAAATCAAAATGAAGCACCTGAAGAAGAGTTAATAATTTTTCCACCCTCTTTCATATTTTTTCTTCTTCCAAATCTTATTTATTTACTGATTCCATATAAAAATAATAACTCCATTACCTACTACATATTGTGATGTTATTATAAATATGTTTCAACCATATTTTTTATTCCATCCATCTTATAAATGACAAAGTCAACATACGTGTGTACGTACGACTTACTGTCTCCACGTCATGGTATAGTTTTTTTTTTTCAAAAACATAAATATTTGGATGGGAATAATAATTAGTATAACTGATGTAAATAATAAATATAAAATATTAATGTTTTGTAATATATTATATATCATCCAATTATATTCGATTTCACCATCAAATGAATGATATTGTCACTCATGCATACGTATGACTTACCCTCTCCATGATACGATGAGATGTCATTCCCCATCGTAACCATTCATGAATAATTTTCATTTGATAATTAAATATAAATCTGGATAAGAATCAGATAAATCCTACCCATAAAAAACATTACTTACGTAAGGAAACATATAATGGAAAATGAATTATTTAACACTCGAAATAATGATACTACTAAAATAATATTAACAATGCAATATTAGAAGATAATATATGATATAATATTTATGTATGTGGGACTTGTATAATTTAATAACAATTATTTAACTATTATACAGGAGTTTAAAGTACCCTACACTGAGGAAAAGTACAAGGTAATGGGTTTTCATCTCACTTTTTATTCCTGTGAGATTCAGGCTATATTTCCACTATTTTCTTTTTAGTGGTGTATATACTTCCCATGATTGTATTATTTGGGTAATATATTTTTATTTATGAGTATTTTAATCTTATGTGTATGAAACCTCTTTCATGGGGTTTCTATTTCGTAAGTTACGATATCAGTAAGGGAATTTCAAATTTCAATTTCCACTCATTACGCATTATGCATACTTTATTGATTATTTTACTCCAAGATTATTAGTGGAATCACAATTTATTATTTATGTAATAATTTACAATCCTCTTTATGTGGATATACCTTTGAAACACATAATCACTCTATTTATAAATTCATATTCCATTGATATGAACTTTCTAAGGGTAATCTGAACTCAATTTCCATTCATTGAGTTGAAAATCCAAGTCATTTGTTTTGTTTTTACCAGAATATGTGTGAATGTAATATGATTTATTTACACTGAATATACAATTATATTGAATGTATCTATATTTTTCACACATTATAATTTCATTGACTCATCTTTAATCTAAGGAAACGGTCTTTATATGTTATTTCGTCTCAATTTACCTTCCTTTGAGACCTCTTTGTCTTTATGGACAAATTTAATTTTATATGGTGTATATACTATCCATTGACATATGATATCATGAATTCCTTTATTCTCATTATAATATAATGTTTTGATTAATATTATTCCTCAATTACTTATATTCAATATTCTTTGGAATGGTTAGGAACTCTTTAACTGAAATATTTTTTTAATTATTTTAAATATTTATTCTTCAAAATCATTGTCATTAATTTCCATGTTTTAAAAATGGGTTTTAAATATTTATTTATTTATAAATAATTATTTTGAAATTAAAATTATTTTTAAATGTTTCAAATTTGTATGGGACACTTCGATTCAAATATAATTTTTAAATGACTTCTTTAATAAATAGTGTGAAATTTATATGTTTTCAAGAAAAAGGGGGATATTTCTCTCAAATAGTTTTAATGATTATTTTCATCTATGTCAATATACATTAGTGTATTTTATTCCTGATTGAGGTTGATTTATCATAATACAACCATCCATATTTTATTGAATGTGTTTTGTTTGACTGGGGATGTCTATTCTTATGCAATTCATGGTTTGTGGTTAAAATATTGACATTTTGTATGATAGTTTTAATATGAATGTTTAGATTATGTTACACCCTTTCATATGAGGAATGAATTGGAATTTGTAAGTGATGAGTGGAGCTCACTACAGCTCCTCACTCCATTGGTAGGTCTCATGAGACAAACATGTGTCTTGGAACAAGTCCTTGAAAATATCTGAGTTGTAGTCTTGGAACGAGGCCTTGACTATGTGGTTATGATGTAAAGAATTATGAATTACATCATTATGAAATTAAAAATTGATAATACATGTGATTATTCGACTATTAGAATATCCATGTTAATATGTAAATGGCAGTATTTGATTTATCTTTTACATATTATGTTGAAGTTTATGTTTAAAAGGCTTGTGTTATAGTCTTATACATTTCCTTAAATGTTTATTCTTATTTATGATAGATTCCACTTTATTGTTATCCTTAATGAGAATATAATCTCACCCCTTCATTATGATTTATTTTTCCCCTGATGTAAAGAATTATATTACAATTAACCTATATGAATAGGTTATGGGATATACGAGTGTTCAAATGGGACACAATGTTGTTGTTTTTTATTTCATGATGTAATGTAAAACATATGTATGTATCTAGTACATTCAAGGATATTAAACTAATAGGTCCTTTGGGACCTGATTTCTTATATCATTCCAATGTTATGTAATATTGAACCGATTCAGGGTAACTGGGATCGAGGCATTACAGTTGGTATCAGAGGAAGTTTAGTACAAAACTTGTATGCTAGATTTAGAAAAACTCTTATTTGAAAAAAATACCATAAGATTGAAATTGAGGACTAGTATATAATAACATCACAAAATTTTATAAAATTAAATATTATGTGGTTTTTCAAAAAAATACATCCCTTTCGGGATACGCCTAGGAAGAGGTGGCTCTGGCATAGAGGTACTGAGGATTAAAAACTCCGACTAGGAGTTTTGGGCATGACCTAGGGTATCCTGGTACACAAAAATAGGCCTTGCTAAACTCTTGGTTACTAAATTATCAAGGGATATGCTTTGGATAATTTAAATTTTCATTACAAACAATTGGAAGAATTTTAGTTTTAGATGAGAATACATAACCTTGGATAATCCTACATTGTTTTAGATTGAAAATAAGGTGTTATGATATTCTCTAAATGATTTTAGGACTCACACTATTATTTCTTGTGATTGAAAACGAATGGATTCAAAGGAAGTCATATTTACATTGAAGATGATGTATAAGGTGGGAACGGTGGTAAAAATGATAAAATAAATGGAATGCTGATAGGTGTGAAAGATATTGTGTTCATGCCGAATCAGTTTTCCAAAAATATAATAAACAACATATATATTAACCAACTCCCCAACTCAACAAAGAAGAGAAATGTGGTGAATGACAAGAGCTCCAGTAGTGGATACCATAAATAAAGAAAGCTCAATATCCAACATCTAGGAAATGTGGAAGGAGACACCTATTAAAGTGTCTCAATGGAACAATGATGGCTTTATTTGTGGGAAAGAAGGACATAAAGTAACAAATTGCTGAGGGAAAAAAGAGTACTATAGATGAAAATAAAAATGATCATATGAATCCTATTACAGTCATCGGTTGTAAATGTAAGGGAACTTGGAATTACCTGATTCAATGAACATTGTTATAGGACAACCTCTAAGTCAAGGAAGAACCTCTATGGAAATAAATGGATTGAGAAATGCTTAGAAGTATGGGATTACTTTTGAAGACCATTATCTTGTATGTGTAACCATGTGGTTTGTTATGTGAAAATGCTATTTGAGTAAGAAATATCTTTTCTTTTGTGGATATAGTTATAAACAACCATTTGGGATTATATGATCCTTGGATTTGAGGTACTTATAGGTTATTAATTTTTGGGATGAAAATGAGAGGTATGGGATAACATTTTTTGATAAAATATGTTATAGTTATTTTTGAGAAATTTATCTCATTTTGAAAATTTTATAAAATATAGTTTCTAAAAAGTGACAACATGTAGACCGTGTTACAACCCGTCGCGTCAGACAAAGCAGTGTGAATCGAACCCAAAACTAGAGTGCGATTGGGATTTATCACCTACCACTAGACTACATGATGATCCTAGTTAGTGGGATTAATTTTTTTTAGTTAAATGATTTTATTGATCATTAATAAGTTGATTCAGGATATTATGTCTTATCAAATGGATATCCTTAGTATAGAAAAATGATTTGGTGATTAAGTGATAGATGTTATTTTGGAATACATTCACTCTGTTGGGAACTCTATATGCCTAAGGAGAATAGAATAGTATTTGATTTCATTTGAGGAGTAATGGTAGATTTTTATCTATTTTTTTATTGTGGATTTATAGTGATTTGGGTTATTTATGGAAATTATTAACCAATCATAGAGAATATGTGATTAGGATAATTCCTTTTCTGTACGTGACTTTAAGATTAGTTTATGTTATTTGGAGAAACAAGTTAACGTGGAAGACTATATAATCAAATTCAGCTAAGTTTTGTTTTTAAATATTAGTTTTCATTATATTGATGGATTTTAATGACAATTGTTTACTGAGTGGTATTTATTTATCATTGGGTATTGTAGGTTTAATTTTAAAAATTAAGATTAATATTTATTTATTTAAATAATTTCCATTTCTGGGGTTCATATGATCTTTTACTAACCATTTTGGTTTTGGTTAATATCTAAAGACAACAGAAATATATAGTTTATCCTTGGTGGATCATGTGATTCTCTAGAAGTTTATTCTACCACTTCAGGTGTGACCAAGTCATCTTAAATACTCATCGTTTAGAATAAAAAATATGAGTTAGTGGTAAAAATTTATTAAAGGATTAAAATGTACTTAAAAATTAACTATATATCTTTAGGTTTATAGTCAATCTCATAAATAAATTCATCAACTCTATGAAATGAAACTTAAAACAAAAAACATTATCCCTTTACTTTTACTATAGGGAAACTAATGACCATTTATCCCATTAAATGTCTCTGGCTTCCTTATTGTTAACTTTCCCCTAATCATATTTTCTATCACTCTCTATCAGAACATGAAACTTATTTTATGTTCAATATCCATTTTTTCTTACACGGAATCCTAATATGAGTTTTCTTAGGTGACCTTTATACTTCTATTTCATTCTATTAAAGTGATAGTTTTACTGACTCTATTTATGATGTGGGACATTCAGTGATGTTCCCAAGCCCAATTTTAAAATTTAGAGGATGAAATTTCGAAAAGGGGGAAGAATTTACACCCCATGATTTCATAGTAATATATTTTCTTTAATATATTTCAATATCTTGTTCTATACGCAACACCGAGTTCGAGCACACCACGACTTACCAAACTAGCCGTTCAAAAAGCGGTTATGAATAGTATTATCTTAGTTTTGAATTTTATATACTCCAAATAGTTTTAGAGTCCATATTTTGTGTTTCTTAGAAATCATATAAGAACAGGTTCATTTTTCCAGATAAAAGTAGTATTTTTCAAAAAATGCAATTTTACATCCTTTTATTGGAAAACCCCTTTAAAACCAATATTATACCCTTTTATATATTCAATTGAATGAAATTAAATTCTTCATTAGGATCGGGATGTAAAATTATATTTTGGATAAATTGTTTGTTACTTTTCTAATAACATTCATATTTTGATAAATAGTGGGAAATACTAAATTTTAATTATAAAGAACTTTTTAATAGAAATAATTTATAGAATTAAATTATGAATTGGAATAGTTTGGAATAATAATTATATTATATTTATATCATTTAATAAAATTTAGCTCATTATAAGTTATATCACATTTAAATTATCCATAAACACATGTCAATGTTTTGATAGTTTTTACTTCTAAAAAACCCACATTGTGGTTTTTAAAATGGGAATCAAGTTTAAATTAATTAATGCTACTTCTATTTTTTTTATTTTTCTAAATTAGAATTCATTATTGAATTTTTAATATCAAAATTATCTTAGGGTGAATTTTTGGTATTTTTATTTAAATTTTCAATTTCTGATAAATAGTGAAAAACACTACGTTATTGTTTAAAAACTGAATTTTTATTTAAATAATTATTTATTTTATTTATTTAAGTCAAATAGATGCATAATAACGATATTAGTTCAATTTGATTCATTGGAGTCATTTTTTTTAATAAAATTAGATGTTAAAAAGATTATTGAACTTTTTATAGTCTTTTACCCACCCTCTATAAGCCTTTGAAAATTTGAATGAAACATAATTTTACCTCTTCAATGAGTTGAATTTCAAAAATTTAAGAGACATGGTTGAAATGAGTACATAAAATGTGGTTTTATAAGAAAAAAATAATTTTTGGTGAATAGTAACTTTTGATTTTATTTACCACGGTTAAAGGTAAATTGGGTTAATAAATGTAAAAATGATATTATAATTACCCTAAATCATGTCCAAAATCTATTTCATAAGTTTAATTCGACCAGAAACAACCTTAGGAATAAAATATGATCCTTTTGGTCCACTTTTATTAGATTAGGACATTTATTATTATTTTATATGAAGAAGAGTTAAAGTGTTAAATTCAATGTTTAATAACAAAATTATTTTTAATATAGAGTTATACATAAGATAATTTCGACTATAAATATTAATTATAAATCAGAAATATTTCCTATATAATGGTATTTTATTTATAATTTTTAGACAATAAATAATTAAATTTATTTATGACACAATGATGATGCAATAATTTCCTTATAAATAAAAGATTAATATAATTGATATTATAAATATAAAAATAAATGTAATTTGAGAGTTATGATGAATTCCAATAATTTTATAGGTTAATATGACATTTTACGGTTTGATAAATATTTTATTTTGAAGTAATCATGCTAGAATTATTTTCACAAAAAACAAATACTAAATAGTATCAAAATTGACCTAAATGAGTGTTTAAAACAAATACTATATTATTGGTTCATAGTATTCCTAGAAATATAAGGTTTGGCCCAATGGGTTAAATATTATTATATATGTCATTAATGAAAAACTTTAGTATCTCTTGGATGTTTATAGTAAGTTCATTAACCATATAGTGTAAAACTACAAGAATACATGGTAAAAGTAAAAATATTTAACTAATAGTTAAATCTAAAAGATAAGGTTAATATGGTGAAATAAACTTGTCAAAAACCTATTGGGTGAGATTATTTTGACCCATACACACCTTAGCTTCAAAATAAATCAATTTGTATCCATTAGAAACCAAAATGACTTATAATAAAATAACATTTCTAGGTTTTTCTAAAGTTTCCCTCACACCTTTTATAAAAGGGTAATTCCCCTTCTCTTAATTTAACACTTCAAAAGAAATTTTTCATGGACAAGGCCATCCCCAATATCCTCCCAACTACTATCACTTAATATTATAGTATTTCCTTTTATTATAAAGCCAACCTAAGGATCCTTTTTGATAAAATCAATGGCAAGCACCTGAAGAAGAGGTAATAATTTCACCACCCACTTTCAAGTTCAATTCTTCTTCCACTTCATCTTTCTTTGATGATTACATACCAAAATAATAACTCTAGTACCTCCTACATACTACGATATTATTATAAATATGGTACAACCATATTCTTTATTCTATCCATCCTATAAATGACAGTCACCATTCGTGCGTATATACGACATACCGTCTCCACATCGTGGTGTAGTTTGTTATTCAAAAACTAAATTATTTGGAATTGTATAATAATGAATATAACTAATTTAAATAATAAATATAACATTTAAATGATTCTGAGTATAGGATATACTATCCAATTATATACGTTCTCACCATTAAAATAAGGATATTGTCGCTCGGGCGTATGTACGGATTACCGTCTCCTCGACGTGATGAGATGTCATTACCCATTGTAACCATAAAAGTCTAATTTTCATTTGTTGATTGAATATCCTTCTGTATATGAATCAAATACATCCTATCCATAACAAACATATCTTATATAATGAAACATATAATGTAAAATGAATCAGTTAACCCCGAAATAATGATAATCATAAAATATTATTAACAAAGCAATATTAGAAGATCATATATGATATTGTATATATGTATTTGTATCTGTTATAATTTCATAACAAATTTTTAACTATTATAAAATAGTTTAATGTACCCTTCACTAAATAAAATTACAAGGTAAGGGTTTTAATCTCACTTCTTCTTCCTGTGAGATTCATGCTATATTGCCACTATTTCCTTTTGTGTGGTGTTTGTACTACCCATGATTGTATTCTCTGTATAATATAATTAAATTTAGAGTTATTTAAATCTTCATTGTATGATACTTATTTCATGGGCTGTATATTTCATATGTTTCCAAATCGATAAGATAATTTCAAATTTCAATGTCCACTCATTAGGATTTACTTATACTTCATTGATTATTTTACTCCAAGATTATGTCTGGAATCACTATATATTATTTATGTAGTAATTTCCACTCTCCTTTATGTGGATATACCTTTGATACACATAATCAATCCATTTATAAATTCACATTACATTGATATGAAGTTTTTAAGGGTAATCTTAACTGAACTTACATTCATTGAGTTAAGCATCCAAGTCATTTGTTTTGTTTTCACAAGAATATGTGTGAATGTAATCTGATTGATTTACACTGAATAACCAATTATATTGAGTGTATTTATATTTTTCATACATAATTATTTCTTTTATTCATCTTTAATCTACAGATAAAGTCTTTATAAGGAATTTCATCTCAATTTAAATTCCTTTGAGACCTCTTTGTCGTTATACATCAATTCACTTTTATATGGTGTATATATTGTCCTTTGACAGATTATATAATCAATACCTTTATTCTCATGACATTATAATGTTTTTGTTAATTATAATTCTCAATTACTTGTATTCAAGCATCTTTTTTTTGGTTAAGAACTTTTTAACTAAAATATTGTTTTAAATGTTTTATATATGTATTCATCAAAATCATTCTCATTAATGTCTATGTTTTAAAAATGGTTTTAAGTATTATTTTATATAGTCACAAATGTTTTGAAATTATAATTCCTTCTAAACATTTCCAATTTTTATGGGACACTTTGATTCAAAAATCTCTATTAAATGATGTCTTTGATTAATAGTGTGCCATTTAAATGTCTTCAAGAAAAGGGGGGACATTTCTCTCAAATAGTCTTAACGACTATTTTCATGAAATTAAATATCCATTAGTGTATTTTATTCTTGATTGAAGTTGATTTCTCATAATAAAACCATCAATATTGTATTGAATGATTCGTGTTTGACTTTAGATGTGCTATTTTTATGCCATTCAGGGTTTGTGGTTAAAATAATGACATTTCATAAGCTAGTTTTAATTTGAATGATTAGATTATGTTTCACCATTTCATATGAGGAATTCATTGGACTTAGTAAGTTGCTGGTGGATCCCTCTATAGCTCCTCGATGCATCTATAGGTATCATGAGACAAACTAGTGTCTGGGCATAAGGCCTTGGAAAAATCTTATTTGTAGTATTGACATCAGGTCTGGACTATGTGGTTATGATGTCTAGCATTATGCATTCCATGATTAAGAAATTGGCTATTGATATTACATGTGATTATTCAACTAGTAGAATATCCATGTGAATAAGTAAGTAGCATTATTTAATTTATCTTATCTATATTATTCTGAAGTTTATGTTTAAAAGGATTGTGTTCTAGTATTATACATTGCCTTAAATGTTTACACTTATTTATGATAGTTTCAGCTATACTGTTATCCTTACTGAGCATATAATCTCACCCCTTCCTTATGTTTTAATTTTCCTAGGATGCAAATAAGTATATTATAATTAACCTGTAAGAAGAGGATAAGGGATATTAGAGTGTTCAAAGGGGAAACAATGTTTTTTTTATTTCATGATGTAATGTAAAACATATGTGTGTATCTAGTACTTCCAAAGCTACTAAACTGATCGGTATTTCCGGACATGATTCCTAGTATCATTCCAATGTTCTGTAATAAATAACTGATTCTTGGTAACCTGGGTCGGGGTGTTACATCCTATCCACAATATCACCTATAAAGTCAACTCGGCGGTAGATATAACTGAAATGAACGGTAGCATATTGCACCCAACCATAGATCGACACATGGGGGGTGGAATCCTCCTTAATAATTCTACATAGAACTATAATGATCTATATGCATCATTGTTGGAGGGTATGATGGCAATTAGGAGACTCAGTGAGCTGATCCATGGGGAGCGCATTCAAGTCTACCATGAATAATTATTAGTTGATGTCGTCAATGTGTTCCGGGATCTTGGGGTAATACACCCAAAAATTATGGAGACATAACTTTGTTTCATAGAGAGTTTGGCAGAATCACATGGGCTCCTCCTAGATAAGTGATTCCGGAGTAATCATGTTCATGGTTGCAACTGGCCAGAACATCTATGGGAACTGGTCAGCAACAAGGATGTCCAACGAGATACTCAGCTCAGACATCAAATCTGTCCCTTGGTGGCCCCACTCATCGACTATGGGTGATTGTGGGACCAATAACAGCACCTAAGTGGAACGTTGAGATAGTAGGCTGGTCGGTGTAGAGTACGACGTGAGAACTGACAAGCCACTACATCCTGGGATGTTTTTTTAAAGAATTCAATGATTATGCCACCACATCCTGGTAACATGGACTAATGACCAAATCATCCGAAAATGGGGTTGTGGTTACTAATGCTCATTCATGCTAGTTCTCATCCTCCGTTGGGATACAAAACAACTCTTCATGATCACTTGTTGAGGTAGAGAATAATCATGTTGATGATAGGGAGGATTTCATTGCCAGACCCTACAAAGTGGAAAAATCTGTCTCCTCTAATATGTATCTTCAGAGGGATGAAGGGATCTAGTGAACCTCGCATTCCTTATGGATGAGGCATATGTTCTCTGTTCTTTACCTAGCCCCAACACATAGGATCAGTGTGAGGATTCTATCACCGAATCACACTCCTCCTCAGAATCTAAAAAGTAGACAGTTTTAATTGCAGCATCAAACTTCTAATTATTCTTCCATATGAGGTTGTGAACCACCCTCATGCTTTGAGTTGGTTCTTCAGGAGAGGGCATGTTTTCGACATGAGGAGGTCCTTTGGCTGAAATGGTACTAGGGTGGAGAGTACTTCTATCTGGGTGAGTCAGAGTGTGAGGAGTGCCCATGAAAATGTCAAATGGAACATGGGGTTTGCCTCCCTGTCCACTGGATAGAACGTGGGGGAGGGGGGACTCCTCCTGATGTGTGACAATGGGTTAGACCTCTGCTAGAGCTGGTGGGAGGATGGAAAGTGCTTTCATGTTTTTTTCCATTAGCGGTGACAGTATGAGAGGGGATTCGTACTAGTCAAACTTAACATGGGTAATACCTCTGTGTTGGAAACCAATGAAGTGATGAAGACCTCTGCTTATATGATTATTGGGATGGGTATGATCTTCTTCAGTTGTGATATGAATATACAGAAGACCTATATGCTGATGGTTCACCAGGCGAAGAGAATATTCACATCAATGCTCTACGGTAGGAGGAATGGATCCATACCTGGGATCACGAGTGGGGAAGAAACATTAATTCTAGATGTTAGTGTGTCTAGGACGGCCTGCACCCAGAATGATGGTGGCATATGGAGGGACTCCAGGCCAATCCTGGGAGTGGGGAGGGCCATCACACTGATTGATGGTGGCATAAGGAGGAACTCTGTAATAGATATCATCGCCATGGGTCATCCCACGATGGGTAATACCTGTGACGGTGAACACGAGAGCCATCCCAAAATGACCGTGGGATGGTTGGGGCCTTGATCTAGTTAGGGAATATTAGTGTCCCTATTCAGTATAAATAGTCAATTGAGAGTATATGTTAGCGGTGGAATGGACCATCATACCCATTGATGATGACTCCCCCTAGAAGGAGTCATCCTCAACCTACCCAAACATTTGCATCAGGATAAATAGACTGGGGCCGGTGGTGTAGGTGGGTAACCCAATAGATCCTCAGCCTATGGGACAGGTTGGTAGTTCTAGAATGGCCTGATGGGAGCCCTCCAATGTGGCCACTGGGATGGGATCATAGCTCGGTTGTCCTGGACATTCGTTACCTCATTCACCTAAGGGAGAGAGTCGTAAAATCATTCCAGAGAGAGACTCCTGAAATTGTTGTAGGTTGGAGTGGGGAGTAGTGGCTCCCTACATGACCATTGGTGGTGGTGGCGACAGAGAAGCACAAGAGCCTCTAAGACCTGACGGGCCATGTAACGATTTGGGATAATCGTTTATTCCTCATACAATCAATCTAGGGTATAGATCAACCTCACTTAAACATGCTCAGATAGTGAGTCAGGATGTGGGTGCCTAGTAACCGTATATGTGGGGGCCATTTCTGAAGAGATGGAGCCACATAGGATTGTCGGGTTGGTGTTTTCTTGACACATGTGTCAGTGGGTGGGTGGGTATCCGTTTCCTGACATAACACCTTGGGTCCTGAAAAACAGTATGATTCTACCATTAGATCTGAAAGGATGAAATCAACATTCAGTTCCCCAGTGTTGTTCTGTGTCCCATGATTGGTAAGAAGGATCCACGCTGACAGCATGGTAGACTGAGATACCCAATATTCCACTTCCCCAACCCCTTGTTAGTTTCATTCCATTCCCCTATTTTCATGGTGGTACCCTGCACCAGATAGTTAGATCTGGTGACATGTTTATCTATTAATTTACCGAAAACTAATAATATCTGCATTGAGGAGAAGCTTCACATCAGGTTCACAATTTCTATTTTTGATTCTTTTTATCGGGCATGCACCATTGTGGTGCGACAAACCAGATGTTTACCCCATTGATTCTTTTAAAAGTAGGGTGACATTCTTTGCTTATTTAGAGATGACTTCTCTTTAATCAAAATAGGAAGATGGGATATCGGCCTCTCCACTAGTGGATTCCTCCTTGAATTATGTTACCTAGTCTTGGTCTCCCTTAGAGATTAAGATTTTGTTTGTGAAACTTTTCCCTGGTTTCATATCTTCATGGATTTTAATTAATTACACTGTTTTTGTTAACACATTCAAAGGGGTAATATCAGGGCAGTAACCTTCAATCTAGGCAGTAGTCACGTTGGACATCATTGGCATGTTTGGAATTCAAAACACTGTTGCGCCTGGGTTTCATCCCCGTATAATAAGGATTCTTGAAGGCATGGAATCCCAAGGCATCCCTGGTTTATTTTGGGGAATTATATTCCATAGGAATTTCCCTAAGGTTTTCCTCAACTTTCCATGTTTAACATAGGTTATTCCTTGAGTTTAACATCTTGCAGATATGTGTACACCAACATAATGTCTTCTGAGGTTTCCCTCTGTAATGTCATGTTCAACAAGAGGTAAACCATGTGTTTAACGTCTTGTGAAGATAGAATGAGGGAGATAAAAACATAACATAGAGATGGATCATATTGGTAGATCCTAAGGAGGGAGCCTCTGAAAGGATTAGTGAATGATAGACCATAATTCCCAATAAGGACATATCTAAGGTGTTGTGTCCCATAAAGGGAAGATATCACACATCAAAGGTTGATTTGGACACCACTGAGGGATGATCAGAGAATTTGTACCGTAGAATTGGTAACACGAAGGATTACCAATGGTTCGAATTGAACCTTAGGGAGGTTGCCTATGTACCCTATATAGATGATAGGGTTCAAAACCCATGTGGGTTGAAGGGGTGATGAATCGGGGTGTACACAATAGAAAACAACCTGAAGTCATGCTGGAGAAAACTCATGGTTATCCGCCAAGGTAGGTGGAATGATCTTACTGTTACATGGTGTCCTAGGTAAGAATCAGGATGAATATGTATAGAGTGTCATAGGATAGAGTGAGTGGGAATGGAACTAAAATGAAAATTACAGTGATGTTGTGATTGAACCTTATAGAGTCTTCTTATGTATCCCGGTGGTAGGGAATCAACGTCTACATATTTCAATAGGGATATGAGACACCTAAGGGGTAATTCCTTGAGAATGGATTCATGGATGGGACCTAGAAGTACTAAAACCAAATGGTTGGGGCATGACCTTCCTGAAAAACATAAACTCACGGGAGGGACTAGGATGGGACATGAGTGCTTGGATTGACCCTCTGGGAGGCTTCCTACGTATCCATATCGATGGGAATCAATGTCTCTATAGTTCAGGAGGGGGCATGGAATTGAGGAGTACACAAAGGACAGTGAACCGACGACATGTTGGGTGTTATAGGTGGTTAGCACCCTGATATCTGGTTTGACGCCACTAAGGGATGAATCAATTATATGGGTCCTAGTAAAGGGGACACTAAATTTTACCTGTGATTGGGGTTGAAACTCAGGGAGGATACCAACATACCCTTCCTATGAGACAAGGATAAAAACCCATGTAGTTAGTAAGAATACACTATAGCATCATCTGGATGAGGGTGAACTGACGTTAAGAGGTCGGGACCGATAGATGCTAGGTTTGAATCTTATGAAGGCTTCTTAAAGACCTTGTTCTAAAAAGTATTGGATAAATGTACACATATTTCATTGGTGAGACATGGTTATTATACACAAAGGTGCCCCAAAAAATTGTTCCATGGTCGATGGTTACCCTAAGATCACACGAGTCATGTTCTATGTGAGAAATGAGAGGAAACAAATCCCTGAAGATCACATCGCAAAATGATCATCTATGAGGAATGGAAAGGGGCTTACTCATAGTAAGTGTACCGGTACATGTAGATTGGGACTTATTCTAGGATGGTGGCCAACTTGAGATAAGCCGAAATGGAGAGGGATGGGGTATCGAGAGTCCCTAGTGCCCATCTATCCTCTGTTCTTTGTTCATAGAAGAAGAGAGGATGGGGAAGGATTCTACCTACTACAAGAAAGGATATGTGATTACACAAGGGTGGTTTCCCTTCCCCATGGATAGATGTTGTTCCTTGTACGAAGGATCACATTCCATTCTAGGAAGATCTCAATCCAGTGGAGACTTGTGGGCATAGAAACTATCCGAGGTAGGGAACCCCGTGTATATTACATGGGGAGTGGATCTAGATTAACGACATGTGAGGGGGATGATAATTCCTAATAGTTTAATGTCCTAAATCTCAAATGACAAGGATTCTCTCCCCGCCCCTAGGACATACACAACCAACATGCTTAATCCCTTGGTGAATGGAAGGAACCAACAATGTCGTACAGAGATGGGGTTGTGTAGTGATCCATTAAGAGGATCATGTTAGCTTGGATATGAAATGAAGAAATAACTGATATCTTGCCTATGTGAACAAGCATGAGGAAAAGTTACACAACATGAAGAACCACCCATGGGACCCTGAAATCACTTCTTACAAACCTGGAGGGCGGGACGGGAGAAGCATATGCATGACATAGGTGTCGTGCATAAAAGGGGATCAGGGATGGTTCCTTAGGGTAATGAAGACACATGGATCACACAAGGAGGGGTACATGCAAAATTTAGGGTGTGTTCGCCAGATGGGGTGGATGTGTGCAAGGAGAGTAGATGCACGCAAGATTGGTACGTCATGAGGGAAAACATGTGCATAAGGGTAATATTTTTTACACAAATTCGATAAAGTAAAATTAAATGGATGAGGATCAAGTCCTAGTTGTCCCACATAAAGAAGGACCCCTGGGTGACCTATTGTACAAGATCCTATACCTTTAGGACATGGCAGTCATGCAGTCACGGAAGTGATGTATTTCATGCGGTGGAGAATCACTTAGTCTTCCTTAACCATCCCCTAAATGGTGCAATTTATGCTTCTATTTATAATATGAAACTTTGGTGGTGGAGAGCAAGAGAATATATGCAGAAGAGGCTGGTTGACATCACATTGGGTATGGAAGTTCTTTCAGACATATGAAAATATAGCATTTTGGGAAATCTTTTTTCACACCTTTGACATAGATAGTGTTCATATAGTTATCGTGGGAGCCTCCCCTTGACATCTCATTGGGTGAAAAATAATTTTCACATCACTGAAAATCATGTGCACAGACCTTCCATGTTTTTTTCACATCCCTTAATCATCTCAAAATTTTCCATGTATTCCCAATATGCCTTAGGTTTTCTCAAAAGTTCCCGTTCATGGCCCTATCTGATATTTGGCATCAGCAATTGTTTTATGATTTACAAGTTGATAATATGTTAAAATTCATAAGAACCCCATTTAAAAAAATTATAGTCAAAATATAACATGATTACGGATATTTTGGGAGACTTTTACGAAAATAAAACACATTGTTTAAGTACATTGTTTAGTGAAAAAGTTATTTAAGGAAGGATTTCCTTTAATTTTTTGAGAATAATAAAAAAGGTATTGGTAACTATTAAGGTTTATAATATATTTTCCATTGTATTAATTGTGTTTCATCCAAAATTTTCAACAATATAGGAATTATATTAATATAATTTTGGATAAAGTGCATATTAATATATTCAGAGTTGGTCGTGGGGCATGGACATAAAATCAATGGTTGAAATGGGTGTTATGCCAACCATATGTATTCATGATATAATAGATAATATTTTATTGTTATTAATTAAAATATTTCATTAAATAAATATAAATGATGAACCACTGGTGTTACCTTTGAGTTTTAAGGATTGGGGAATAAAATTGGATAAATATTTCTTACCATATTAGTATTGAAAAATAGTTAGAGATGGATATAATGACTTTTCAATCATCTATTAATCTTATGAGGTCTTAAATGTGAATTTTATTACATCAGGAACAAACAAATTCTTTATTGGATATTCATTTGTTTTGAGTATGAGAGGAATTTATAATTGATTGAGGCACAACCAATGGATTAAATTATGCTTATGAAATTGAAATATATCGAGTAAGAATATTTCATTTTATACTTAGATATTAAAATTATTCATAAAATTGAGGAAATGGATCATGAAGGAAATGTTATCCAATTACCTTCATATTTAATGAATCAAATTCTCTTCTAGATCATTATAGTCTTCTGGTTTTTTAATACTTAACATTCTGTTGGTTAGTCACTTTCATATGATCAGTGAATTCTACCATTCTCTATAATTAATTACTATTTTCTTCCATGTACATATATTAAATTTCCACTAACGTTCTCTTGCCTAGAAAAAAAATTATGTGTTATTCCATATGGCCTTTATATTTCCATTTCTCTCAAATTATAATGATATCTTATTAAACCCCTTATGATGTGGGTTTTTCAAAAATTTTATTACCAAATGGAAAACCCTTTATTACAATGATAATGTCTAAATTGTGAGGATACAACTTATTTAAGGTGTGTATAGTGTAACACGATAAGATTTTAAAACAAAAATAAATTTTTGAAACAGTATGTGAAATGTATACCCAATATTTTAAAACTGATGAAATATATTTCTTAAATTCAATCTCTAATATAACATTTGGTACACAAACCACTGAGTCAAATCAAATAATAATATGTTATACCATTTTAGCCTTGGTGTAAAGTTATAATGTGTTAATAAAATTACCTAAATTATGATATATGTAGGTTTTACAAATGAAGAACCAAAATCATTTATTATCCATGGATTCAAAATAAAATATGAATTATTTTAAAGAACAATAAATGTTTTCTAAATTATTATGTTTTATCAAATGAAGGATTAGTCATCATTTGAACTAATAATCTAAAAATAAGATTTTCTATTTTTGGAAAATTTATTTGAGAAAATAAAATTAATTTTATAAATCATCATATCAAAATTATCTTAGTTTGATGATTTTTAATTTTTCTAAAAATTTGTATCATTAGATTAATTGTGAATGAAATATAAAATTTTTATTTAAAACATCCATTTCATTTAAATTATTCATAAAGATGATTTTTTTTAAATCTGTTTTTAAGTAATTCCAATTAAATTATATTTATATTAATCAAATATAGTTTAGTGAAGTCATTTTAATGTTTAATTTTGATATAAAAAGATTGGAATATTTTGATCATTTTCTCTATAATAACCAGCATTCTAAACATATCTGTGATATTAATTCTAAATTAAAATTGTATACTTTTCTAAATGGATATAGTAAAAATATATTAAATATTTTGAATCAGAAAAATTTATAATATCTAATAAAGTTATCTTAATTTTCTTTAAGTTAATTAATAGTAAAATATAAAACATTTTTTATAGTGGTTAAGGAAAAAATGGGTTTACCATGGGGTAAACTAAGAAGATAATGGTTATAATAACCTTTTTTTCTAAAATCTATTTTATGAAAATATTTTGACCTTATTATGTATAAGTATAAAAAAATAATTTTGAGGCTTTTTTTGTTTGATAAATGTGGATACACTATAACACTATGAGATTTGGTGACATGTTTTAAATTCATTTAATATTTTTAATATTTTTAATTTCCCACATATGGAAAATTGTTTATTAATAATTAATGAACTATTTCTTTACAGATTTATACAAGACAACAAGTAAATTTATTTTTATATGAAACCAGAAATTTAGATTTATAAAAAAGGAACACCACTGTTAGAATATGTTACATGCTGGAATGACTTTCCTTGATGGTTAATGTAACATGCATGATCGAGTGTTACCAATCAAAATATAATTATTGAAATATAATTATTTTATTGGTTATAAAATAAAAATTTTATTTAAGATTAATGGATTAACTTACTTATGAATACATAATGTTGAATTTATTGGTTACCGTTTACCTTGAAAGGAATATATATACCAAATCAATATAAAGGTGAAAATTTATAAAAGTATATTTTTTTGTGTGAAAAAAAATATATATATATATATTAACAAGATAAATTAATTACTAATAGTGAAAAATAAAATTTAAATTTAAATTTTATATATTATACTTTTTAGATAGTTTTCCAATAGATTTGATAGATATAAGATCAAAATAGACATAATTTTCTGCTAAAAACTCATAAATTTATAAAGGTAGGGTTACCCACCATTATTGGAGAACCCATTTCAATAAAATTTTTAGAAAATTTATAAATTTAATATATTAAATTAAACATGATATTTAAAATTTAAAAATAAAAACTATGTTTGGGAAAAATTATATTTTTTTGTAAGGTTTCATTTTTTTAATCAATAGTTAAGAATACTGAATTTTAAATCAAAACCATTTTTTCATCTAAATAATTTATAAGATACAATTATATTTTATAAATTTTAAAACATTAAAATAGAGAATTTTTTTATAAATTAATAAAATTTAGTTCATTGGAATCAATTTCACATTGAAATTGGGTATAAAAACATATTGATCATTTGGATGTTTTTACTTTAAAAACCAACAATGTCAACCCGTTTGCATGATTATTTTAAAATTAATTTCTGAAACATAAGTGATTAAAATTAAGAAAAATGGAATCCATATTTGGATTAAAAAAATATAATTTATAACAAGGTAAACATTATTCTTTACCAAAAATATTTGTGAAGTGATTAAATCTAAGTACAATGATTACGAGAAAATTAAGGTTATCAAATTACAAAACATAAATTTAAAACCCAAAATGATGTAGATACTTGTACAACACCAATTATATGAAATTTATTTTCTCATTAACATTTAAGTATTTATTTTGGTTGGTTTTTATTACTTTTTTCTGATAAAAATGTTTTTACACCTAACTTGTTTTCAAAAATGTCAATTGTGTCATTTCTCAACCCTATAAAAGGACACCACATATTTGCCTTCGTAACACCTCTAAAAAGTGGGTTTTAGAAATACCTACCAAATAAAAAAAACAAAATAACTACATTTATCTTAGAATCTCGCCTTTGGTTATAATGAAATTAAAGGAATTCTTTTTGAACAAAGTAATAGGATTTACCCGATTCAGATGTAACATCTTTTCTCAAACACCTTTTGTTGATTTTCGTTCTCCACCCCCTAAAACATATTTGTTACATTATTTTGTAAAAAATTTATATCTAAAATATATTATGATATTTGTAATCAATTGTTTCACCTAAACTTACACACTTCTCCGTTTAATGGGTAATGAACATACTGTTTATGTATACGGTGAACAACCACCTCACTAAACGATGATGGTTCATTTTTCCTTTACTATCGCTCATGGTGGAAATTAGGATGGAAAATATTTTAATATATGTAACATGATATATTTATTATTTATTAATTCTTATGTATTAATTTTACATCAAATTCCTTTTTTACATTCTATTTGGTGTTTATATGATTGTTTCGTTTGAGGAACTATAGACTACCACCCCCTCAAAACGATGTGATTTATTCACACACTAAATGGAATGTATTTGAAATTTTTATAGAGAAAATAACTTATATTTATGATATAATATTTATAATTTTACAATGATATATATATAATTATATATACACATCTTTCATTTACCATATTTCTTGCAACACAAAAATAAAATTGAAAACAACATTTATGTATACGTATGACATACCATTTTCATGAACCCTGTATTCTATTTCGTACTTATATATTATATATATTCTTATAATACACATATAATTAATAATAATTATTATTATATCATGTTTTAAAGTATTTAATTATGATATATCTGTAATAAACCATGATCTAACATATTAAGACACATGGGATTAACAAAGCAGATAATACCCAAAGTGAAACTTTATCATAGTATAGTTAACAAGATGGTAATATAAGGTCATGAACAAAACATATATGGAAATATATATAATAAATTAGTTCTTTAAAATATTTATAATATATTTATATTTATATTTATTATAATGGTGTTTTAAATGAGTATGATGAGAGTCAAGGCACAAGGTAAGGGAAATTTCATTTCACTTTCATTTCTGTGAGATACAGGCCTTATTCACCACTCACATACTCTGTGTTTTTTATGTATTACACAAGATTATATTATATTTCTATCATAATTAAATTTATGTTTCTCTATATATCCATTTTATGAACATTTATTCACGAGGTGTAAGTTTCAAAAGTTACAAAATCGGTCAGATAGTTTTGTCACATATTTTCTTTTTTGAGAATCATGTTTTGTTATGAAACTAAATTCATTATTGGGGTGTATAAAATTCCATTTTACAAGTTATATAATGAATATAATTATTTTCATGATATTTTATTCTTCATATAATTTAATTTTCATAGATGGATATTGTGATCCCAAGTTACATTACTGTAGGAGTTCGTCGAAACAATCACACCGTTTTACAAGATTATAAATGAGTATGCATACATTAATGAAATATTGGGACATGTCTCTAAATAATTATCATTATTTTAATTATAAAATTGTATTTCAAGATATATTCAAATATTTCTACCATAATTACACTCTTTGATACATAAGATAGTTAAGAATGTGTTTTGATAAAAAATTCCAATAATGCACTATATCCAATCAATAATCAATATTCTATCAAAACTATGATTTCTAAAATGTGTTTGAAATAATATTCTACTACTATCCTATATTAATTAAACTATATTTTTCCTTTTTTTTCTTTTACTAATTTTTTCAAAGGAATCTTATTTTCTATTTTCTATTATGGCAATTTTCTAACTTTTTTACTATGCAAAAGGACTAGTATTCTTACCTCATATATAATGTATGGAATAACCCACCCTAATTTCTAAGAATATTACTTTTCATTTTTAAAATTTTATTTAATAATAAATTATTTCTAAAATTCTTCTGAATTAAATTTTTTAAAATCATTTTAAAGAATCATTCACAAGTTTTCAAGTAAAATGGTGTTCAAAACATTTTAAGGATTTCTTTATAATTTTTCAATGTTATTTCCTAAAGAATGGTTTTAAAATTAAATTCAAGATTTTTTTATTTTTTTTAAATTAATTATTAAGGAAATGGTTTTAAAAATGTTTTAAGGATTTTGTATATGTTTTTAAAAAAAATTCAATGAAAAATGTTTATAAAATTTATGGGATTTATTTTATAAGTTTTCATGGAAAATGGTTATGAAATATTTTGAGTCCTCCATTATAAATTCTAAATTTATTTTATTTTTCAAAAACATTCAAATGGTTTAATTAATGAAACAAAAAAAATTAAATGAAGATTGGATATTTTCCTCATGGAAAAAATATTATATGATTATGTGTCTACCTCAATTCCATGTTTTATTCATATTTTTTCATTTCATGGATTATAATATTAATTTCTATATTATTCATTTTTATGAATGGACGATATTCATTTTAAGATTTAGTTTTATGATATTTACTATTTATGGTGTTATCTTTTATATTCATGATCAAATTTTCATACCCCTATGCTCATAATTATTCTTACATGTTTCCCTCACTTACCATTACTGATCATCTCAGATCAACCCTTTTTATATTGCCTTCTCCAGGTTATGAAGATATGTATTATGATTGATGTGTCTTATAAGGTTTCTAGTCAAGACGAACTGGGTGGGATATATTATCTCTCAATTATTTACTTGTGTTTCTATTTCCATGTTTGCCAAGGCAATATATTAGTATGACATATGGGAGTCGATTTGTATATTATTTTAAGTATTTTATAAATGTTATTCAATTTTAATGTTATATAGTGAGGATTGAGAAAGTTTGTATCATAGATAAGGATTAGTCATCCTTTGGAAACTAGGATGATATAACCTTATTGAGAACCCTATGGTAATTTGTAACGGTGGGTCTAAGGATAATTAAATGTATTGGAAAATGTCCTGGAATTTTGGTAAAGGGATGAGTGAGGGGGTTCCTGGAAAAAAATCCATGACTTGATACTACTAGTGGATGTGGTTACAGTACAAGTTTAACTAATATTAAAAACATTAAAATGATGTTTCGTCCTTCACTCATGGTAATCTATAACATTAAAATAGGCCTTGTTACACACCTAGTTTGACACTCCCATGGGATATGATTTGGGAATTTTAAATCTGTTTATGAAGAATCGTGAAAATTTTAAATATGAGTTGGATATGAATAACATATGATTAACCTTGGGTGTCATAGATTAAGGAATGTATCTTGGTTTAGAAATCATATAAGTAATTACATTCATGACTATAGGGTTCTATACTAGAATATGTAATGCTCACACTATACTTCTAGTTTCAGTCAATGGCATAAATCAGAAGGAACTAAATTAACAATTAATGTGATGGATGATTTTTTGATAAGCAGTCAAGTTGGATGATCATGATATTGAAAGATTTTGTGATCATTCCTAATTAGTTTCCATAGAACAATATTAAAAATGTATACCTTAACCAACTATCGGACTCAATATGGAAAATAAGGAATTAGTTTTTTAATAGTGTAGATAAGGGAGACCATAGTGGAAAGAAGATTCAACTTCCGTTTCTTCAATAATGTGTAAAGAAACACCTAAGTGAATGTCTTATAGGGACAATAATATGTTTTGCCAGTGGAAAATATGGACACAAATCTTGTTACTACAAGGTAATAATGAAAAGTTTGGTTACTAAAATATCTGAGAATATTAGCCTCCATAAGACATCATTGAAGGTTAAGTATTTTACAAGTAGAATAAACAGTCATTATGCAACTCAATGAACCAAGAGGAATGCTCATGAAGAGAATCAACAAGTTTTAATGAGTAATGGATATATTACTTCTATGGATGAAACTACAGATGAAATGTGAAAGGAAAGATGTGTTAATTAATAGGATGAGAAATCCTTCTTATGGATTATGGATAAAGTGTATGAATCATTGTTTCTTTGTGTATTTGAGATTAAATAATTATGTTATATAAATAGTGAAGTAAATAAGGATTTCCCAGTTTATGTTTTTTGATAAGGATTTAAATGATTATGTTAAATACTTTCTAATAGACTAGAAAAGTGATTTAATTGGATGGTTATGTCCATGTAAAATATATTATTAAGGGAAATATAACACTTAATATGTTCCTAATGTTATGATAATATTTTTAGGATAATGATATGTCTCATTTAAGTAAGTTGGACTATATTGTTTACCTTGGAACTAATTAAGTACTTGTTCAAAAGTAGTTTATGGTATCATGGTTGAAGTTTATAACTTCTTGGATTATTTTAATATATATAGTAGTCTATGGAATAAGTAAGCATGCATGTTTTCCATAGTTTTATTATAATTTAGGTTGGTACCCTATTCCAAGTGAATATATGATTAGGTTATTCAATGTTTGGTATGTGACAACTAAGAAAAACATTGTTATATATGGGGGTTAATGTTAAGTGTATTTCATGAATTTATTTTAATATTTTGTATTTTAATCTTTTAGAAATGTTATAAGGTTAACCATTCATGAAATGATTAATTCAAATATCAAAGGAATTATTTATGTATTAGGATTTGATTGAAAACCTTGGTTAAAAGGGTATTTAGTGATTAACCTTATTTTAAGGGTGTCCATGTTATTTTTTAAATTTTATTAATATGGTTATAGAAAAGGGAATAATATATTTTAACTGACAACCAATCATTTACTACATGGCTATGAGGGTTGAACCCATTACTGGAAGATGATAAGTGAATCAAGCCTACCACTAACCGATATGATATATCTGTAACAACCCGATATTTTATGATTAGTATTCCATTTAATTTATTTGATGTCATGCATTTTATGCTACAACAAGATTATCATGTGCTATACGCAACACCGTATTAGCTTGCAGTATATGCAACACTATTCTTAGATTGTGTTACATAGAATTTCAAGTTCTTTTGATAATAGTCATTCTACACAACCTTGGGTATATATATATATATATTCAATGTATAAATGAAAAATGGTTGGATTCTGTTATAACGAAACAACAAAGGAGTCCTGCACAACACGAAACCCTAACTTGGCTTTCATTACACGCAATCACAACCTTCCTTGATAGCATGTGTTGTATGCAATACCGAGTTTCACTAAACAACGATATGCTATTAAAATATTATTAAAACTAGCCGTTATGAATAGTAATAACCACTTTATGAAATTTTTTAAATTTCATTGTAACACCCGAGATTTTTATGAGTAATATTTTTTTTATGTTATCAAAGGAATCTTTCACTACACACTATCTTGACTTACTTTACACGCAATCACGACCTTCCTCAATAGCTTGCGTTGTACGCAATACCGAGTTTCACTAAACGACGATATGCTATTAAAATATTATTTAAAATAGCTGTTATGAATAGTAATAACCACTCTCTGAAATTTTATCTTTCAAAATGGACCTCATTTTTGCATTCGGAATACCGAAATTAGCCTAGGGTGTAATTTTGGTATTTTTCTGAAAACATTCAATTTTTTATGAATAGTGAAACCACTAAGTGGTAGGTTAAAAACTGAATTTTGCATAAAACATAATTTTACCGCTTCGGTGAATGGAATTTAGAAAATCCGACAGACACTGTTGATATCAGTAAGTAAAATGTGGTTCAATGAGATAAAAATAATTTTTTGGTGAATAGTAACTTTTTACTTTTTTTTACCGCGGTTAATAGTAAATAGGGTAACTAAGGGTAAATATGATGTTACTATTACCCTAACACATGTCCTAATTCTATTGGATAAGTGTAATTCGACAAAAAACAACTTTATGAATATAATATGACCATTTAGGTCCACTTGGATTAGATTATGACATTTAATATTATTTTATTTAATGAATAGTTAAAATAGTTAAAATCAAAGTTTAATAACTACAATATTTTTAATATTGATTTATACATAAGATAAATTCGATTATAAATATTCATTAGAAAGATAAAATGATTTCCTACATAATGATGTTTTATTTATAATTTTTAGACTTTAAATAAATTAATTTATTTATGACACAACGATTATGCAGTAATTACCCTTTTAAGGAAATGTTAACATAATTGATGTTATAAATTCCCAAATAAATGTAATTTGAGACTTTTTATGAATTCAACTAATTTTATAGGTTACTATGATATATTATTGTTGATTTAATCATCATGGTTCGAACATATAATTCTGTTATGACTTTCAGAAAAATCATATATCCAATAGTGTCAAAATTGACACAAAATAGTTTTTAAATCAAATATTATATTATTAATTGTTATTTTATTCCTAAAAATCTAAGGTTCTCCCAAATTACTTATATAAGGATATATATATTAATAATAAACAACTGGGGGTTCGTTTGGAATGTTATAGTAAGTTTATTAACCATATAGTGTAAGAAAACAAAAAGACACGATAAAAGTTAAATTATTTAACTTAGAGTTAAATCTAATTGATAAGGCTAAAATAATAACCTAAACTTGTCTAAATCCTATTGGTTGATAGTATTTCGACCCATCCCCACTTTAACTTCGAAACAAGACCCTTTGGAACCATTATAAACCGATTTTGACTTTAATATAAAATAATATTTTGAGATATTCCTAAGGTGCCCCTCTCCTCCCTTATAAAAGGGCACCTCCTCCCCCTCCTCCTCACACCAATTTGAGCACTAAAGCTCGGCCAACCCCTGAAAAAATACCTTCTCCACTTCCCTAGAATAATCCTAGAGGTCCTGGTCTTCTTCAAAGACCAATCTCAGTTCCCTAAGTGGAGGATTCAAAGAGGCATTTAAAAGAAGAGGTAATATCCATTACCGATCTTTTCAATTTATTTCTTCTTCAACTTATTCTTCTATAGTTATTTCATGATAAAGTAATAACATCAGTATTAATTACATAATGATATGTTATTATAAATATGAAATAACCCTAATTCACCTTCTATCCATCCTACGGAAAAATGAAATCACCGCGCGTGCGTACGTACGGAATACCGTCTCCACGCCGTGGTGTAATCTATTTTCCACCATCACCTTACTAGGATGGGTATAATGGTGTAATGAGTTACTATATATGATTATTATAAAGTGATATTGATACTGAAATAGTATAAATATACTTAAATACAATTCCATGAACATGGGAACAGTATCATCGCTTGTGTGTACGTACGGAATACCGTCTCCATGATGTGATGCGACTCGTTCTACATGATCATCATTACATAGTAATTATATAAATGAATTGAATGAATAAATATGATATATTTTACACTAATACCATTCTGGATATAAGGTATCTATAACCTTAAAAGTAGAATAATAATTTATTCGGCAAAACACGCATAAGAACAAAAGGCAATAAAGACCCGAGTAACAAGTAACAATGAAATATTACTAATAAGAAGCTAATAATATGACTATATATGATATCATATCAATATGTATCATTCTGGAATATGTCAATAACATTATTTAAACCATTATACAGGAGCTTCGGACACGTACAAAGAAAATCAGACCTAAGGTAAGGGAAATATCACAATCTCATTTTTATCCGTGATTGTTTATACTTTGGTATTTACTGGGGTGTATTTTATCATCCACATCCATGTTTCCTAAATATGTAATGTTATTTCCATCCATCTAAAATTGTTTAAATCCAATTTTACCTTTCGGTGAGTTTTTAGTAAAAGATATGAAAGGAATCTTTTGTTGTTTTTCGTACGAGGTCTTTTTGACTTTTCCGACAAAAGTACGAAGAATTTTTTTTTAACTTATACGGCATGAATGGATTTATGAAACATTATTTCCAAGAAGCTTCCTTTACAAGTTTTCAAGTTTATTTTTAATCAACTTCTTTTTGGATAAAGTCGTATGACATTTTAATAAAGGAAAAATGTTTTTGAAGCAGAAAGGATATTTTCCTCAAGAATGGAGTTCAAGTGTTTTATCAAAATTATTTTCCATCTAAGATAATAAAGGGTTCTGTTTTTATACATATTATTACATTGATTTGATTATGTTGTGATGGAATTATTTTTATGAATTCCTTTATCTTATATTAATTGCTTTATGATGTCACAATGTTTAAGAATCCCATTTTTATTACATGGGTTATGCTATGATGTATGGTTTATGATTTTGTGGCACACATAAGAATGGTATCATTATGAGATGGGTGGAACCTATATCTCCCTCCAATGCATTGTGTAAAGATTTTATATCTCATGAGATAGACATGGAAGTAATGGTAGGTTATACCGGTTAAGTGAAACAGGACTAGAACAAGGATGACTCAGTTCAGAAAGGGACTTTGTCCACTAAGATAGTCTTGGAAATGAGTCTTGACTAACAAGAAATGATTCTCTATGATTATGTGTGCATTCCACAAAGTTTCAAGTTTTATGTTATGATTATGGGGATCTAATTTTCACTTCTATGATTTATTACATGTTAAGATATTATGATCTCTTTTGCAGGTTATGATTTTCAAAAAGATATGATATGATTTTTATTTCCTTTATTTTCCCTTGATGAGCATTTGAGCTCACCCTTTTTTGTATGTTTTCTTTTCCCCAAGTCAGGAAGATGGATATTAAGTAGAATATGCTAAAAGGGACCCTAGATATGATGAAAAAAATGGGAGACACTGTAGAAGATTTATGAACTAGTTGTTTATGTTTCCTAGTTTCTAATGACACTATACCTATACGGTCCTTTGTGGTTTTGTCATATGTTGTAATAAGTGTGCTTCAATTTTGATGTATTAACAATGTATGTAAAGTATGGGTCATTATAGTTGGTATCAGAGGAAAGGTATAGTCAACCTTTGGAAACTAGGATGTGAAAGCCTTAGTAAGAACACTAAGGATAAGCCTAAGCATAGAGCACAATCTTAGTGTTTTAGAAATGGACATGAATAACCTAGGATAAGACCTTAAGCGTGAAAATTTTATTCTTGAATTATGTGGTTTTCCTATTATAATTTGTGTTGCTCACACTATTCTTCTTGGTTTTAGTCAATGGCTGGAACCCGAAGGAACCGTGTTAATGCAGAATGTGATGGGGAATGCAATGATTGTACCCCTGAGAAACCAAATGATATGGGAGCTGGACTGAAAAATCTTGTATCCATGCTCACAGAACATTCTCAAGCTATGAATCATGCAGGACTTCCAAACGAGCAATGGAAGGAGAAAAATTTTGTTGAATCCTTCATGAGGCAGCATCCACCTTCTTTCAGCGGGTCTACTGATCCATTAGTTGCTGAATAATGGATTAGTTCTACTGAAAAGATATTTTCATTTCTTCAATGTTCTGAACATGATAAAGTCATCCTAGCAGTGTATCGTTTGGAAGGAGATGCTAATCAATGGTGGAATCTTATTAAGAATACGAGGCAAAGGGATGAAATTGAGTCCATGGAATGGGACGAGTTCAAGAACTTATTTTTCAATAAGTACTTCCCCCGTATTCTCTGAACAAAGATGGAGAAAGAGTTTCTTGAACTGAAGCAAAGAGATGATGAATCTATTGGTACCTATGAAGTAAATTTTACAAGACTTGCAAGGTATTCTTTTGGTATTATTATCCAACCTGAGAGTAAGATCGATCGATTCTTTAGTGGCTTAAAACCAAGTCTTCGAAGGGCGTTAGACATAAGGGACTTCAATAGCTACGAGGAAATCGTTCGATGTGCTCTCAAAGTCGAGATGGAGATTGGAGTAACCCATCAGTCATATGGGTTTGATAAGAAGAGGAAAATGGAATTCAAAGGAAAATCTATAGAGCACACTGAAAAGAAGATGAGCTTTCCCTTATGCTCAAAGTGTGGAAAGAAACATGGATGGAGTTGTCTTAAAGGGACAAGTAAATGTTTCAAATGTGGAAAAAAAGGTCATCGGTCATTTGAATGCCGCGATAATTGGAAGAAGATGTCTAATGATGCAAACAAAGGAAGGGATACACAGAATGAACCTACTACACTTCAATGTTTCAAGTGCAAGGATATGGGTCATTTTGCCAATCAATGCCCAAATCCAAGGGTTGATGACGATGGTCGACGTCAACAAACTCTTAAGGCTAAAGACAAAGGAATCTCACATGCAATTTCTATCAACGATGTGGAGTACGATAACGAAGTGGTGAAAGGTACACTTACCATCCACTCTAAAGTAGAAAATGTTTTATTTGATTCTGGATCCACCCACTCATTTATTTCTGAAGACTTTTCTAAGGGTATCACCATATTACCTCAACAATTAGATGTTGAGTTAGCTGTGACAACACTTAATGGCACATCAATCGCATCAAAAGTTTATAATTCTTCTCCATTTGACGTTTGTGGGAAAGTGCTTCCTGCAAATCTTGTGACCCTTACATTAGTGGAATTAGATGTGATTCTTGGCATGGATTGGATTTCTTTATACAGAGATCATATCAATTTCCAATGAAGGGAAGTCACATTCAATATTCCAGATCAATCTATGATCGTCTATCAATGCAAGGATGAACATAACCTTCCAGTTGAAATTTCATCCATTTAATGGGTATTGATTCCACTAAATGAAGGTTATTTATCTCAAATGCTTGGTGAGAAACTCGCAATTAAGAATATGTCCATCGTACGAGAGTTTGATGATGTCTTTCCGGAGGAATTACGGGGTCTTCCACCAAATCGTGAAGTTGAGTTTTCAATAGAACTCGTACCGGGAGCTTTTCCTATTTCAAAGACACCTTATAGAATGTCCCCAATTGAGTTGCAGGAATTGAAGAAGCAACTCCAAGAGAATCTTGATAAGGGATTAATACGCCCTAGTGCGTCACCTTGGGGAGCACCTGTTCTATTTGTTAAGAAGAAACATGGATCAATGAGACTCTGCATTGATTATCAAGAACTTAACAAGATCACTATCATGAACAAATATCCTCTCCCACGCATTGATGACTTATTTGACCAACTACGTGGAGATCAATACTTTTCCAAGAATGATCTTCGTTTAGGGAATCATCAATTAAGGGTCAAAAGGGAGGATATACCAAAAACAGCTTTCCGTACAAGATATGGACACTATGAATTTATAGTGATGCCATTTGGTCTTACTAATGCCCTTGTTATATTCATGGATCTAATGAATAGAGTCTTTAGAGACTATATTGATCAATTTTTTGTAGTCTTTATAGACCATATTCTTATCTATTCAAAGAGCAAGGAAGAGCATGAAGATCACTTGAGAATTATATTGAAGACCCTGAGAAAGGAGAAGCTTTATGCCAAATTTACCAAGTGTGAATTTTGGCTTCAAAAAGTTGCATTTTTAGGTCACATAATCTCAAAAGAGGGGATATCTATGGATCCAGAAAAAATAGAGGTTATCGAAAGATGGTCGAGACCAACAACAGTAACTGAGATCCGAAGTTTTCTTGGTTTGGCTGGATATTATCGGCGTTTTGTAATAGATTTTTCACGATTATCTAATCCACTGACCAAGTTGACTTGGAAAGGAGTTAAGTTTGTATGGACAGAGGAATGTGAAGAGAATTTCAAGGAGTTGAAAAGAAGGTTATCTGGTGCACCTGTGCTCACACTGCCTTGTAGTGGAGAAAGGTTTGTGATCTATAGTGATGCATCCAAGAAGGGATTGGGGTGTGTTCTTATGCAAAATGATATGGTGATATCTTATGCCTCACGATAGTTGAAAATCCATGAGCAAAATTACCCAACACACGATTTGGAGTTAGCTGCGGTAATCTTTGCATTAAAGATTTGGAGGAATTACCTTTATGGTGAAAGATGTGATATTTATACTGATCATAAAAGTTTAAAGTATATTTTCACACAAAAGGAGATGAATATCGTCAAAGAAGATGGTTGGTGCTGATTAAGGATTATGACTGCTCAATCCATTTCCACCCTGGGAAAGAAAACAAGGTCGCAGATGCATTGAGTTGACAAGACCATGCTAGTTTATCCATGATGAGGATCACAAAAGATCCAATATTTATGGATTTACAAAGGATGGATCTTGGAATTATAATGGAAGGGGAAAAATCTTATCTTTCTCAAATGAATGTTCAACCATCTATACATGTGAAGATTAAAGAGGCACAAAAATAAGATGTCGAGTTACCAAAGAAGGTGAGAAATGTTCCTGAATTCAACCTTGATTGTGATTGGATAATAATGTTCAGAAATTGGGTTTCTGTTCCTCCCATCCCCGAATTAAAGAAGGAGTTGCTGGATGAGGCTCATAGTTCTTCATTCTCTATTCATCCTAGAAGCACGAAGATGTATAGGGACTTGAAAAAGTACTTCTGTTGGGATGGCATGAAAAGAGATGTTGCTGAATATGCCTCTTGATACTTGGTTTGTCAACAAGATAATGCTGAGAGACAAAATTATAATGGGATGTTACAACCATTACCCATACCTGAATGAAAATGGGAAAATATCACTATTGACGTTGTCACAAGACTTCCTAAAACATCTAAAGGAAATAATGCTATCTGGGTCATAGTTGATCGTCTTACAATGTCTGCACACTTCATTGCTATTAGAGAGGATTTCTCTCTAGATCAGCTTGCCAGGATATATGTAAAGGAAGTGGTAAGATTACATGGAGTACCACTTTCTATTATATCTGATCAGGTTCCAAGATTTACCTCGAAGTTCTGGCGAAGACTTCATTATACTCTGGATACAGAGTTGAGTTTCAGCACTGCTTATCATCCTCAGACAGATGGTCAGTCTGAGAGAACAATTCAAACCCTAGAAGATATGTTGGGAGCTTGCTCTATGGATTTCAAAGGAGGTTGGGATCAAAACCTACCTTTGGTGGAATTTTCGTATAATAATAGCTTTCACTCCAGTATTCAGATGGCTCCTTATGAAGATCTCTATGGAAAGAAATGCAGGACTCCAACTTGCTGGGATGAAGTTGGGGAAAGAAAGCTATTAGGACCTGATCTCGTTGATGAAATGGCAGAAAAGGTCAGATCTATTCAACAACACATAAGAGCAGCTCAGAGTCGACAGAAAAGTTATGCTGACAACCGAAGAAAAGACCTAGAGTTTGAAGTGGGTGATAAAGTGTTCTTACAAATATCTCCCTGGAAGAGGGTTATGAGATTTGGAAAGAAGGGGAAGTTGAGCCCTAGATATATCGGTCCTTTCGAAATACTGGATCGTGTTGGAAATGTAGCCTACTGATTGGCGCTTCCACCGAATCTCTCTCATGTTCACGACGTGTTCCATGTATCTCTCCTGAGAAAGTACATACCTGATCCTTCACATGTACTCAGCTCAGTAGTTGTACCGATGGAGCAAGATCTTTCTTATAAAGAACAACCGATAGAGATTCTGGATCGTAGTGAAAAAGTCCTACGAAACAAGACCACTCGATTGGTGAAAGTTTTATGGAGGAACCACCAACTTGAAGAAGCTACATGGGATCTTGAGGATATGATGAGGGAGAAGTATCCTCATCTGTTTGTTACAAAGTGACGAATTTCAAGGGCAGAATTCTTTTTAAGGGGGTAGAATGTAACACCCGAGATTTTTATGAGTAATATTTTGTTTTTATGTTATCAAAGGAATCTTTCACAACACACTAGCTTGACTTACTTTACACGCAATCGTGACCTTCCTCGATAGCTTTTGTTGTACGCAATACCGAGTTTCACTAAACGACGATATGTTATTAAAATATTATTTAAAATAGCCGTTATGAATAGTAATAACCACTTTTTGAAATTTCATATTTCAAAATGGACCTAATTTTTGGATTTGGAATACCGAAATTAGCCTAGGGTGAAATTTTGGTATTTTTCTGAAAACTTTCAATTTTTGATGAATAGTGAAACCACTAAGTGGTAGGTTAAAAACTGAATTTTGCATAAAACTTAATTTTACCGCTTCTGTGAATGGAATTTCAAAAATCCTACAGACACGGTTGATATCAGTAAGTAAAATGTGGTTCAATGAGATAAAAATAATTTTTTTGGTGAATAGTAACTTTTTACTTTTTTTTTACCGCGATTAATAGTAAATACGGTAACTAAGGGTAAATATGATATTACTATTACCCTAACACATGTCCTAATTATATTGGATAAGTGTAATTCGACCAAAAACAACCTTATGAATATAATATGACCATTTAGGTCCACTTGGAATAGATTATGACATTTAATATTATTTTATTTAATGAATAGTTAAAATAGTTAAAATCAAAGTTTAATAACTAAAACATTTTTAATATGGGTTTATACATAAGATAAATTCGATTATAAATATTCATTAGAAATCTAAAAAGCTTTCCTACATAATGATATTTTATTTATATTTTTTAGACTTTAAATAAATTAATTTATTTATGACACAACGATGATGCAGTAATTACCCTTTTAACGAAATGTTAACATAATTGATGTTATAAATGCCCAAATAAATGTCATTTGAGACTTTTTATGAATTCCACTAATTTTCTAGGTTACTATGATATATTATTGTTGATTTAAGAAACTTGTTTCGAACATATAATTCTATTATGACTTTCACAAAAATCATATATCAAATAGTGTCAAAATTGACACAAAATAGTTTTTAAATCAAATATTATATTATTAATTTTTATTTTATTCCTAAAAATCTAAGGATCGGCCAAATGACTTATATAAGGATATATATAATAATAATAAACAACTTGGGGTTCGTTTGGCATGTTATAGTAAGTTTATTAACCATATAGTGTAAGAAAACAAAAAGACACGGTAAAAGTTAAATTATTTAACTTAGAGTTAAATCTAATTGATAAGGTTAAAATAATAACTTAAACTTGTCTAAATCCTATTGGTTGATAGGCCTTCGACCAATACCCACTTTACCTTCGAAATAATACCCTTTGGAACCATTATAAACCGATTTTGACTTTAATATAAAATGATATTTTGAGATATTCCTAAGGTGCCCCTCTCCTCCCTTATAAAAGGGAACCTCCTCCCCCTCCTCCTCACACCAATTTGAGCACTCAAGCTCGGCCAACCCCTGACCAAATCCCTTCTCCACTTCCCTAGAATAATCCTAGAGGTCCTGGTCTTCTTCAAAGACCAATCTTAGTTCCCTAAGTGGAGGATTCAAAGAGTCGTTTAAAAGAAGAGGTAATATCCATTACCGATCTTTTCAATTTCTTTCTTCTTCAACTTCTTCTTCTTTAGTTGTTTCATGATAAAGTAATAAAATAAGTATTAAATACATACTGATATGTTATTATAAATATTAAACAACCCTAATTCACCTTCTATCCATCCTACGGAAAAATGAAATCACCGCGCGTGCGTAAGTACGGAATACCGTCTCCACGCCGTGGTGTAATCTATTTTCCACCATCACCTTACAAGGAAGGGTATAATGGTGTAATGAGTAACTATATATTATTATTATAAAGTGATATTGATACTGAAATAGTATAAATACACTTAAATACAATTCCACGATCATGACAACAATATCATCGCTCGTGCGTACATACGGAATACCGTCTCCACGATGTGATGCGACTCGTTCTACATGATCATCATTACATAGTAATTATATAAATGAAATAAATGAATAAATATGATATTTTTCACACTAATACCATTCTTGATATAAGGTATCTATAACCTTAAAATATGAATAAGATTTTATTCGGCAAAACACGCATAAGAACAAAAGGCAATAAAGACCCGAGTAACAAGTAACAATGAAATATTACTAATAAGAAGCTAATAATATGACCATATATGATATCATATCAATAAGTATGATTCTGTAATAAGTCAATAACATTATTTAAAACATTATACAGGAGCTTCGGACACGTACAAAGGAAATCGGACCTAAGGTAAGGGAAATATCACAATCTCATTTTTATCCAAGATTTTTTATACATTGGTATTTACTGGGGTGTATTTTATCATCCACATCCATGTTTCCTCAATATTTAATGTTATATCCATCCATATAAAATTTCTTAAATCCAATTTTACCTTTCGGTGAGTTTTTAGTAAAAGATATGAAAGGAATCTTTTGTTGTTTTTCATACGAGGTACTTTTTGACTTTTCCGACAAAAGTACGAAGAATGTTTTTTTTAACTTATACAACATGAATGGATTTTTAAAACATTATTTCCAAGAAGCTTCCTTTACAAGTTTTCAAGTTTATTTTTAATAAACTTCTTTTAGTTTAAAGTCATATGACATGTTAAGAAAGGAAAAATGTTTTTGAAGAAGAAAGGATATTTTCCTCAAGAATGGAGTTCAAGTGTTTTATCAAAATTATTTTCCATCTAAGATAATAAAGGGTTCTGTTTTTATACCTATTATTACATTGATTTGATTATGTTGTGATGGAATTATTGTTATGAATTCCTTTATCTTATATGAATTGCTTTATGATGTCACAATGTTTAAGAATCCCATTTTTATTACATGGGTTATGCTATGATGTACGGTTTATGATTTTGTGGCACACATAAGAATGGTATCATTATGAGATGGGTGGGACCTATATCTCCCTCCAATACATTGGGTAAAGATTTTATATCTCATGAGATAGACATGGCTAGAACGGTAGGTTATACCCGTTCAGTGAAACAGGACTGGAACAAGGGTGACTCAGTTCAGAAAGAGACTTTGTCCACTAAGATAGTCTTGGAAATGAGTCTTGACTAACAAGAAATGATTCTCAATGATTATGTGTGAATGCAACAAAGTTTTAAGTTTCATGTTATGATTATGGGGATCTCATTTTCACTTCTATGATTTATTCCATGTTATGATATTATGATCTCTTTTGCAGGTTATGATTTTCAAAAAGATATGATATGATTTTTATTTCCTTTATTTTCCCTTGCTGAGCATTTTAGCTCACCATTTTTTGTTTGTTTTCTTTTCCCCAGGTTAGGAATATGGATATTAAGTAGAATATGCTAAAAGGTACCCTAGATATGATGAAATAAATGGGAGACACTGTAGACGATTTATGAACCAGTTGTTTATGTTTCCCAGTTTCTAAAGACACTATACCTATACGGTCCTTTGTGGTTTTGTCATATGTTGTAATAAGTGTGCTTCAATTTTGAAGTATTAACAATGTATGTAATGTATGGGTCATTATATTCATCTTTCAAAATGTACTAAATTTTTGGATTCGGAATATCTAAATTAGCCTAGGGTGAAATTTTGGTATTTTTCTGAAAACATTCAATTTTTAATAAATAGTGAAAACACCCGGTTGCTATTTAAAAACCGACTTTTTATTTAAATAATTATTTATTTTATTTAAATTTATTCTTTGTCAAAATTGATACATAATACCTATATAAGTTCAATGCAATTCATTAGAGTCATTTTATAATAATTTTATACATATAAAAAGTTTATTGAACTTTTGACCGTCTTTTACCCACCTCCTAGGAGAATTTTTAAATTCACATAAAACATAATTTTACCGCTTCTGTGAGTGGAATTTGAAAAATCCGAGAGACACAATTGATTTCAATAAGTAAAATGTGGTTCAATGAGATGAAAATAATTTTTAGTGAATAGTAACTTTTACTTTTTTTACCATGGTTAAAAGTAAATAGGGTAATTAAGGGTAACAATGATATTATTATTAACCTAAAACATGTCCTAATTCTATTGGATGAGTTTACTGCAATCCAAAACAACATTAGGAATAAAATACGACCATTTAGGCCCACTTGGATTAGATTAGGACATTTAATATTAATGCATTTAAAGAAGGGTTAAAATAGTTGAAATCAAAGTTTAATAAGTAAATAATTTTTAATATGGGGTTACACGTTAGATTAATTCTACTATAAATATTAATTAGAAAGATAAAATGATTTCCTACATAATGGTATTCTATTTTTAATTTTTAGAATTTAAATATTTTAATTTATTTATGACACAATGATGATGCAGTAATTATCTTATTAATGAAATATTGACATATTTGATGTTATAAATACCTAAATAAATGTAATTTGAAACTTTTTATGAATTAAAATAACTTTATATGTCAATATAACATGTTAATCTTGATTTAGTTACCTTTTTTCGAAATAATATGTCTATTATGAGTTTCAAAAAAATCAATTACCAAATAGTTTCAAAATAGACATAAAATAGTGGTCAAAACAAATATTATATTATTAATTTTTTTTATTCTTAAAAATATAAGGTTCGGGAAAAGGACTTATATAAGGTTATATATATTAATAAGAAACAACTTGGGGTTCTTTTGGCTTGTTATGGTATTTTTATTAACATTATAGTGTAAGAAAACAAGAAGACACTGTAAAAGTTAAATTATCTAACTTAATGTTAAATCTACATGATAAGGTTAAAATAGATACCTAAACATGTATAAATTCTATTAGATGAAATTATTTCTACCCATACCCACCTTATATTAAAAATATATCAATTTGGAGCTATTAAAAACCGAATATGACTTTATAATAAAATAATATTTTTAGTTTTTCCAAAGGTTCCCCTCTCCTCCCTTATAAAAGGGCACCTCCTCCCTCTCTTCCTCACACCACATTGATCCTTCATGCTCTGCCAAACCCTGCAAAATTCTCTTCTCCACTTCAATAGAAACATACTAGAGGTCCTGGTATTCTTAGAATACCAATTTTAGTGCCCTAATAGGTGGTCTCAAAGAGGCGCTTCAAAGAAGAGGTAATGTCCGTTACTGATTCTTTCAACTTTATTTCTTCTTCTACTTCTTCTTCTTTAGTTGTTTAATTATGAAGTAATAACATTAGTACCACTAATATACTGATATGTTATTATAAGTATTAAACCAACCTTATTTCTCCAAAGATCCATCCTACGGAAATCAAAATCATCACGCGTGCGTACGTACAAAATACCGTCTCCACGCCGTGGTGTAACCTATTTTCCACCACCACCTTACTTGGATCGGTATAATGGTGTAAATAATGACTATATATGATTTATTTTAAAGTGATATTGATTATGAAATAGTATACATACATTCCAATACAATTCCATGGGAATGATATCATCGCTCGTGCGTACGTACGGATTACCGTCTCCACAACACGATGAGATTAATTTTCCATGTTAATAATTCAAGAATGATTATAAAGTATATATAATAAGTAATAATGAAGTATATGACCTAATAATTATACTTTATTTATGTATATATATATATATGTCATATAACTAATTACATTCAATTCAATAAGGAAACGAAAATAGCATTCATGCGTACGTACGGCCTACTGTCTCCATGAATGGTGTATTTCATTCTTTTTATCGATCTATAATATATATGAATATGATGAATATATATTATATATAAATCTTTTTTTATATTCTATAATTATTTAAATCAGGATATAAGTAGTAATATCATGAAAGAAAAGTCAAAACACATACGATAAATGAAATGATTTTACCCAAAACGCTGCTCTTACATAGAATTTACAAAAGAACGGGTAATATAAAGTCATAAGTGAAACATATATGATATCATAACAATGAATATGATTATTTAATAATTCAATGACTTTATTTAAATCATTATATAGGAGGTTCGGATCCATACGAAGCATATCAGACATAAGGTATGGGATAATGTTGAAATCTCAATTGTTTTCTATCCGAGATTACTTATATGTAAGTATTTACTCGGGTCATATTTATCATCCATGTCCAAGTTTTATAAAAAAAAATCATGTATTTTTAAAGTCATTTTTACCCATTTTTTAATTTTACTACAAGGTATGTAAGGAATATTTTTTTTTACCATATGAGGTACTTTTTGAATTTTCTTACAAAAGTATGAGAAGAATGTTATTTTTAACTTATACGGCGTAAAAAGTTTTTTACGGTTTCATAACACCTCATTTTCATGAAGCTTACTCTACAAGATTTTATGATTATTTTTAGAAAAATAATTTTCTTTTAAAATTTCATGGAATTTTGTGAAAATAAAATGATTTTGAAGAAGAAAGGATATTTTCTTCAAGAATTCATTTCATGTATTTTATCAAAACCATTTTCCATCTAAGATGAAATTATTTCATATCTATATGTTTCATGTATAATGTCTCTATGATTTACATGGTTTCAATTTTTTTATGTTGAAATATCCATTTTTTATATAGATTATGTGATGATGGGATGATGTTTATGAAACCCATTTTATTCGTTGGGTTATTATGAATGATGTATATTTATTTTGTGGCACAAGTAAGATCGATTTCATTATGAGATGGGTGGGACCAATATCTACCTCCAATGCATTGGGTAAAGATTTTTATCTCATGAGATAGACATGGCTGTAACGGTAAGTTAATCTGGATCAGTGTTACAGGACTGAAACGAGGAGTGAACTCGATTCAGAAATGGACTTTGTCCACTAAGATGGTCTTGGCAGCAATGCCTTAGCTACTATGGAAATCATAACAAGTGATGAATGGTTGCCAAAATTACATGTTTTATTCCCATGCTAGTTAATCATGATTAATTTTCCTTTATGATCTATGCTTTATGTACATCCATGATTCAAGTCTTTGCTCAATATTTTGATGTTTAAATTTCATGTTCATGTTTTAGTTTTCAAATGTTTATGGATTGTTTTATGTTCTCTATGTTTTCCCTTACTGAGAATTTGATCTCACCCTTTTTATGTGTTCTTTTTCCCAGGATATAATGAAAATATTTAGGTAAGAAAAAAAGTGAAGATCTTTATGGGAGATGTTGAAGATCTTTCACCACGATTAGAAGATTATATTCCGTGTTTCCAAAGACACTAAACTATTACGGTCCTTGTGTGTCTATTTTTTATGTAATAAGTATTCCGCAAATGTATTGTAATGTCCATGTACATTAGGCTTCGGACCTCTACAGTTGGTATCAGACGAAAGGTTTGTCAACCTTTGGAAACTAGGATGCGAGAACTTTAGTGAGATCCTAGAGAAATATATATGGTATGTATAGGGATGTCCCTAAGGTTAAGTATCAGTATAGGTTATAGTACCAGAATTATGGTAACCTAAGATGTTAGATATTGAAGGTACTCCCCCTTTATTATGTTGTTTTCCCTAGCATGATTTTTTCCTCTCACACTATTCTTTTTGGGTTTTAGACGATGGATGGAACCCGAAGGAACCGTGTTGATCAATGTAATGGCCAATGTAATGATTTTCCTCCTAAACAAACAAATTTTATGGGAGATGGAGTGAAAAATCTTATTGTTATACTTACACAAGCTATGAATCATTCGGGACTTCCAAATGAGCAGAGAAGGGAACAATATTCTATTGATTCCTTCATGAGAGAACGTCCACCTTCTTTCCGTGGGTCTTCTAACACAGTTGTTGCTGAACAATGGATCAGTACCACTAAAAAGATATTTTCAGTTCTTCAATGTTCTAAACCTGATAAATTCATCTTAGCAGTATATTGTTTGGATGGTGAAGCTAATCAATGGTGGAATCTTATCAAGAATACGAGTCCAAGAGATGAAATTGAGTCCATGGAATGGGATGTGTTCAAGAAATTATTTTTCAAAAAGTACTTCCCTTGTATTCTTCGAACAAATATGGAGAAGGATTTTCTTGTGCTAAAGAAAATTGATGATGAATCTGTTGGTATATACGAAGCGAATTTTACAAGGCTTGAAAGGTATGAATACGGCTTTATCATCCAACCTGAAAGTAAAGTTGATCGATTCTTCAGTGGCATAAAACCAAATCTTCGAAGGGAATTAATTGTAAGAGACTTTAGTATCTATGATGAAATTGTGCATTGTGCTATTAAGGTAGAAATGTATGTTGATTTTACATATCCATCTCATGGTTTTGACAAGAAACGAAAGATGGAGTTCAAGGAGAAATCACAGAATAATGGTGAAAAGAAGATGAATGTTTCCTTATGCTCAAAGTGTGGAAAGAATCATGGTGGAGATTGTCATAAAGGGACTAGAAGATGTTTTAAGTGTGGAAAATAAGGTCATCGAGCAGCTGAGTGTCGATGTAATGGAAAAAGGGTTGCTAATGATGTGAATAAAGAAAAAATACTGCAGAGAATGCACCACCAAAACTTCAATGCTTCAGGTGCAATGAAATGTGGCATTAAGTTAATCAATGCCATAATCCAAGGGTTAATGATGATCGACATGAGAACCGACTTAAGGCAAAGGACAAAGGGAAGTCACATGCGATCACTACTGGCGATGTTGAATATGACAACGATGTGGTGGAATGATTAAGTGTTTATGTAATGGGATTCCAAAATAATTTTGTATATAGTATCGTGGAATATTGGAATATTTATGCATTGGTCTATTGTGGTTTTCAATAATTTTATGGTACCTCTAACCATGGAAAGTGAATGAGATATTTTTGGATAGAAGATGATATGCGCATAATGAATGGATAAGGAGAAAATGAAATGTTTGACAGTATTCATGAGCTCATGACTGATATAATGAAATAATTATATCATGGTTTGATTATATAGAATTATGGGTTTTTGGTATGTGGAAGGAGTTAACATTTTACATCACTCATTTTTTCACTAAGATTAAATAGTTATTCATTTTTCAAGAGAATACATGATTAAGGCCTTCGAATATTTGGAATGTGACCAACAAGACATATCTTATGATATATGGGGATCAACGATGGTATTAACATGCTTGTTATATGAAATCTCTGGTAATCATTTTCACTATATTATGAGAGTGGACTGCAGTATTATGGATAAGCCTAAAGATTGGAATGGATTATATTGGACATAAGTTAGTATTGTTTAAGTATAGATGTTTTTCTGATATTATTAATGGGATTTTGTAGTAATGTAGTTTTGGAAAAAAGGACAACCTGCAGGACGAGCGACAGCCCATCGCGTCGGACAAGGTTGTGGGAATTGAACCCACAACCGAAGTGTGACTGACCTTTATCGCCTACCACTGGCCTACAGGAAGTCCCTAGTTAGTAGAAACTACTTTTATTTTATTAAGCGGTATGATATATGAAGTATAAGTTCATTTTTGGAATCATATATAATTAACCTTACCATAGATGAACTTATGTATATTTGATAATTTTTTTAACCTTTTGTTTGAGACAGATGGAATGACCCATCATTCTATCACATGATATGCTAACACTTCACGAATGAAAAATTCAACTTCATTTCCTTAAGAGATGATGTAGAAATTGTCCCAGGAACATCCAACGGTGAGACTATACCAAAATCAAGAAAGTATTTCTTCTAATTTCAAATTCTTCAACTTTAGGGAAATGATCATGAAAACCAAATATTTTGTCCTAGTGCCCTTATATGCGATTAATCAGATGGTACCCAAGATCATCACAAATTGTTGGATTTGTGATTGTTGGCTTTTTCATAGCCATGTCTTCTACCACTCTCCATCAGAACATCATTGTAATATTTTTATTCCATATCCATATTTTCACCTATGTTCTCCTATATGGAAACCCAGTTATGAGTTACATTGGGTAATCATTATGTTTCATACTTTAGTTTTTAAAATTAATTTTTAGTATTCCTTTTTACGATCTGGGTTTCTATGAATAGTAAACAATTTATTACCCCGACGAATTTCGAGGGCGAACAGTCATTTTAAGGGGGATAGAATGTGACAACTCGATATTTTATGATAAGTATTCTTTTTAATTTATTTGATGTCATGTGTTTTATGCTACAATAAGATTATCATGTTCTATACGCAAAATCATATTATCTTGCAGTATACGCAACACTATTCATAGATTTTTTTACACACAATTTCATGTTTGTTTGATAATAGTCATTCTACACAACATTGAGTATATATATATATATTCAATGTATAAATGAAAAATGGTTGGATTCTGTTATAATGAAACAAAAAAGGAGTCTTTCACAACACTAAACCCTAACTTGGGTTGCATTACACGTGATCACGACCTTCCTCGATAGCGTGTGTTGTACGCAATACCGAGTTTCACTAAACAACGATATGCTATAAAAATATTATTAAAACTTGTCGTTATGAATAGTAATAACCACTTTTGGAATTTTTTTAAATTTCATCTTTCAAATTTGACTTCATTTTTGGATTCGGAAAATCAAAATTAGCATATGGTGAAATTTTGCTATTTTTCTGAAAACTTTCAATTTTTAATGAATAGTGAAAACACTAGGTTACTATTTAAAAACCGACTTTTTATTTAAATAATTATTTTTTTATTTAAATATATTTTATGTCAAAATTGATACATATTACCTATATAAGTTCAATGCAATTTATTACAGTCATTTTATAATAATTTTAGATATATAAAAATTTTATTGAACTTTTGACCGTCTTTTACCCACCTCCTAGGAGAATTTCTAAATTCACATAAAACATAATTTTACCACTTCTGTGAGTGGTATTTAAAAAATCCGAGAGACATGGCTGATGTCAGTAAGTAAAATGTGGTTCAATGATATAAAAATATTTTTTGGTGAATAGTAACTTTTTACTTTTTTTCCCACGGTTAAAAGTAAATAGGGTAATTAAGGGTAAAAATGATATTATTATTATCCTAACACATGTCATAATTCTATTGGATGAGTGTAATTCGACCAGAAACAAACTTAGAAAAAAATATGACCATTTAGGCCCACATGGATTAGATTAGGACATTTAATATTAATTTATTTAATGAAGGGTTAAAATAGTTAAAATCAAAGTTTAATGAGTAAATCATATTTAATATGGGGTTACACATAAGATAAATTCTACAATAAATATTCATTATAAATCTAAAAAGATTTCATACATAATATTATTTTATTTTTAATTTTTAGACTTTAAATAATGTAATTTATTTATGACATAATAATGATGTAGTAATTTTCTTATTAATGAAATATTGACATAATTGATGTTATAAATACCCAAATAAATGTAATTTGAGACTTTTTATGAATTACAATAATTTTCTATGTTAATATGACATGTTATTATTGATTTAATTAACTTTTTTCGAACTAAACTTTCTGTTATGATTTTCACAAAAATAAATTACCAAATAGTGTCAAAATTGACATAAAATAGTTCTTAAAACAAATATTATATTATTAATTGTTATTTTATTCTTAAAAATATAAGGTTCGAAAAAATAACTTATATAAGATTATATATTTTAATAATAAACAAATTGGGGTTTGTTTCCCTTGATATGGTACGTTTATTAACCTTATAGTGTAAGAAAACAAGAAGACATGGTAAAAGTTAAATTATCTATCTTAAAGTTAAATCTAAATGATAAGGTTAAAATAGATACCTAAACTTGCCTAAATTCTATTTGATGAGAGTATTGCGACCCAAACCCACATTAATTTTGAAATAAATCAATTTGGAGCTATTAAAAACCGAATATGACTTTATAATAAAATAATATTTTTAGTTTTTCCAAAGGTGCCCCTCTCCTCCCTTATAAAAGGGCACCTCAACCCTCTCTTCCTCACACCACATTGAGCCTTCAAGATCGGCCAAACCCTGCCAAACTATCTTCTCCACATCCCTAGAAACATCCTAGTGGTCCTAGTCATCTTCAAATACCAAATTTAGTGCCCTAAGAGGAGGTCTCAAAGAGGCGCTTCAAAGAAGAGGTAATGTCCGTTACCGATTATTTCAACATTATTTCTTATTCTATTTCTTATTCTTTAGTTATATCATTATGAAGAAATAAAATCAGTATCAATAATATAATAATATGTTATTATAAGTATTAAACAACTTTATTTCACCATATATCTATCCTACGGAAAACGAAATCACCGCACGTGCGTACGTACGGTATACTGTCTCCACACCGTGGTGTAATCTATTTTCCACCGCCACCTTACATGGATGAGTATAATGGTGTAAATAATGACTATATATGATTGATTGTAAAGTGATATTGATTCTGAAATAGTATACATACACTCCAATACAATTACATGGGAATGATATCATCGCTCGTGCGTACGTACGGATTACCGTCTCCATGACGCGATGAGATTCATTTTCCATGTTAACAATTCAAGAATGATTATAAAGTATATATAATAAGTACTAATGAAATATATGAAATAATAATTCTACAGTATTTATGTATATATATATATATATATATATATATATATATATATGTATTTCATGTTCTTAATTCCATTCAATTCAATAAGGAAACGAAAACAGCGTTCATGCATACGTATGGCCTACCGTCTCCATGAACGATGTATTTTATTCCTTTTATCGATCTATAATATATATGTATATGATGAATATATATTATATATAATTCATGTTTTAAATTATATAATTATGTAAATAAGGATATAAGTAGTAATAACAAGAACAACAAGTCAAAACACATACGATAAATGAAATTATTTTACCCAAAACGCTGCTCTTACATAGAATATACAAAAGAATGGGTAATATAGAGTCATAAGTGAAACATATATGATATCATAACAATTAATATACTTAATTAATAAGTCGATGACATTATTTTTATAATTATACAGTAGGTTCGGATCCATATGAAGAATATCTGACCTAAGTTAAGGGATAATGTTGCAATCTCAATTGTTTTCTATCTGAGATTGCTTATATGTAAGTATTTACTAGGGTTATATTTATCATCCATGTAAAAGTTTTATAAAAATGTTTTCATGTATGTTTAAAGACATTTTTACCCTTTGTTGACTTTTACTACATGGTATGTAAGGAATATTTTTTTTGTTTACCATACGAGGTACTTTTTGACATTTTCGACAAAAGTATGAGAAGAATGATATTTTTAACTTATACGGCATGAATGGATTTTTACGGTTTCATAACACCTCATTTTCATGAAGCTTACTCTACAATATTTCATGATTATTTTCAAAAAAATACTTTTGTTTTAAAATTTCATGGAATTTTGTGAAAATAAAATGATTTTGAAGAAGAATGGATATTTTCCTCAAGAATTCATTTCAAGTGTTTTATCAAAAACATTTTCCATATAAGATGACATTATTTCATATGTGTATGTTTCATGTATAATGTATCTATGATTTAAATGGTTTCAATTTTCTTATTATGAAATATCCATTTGTTTTATATGGATTATGTGATGATGGGATGATGATTATGAAATCCATTCTATTCATTGGGTTATTGTGAATGATGTATATTTATTTTGTGGAACAAGTAAGAATGATTTAATTATGAGATGGGTGGGACCTATATCTCCCTCCAATTCATTGGGTAAAGATTTATGTCTCTTGAGATAGACATGGATAGAATGGTAAGTTAATCTGGTTCAGTGTTATAGGACTGAAACGAGGAGTGAACTCGATTTAAAAAAAGACTTTGTCCACTAAGATGGTCTTGGCAGCAATGCCTTAGCTACTATGGAAATCATAACAAGTGATGAATGGTTGCCACAATTAAATGTTTTATTCCCATGATAGTTTATCATGATTAATGTTCCTTTATGATCTATGCTTTATGTACTTCCACGATTTATATATTTTCTCAAGATTTTGATGTTTAAATTTCATGTTCATGTTTTCATTTTCAAATGTTTATGGATTGTTTTATGTTCTATATGTTTGACCTTACTGAGCATTTGATCTCACCCTTTTTATGTTTTCTTTTCCCTAGGAAATAAAGAAAGGTTTTTGGTAAGAAAAAAAGAGAGATGATCTTTATAGGAGATGTTGATGATCTTTCACCACGATTAGAAGATTATATTCTATGTTTCGAAAGACACTAAACTATTACGGTCCTTGTGTGTCTATTTTTTATATACTATGTCTTCCGAAAAAGTAATGCAATGTCCATTTATGTCAGCCTTCGGGCCTCTACAATATTTGTTAATGTATCGTTATTTTTGAAGAATAATTATTTATGATGAAAAGGTAATATTACATTTAAATTAAGAGATTAATCTGCCAAAAATATTGATTTTTAATAATAGTTATAGATAAATAGTTATAATTATAATTATTTTAAAGGGATTAAGATGTGATAAAAGTGTATTTGAGCAATTTATGCATCAAATTTAATTTATAACAGTCTATTAAATGATGTAATGTATGAATTTCAAATTGATAAAAGAAAAAATAACGAATATTTTTTTGTTTATATAAATATTTCAAGTAAGTATTTTTACTTATATTTGTTGTCAGTAAAATAATTACTCAACATTAGGATAATGATCAGATTAATTTTATTGACCTAATACCTTAATTTTGTTGAACAGATGGACTTTTAAAACAACACATATTTATGAAATTGAGGCCCTAAAATTTTCTTTAATTATTAATTTTTTTGGTGATTTATGACCTCAAACACCCCTATAAATATTTTTGTTTTTCTCATATGTCCAATATTTACTCAAAACATATACTCTCCTATGTGTAAAAATAGTTATATGTTGCATTGTTTAACTATTATGGTTCCAATATTCCCTTTTTAAGGGGAGTTTTAGTATTCCTTTTTACGATATGGGTTTTAATGAATCGATTTATAAAATATTTAGACATTGATACTCAGAAAAACTTCAAGGATATAATTCATTTTAAGGGGGTTGAATGATACTCCTAGAGGATTTGTGAATTTTTTGAATTAGTTTAATCTTATTTATATTTTCCATTTCACGCTATATTGAAAATAGTTTATTCTTTATTAAAGAAATCTATATTTATTTAGTTATATGAGACCATAATTATATCATGCACAAGACGCATCATAAATTTTATATTTCTCTACATGGGAAACTGCGGTTAGTTTAAGATACACAGAATACTGAATATCCTCGATTGCTTACATAACACGCAAGACTAAGTGTTATCAAATAAAAATTAATTATTAAAATATTATTATTTAATAGGAAATAATAGGGCCATTATTTTTAAGATTATAGGATTAAATAACTATAAATATATATAGTTCAATTCAATTGTTGACTATTAATTCTAAAAGTATATAGAAACCGAATATATATAAAGGGATAGATTTTATAAAAGTAAATTTTTATTGGATAAAATCTGATTTATATTAATAAGATAAATAAATTACTAATAGTGAAGGATATTAATTAAATTTAAATGTTACACATTCAGAAAAATATTTTTGATAATCATCCAATATATTTGATAGATATAAGATAAGAGAAACGTTCATTTTATTCTTAAAAAACTAGGTTTTTATAAAGTTATTTTTACTAAATTTTAATGGAGAACCCATTTTAAAGAAAACTTATGTAAAATATATTGTTTTAATATGTAAAAATAATCTTCATAATAATTAAAAATACTAATTTTTAATTCAATACTCCGTTTACATATAATTAATTTATAAGGTTAAATTATAATTTAAATTAATTATAAAGTATAATGGGAAAATAAATTTACAAATTAATATAAAACAGGCCACTGTAATTAATTTCACTACGAAAGTAGTTATAAAAAAAAGAAAATTTTGGACTCCATTACATTAAAAACCCACAGTGTCATCATGTCATCATGATTATATTTAAATTGCATCATACAAATTATGTTTTTATAATTTTAAAAAAATTATGCCATATTTTAATTCATCATAATTTATTTTTTCTAATATGGTAAAAATATTTCTTTACAAAAAATATTAGTAAAATTTGTAAAAATTATTTAAAATAAATAAGAAAAAAATTATTTTAACTAAGTATGAAACCTTGCATTTAAGACCCAAGAAAAAAGAAAATTTTCCAAAAACTCATTAAATGGCCATTTTTTCCATTCATCTTCCACTATTGTTTATTTTTCATTTTTTATGATTTTATGGTTAAATCATGGGTAAACCTAACTTGTTTTAAAAACATTCATGTGTATCCTTTCCCATCCATATAAAAGGCCATCATCTATCCCTCTTATCCACACCTATAAAACAAAATAGGTTAGGATAATATATTCCATATACAGATTCCAGCATCCTTACCTTAATTATATAAGCTTCCCCTTGGGAAGAAAGCAATCCAAGGAAGCTTTGGAACAAACTAAAAGGAGTTACTAGATTAATAGGTAAAATAATCTCTCAAGATTATTTCATTAATTTTCAATATCCACCCCTCCTCACTCATTATTCCATTCATATAGATGAAAGAGCACGCTTCCACATAAAAATATATATTTTTTCGTAGGACTCAAACCCAAAGTTTTACACACTTCCATCTAATGGGTAATGAACATAATGTTTGTCCATACAGTGAACTACAACCTCACTAACAGATGATTTTTAGTTTTTCCTTTAATTCCTTTCATGATAGAAATTATGATGGAATATATATATATATATATATTTATTATATTATATTTATTATTTATTTAAACTTCTGAATTTATTTAACAACACATATATTTTTACTTTCCATTTGATATAAATAAGGTAATTTCATTTGAGGAAGTGTAGACTACCGTCCCTTCAAGCGATGAGATTCATTCACATACTATATGAAATGTATTAAGGATGATTTTTGTGAAATTATATGATAAAAATGAAATAATAATTATAATGGAATAATGATATATTTATATTTTCACACATATATCATTTACATTCTTTTCATTCAGTATGATAATAAAAACGGAAACCATGTTCATGCGTATGTATGGATTACAGTCTCTATAAACGATGTATTCCATTTTGTAATTATAAATTATATAGGTTATTATAATAAAAATAAAATCGATATACCTAATATTTGTACCATTTTTTACATTATGGAATCATAATATAAGTGTAAGGAACATATCTATAATTGATTAGTACCCATGCGATGAACAAAGAGGATATTACCCTAATTGAAACCTTAACATAGGATTATTAACAAGAGGTTAATATAAGGTCATGATAAAACAATATATGGTATTAGATAGAATAATATGCTTATTTAAAATATTTATATGTTATTTATATTAAATATACATGGGGCTTGAATGAGTACGATGCGAGTCAAGCCACAAGGCAAGGTAAATTTTATCTCACTTTTATTTCCCAAAGATACATGCCATATTCGCCACTCCCATATTTTGTGTGGTGTATGTAATTACAATGAATATATTATATGTATCTTATAAATAAATTTATGGTTATTTAAATAACCAATTTAAAAAAAATTATTTCATTTGGATTATGTTTAAAAACGTACCAAATCAGTATGACAGTTTTGTCTCAAATTTACTTCTTTGAGACGCAAGTTTTGTTATGAATCTAAATTTAATTCTAGGTGTCTATAATTCCATTTTACATGTTATATAATGTATCTACTTATTTTAATTATTTTTTTCTTCATGTCATTTAATTTTCATACATGGAGACTGTGATCCCATGTTATTAAGTAATAATAGTTTTTGGAAACAATCCCATCATTTTTTGATATTGTTAATCATTATGCTTCCATTGATGATATCTGGTGATTAATATCTCATGAAATATCTTGAGTTTAATTATCCTATATTAAATCATGATATATTCATATATTGATACCATTTTCCCACTCTTTGGTACATAAGATATTTATAAATGTGTTTTGTAAGAAATCTCTACATCACCCTCTATTCATTCAAAAATATATGTTCCATAAAGCCCATGTTTTATAAAAATTAATTCTAAAAATATTATTTCTTATCGTTTAATAACTAAAATTCATTTTTACATTTTTTTATTTTATAATTATTTTCAATATAATACTATTATTTCTTTCTGAATAATGGATTGTTATACCCTTTTTCATGAAAAAAGAAATGTTATTTTTACCTCAAACGACATGTACAGAATTACCCACCATCATTTCTATAAATATTCCTTTTCATTATTAAATGATTAATTTTTATGAAAGCTTTTTTAATTTATTTTCAAAGAAATGTGTTACAAAACATTTTTAAGATTCTTTTTTATGTATTCAAGAAAAAATTTATTAATTGTTTTTAAAAAAAGTTCTTTATAATTTTTCAATGTTATTCTCAAAGAAATAGTTTTCATTAAATTTTCAAGATTTCACTATAATTTTTAAAAGTTATTTTCAAAGAAATTATTTTTAATCCATTTTCAATCATTCATTAAAATGTTTGAAAATATTTTAAAAGAAAGTGTTTTTTAAATTTGTTTGAATGTTATTTTATAATTTTTCAATGAAACAGGTTTTCAAAATTATTTCAAGAAGATATTAGATGACTTAATATAAAATTGTTTCCAAAATTGATTTAAAGCCTTATTTATTAGTTTTAAATGTTTTTTAAAAATATTTTAAAATGGTTAATTTATTTAAAATACATTTATGAAGATGAATGGATATTTTAATAAAGAAATTTTTTTAAAAACTTATTTGAAATTATTTTCCTTCAAAGATGACATCTATTGATGTTAGTCATGAATTTCTAGGAAATAATCAAAATTAGTCATTCATAGTGATTATTTTAATGGGCTATTCTTTATGAAATGGTCTATATGAATGTCGTTTTCTTTTATGAGTTATATGTTTATAAAATACGTTTCTATTTCATGAGATGTGCTTCTGAGAAAATGATTATGAACCCTTTATTTTTTCCCCAGGTTATTATTTGTTAAAATTTAATGATGCCCATTACATTTCATGGGTTAAGATATGTTTGTTTATGAATTTTTGGCACATGAATGTATGATTTAATAAAAAGATAGGTTTGACCAATATATCCCTCCACTTCTTTGGGTAATGATTTATACTTCATGAGATAATGTAATATGGTCTTGAGAGTGAACCATGCTTAATACGATATCCATGGGAGTAAACCTTGACTACCAAGAATATATGAGGAGTGAACTCATGCAACAAAGATGGCCATGTGATTCAACCATGGCTACCAAGATGGTAAGGTGAGTGAACCCATACTACAACGATGGTCTTGGATGTGATGCCTTTGTTACTATATATATCATTTAATATGAATATGTGTATTTTACAATTCCTTGTTTTTTCTATGTTATGATTTCATGGATTATGTTTTTTATGTTATTATATATAATGTTTTATAACCATCCAATATTTATTTCATTATTCCTATTTATGATCTTTCATATGGAGGGTATGATCTTCTATTTTTATGATCATGTTTTCATACACCTAAGTTCATACTTATGCTTTTATTTCTTCATTGATTACCCTTAATGGGAATATGATCTCACTCATTTTTATGGTTCCTTCCCCATGTTATATATATTTGTATTATTTTTGATGTTTTTCAGAAGGGGTCAAATAAAGAATAAACTAGTAGGAGATTATATAGCTCACTTAGGTACCAATGATCCTATTTCCATGATTCTAAAGGCTATTGAGTATTACATTCTTTTAGAATCTGTTTGTATAATATTTAAAGTATTCTGCAAATTATATTCAATTTTAATGTTTTATAAGATAGGGTCACTATATACATGTTTTTTAAAAAATTCGGATGTGTTTCACTCACATAACCTTTAAATGGAAACCCACTCCTCTTTTATTCACACCATAAAACCCTTTTGGTTTGGAAAATACTGGAAAAATCACATCCCAACATTGATACCATCATAAGACGTTTCTTTTCAAAAATATCATATACGAATACTTTAAGAATTATCCTAAATAGGGTTTCCAAGAAGTGATAAAATTCCAATCGAGTTTTTTTTTCTTCCACATCCATCCAATATTATTTATTTACTCTTATATGATAACAAAATTATAACCAATATATTGATATTTTATTATGTTATGTTAATGAAATATATCCATACTTTATTCCCTCAAACTGTAATGGTAACATTGTTCATGTGTATGACATACTACCACCTCATGAACCGATGTGACATGTTTTCAATCAACACCTCTCACATTTGGATATGATGATGGATAATAAGGACATATATATGATATTTAAAAGATAATTATAACTCATGAGTTATTATATCATATATAACCTTTTAATTTTATTTATATAGGGGATATGATAGCATCGCTCGTGTGTGTGGCGGACTATCGTCTTCCATAGCGATGTGATTTTTTTTTCAATAATGCATTACTTGGAAGATGACAATGACGATGCAATTGAATATATTTTATATTAATATAAAAATAATTATATTATTAAAATATTTAGAATTCATAAAATTTAATATTTTATTTTATTTCTTACCATTACACTCACTAGAAGTTGATGACGTCATTCCTCAACTTCTGGAAAAACACTTTCTTGAAGAGATATGACCCTCTTTTCATCACAACACCATATGGATGATATATATAATAATATTTAATGAAATAATATATTATTTATGATATTATTATTAATAAATAAATATAAAATGTTATATACAACATATCCATAATGATCATTGAAAATTATAAATGTTACTCAAGCGTTTGTACGACCTATCATCTCCATGATCATAACATTCTTCATTTATCAAAACCAAAATTCATGATTGGTATTAAAAGTACAATAGATGTATTAAAATGATAATTATATCATGTTAATTATTCTGTATATTATGAATCTATATCATATAACCAAGAACCATAATGTTAATGATAAGACATGAATAATAAAACATGGAAATTAACAACTAAAACAAAGTAAACAATGAAATATTCTTAACCGACGGGTGATAGAATGATATAAGTGGATAATATATGATATTATTAATATGAATATTATTATTTTATAAATTAATAACATTTTTAAAACCATTATTATGGAGGTTAAAAAACATTCAACCAAAATAAAGTTACTAGTATGGGATATTGTCTCAATTTCATTTCATTGGGGCACATTTGTATGTTATGAAATAATTTCATTTATTTGGTCTATAAACATTCCATTTCACATGAAATGTCATGAATAATTCATAACTAATGTTATTTTTTGTTTCAATTATATTTCATTCATCCAAGTATATTTTTTATGAATATTACCAAGCGGTAAGGGACTTCATCTAAATTTATCTTCATTGAGACATGTTAGAATTTTATGCACTCAATTACTTTTATATGGTGTATATAATTATAAATTAAATTGTAATACCATTATTAATTAAAAATTCATTGTTTTTTATGTTTCAATTTGAATTATTTTACCAAAATAAATTTTGAATATAATGGTATGATGTTTTAAGTAATTTCACAACATAATTTATTTTCATTGTTTCATATTACTTATTCATTGTATAGAAAATTATAAGAATATGTGTGTAAATAATTTAAAGTATATTTTTCATTATTTAAAATATTTCATATTTTTTTACTGATGATATAAATCATCAATTCATTGATTAATTCTCACCTCAGTTCTCTGATAATTTTAAGGGTTTACATCACAATCTCATTCAAATGAAGATTCTTTATTATATAATTTCAGTTGAAGGAAATTATTTTTTTTGAATTTTATAATAAATCCATATAATTTTATTATAATCTTATTATTAAGGATATGTTTCATGTAATGGTACCATTATCCAACTATTTGGTACTTTAAAATATGTGGTAATTTTTTTTAAGATATATGACTTCATTTTATCATTGATTAGAAATATCTTTTCATCCAAAACAATGTTGTATAAAAAAATTAATATAATCTTTCTAGCTATTTACAAATGAATTATTAAATTTTTAATAGTTTTTGACATTTTTTCAAACATTTTTTATTGGAATCATCATTTAATTTTCAAAAAATCCTTTTTGGATTTTACTGAATAAGTGAAAGGAATATTTGTTTTAATTTGAATGGAATGAATAGACTTTACACCCATTTTGAAAATTAAATTTTTATATAGTATATAACATGTTGTAATATTTTTTTAGATAATATTATTTTCAAAATGTTTTGTGAAATTTATTTGTTTTAAAAATATATCTTCATCCTGAAATAGATATTTTTATCTAGAAATATGTTAATGATATTTTTATATTATTGCTATTCATCAATGACAAAATGCATTTTTTAGTTATTTTAAAATGGGGTTACATTATTTTGATACCATCCTTATTCTTTAAATAGATGTATTATGATCATTGTGACCATGGAAATTATTGACTTCACTTCTTTGATTCATTTTTGTAGTCATTAACTTTATATGAAATATTTAGTTTCATATGATCATTAGACATTAACTTTCCCCTAATATCCATATTATTTATCATGGATATGTTTACTTTTTATACCGTATATCCTTCATATATATTGTTTTTTACATTTAATTATATTTTTTTATCTATTTATATATTGATAAATTTTTATTCATTGCTCAATACATATATTTAATGATAAGAAACATTATTGATGAATTATATGGATTATTATATAAGTGGAAGGGAATTGACATGTTCTGAAGGTAAGGTCATATAATTATATTTCCCCTCTATTCATCGATCATTTCATAAGATTAATGGGTAAGCTAGAACTAACCAGGTTTCTTCTAGAAGTTTTAAAACATCTTGTAGAAGGTCTTACTGGTAATGGTATCATGATTCCTGAGATAAATTAGTCTAATAATTAATCATTTCCTTTATTTTGGTTACATTTTTTCTTATCCTTCCAATTATCCCAATTATATTATCTTATAATTCCTTTAATTCTCAGTTTATTGATTAAATTGAATGTGGTTTCTGTTATTTATTTATCCATATTAATTATGCATTTTCTAATTATCATATTCTAGTTATTGATTAAATGGAATGTTCTTTTATATATTTTACATTCCATATTAATTATTATTTATTTATTTCTTATAGATTATTTTTTTCACTTAACCTCTAACGATTATTTGATTAGACCTTTATTTTTTTCATTTTCATTGAATCTATGATATTTACAATGATTTTTTATATAGAGATATGCAAGAGGTAATAAAGATGTTCTTAAAAAATAGTGTTGTAATTATTTTTTTATTATATATTGTAATACTAATGTATGTATCTAATTTACAAATACTATAAAACCATTTGGTCCTTTAGGATGGAATTCCATGTATCTTATGTTAATCAAATAAAGTAAGACACATGGTTTGGTTTACTCGGGTCAAAGTCGGTGTAGAATATTAATTTCCACCACATATAGAAATTAAATTTTGAAAAATAGATTATATGATATGAATTATGAGGTATGTATTTAAAAATACATCCATTTTTATTTTTTGACAAGTTGAATAGTAACTATGCTAAAATTTATCAACTTAGTAAAGGGTAATCCCGTTTGACCCAGATTAAAACATTGTTTTATGGTCGTAACTTTTAATTATAAATATAATCAGATGAATGAAATAATACCCCCATCTCCAAAAGATGAAAAATTAATGTTTAATGGGAACATTTAAATTAAAATGAACTATATAATATTTAATGAAATGAAAAATATAAAATTCCACCCTCTCTCAATTTTCTTTCGATTTATCATTAAAATAAATTTTTATTTTAGTGAGAACCGTACAAGACAAAAAAACAAAACAACACATAAGAGGGTGGTTCATGAGTCTAGTCCTAGAACACACCCGCTCTAAAAATAGAAAAATAGGCCGACCATGTAATCAACCCAAAGCTAGAACCACCCCAAAATAGGAAGACCATGATTGGAACCACCCATTTGATGCTGCCCATGTGTGTCTGCATCAACCATCAACATGAAAAATGATCTGATGGATCACAAACCAGAACCTCAAGCCATAACCCTAGAACCATAGGCATTAGGAAACCACCACCATCACTACCGTCAGGAACCTGCCACAGCGCGCACCCATCAGCCACCCATTTCAGCATCTCCATCGTCAGAGCCACAAGCACAATCCCAATTCACCTGAGATTCCATCGAACCTATACATCATGGGTTCGTGAGTGTAGGGGAAGGGAAAAAAGAGTAGAGGAAAATAGTTAGATGGCGGTACCAGAATCGTGGAAGAAAAGCAAAACACCATTAGGCCAGACTGCCAATCTGTGCACCTGGGTCAGACCTAAAAAAACACCATCAAATCTACAAAACAACCAACAACCAAAAAACCTAAAATGGACCATCTCATGCATCGAGAATTCCTATGGTCACCCTATATGAACACATAGTGATTGTAGGGAAAAATTACACCCTCTTACATTTAAATATCTCTTATTTTTCCAAATAGGAAAACTTGTATGTTCTGAAATAATATTTATAGTTATTTTGAGTTCAATGGAATTATTTTCCTTATGGTAATATATTTTACATTTTCTATGGATTAAATTTTTATTTTAAATTCATACACAATGCTGACATAATATATCATCAATTAATCGAATAAAAAATAAATGTCTTAAAAACAATAAAACTATTATAATTTTTGTGAGTTATAATGTTCTTAAAAAATAAGATAAATATTTTATATTATGTTATTTTAACATTATTATATCTTACATTCATATTTTTTTGTTTCTTTACTATCAAATTAAATAAATAGTGTGAAAATTGATATTAATGATATTTTAAGAAAAACATGATTTATTAAATTATTCAAAAATAATAATATTATTCAAATAAGACAAGGGGGTATTATATTGTCTAAATAATCATACCTTATCCTTTTAAGAACCATTTTTTACCATATAAATAAATTTATAACATATTTTAAAGAGAAAAAAGACATTACTGTTATTAAGGATAAAATTGGTTTACTAAGGTGGTAATCTAAAAAATAATGATTAAAACCCATCTAAAAATATCATAAAATTATTGGATAATAGTATTTCAAACATAACCTACCTGATCCTAAAATATAAATTCATTTGAAATTATTTGGATAGATGGTGGAAATAATATATTTTTAATATTTTAAGAGATACCAAGAGCACCCCTCCCCTCAGTAACAAATTGGATGTTGTTCAATCAATGTAACAAAACCCTATTGGTATCATATCATTAAGAGTGTCTCCCCATACTGTATAGGATACCTACATTTTGTAAGGGTATATGATGGTATGGTGGGTATATTATAACCTCTTCATTTATGTATAAAAAAGTTGTATAACAAAATCAATAATTAGTGAAAGAATAAAATATATATTACTAAAATTTGTGCTAATAAATTATCCAAACAAAACAAAATAAGATTTAGAAACAACAATAGATAAAAAATTCATGTCATGTCTATATGATATATAAAAATCAAAATACATGGAATCAAAGAAGAATTCATATACAGCATGCTATAAAAAATGAACAAAAAGACAAAAAGTTATCACCAATTGTGTGTGGTGAATTAGATCAGTCCTCTAATATTGTACTCTATTATTGGGAAATAATAAATCATCCATAATCAGACCAATTCCATTGTCCCTACCCACATCCTAGAGGACTATTCAGGTACCAATCATCAACCTAAATAGGGTGTGAGATTTACTCATTATTCCACGACCAATGGTTTCCTAAACTATCCAGTCTATCCATGTAAAATAAATAGTGTGCAGGTATTAATAAAAGTATAATTATAAATAAAATAAAGCACTTTATTTGGGTCCCTCATAGGATAATTTGGTAAAAACCCTACTTCGGCCAAAGCCGGAATTCCTATGAAAAGATTCCACCAGGCATATATATATATATATATATGCATGTATGTAGTTATGTATGTATATATTTCTATATATGCAAAACATATTCATAAGAACATATATGTTTGTGTATATATAATATAATCTAATATCGAGAGTGCATTCCAATATGATAAAGTATATTCATGAGGGTTTCATAATTCTCATTTCATGAGTTCATGGAAATTATTTAAAGTTATAACTCTATAAAAGTATAACATTAATGGAATCCATATAATTTCTTTGACTTGGTAGAAGCATGAATCAATTTAAATAAATATAATCATATTAAAATCGAAAGTTCTCTTTAAAAAGGATCACAATTATTTCTCTAAGATAACTAAAAAACTCATTACTATAGGTGTCCATCCCAGGTGTTCCATATAAGGATACTAGATATCACACCTAGAATGTTGTAATTGAATAACCCTATGATATTGTCCATAATATACAACATAGGGAATCTGGTAATAGTCATTACATGGTATAATAGAATTACTATATTATCCCATCTATGTTAATCGACTAGGGAACTGGGTATCACTATAGGATAATATAATGATATCAACTGAGTGAGCCCATCCACGGTATTTTATAAAATAATCCTTATATCGTTCCATGTTATTTTTAATTCTTTTATAATTACCAATATTTATGCTTGATGAACCCATCCAAGGGCTTTCGAAAAAGATCCCTCATATCTCCGTTAACCTGGAATCTAAAATAATTTTGACCAGAATTTAACAAATACCATTTAAATAAATCATTTAAATCAGTTTTTCAAATTTATTTTATAAGGGTAAATCAACCTACTTTATGAAAACAAAGGGCCTACACATGGACAACCATTTTCCTTTGGTTTAATTCATATTGTATTTCATCAATGAAACTAACTCAATATACCTTTAGTGGTGGCTTGAAACATTTTTAGTCATAAGCCTCAAAGGAATTCATGGAAGGAACCCCCTAAGGGTTGTCCCACATCATGGTGGGAATTATTCAATGTTGAATTTATGTTAGTAGGATAACCCCAAACCAGGCATTGTCATTTAATTTGATTAATTATATATTTTGGAGGTATGAAATTAAATATATTGTTCTTGGAGGAATATATCATAGTAAAAACATAGATTCTTTATTGGAAATGAGCAAGACCATATACCTTTGATAGGTAGAACTCATCTCTACCATTTTCGTCATTTAGATCAGGCTAGAATAAGAGAAATCTATGAAAAGTAAAATACCTTGAAAAAAAAGAATATTAACTCAAATGGAAGTATCAACCTTTAGGGATATATAAAAAATGAAGGAAGGTGAATTATGTGATAAAACGTAGATATCAAATCCAACTGACTGTAGATAAATTGGTTTCTAGAAGGAGGACCAAGATAAAAGCCATGATTAAGGGATAAGAGGATATCAAGCTGATGGGTTCTTCACATTAAAAGTATGACTATAGAGTAAGTGGTATAAATAATAGAAGGGAGAATTTGTAATTTTTCAAAATTTTAATAGATTCATGGTTTCGCATCAATTTTTTCCAAATAGTGCCTCAAAATCATGTAAAATCACTGGTTAAGTGGCACTACCTAGTGGTATAGGATTCTGACTTTAGAAAATATTTCATATCCCATTAATATATTATATAGATTTATGAATCTCAAACAATATTCCATTCAACCCCCTGAAATGGTTTAATCTAACCATGAATCACCCTTAAGGTCTTTCATCGTTGAGTCACATGGTTGACACTAACCCTGCAGTAATGATGTATTTTAATCTTCCATTAGAAAATTAGTTTCTTTATCCTCAATGTAAGCACTATATTTTATATATAGATACATGACCTATGAATTAAATTTCATTTTCAAAAACCATAGATTTGAAATTAAATTTAATGTTTCCAAAACTCCATGAAAATTATAGATGATGCAACCTCCCCTCCATTAACCAACTCTTCCTCAAGCTTCTCATTCAACGGTGATGAAACATTTTTTGATAAAAGATTTGAATGCTAAGAACATAAATCTTCCACCCTCTCCAATGTCTCATCTTTCACATGATAATGATACCATAGCCCCTTTCTAGTGGAACAAACATTCATGATCATATCATTGATTTGAATAGGATGCTCCTCAAAATAAGAATCAATGTCCTACTCGATATCCCTAAGATTAAAGGAGTGGTTTAAGTTATAAAAATTCTAGTAAATTTGTAATACATGCAAGACATCATTCATGGCATGGTACCTTTTAGTAAAGGGTAACTAATACTTTATAGGCTAGACTCTCTCCAATATTTAAAAATACCAACATAACAAGGTGAAAACATTCCCTACTTCAAAATTTGTCTATATTCTAGTGTTGGAGAAACTCAATGAAAGACATGATATCCCACCATGAATTCTAGAGGTTGATAGTGATGAATTATACTGGACTCTATAGCGAACGACGATTTTTATACATAGATATTACATCCTTTTTTATGAATATTCATTACATTTCACAAACACACACCTGAGGACCCTAAAATTTTAGTACCTTTGGAATTGTGGGAGCAAATACATTTCTCCATAAGTGAGATACATCATCTCCCACCATGTTCTTAATATCAAGAACTGTTATAATTAAATTCATGCATATTACCAGTCTTCATAACATGGTTATTGAAAACATAATAAAGAAGGAGGTCAGATACTCAGTAAGGGTAAATTTGGGAGATTTTTAAGAATACAAAGAACATACTGGTATGAGAACATGAGAATAACATTTTTAAACCTAAAACTACATATCTAATATCACAATCTTGACGCATGGATTTAATATTGATAGTTCATAAGACATTAATCACGAGGGACTCAAATAACATGATCTATGGGAGCATAATTCTAGAATACGACATGAAATTTCGATCATACGTATAATCATTGAAAATAATTACCATATTATTCAATGCTCAATTTGAAGACCATTATATCAATCAATGTCTTTTAATAAACAAGGATCACTCCCCATTCCTACCATTCATTACAGATCCACGTTCACTTCTTGTTCCAACTATTTCATAAAAAACTCAGATCACACCATGTTCTATTCCTATCAATCTCATCAGATTAAAATATTTACACAATTAATTGGATATAGATATCGGTCCCAACCCATCACCTAATAAATAACATATTTTATTGTTCTATAAGATCATAAAATTCATTATATCCTAACCCATGAAATGAAATGGGTATCATATAAATTTCATCATATCCTAACATATGGAAAAGTGACATGTTCCGAAATAATTTCAACGTATTATAACCCATCAAAATAATTGTGTTTCATGATCATTTTAACATAGAATAAACAATACAATACAAAATGGTTTCGTAAGTATCATTCCATCAAAACATAAACCATTCAGAGAAATAATATGAATAGTATCCTAGGATCACATCCCATTTAAGGCAACGATAACACCAAAAAATTTCATCTTATATGGAAGATAATTTTTATAGAAAATTTAAATCAATTATTATGAGAAAATATCATTTCTACTTATAAAAAGCTTTTTAATACATAAAATTTTTTGAAAACATTATTCTATAAATATAGATTTGAAAACATTTAAATGAATATATAAAAATCAGTTAAAACAATTTTTAAACATAAGCATATTTCAAAATATTATAATTAGAATGTAATCATAAAATATAAATTAAAAATAAGTTTGAAAAGTTGTTTAGAAAATTTATTTTTGGAAGAAAACATATTTCCATCCTAATAGAGAAATAAAGATGTATTTTCAAAAAAAAATCATAACACATTTAAGTACCAAATAGTTGAAAAATGCAACAATTACATAAATATATAATGAAAAAATAGAGGTTAATAAAATAAATTATAATTATTGGGAGTTCAATCATGATATCTCATCATTAGATATGTAATCATAAACATTCCCGATAAATGATGAGATTATAAAATAAAATCAATACCACTTGGTAACACTGATTCATAGTAAACAAGAATAAATGAATAACAAATCACCTAAATTATCATGATTTTGAATACATTACTTATATTAAATTTCAAAGGTGTTGTATTTACACTTTCTTAAAGAATATAGGTTCATAACATAATGTATGTCTCAAAGAATGTGAATTGAGACAAATAATCCATAACTGATTAATTAACATTTTAATTGTAATCCTTATAAAAGAGAGATACACAAATGGATATGTAAATAAAAATAATTATCAGAATAATAATCATAAAATTTACTCATAGTATTTATATAATCTATATAAAATAAGTTGGTTGTTATAATAGAATGTTTCTCAGAGATGTAAAAAGTGGGACAAAAATCCCTTACGTTAAGTCTTGAATTCTATTGTACTCATTAAGAAATATTATATAATAAATATTAGTTTATTAAAAATTTATTAAATAACCATATTATTATATATTAAACCATATGTGATTTACAAATGATAGTTTGTTACCCATTTAATAAAAATTATATGTTAATGTTATGTTTGAGGTAATAACTACTTTGTTTTGCATATGGTTTGATTACATATTTTTTGGTACTATTATTTTAATAATTATTTAATATTATATATAAATATAAACATGTTATAAATATCATATATATTAGTAATTTATGAATATATAGTAATATAAAAAATTTAGTGATAGGAACTAATATATAATGTTTATAAAGAAGGTAGGTTATACGTACACTTGAATGACATTTTTAGTTTTCTTGTTTGGTTTAATTAAAGATGAGTAAATGATATATATTATCATTCGAAAATAATTTTTTTCTAATATATATCAAAAAATCTTATTATATACAACCTTATTACATTCCACGTAAAGCGTAAATGAATCCCATCGTTTCGTGAGGTGGTAGTTGGCCGTAAACATAAACAACATTTTTGTATTCCGACAAAATATAGTGCATAATGTTATATTACATATAAAAATTAAATAATAAAATTAACATCATAAATATATTTAATATCATATATATAATATTCATATATTATTACAGCCAACCTTGAGTGATGGTAATGTAATAACGAATGACATTGGTTCGCAAGGTAGTAGCTCATTGTACACATGAATGATGAATTCATAACCCATTCGATAGAAGTGTGTGTTGTTAAAGGTCATAACCATAACAAAAAACATATATATATGTTTTAGATATTTATTATTTTATATGAAAAAGATATAATAAGAATTTTAGGGTTATATTAAGAAATAAAACAAGAATTATCATTGATGAATGTTACTATTTATTTGGGTATTATCCTTAAAATTGCACTAAAATAATTCCTCGAATAAATTTATATAAAAACTATCGAATATATGGTGAGGTAATGGGTGTTTTATGTAATTTGGGTACGTATTGGAAAATAAAATTATGTTTTAGGGAATTAACTTGATAATATATGAGGTGACCTTTTATAAGTGAGGAGAGTGTACAAATTGCAAAATTTCCCAAGAGAGAATTCCACCCTTGTTTTCCATATGTAATATGGGAAAAACTATCTCAAATTAGAACCAATGACTTTATAAGGTCTAAATTTTTCAATAAAATATTTGTTGACACATGTATCCGTAAATTTAACACTTATAATATTATTTTAACCCCTGGTAAACAAATTTTTACCTTAATCATAGTAATTACATTTTAATACAATCCTTATTAATTTTATTCAAAATTATTTTAACTGTATTATACATTAGAAAATTTTATAATTCAAAATATAGAATATATTTTTCTTAATTCGTTTTATAAAAGTTTAAAAAATTAATTTTATATTTATCTTGCATACATTTAGCGAAAGAGGGTTTTCGAATGGAAAATGATAAAAAGTTTAAATTTTTTATATCCAATTTCAATATTAAATTTTTTAAAAATGACCTAACATGGATTATTAAATGTATAATTTGAATATTTATTCATTAATGAAAATTTTAAATATAATTTTTCTTTTTTATTTGTTTAACCAAAACGGTAGTTTTCATTTAATATTTACTATTTTTCAGTATTCATAAAAAAATTAATATTATTCCAGAAAAAATCCAAAAAATAACCCTAAGATAATTTTGAAATTTTTAATAAAAAATTTATGTTTATATTATGAAAATATATTTTTAAATCCATAAAAAATTATTTTTTTTATATTTTAAAAAAATCATTTTAAGAAAAATTATTTTTTGATACATATAATGTGTTTACAATAAATTATGTATTCTATTATCAATATAATATATTTATATAAAACCAGTATAATTAATAATTATAATTTTTTTATTAATAATCATATTACTATATTTAGAATCTATATTATAATGCTCAAAATTAAATAATAATAATAATATATAATTGTTTTGTTAAAAAATAGTATTGTGTGTAATGTAAGAAAAAATGTTGTTGCATGTAGTAAAAGCTTAAATTGGTGATATATGTAGTGTAATATATAAAATAAATTTAATTTATTTGAAAAACATATCTCATTCAATATCAATTTTTAACATTATACCACACTTAAAATGAATTTCTTTTTTGAAATTCATCATTTTGATAAAAACTAATGTTGATAATTCTACATCCTAATATCATTACGTTTGAACAGAGCTTCCTCAAACTTTTGGTTTATCCACAAAACATTAACTGGGTGTATGTTTATCTATCATAGAATTTTATATGTATGATCTAGAATATCCACCGGTTTTTCATTATATGTAAGAACATTCTCCTATGGTATTACCTCAGAGTTTAGTAAATGTGAAGGGTTAAGTATGTACTTATTCAAAAGAGACACGTAGACCATGCCACGAACGTGAGAGAGGTTCATTAGAAGTTACATGTGATTGTATAATATCCCAATACAATCAAAATTTTCCAATGGACTGATATACCAAGAGTACAATTTTCTTTTCTACCCTAATATTATAAATTTCATCCATATTTAAATTCTTAAAAATTCCTTACTATAAACATCCAATTCTAGTTCACACTATAACATTTCATCATCACTTTTTTATTGAATCTGAGTTTCCTTAATATACTACAGAATTGGTCTAACCATCTCTATATTTATTTAGTTATCTCTAGTCCTTATACCATTCTTTATCCAAAATAAATTCTTAAAAATGTACCTCTATATTTTGTTATATAGTGGGAATCATAGGGATCCATTTTAATTATTGGGTGGTAGATATTGTTTAAAGAAAACACAAATATGGGAAGGTGTTTATCCAACCCAACATTGAGATCTGAATAAAATCATCTCATCATATCCTCTAGTATTTGAGTTTTTCTTTCTTATTGAACACCTGTCTAAATATGATATGTAGTTCTAAAACACAACTATGTATCCTGAGATTCCAAAATATATTGCTAGAACTATGAGGTAAACCTCAATTCCCAATCAATTATAATGGAATTTGGTACCCCATGAAACCTTACCACACCAATAATGTTTATCTAAGAAAAATTATCCAGAGATAAGTCTTATCTGATAGAGACAAAGTTTGTTGAATTAGAAAGTTGATCCACTATAACCCAAATAAAATTTTGTCTTTTAGATGTTTTTGGGGAGTCAAAAGGCAAAATCAATTGTCATGTTTTACCATTTCCATTCTGGTATGGGTAATGGATGCAGCATCCCATTTACTAAGCACTGAGATAAAAATTGAGTGATATATATCTTTCTACCATCCCATCAGATGTATTATTTCATATCTATAATCATATTATCACTTCTTGGATTAATAGATAGTGATGAACTTTGGGCTTCTGCAAATAATTCATTCTTAAAATCGGGAATGGAAGAAACAAATACATGGTTCTTGTGCCTTATCATTCTATCAATATCAAGGTTTTAATCAGGAACATTTTGAACCATATGTATCATCTCTACATACTCTATCTGTAACCATTTAATCATAACATGGATAGATGATTGAATACTCATTTCAGAAAGGTAATTTTTTCCCTTCTATCAAGATTTCTATATCCATTATTTCAAAATCCATAAATATTGGTTCTATTATAATCCTCATCAAGGATAATATATTATGATCCTTTAATCAAACTTAATTTTCCACCTTGTTCTCTTTCCCAGGTTGTTAATGTATTGAGTAGTCAAAATCCTTAATAAGCTCTAAACATCTTATCTAGATCATTTACAACTTGTTCTCTGAAGAATATACTTTAATATTTTTTGACTAGTTTATATGTCACACTTATCTCTATAATGATAATTCAACCATGTATTTGATGAAACAAATTACACAACTAAATCAAAATCATGATTTGGGTCATTTTTTATATGAATATTTTGTTGTCATGATACATCATATATAACTATGTCATTATACAAAAGAAAACATCTCAATACCCTCTGGTATGTATCACTATAGATTACAATCCCTTCTCCACTATAGGGTAATGTAATCATAGGTATATTGATGAATATTCTCTTAAATTCCTTGATTTTTTTTAATATTGAAATTTTGAGAGAAACTTGGATCCATTATGAGTTAACATGTTGAAGGATAATCAATTCATTAGAAAGTATCCAAAAACATTTGATAATATCCAGCTAAACTTGGAAAATTATGGATCTCAATCATCGTGGTTGGTTTTGCATAAAATTATACAATATCCTCCTTTTATAAATCTATTGATATACCAACTCTTTATATTATGTGACAAAAAATGAATCATTTATAGTGAAAATTAAAAAATTTATAAAATTTCATATTGTTTCCACTTCAGAAGGTTCTTTATTAACATTATGAAGTGAGGTTCATTCTATTTAAATCCATTTGAGTAGATAAAAATACAATCTATAAAGACTAATAGAAATTTATCATGGTATTATCCAAAGACTCTATTCATTAATTATATGATGATAGTAGGGGAATTAGTAAGACCTAATGACATAACTATATATTCAGAGTGTCCATACCTTGTATAGAATGTTTTCATGGGTATACCCTCCTTATTGACCCTCAATTGAAGATATTTATAATGAAGTAAAATATTGGAAAAGTATTATTCTCCACACATTTGATCAAACAAGTCCTATATATATGGAAGAGGATAATTGTTCTTAATTGTGAAATTTTTCATCTCCTTATAATAAATGTAGAGTTTCATTGATCCATATTTCATTTTGTAAAAATGAACTGGAGGACCAAAGGTTGACACATTTGAAAAAATGAACCCCTTTTCTAGGATTTCCTAGAGTTCTCGTTCTGTTAACATAACACTATATGGAACTTTCTATATGGATTATTTTAAATTAGTGTGGCATCAGGTATTTCCAATATTGATAGCTCAACTTTATGTTGTGGTAGAAGGTAAGGAAACTATTCTAGAAATAAATCAAAAAATTCTTGATGAATCGAAATGTCATTGATGCAGAGTCTCTCCAACCGTTTGAAATAAACACCCCATGTGAATGGGAATTAAAACCCATATAAAGGATATAATCTTCATCAGATGTTCATAATTATCATAACATAGATATATGAACATTGGTTGGTTTGAAATATATAATGTGATTCCCCTTCATAAACAATTGGTGTTTTTTATGTAGATATACATCTTTATTTTTATTTAATATGAGGAGAAAACATGCTAAAAAGAGCATACAAGATCACAAGGGCCTATACAAATCTAATAAATGATTATCCTGACATCAAATTAAACCAAATAGGGAATGATATGATTTTTATGAAGAATATTCCAACCAACATCAAATAGAGAGGACTTATTGGATTGAGACGTGATTATCATACCATTTGGGATTTTCACTACTATTTATACATATTATCTATTTATTGGTATCTTAAAATCCTTATAATATTCATTATATATTAATTAATGGATAAATCTATTGTAAAAATAATACATTAGACGTGATAGAGTGCATGGTAAGTGAAATTTTCACCATGTCATTATCAAACACCTCTTTCTAAGTAGTGATCGAATGATATTTACTATTTCCCATTTTCTTAAGAGTTTTTTATGTCGATCATCATTAATAACCCTTAGGTTTATTTTCACTATTCAGTATAATTATTTTTAAATTTACACTTGATGAACTAAATTATTAGAGGTGTATTCTATAAATTTTTCCCTTTATTCACATAATTAGATAGCTTCATCCCATCATCTCATAAATCAATTTCTCAACGACCTTCACTTCCACACATAAAACATTTACAATTCACCCTAGGGACGTTTCCTCTATTATTATTTCTACACTTTTAGCATAAAATAAACACATCCTTTTTATCCCCATAGTTTATAGATTATTCATTAGACTCCATCACCCTATTATTATCAAATCCTTTATATTGATAGGTAAATGAAACCTCTATTTTCACCTACATTTCACATCTATCAAAATCTCCATATTTATTGAATTATAATATAGTGATCTCCCATATAATACTTGGCATTAATCTACAAAAAGAATAGATCAACCTTAATTTTAGGTTGGATGATAATACAATAAGTGCACCTCACATGTCTTTTAAAATTTTCCTTATAGGTACCAAAATATTCATTATCATTTTTCCATTATTAAGGAATTATTTATTCATATAAAAATGAATAATTAGAGTAAATTACATATTAAATAAAACATCATGATCTATTCTAAATCAATGGAGTAAATTTCATCTTGTTGCCTTGTATTCTGGATAGGAGTCCTATATTTATCTGATTCCCCTTAAAAAAAGATAACAAAAAATGATACATTCATGTTTCAAACACTAGATAATGGAAAATATATTTTTAGTGGTGCTAATAAATTTCTCACAAACAATAATATCATTCAATCCATTAATTTAATGTAGAAATTGACTCATGAAGGACATAATAAAACTTTTTTCCATTCTATTTCCATTTTGAATCCAAGCATGAATCATATCTTGAGAATTTTTTGTGATCATATAAATAATATTTTCCATTATGGATACCATAACATTTGAACTCTAAGAAGTCCAATTGTTAAATTTTCTATCTCACTCAGAATTTGAATGGTTCCATAAGTTTTACGCCATTGAATAAAAAAATAATTTGTTAATAATCAGTAATCAAGTTTTTGAACAACATAATCATGAAAATCACTTATTGTATGTATAAATTAAGAAAACTCATTTATTATATGACACCATAGGTTTATACTTAGTCACTCATAGTAATATTCTATTTCAAATAATCATGATGGTTCATAAAGAGTATATTTATATCCAAAGAATATCTTCAGAGAGTGTCAAATATAGTGTGCATCATGGCTCGATGTTTAGAACCAATTCTTTGTTGAATCTTTCTCAATACAGGGTCTTTAGGGTCATTACTCGTAGTTATATTGGTTCTATATCCACATACACTTGTAGTATCTTGACATGGATTTATTGATTAGAAGCAACTCACTCTATCATTTTCCAAAATTTTAGGAACATTTCCTATAATTTTTCTCATCCATAGACTTATCCTTATAGTTGTAATGTGGGATATCACTATGGTTTTATCATCATGGTTTCCAAATGATAACTAAATATATCCTTTGTTATCAACTATATAAACCAATGAATTTCATACATTGAAATTACCTAATTTATTAATAATATTTATTACATTACCCAAAAAATAGTCATGAGGACCGCAATAGTTTAGTTCTTTTAGAATGTTGGATATATAAATAATTGTCCATAAGTGAGATACATCATCTCCAAAAATATTTTTAATATTTTAGAGCCCTCTTAGAAATATAATTTATATTTCTTGTATTCATGACTCGGGGAAAGGAAACATAAGAAAAGGTGAGCTCAGATGCTCATGGGGGTAAAAAATGGATATAAATATTCTTAAAATTAATATAAGGGTATGAGGACATGATCTTAAAATTTTAAAAACATACCACACATATCAAAGATCTCAATCTCAAGTTGTTGTATAAATATTAAAAATTCATAATACATGAATCATAAGGGAATCTAGAACATGATATGTGATAGAATAACACTGGAACATGACATACAATTTGTGTAATACATATAATCATAAAATGTAATTTTTATATCATCCATGTCTCATTATTGATAACATCATTGTGGTTAAATTCCTTTACTGAATTGCTTTCACTCTAAATTTCATCCCTATCTAACTGAACCGGGTTGACATATCATTCTATCCCTATATTACTGAACTGATTTCGCTATCCATTTCTGCCCTATCTATCTCATGAGATATAAATCATTATCCATTACATTTTAGGGAGATATAAAACCCACCCATAAAATAATGAAAACTATATTTATTTGTGCTACACGATCATAAACATTTATCATATCATAACCTATGAAATAGAATGGGTATCATAAACATTTAAATATATAATGTCCTATTGATAATTGAAAAGTTTAATAATAATTTCATCATATCATAGACTATGAGAATTAGTGTTTTTTATAAGAACATTATCACTATGGAAAATTCAAAATAGAAAAAGGTTTCATAAACAACACTCAATCAAAAAATAAACCATTCGAGGAAAGAATATGAATTGTATACAAGGATCATATCCACAATAGGGAATAAGTTACACCAAATGATATAATCATAGATAGAAAATAAGTTTAAAATATTATTTATAACATTTCATGAGGAAAATATCCTTTAAACTTTAAAAATTTTATTTTTTAAAATAAAACATTTTGAAATCCTTTTTCGATGAAATAGAATTGAAATATAATAAAGGAAGATTTGAAAATAATTTAATTTTTTTTTTAAAAATATAAATAAATTAAATTTTTTTTATTTTATAATAATATTAAAATATAATTTAAAAACCTCACTTAATGTCTTTTTAGAAATCATGGTTTCTGAAGAAAATAGATTTATAACTGAAGAGAGGAATAAAGCCATATTTTATTAAAATATTGTATAATAATTTTATATATAAAATAGTTAATAAAAGATACCATTAATTGAGTATTTAATGAATAAATAAAGGATAGTAAATTTCATTATATTTATTGATAGGTAGATAATTATATTAACATTTTATATTTAATCATAAATATCCAGGATAAATGATGGGATTTAAAAAAAATTGTTACTACTTTGGTAACATTGATTCACAAGCCCCATGAAAGAATTAAATAAAATAAAAAGTATAATATAATTTGAAAAAATAAATAAATTATATTAAAATTAAAATGGGATTGATAAAAACCTCATGAAATAATATAGGATCATAAAAAACATTCTTCTCAATGAATGAAAATTGAGAACAAAACCCCCTTACCAATTTGTTAACTTTTGAACCATAAACCACATGAATGATTGATAACAAAAGGGATTTGTAAGTCCAAATAATTATATATAGAATAATCATAAAATTCATCCATTTTCAGTATATACACCTAAAAAATAAATAGTGTGTTAAAATGGCATTGTCTCACAGAAGTAAAAAGCTGAGACAAAATTAGAAAACCACATGGTTTGACATCCGTCATACACTTTTAAAACTCATTTATATTAAATATTATTTACTAAAAATATATAATATAACCTTATTAATATTTATCATTTCATTTATGATTTTATTATGTCCTTTTGTTTTCATTTTATTAATAAGTCCAAATTATAGTTCTGTTTCGAGTAATAACCACTTTGTTTTTATACATGTTTTGAATTTTTTATATTTTTTATAATCTTATTTTGATCATGGTTATATTATCTAAATAATTATATATAAGGATTAAATATAATATATATATTCATTATATGTATATTTATATTAATATATTAAAATTTAGTGTTATGAAATTAAATACACCAATCATGTAGATGGTAGGTTATACGTACGCATGAACACTGTTTTAAATTTTCTTGTTTTTTTATAAGAATAAAAAATATATGATATCTTTTATAATAAAATAATATTTTTTATGTATTATTTATATTAAATATTTATTTAACCCTTCCTAAATATATCCCAAATAATGCATGAAGGTATCACATCACTTCATAACGCTGTAATCCACTATACACACGAATGACATTATCGTATTCCCATAAAATGGAAAGCATAAAGGCATGTGTGATAACCAAAAGTAATTATAAAATTATAAATATGATGAATATATTTTAATAACAATAAATACACCATTAAAATCATCTTTGTGAGGGGGTTATGGAAAAATGAACGACATCGTTTTGTGAGGTTGTAGTCCACCGCACACACAAATGATGATTCATAACCCATTTGATGGAATTGTGTGATGTTGTATGTCATATAACTACCATTAAAACATATATGAATATGTGAGATACTTAAGTTTTTATATATAATCATTATATATTAATAATTATAGTGGTGGAGGATGACATTAAACAAGAATTCCCAATAGATGAGCTTTTCCTCTTCTTCAGAAATCCTCTATAGGTTTGAACTAATAGACTTCCATGGTTATCATTATGTCAAAAATAATTATTCTAAGATGAAGGGAGGGAATTATTGAAGTAATTTTGGGTGGTATTTTCTAAACCAAATATGTTTTATGGTGTGAAAAAGATAGAATAGGTTTTGGCCTTTTTAAGTTAGTTGATTGTTAAACATTTAAATTTTAAAAAGAGAGAATTCAACCCACATTTTTATGATGTTACAAGTGTCCAAAAATATAAAGTAAAAAAACCATAGAAATTATATGGTCTAATTATATCCATATAATAAATTTTAACAAATTTTAGGTAAATGTTATGGTTATCAGTGAAGTTTAACCCCTTGGTAAACCCATTTTTACTCTAACTGTGATAATTAATTTTTATTACATTCAATATTCGTTTTGGTCAAAAATTAAGTTAAAATAATATAAATTATATATTATTCTTATTCAAAATATTGAATAAAATTTTTCTAATTACTTTCACATTATTGTACAAATTAATTTAAAATTAATAACGCAAGTGTGTCATGAAAGTAGATTTTAAAGAGAAAATGATCAAATGTTTAAAAATTTATATATAAAATATAGTAAATAAATTTATTCCAATGACCTATATTGGAATAATATATATATATAGTCTTAATATATATAAATAAAATTCACATTCTAATAAAATTTATATCTATTAATTATTTAAAAAGATAAAAAATATTCAATTAAAATTCTGTATTTTTCTCTATTAATTAAGAATGAATATTTTCAAATAAAATCACAAAATATCACCATAAGATAATTTTGAAATTGTTAATTCATAATTGAAGTTTATTTTATCAACTTGACTTTATAAAATTTTTAAAAATAATTTTTAATATTTTTTACAGAAATTATAAAAAAGAATTTTTTTTAAAAATACTATTTTTGAAACATATAAAGGCTTTAATGAAAATTATTTATTTTATAATAAATATGTTTTCATTATATAAAACTATTATAAATAATATTTAAAAAGTGGTTACTAAATTTCATATCACTTTGCATAATGGTAGAATTTAAATAATATAAATAATATAACATTGTTTTGTTTAAACATAGTGCTGTTTATAATGTAGGATAATCTAGTGTTGTACATAAAAATAGCATATATTAGTGTGGTGTATACTTAAATCAAATGAATAAAATAATTTATAAGATATAATCTAACTCACAAAAATTGTATGTGTTATAGACTTCGTCCTAGACTAACCTATAACCATGCACTTCAAGATACGTTGGGCCTATTCTGGTGTATTTTTAATGTGATGAGGTCCAAGTAATTCTGCCTCACCTGCCTTTAAAAAGAACTGGTGTGAACAACATGTCCGACCATATAGGGTGTCATGCTGAGATATTTTTATAGTTTCATAAATTAATTTATTATAACAAAATTATGTTTTCTATAAGTGTTTGTCCCATGAACCCTAGAATTAAGGATTCTTACTCATACCATGTCTTCCAAGACACGTATTGTACACTCGAATAGGCCATCAGTCTGAGGATGATATGCTGTACACAGAAGATCCTATGAACCTCATTCCATATTCAACACTTTGAAGAGTGTGATCTTAACTGAGCATCCATGTACGTTACGATAGAACAAGTATTTCCATGAAGGCATATAGTCTCTCTTATATAAAACATTCCATGATTTTCCACCAAGAAGGACTTTCTAAATTGCAGAAATTGGGAATCCATGTTGAACCTATTGGTGATCACCCCTACCACATCAAATACTCGAGGGGGTCTTATAAATCTTGTTAAAAATAAAGTGTGACATCACTCCATTTTCATTCCAGAATGGATAGGTTCTATAAATATCCAGCATTAAATTGGTGCTCTATTTTCACCTACAGCTTGGTGGGACATTTCATGATGAAATCATAAATATTGCTCTTCATACCAAACCACTAATACTAGAGGGGTATATCACTGTATAACATTTTTATTCTATGGTGTACTAGCAAAATAGTGGCAAGATACTACTTCATCAATTCTTCTTAAATATCCATAGGCACACAAACTTTCCCATTTTCACATATGGTCTCATCCCCATCAACAAACCATCCATGTGGCGGGACCCCACCTCAAAATATCTCCCTCATGACCAAGACCTGAGATATTTGAACATTCCATCACATTTACTCGTTACATAAGGGAAGATATCAATGCAAAAGCTGCTAAAATATTCTCAATTTGTTATGCCTAAACTACCAAAAGCATCTTAAAAAGCATTCCATCAATTTCCTCCCACTTCTAGCCTCCGAAAAAAACTGTGTTAGAGTATTCTAGCATATAGAATCAATAATGAAATTTACCTTCCCATGTGTTCATGAATTCTATATGTCAAAGGACTAATGATATTTAACCCTAATTCACATCCGGAGATTTAGGTCACACTATGTAATGATGTACTTGAGGTGTTTGTTTTCTTTATACACTTAAAAATGATCTCCATGAAAGTAATGCCCACAACAATGCCAGAAATGAGCCATTAAATCTAGTTCAAGATTATGATCTAGGTAATTCCTATCATGAATCCTCAACTAATGAAACCCATATACTGTTACTCACTCATCCAATATTAGGGAAAATCTGAGCCCAATACCTGATACATCGGAAACAACTATATACCTTATTCATGGATCTAGTTAAAAATTATATATATTATATTTAGTCATCAGTCCAATCATGAATGGATTTTTTTCAAGATTTATCCCATAAAAACATAACAAGTTTTTTTGTTAATCCCATAAGTGGCGTTTCTAGGCATTAAAAGTCATGAATAAAACACATTAAATAGTCATACAACCCAAGAGACTCCACATATCAAATACGTAATGGGGATTTTTCATTTATAATAGATCTCAGCTTCTATGGTTCAATATATACTCTTACCTTTGAGATGATGTGACCTAGTAAGTCAGACTTATTAATCTAGAAGTGGAATTTGTTATGCTTTTCATACAGTTGGCTCCCTCCCTTTGAATTCAACATGATATCATGATGTTTAGTATGGTCATGTTGAGAATGATAATACATCATGATTTCATCCATGAACACACAAAAAATTAATTCATAAAATGGGTTAAAAAATTAAACATTAGATCTAGGAATACTATAGGTTCATTCATGAGACTAGAAAACATGACTAAATACTCATAAAATTCATGCATACTAAGAAATGTTGTATGTGGTATTTATGATGGCATAATAGGAAGCTAGGGCATTGAACCAAAATTACCATACATGTATATTATATATTTTAATATTAATATTATTTATATTAGACAAACACTACATTTGAAAAAATGGACAAATAATCAATTGATCCATAGGTGAGATATGTCAACTCCCACTACGTTACGTTCTTCATAACTTGAACCCTTCTAAGACATATACTACCTAATACCATTCATTATAACTTCGAGAAATTAAAAATAATTAAGGGAAAAAGGTAGATAATTTATTTCATGAACATATGGGTATCAAAATAGAATAATAAGATTTTAAAATCAAACCTGTTATATCATAGATTATAAACATGAGATATGGGCATACTCATGTATGCATGAATATTATTTTCATTTTCTCAACATAATTAAATAAATAATGATAAATAATATATTAACATTATATTATATTTTTTGTCATATATATCATATATTTTCATTAAACCCATCCTTATAACCATCCATGTAAAACATAAATGAATCATGTAGGTTCACGAGGTCGTAATCTGCCACACACATGAGTATTATTATCATATTCCCATATAAAGGAATGTAAGAAGATATATGTAAAATATTAATTCATAAATTACATAAACATCGTAAATATTATATAATAAAATTAATCTATCATTACATCTAGTTGTGAGAGGAGGTGATGGAAAATTAATAACATTGGTTTACGAGATATTAGTCAATCACACACATTAATGACGATTTTATATCAAATTTGATGAAGGTGGAAATGGTTTAAAGACATTAAATTAACATTATAATATATCAGTATACAAAAGTAACATAGGATATTGTATAATAATGGGTTGACAATAATATAATGAGTTAGAGGATGAAATAAAAGAAAAAATGTCATTTAAGAATGTGACTTCTTCTTTGGGTAACATAGATAGGTTTTAAGAAAAATACTTCCTCTGATGGATTTATGACCAAAATATGGATTCTGGGATGAGATGAGGTAAGTAAATAAATATATTTTTAGTTATTTCTAAACCAAATGGGTTTGGATTTGTGAATGGGATAGTAGATGTGGAGGAATTTTTAATGGGAGGTTAGTGGCATAATTGTAATTTTTCGAATGAAAAAGGTGATACCATGTTATTAAAATGAAAAAGGGTGTCAAATGAACCATTCATGATTCTTATATATTATATGTTTCCAATAAATCCATATAATATTTTTTTGAAAAATTTTATGTCATTATAACCAATATATTTTTAGTTTAACCCAATAGTAAACCCATTTGAACGTTAACCATGGTAAATAATTATTACTATTTTTTATATTAATAATAATCTAAAATTATATAGGTGTTATTTTATAAAATAAATTATTATTATTATAACTAATATAGAATAAAATTATCAAAATTAAATTTATAGATAGTGTGCATTTTTAATTTAAAAATAATCCCACAAAAGTGACGAAAAAATGGTTCTTAATAGAAAAATTTCAAAAGTGGATAATGATTTCATTTCAAAATTAAAATTTATATTTATATTAATGAAATAAATAGAAATAAAAAATATTTAACTTAAATAATTATAAGTTTTACAAAATTAAAAAAAATAATCCTGTAGATTTTTTAAATTAAAATATTGTTATCAATAAAAAAGTTTATTTTTCAATATTCATTTATAAATTTATCATTTTGAAAAAAATTAAAAAAATAACCATAAGATTATTTTTAAAGTAAGAATTAAAAAATCAATTTTATTGTATAAAAATAATTTTATATAAGGGAAAAAATAATGATATTATTATTCAAAAAATGAAATGAAATACATTTTTTGTAACATTTTTGTTTCAAAACATATAAAAAATTTATCATAAATTATGTATTTCTATCAATATATTTTATTTATATAAATCTATTATACATTATATTTAAAAATTTATTGTTCATATTCATCATTCTATGATTAATTTGTATGAAATAAAGGAATTGTCTTTATAAAAATATGAATAATTTATCATTATTCGTTATAACCCGATGTTGAAAATAACAAAAGTTGAACCCAATTTTTCATTTAACAAAAGATTAACAATATTGTGTGTAATAGAGGATTTCAGATAAATTTAAATTCTATTATTGAAATAAATAATTCAAAAAAACTCAATGTGTGTCATTCACCTCCCACCCCCATAAAATAATTTTAGCCATCAAAATTTCTTCACTATGATGCAAACAAGTAAGGATACTTCAACTTTATCATATCATCAAGTTTTTAAATATCTTCATCAAACTGGTGGTTCTTACAAAAAAATTATAATATAAATGTGTTATATTTTTCATATAATATTATATAAACAATATTTAATATCGACTAGTTGTTCTAAATAAGAATGATCTTTCCCCATTGGTATGGCCTCTAAATTTAGTACATGTGGAGTGTCAGGTATGCACATTCTCTAGATAGATACATGGAAGGAATCATGAACTTGAGAGATGTTTTATGGGATTATATCTTATAGTCTACCATTCTAATATGATCAATAATTACATTGATACCAAAATACATAGGGATTAGTTTTTTCTTCTTTATAAATATCATTATATTCTTCCATGTATAAATTCATAGAAAAACATTTTCACCAACTAAAAATTTTAGATCACATCGATGATCATCAGGATTAATTTTTTGTTTAATTTCTTGTAGAATTTAGTTTTTTAATGGATCTAACATTCTCTTCCATTTCATCGCTTATTTCATTTCACCATAGATTTCTTCCCAAAAATCATTTCAGTACATCAGAGCTCTATAATAATTTCTATTAAGGGATTCATAAGGATCCCTATAAATAGTTGAGTGAAAGTTATTTTCCTATAAAAATGAACTAGAGGAATTTATTGATCCCCACCAACATTAAAATTCATAGAAATATATATGAACATATTAATTAGGTTAAAAATTGTTCTCATAGACGAACCATCTATTTGAGGATGATGATATGTGATAAAACTCAACTATTTATCAAGGGATTACTAAGGACTTATCTTGAACATCAAGGTAAACATTAGATCTCGATATAAAAAAATTGAATTTGGAACTCCTTGAAACAATACCACTTCCTTAATGTATATCCTTGAAGGCTGATCCATAAAGAAAACTTACTTGATAATAAAAAAGTATACTGACATTGTAAGGATATCAATTACAACCAATATAGCATTATGACCATTAGAAATTGTATGGAGTTAAATGATTAAATATATTGTTATGTTTTCCTATTTCATATCTTTTGTGGGTTATGGAAGTAACATACCCATAAAATTTTTATCCTATCCTTAATTTGGTGACATTTTACTAAATGATATACAAAAACAGTGATATTTATTTTCATGAAATCCCACCAGAAAATACTCATTCAAATATCTACACATATTGACACATATAAGATTAATAGAGAATGATGAACTATGTGATTTAGCTAACAAAATGTTCATTAAATGTGGAATTGTTAGAACACATACATGGTTCCTAATCCTTATCACTCCATCATGATCAATTTTTACTTCTAGAAAAATTATTCCCTTTTTTCTCTAAATCAATCATCAACACCTATGTAATATTCACATGGATAGATGAATGAACATTAAATTGAGCATGATAATATTTATCCCCTTAATTCAGGATTTCTAAATCTATCCTTTTCAAATCCAAGAATATTAGATCTTATCTGATCCTTATTATGGATAAGATAACATGTTCCTTTTTACTCAGATCATCGGCTATGCTGTTTGTTTTCATAGGGTGGTAATGTTTTTAGAACACATAATCATTAATTAGCTATAACCATTCTCACTGGAACATATTTAAATATTTTTTTGTGAATATATAAATTTTTATTTTTTGGTCATTATATATATTACAATTTCCACCATAATGATAATAACTCCATATTTTTTATGAAGAATTTATCATATTTTATTCTAAATCTTATGTTGGGTAATTTTTCTCTTGAGCATTAAATTTCATGGAGGCATAAGCTATAATCATGTCATTTAGCATAATAATATATCCAAATCCATATTTAATGCATCACTATATGGTAAAATCCCTTCCCTAATATAGGGTAATAGAGGCACATCTGCACTAACTACCCTTTTAGACAATTAGTTCAAAACTTCCCCACACTAATCTATCCATATGTACCTAGATCCAATCCAAGTTATCATAGTGAGTGTATTAGGTAGTTAGGGAAAATATTCCACAAAATAAAAATAATATATATCTAATCCAAGAAAACTACATATCTCAGTCACTATCATTCGTTTAGGCCAACATTGAATAGCATCTATATTTGATGGATCTACATATATACACTCTCTTGAGATCATATGGCCCAATAATGAAACCTTTTGCTACCAAAATTTATGTTTTTTATATTATACATATATTTTCTACTTCATTAGTGTCTTTATTATAATTGTTAAGTGATCTAAATGATCTTAAATTATATTTGAATATATAATAACACCATTTTTAATTAATATCATAAACTAATCAAGTAATTTCTAAAGACTATATCATGAAATACAAGATGATATAGGGCTAATTAGAAAGAATGAATGACATTACTATATATTAAAAATTTACATACAGTGTAATAAATTATTCCTTTGTTATATCCTCCTTTTTGACACTCAATTGATGATATCAAGGATGAAGTTCTATCTAAGAAAATTATTGTTCTCATAAAAGTTAATAAAATATATACTCAATAAAAGGAATAGGATACTAATAAATTATTGTGATCTTGTCAATCTCTCAATAATGAATACATAGTCACATTTATCCATAATTATTTTCTAAAAAATTATAAGTGAATCCCAAGGTGACACACATGTTCTAATGAATACCTTTTGAAGGTTCTCCATGAAAAGTTCGTTAATTCTCGTAACTCAATCAGGACTATACTATAGGATTTATTTGATTTATTTGGTAGAAGTTATTATTTCCATTGAAAAATAGGCATCATGATTTATTGGAAGGCTATAAAAATGTTCATGGAATACATCAACAAATTCATACACAATATGAATATCATTGATGTCAAATTTCTCCCAAACCATCTGATATAAACAACCCCATCTGAATGGAAATAAAGATCCCTAAAATGGTTGTTTTCTCATCTATAGTTTCATAAATATAATAAAATTAATTTATCATTATAGGTTGTTTTGTAATATCAAGTTTTAATTCCCAAACACAACAATTTATATGGGATTTTTATAGAAGAAACCAATATATTCCTATGTTAATATCAAATTCAACCTAAGGTAGAATGAAATGATATTAAATAAGTTCATTACCATAATAAACAATCATATAGTAATTATATACATGAGTCAATATAATCTTACCAAAGGGGGTTTTCACTTATAATTATACATCTAATTATTTTGGTAGCATATATATACCCTTAAAAATATCTTTGTATAGGAAATAATGGGTAGATATATAATGATATAAGACATTATTAGTTCTATGATGGATGGTATTTATACCTTTCACTATGTTGTTATCCCCCCTCATAGGAAAAAATGGTAAACTGATATTGCACCTTACCCCTGGCTTATGAGGTTTCTGATGTCAACCATCATCAATAACCTTCATTTTTGGGAATAGGTTTCCAAAGATGCTATAATCATTTCATTTGAAATAGTAGAGTGTGGGTTGTTCTTTCTATACTGCCTTCTCCATGTTCACATTGTTAGCTAAGTTTCTTCCATCACATCGGAAATCAATTCATTGATGGAAATCCCTCTCACACATAAACAATTTTGTAGTTCCCTTATGAAAATTTCATCGACATTTCCTTCCACACTTAGATCACAATGGAATGATAATATTCTCCTCCCCTAGGTTCTTAACGTTTCCTCTAAACTATATCTTCTATTTTATGTCAAAACGTTCATATTGGTGGGTAACTCTAATATACATATTATACTTCATATAACATTGACAAATTTGTTCATAGCTATTGAATTACTTAATTTCTAATGCCATTGGGAGAATTAGTTTTAAGTCGTTGATGTATTGAGAAACCTTAATTTCCAGTTGAATGGTTATTCTAGACGCATATCTCACAAGCCTTAGAAAATATGCCTTAGACGAACCAAACTATTTATCATCCTTCTTCTTTAGCTCATGTAATTCATTCCCTATTTTTATATAAATGATAAGAGTGAATTATCTATTGATAAATCAGCTCCTAAACACATCCAACTCCATGAATACAATTTCATAATCTTAAATTATATTCTTAATGAGATTCTTCCAATGATCTTCTTGACATTACAAAACATAGCGAACCCATATATAATTTTCATGTTCCAATCACTGGATAATTGAAAATATATTTTAGTGGTATTGATCCACATTTTAGTAATAATGAGATAAATGAAACCATTGAATGATGTTTTTTGTCCCCCTGTGAAGGGATAAATATAATCATATTCTCTCCATTCATCCTTTTCAATTGCAACAAAATTCATACCTTGAGAATTCTATGTGGTTATAAAAATGAATTTGTTCACACTATATCCCATAAAGCATGGCTACTTAGAAGGAACATTATTCCATTTTTAATCATGCTTATCATTAATATTGTTCTTTCATGTCTAATCCATTATCAAAAATAAAAAATCATAGTTTAAGATATAATAATCGTAATTGGGAACCATATAATCATGATAAGTCACAAATATGATGTATTAATCAGGGAAACATCCTTTTAATATATGAAATATTAGATTATCCAAGGGAATTTATAGTCATTGTCTATTTAAATCCTTCATGAGGGTTCACAAAATGTTTTTTAATTTTCAAAGCATATCCCTTGGGAGTGTCAAATCAATTGTGCCTCAAGGCTCATTTTCATGCATTAGATAATGATTGAGTCTAACTCAACGCACCCTTTTCAATGTTATTACCTCTAGGTACCTCTATTTTAGTGACAAATTCACATGTATCATCCAAAAAAATATATAATTTCATTAAAACTAGCCACTATATTTATATAAAAATTCTAGAAAATTTTAATATACATTGACTCTTCCGTATATATTTCATTATTCATATCCATAGAAAATCCTTATATGTTTCATTGTCGTTTTCATTAATGAGTTTCCAAAGTTCATCTAAATTCATCAACTATTACTATATTTAATTAACACTATATTTCATACATAGATATTTCATATTTTTAGATGAATATTCTTTACATTTCATAAACACAAACTTGGGTATTGTAAATGTATAATGCCTCTTGAAACATAGACATAAAAATTGCTGGTCTATGAGTGAACTAATATATCTACCACTATGTTATTTATAACTAAAATCATTTATATACATATCATATTTAATATAAAACATCATAACCTTGTAAAGGAAACAAAATAAAGGGTGAGCATAGAAGCTCAGTAAGGGTAATAAAAAGAAGATATCAACAAATCATGAGCATAATGTATTGATAACATGAGAGTGAAATTTTAAAACCACACCATGAATATCATTTATCATAAATTTGATCCATAGAATATGTAATATAGGATAATAATGAATTAATTATAAATTAATAAAAGAAAATAAAACTTTTGAGAATAACATTGTCATAAGAAATGGATTTATGGAGTACAAATAGAACATAAAAGCATTTCCTTTGTAGCTAATGGATTACTTGTTGGTCTATAATAATGAAATGGGTTTAATACCAAAACTATAGTAGTATTCAATGATCACTCCCTTGAATATAATTGTATAAAAAGTCTGTTTTTGATCAAGTTTCAATCCCTGTTTTAGTCTTACTTATCTCATTAGATTTTAGTCTTCACCAAATACATTGAAGGGAGATATAGGTCCCACTAGTCGCGTAATGAAAATCATACATATGTGTAATATAATATAAAAAACATTCTTAATATCAAAACATATGAAATTAAATGTGTATTATAAAAATTTCATCAAAATATAATCTTCTCAAAAGAAACTGGTCTCATAATCATTTTATCAGAGAATAATAAATGTAAAAAGATAATGGTTTCATCCGAATTTTATCACGGTATTACCTATCAAAGAGAAACATGTTTCATAATAATTTCATCATATTCATAAATAATTCATTCAATTAATAGTGATGTTATATGTGGATTTCATCCTCCGTAAATCATAATTATCATGAAAGGATGTCATCATATTAGCAAAATTATTTTCAATCAAAAATCACATCGAATGTTTCCAGAAAAAAATAAACATTCATTGAAAATAAATGTAACATCACAAGTAAGTAATGGATAATAGATATTTTTATCTATGTCTATTAATGATTAAGATGGTGTTTTAGATGATTAAAATGAAAATAAATACAATCTTATGCATGGAATACACTAATATTCTTAAAAGATTGTTTTACTGCCTTTTGATGGCAAACCATTTTTGAATCTATCTTTTGACAATTTTATAAACTATGTTTGTCAAAATCAACTTATACTTTATGATTGGGACATCAAAATTTACTTTGTGTGAATTTTTGGTATTTTTCTGACAATGTTCATTTTTTAATGAATAGTGAAAAATACTGCATTTTACATCAAAACTGCTTTTTAATCTAATTTATTTATATGATTAGATTATGTTTTGAATTGGTTTTGAAGTGAAATTAGAATATATTTTTACCATTTAATCCAATGGTGGTCATTGTAATCAATTTCACTTTGAAATTAGACTTAAACTGGTGTCAATCTTTTGATACTTATTGTTTTATAAAAACACGCTATTTGCTATGACAGCGGGAATTAATTATTAAATTAATTAATGTGACTTATATGATTTGAATTTTGTAAAATAGACTTCATTTTTGAATTCGGAATATCAAATATAGCTTAGGGAAAATTTTTGGTAATTTTCTGAAAAACTTCAATTTTTGATGAATAGTGAAACCACTATGTGGTGCTTATAAAAACTGATTTTCGGTTTAAATGAAATTTTTCCATCATTGTGTTTTGAATTTCAAAAATCTGACATAAATGGTTGTCATTAAGACGTAAAATGTGGTTCAATGTGATTAAAATAATTTTTTTGGTGAATAGTAACTTATTAAGTTTTAATCGCGATTAGTGGTAATTAGTGTAGTTTAAGGTAAAAATAATGCTTTAATAAAATAAGATGAGCTTGAAACATGTCCTACCCTCATTAGTTTTGTCATGACCGACCAAGACAAGCCATGGGTCAACTTGGGGACCCCATGGATCCACTTTGTTTGTGAAATGACATAAATAACTTTTTATTTATTGTAAAAGTAAAAATGACACAAACATAATATGTTTTACAAAAACAATTTTTACATGGGGTTATAAAGATCAGATTTTTTATTATAAATAGTCATTGGAAAGATAAAAAGCTTTACTACATCAGAGTATTTTTTTATAATTTTTAATCTTTAAATAAATTAAATTATTTATGACATCATGATGATGCAGTGATGACTTCATTATTTAACGATTTAAATAAAATGGAATGATAATGAAAAATCTAAAACCTAAACATGGACAAAACCAATTGGATGAGTGGATTTCGAAGCCTTATCACCTTATCCTAGAATTATAGAAATGTGGGACCTTTTGAATCCGAAACTCTTTTTAAAATAATGTAACTTATCTTTACTTTCCAAAAGTGCCCCTCCTCTCCTCTTATAAAAGGCCCCCACCTCTACCTCATTTCACACACTCCTGAAGCCTTTGGCTCGGCCAAACCCTGCCCATTTAATCTATACACATCCCTCTACTCATTCTAAAGGATTCCCTTTGGGCAGAATCCTTTCAAAGGAAGCCTTTAGGCTCAAATCGAAAGGAGTTACACTTTTAAAGGTAATTCATTCTCCCATGTTCATTTGTTTTATTTTGCTTCTCCAACCCCCTAAAATCTTTTTATTTACTTATTTTGTAAGAAAAACAGTATATTCAATATACTAGGATGGTTTTATAAGATTTATTTGAGCTACACTCTCACACAACTACATCAAATGGTTAAAGAACATACGGTTTCCGTGGATGGCGAAATTCTACCTCCTGAAATGATGATTGTTCAATACTCATTTAACACCTTCAATGGTGGCCATTATGATGTCAATATTTTTATATATGATATATAATATGTGTATGTTTTACTTAAGCTTCTGTTTTTTTTCATTTTGGGCATACCTTTATGGTTCCCATTATAGGTAAACACGATATCTTCATTTTAGGAAGTGCGGACTACCGCCCCCTGAAAGTGATTTGATTCGTTAATACCATATGTGGGATGTGTAAAGGATAAAGTTAATGATATTATATATTTTATTATACTGGAATTATAATATACTCTTATATCATTATTATTCCATTCCAGAAAATACGAAATAGAAATGGAAGTAGCGTTCATGCGTACGTACGGTTTACCGTCTCCATGAACGGTGCATTTCATTTCTTACCTAAGAATGTGATGTAATATTATAAATACATGTATATGAAGAATATATATGATATATATGTTATCCAAATAATTAATATCATTCTGGATATAATGAACCTTTGACCAAATTAACAGCATCTAAGTGTAAGAAGTCTATTTTTGACTTAAGAACCAAATACCGACAAAATGAACATTATTAACTTAAATGATTACATGATGTTCATAACATGGTATAAAAGGAATAATGAACATGAAAAAGGTTAATAAAAAAGTAGAGATTAACTCAAGTTTATTATTCAGGAGATTAAAGAACGGTCGGGTCAAGTCAGATACGAGGTATGGGACTTCGTCTCAATCTCCTTTCATTGAGGCATATTTTATTTTATACACAACTTTCATTTGTACGGTGTATAAACCCCTTTGATTTTTACGTTTATTCAAAAGGAATCTTTTTTATATGAAGCATTTACTAAACGACAAAAGGGAATGTTTTTTTCATACATATGCGGCGACAACGACTTCTCCGCCGTCGTGACCGTTATTTGAGTTTCGGTTTCCTCTACAAGCCATACTTTCTTTTTAAAAGAAAAATAAATACCATGTTTTACTTTTCTTTTATTTTGGTATTTAAAATGGTTTTCACAATGTTTTTTGTGTTGTATTGATATCTTGTGATTGAAATGTGGAAATGTTATGTTTCCTTTATGCATGTTTTATGTGATATGATTATGTTATGGTTCATGGGCATTATTATGAAGACGGGAGGTTCCGTGATAAACTAAGGGCGGGTGAGCCCAATATAGCTCTCCAATGCATTGGGTAACGCAAAGGAGTGAAACGTTAAGGTTTCTCCGAAGAGATTTTCGGGAATATACTTTGATGGGTATTCCAAACGTAACCAAGAGGGTTACTCCCTACGTAAGAATGTTATGAATGCCTCAAGTTACCTTTATGTCTTATGATTTCTATGATTTATTCATGATTTGATGAGGTATGTTAATGTGCTTATGTTTTATGGGTAAAGTATGACTTCACTCTTATGTATATATGTACCCATGTTTCCTTTCCATGTTTCTATAACCCATACTGAGCTTTTTATGCTCATCCCAAGTTTTTTTGAAATGTTTTCACAGGTCAAGGGAAAGGTACATGATATGATGATAGTGTCAAGGAGGTGTCAAGAATGAATCCATGTTTTGTTTTAAATATGTTTCCATTGATGGGAATGAAGAATACTATCTTTATGTAACCACTTTGTTTCTATGTGGAATGTAATGAATGTTTTATGATCTAATTCTCTAAAACTCTAATCCTAAAAAGATCCTCAATGTGTAATCTTGTAATAACTCAAGATTAAGTATGGTTTAAGGCTGGGGACTTATAGTTGGTATCAGAGGTCGGTTTAGATAACTTTAGGAGTTATAATTTTATTAGATGATTATCCAAAAATATATTTTTTGAAATGATATAGCATTTGAAGATTACCATGTTGCTTCATCTAAGACATGTTTGTTTAGAATGGTTTTCCGCAGAGGAAACGGGGAAGCAGTGCTCGGAAGGCATACAGAAGGAAATAACCTTCCGAATCAGCATCCAGAAATGGTCGGAATTGGAACTGAACAGTTTGTTGCAGTAATGGTGCAGTTGACTCAAGCGATAAATGGAAGTGGTATCCATGCACGAGATCAGCCAGATCAACCGTAGAGGAACATGTCAGTGGTGGAACATTTCATGAGGCAACATCCCCCATCGTTCAAAGGATTATCTGACCCTGTGCTAGCTGAAGGGTGGATTAAAGCACTGGAGAAGATTTTTGATCTCATGGGGTGTTCAGACAATAAAAATGTTAGTCTTGCTATTTACCGTTTGGAGGGTGAAGCAGATCAGTGGTGGTCTATGGTTAAAAATATTAGGGACGCCGATGAGATTGATACTCTTGACTGAGATGAATTTAAAGGTATGTTTCTTGAGAAGTATTTTCCTAAGGATGTTCGACTTAGGATGGAAAAACAATTCTTGGAATTGAGGCAAGAGGAAGACTCAGTGGCTGCCTATGAAGAAAGGTTCACACGATTGGCATGGTATGCTCCAAATTTTATCTGAGACCTTGATAGTAAAATCAATCATTTTTACTCAGGATTAAAGCCAAAATATCGAAAGGCATTAGTTCTCGTGAGTTTAAAAGTTATGAAAAGCTTGTTTGATGTGCTGAGAAGGTGGAAATGGAGTTTGTCAATGACCAAGTGTTCTATAACAACCAGCAGAAGAAGAGACCGAGGTGGCAGGATAAATGTAAGAATTTTTCAAAAAAGTCGGATGGTAAGAGAACTAAGTTTCCAGTTTGTGATAAATGTGGAAAAAGGCATGCTGGGGAATGTCTTCTATATTTTGGAAAGTGCTACCTATGTGGTAATATGGGACATAAGGCTCGTGATTGCACTGAAAAGGATCAAGGTGAAGGTAAGAACAAATTTGATTTACAGTTAGTGAAATGTTTTAAGTGCAATGAGATGGGTCACTATGCGAACGAGTGTCCGACAAAGAGATTGAGTGATGGGAAGCAGTTAGAATACAAGCAGAAAGGGGTGGTGAAATCCTTTGCAACTACTTCAGTAGATATCGGGCCATAAAATGAAGTTGTATCAGGTACTATGTATGTTTTTTCAGATTATGTCAGTGTGTTGTTTGATTCGGGGTCTACACATTCTTTCATCTCTGAAACCTTTTCTAGTAAAATGGGAATACCATCTCAAGAAATGACTCCTGAACTTTTGGTAAAAACGCCTGGGGGAAAAGTTGAGGCAAAAAGAATTTATAAGAATCTTCCTATCCTTATCTGTGGAAAGAACCTACTTGCAAACCTTATTGTTCTACCTCTAGTGTAGTTTGATGTTATCCTGGGTATGGATTGGCTCTCTATTTACCATGCTAAGATTGACTATAGAGATAAAGAAGTTTCTTTTCAGAAAGACTTTCAGTTTGTTTACAAGAATGAACCCTTACTTTTGATAACTTATCAATAGGCCGAGAAACTTGTAAAAGATGGAAATGAATGTTACCTTGCACACGTCGTTGAAAATAAAGGAATTGTTCAGATTAATGATGTGCCAGTGGTAAATGAGTATCCTGATGTTTTTCCTGATGAGTTGCCTGGAATAATACCAGATCGGGAAGTTGAGTTTACTGTTGACTTAGTTCCTAATGCTAAGCCAATTTCAAAACCCCCTTATCGAATGGCACAAATTGAACTTTTAGAGTTGAAGGAGAAATTGCAAGATTTATTAGAGAAAGGTTTCATTAGACCTAGCACATCACCATGGGGTGCTCCTGTATTATTTTTTAAAAAGAAAGATGGTTCTATGAGACTTTGCATTGATTATAGAGCCTTGAATAATATCACTGTTAAGAACAAATATCCTTTTCCTCATATCGATGATTTGTTTGACCAGCTCTAGGGAGATCAGTTTTTTTCAAAGATTGACCTGAGATCAGGGTACCATCAGCTGAAGGTAAAGGAGGAAGATATTTCGAAGACCGCATTCCGTACGAGATATGGCCATTATGAATTTGTAGTAATGCCTTTTGGGCTAACCAGTGCACCTGCTGTATTCATGGACTTAATGAATAGAATTTTCCATGAGTTCTTGGATAAGTTTGTGGTGGTTTTCATTGATGATATTTTTGGTGTTTTCTAAAAGTAAAGAGGAGCATGAAAGACATTTAAGGGTTATCTTTCATACCTTAAAAGAAAAGAAACAGTATGGGAAATTCAGCAAGTGTGATTTTGGGTTGCAACAAATTTCTTTCCTTGGTCACATTGTTTCTAAAGATGGAATAACTGTTGATCCTGTAAAAACAAATGTTGTGGAAGAATGGCCAAGACCCACAAATGTAACCGAGATTCATAGCTTCCTTGGTTTGGCGGGCTATTACCGAAGGTTTGTTAGAAAATTTTCACAGTTATCTAGCCCAATGACTAAGCTAACTCGGAAGGGTGTTAAGATTATCTGGACAAAATAATGTGATGATTGTTTTCAGGAATTGAAAAGAAGATTGGTGAATGCTCCAGTTTTAGAACTACCTTCCAAGAATGGTGAGTTTGTTATATACAGTGATGCTTCATTGAAAGGACTTGGTTGCGTCCTAATGCAGAATGATCAGGTAATTGCTTATGCTTCACGACAGTTGAAAAATCATGAGGTAAGTTACCCTACACATGATTTGGAATTAGCTCCTGTTGTTTTTGCTTTAAAATTTTGGAGGCATCATTTGTATGGAGTAAAGGGTGAAATATATACTGATCACAAAAGTTTAAAGTATATATTCACTCAGAAAGAATTGAAAATGAGACAAAGGAGATGGCTAGAATTATTCAAGGATTATGATTGTACAATTCATTACCATCCGGGAAAAGCAAATAAAGTGGCTGATGCCTTGAGTCGAAAAAGTAATGCTTCATTAACAATGTTGCGATTGGAACGTGATCCTTTGGTTATGGATTTGATGAACTTTGGAATAGAAGTTGTTGGTGTAGGAAGTCCTTCTATTTTGTTTCAGGTATCATTGAGATCATGTCTATTAGATAGAATCAAGCAAGCACAGAAGCAAGACAGTGAGTTGCAGAAAAAGGTAGAGCTGGTTCAGAAAGGTAAGTTGCCTGAATTCAACATTGATAATGATTGTGTTTTGAGATTTGGGAAGAGATTGTGTGTGCCTTGTGATTCACAGTTGAAAAGAGAGTTGATATGTGAATCTCATAGTTCTCCGTTTTCAGTTCATCCGGGCAGTACTAAGATGTATAGAGATCTGCGGTAGTATTACTGGTGGGATGGAATGAAAAGAGATATTGCTGATTTTACTGTGAAGTGTTTGACTTGTCAGCAGGTTAAAGTAGAGTGGCAGTTACCGAAAGGGATGCTTCAGACTTTACAAGTGCCAGAGTGGAAATGGGAGGATATATCCATGGACTTTGTTGTTGGATTACAGAAGACATCTCAAGGTAATAATGCAATTTGGGTTATTTTTGATCGCTTGACCAAATTTTCGCATTTCCTTGCTATACGAGATAATTTCTCTCTTGATCAACTTTCCCGTTTGTATCTTAAAGTGATAGTCAGGTTACATGGAGTTCCTCTCTCCATTGTATCGGATCATGATCTCAGGTTTACTTATAACTTTTGGAAAGGCCTTCAGAAGTCGTTGGGTACTGAATTAAATTTTAGTACAGCTTTTCATCCTCAATCAGATGGGCAGTCAGAACGAACAATTCAGACATTGGAGGATATGCTATGAGCTTGTTCTATGGATTATCAGGGAAGTTGGGACCAACATATTTCTTTGGTTGAATTTTCATATAATAACAGTTTTCATTCCAGTATACAGATGGCACCATTTCACGCATTATATGGGAAGCGGTGTCGAACTCCATATTTCTAGGATGAAGTGGGTGAAAGGAAGTTGATGGGACCAGAATTGGTAGAAGAGATGGAAGAAAAAGTTCAGCTGATTCAGAAACACATGAGAATAGCTTAGAGAAGGCATAAGAGTTATGCGGATAACCGGAGGAAGGATCTATCTTTCGAGGTAGGTGATCATGTTTATCTCAAGGTTTCTCCTTGGAAAAGTGTGATGAGGTTTGGTAAGAAAGGAAAGTTGAGTCCAAGGTTCATTGGACCATACAAAATTTTGGAGAGAGTTGGATCAGTTTCATACCGAGTGGCTTTACCTACGAGTTTATCTAAGATACACAATGTTTTCCACGTTTCGATGTTGAGAAAGTATATGCCAGATCCATCTCATGTTTTGAGTCCATAGGTAGTTCAGCTGGAAGAGAACCTATCTTATGAGGAACAACCGGTCCAGATTCTTCACCACAGGGAGCAAGTGTTACGGAATAAGGTGATTCACCAGGTAAAGGTTTTGTGGAAAAACCACATGATGGAAGAGGCAACATAGGAATCTGAAATTGCAACGAGGGATAAGTACCCCCATTTATTCGATAAGTAAATAAATTGCGGGGATGCAATTTTCTAAAGGGGGGAAGGATGTAACATCCCAATTATGTAATGAATAATAGATATTTTTATCTATTTCTATTAATGATTAAGATAGTGTTTTAGATGCTTAAAATGAAAATAAATACAATCTTATGCATGGAATACACTAATATTCTTAAAAGATTGTTTTACTGCCTTTTGATGGCAAACCATTTTTGAATCTATATTTTCAAAATTTTATAAACTATGTTTGTCAAAATAAACTTATTCTTTATGATTGGGACATCAAAATTTACTTTGTGTGAATTTTTGGTATTTTTCTGACAATGTTCATTTTTTAATGAATAGTGAAAAATACTGCATTTTACATCAAAACTGCTTTTTAATCTAATTTATTTATATGATTAGATTATGTTTTGAATTGGTTTTGAAGTAAAATTAGAATATATTTTTACCATTTAATCCAATGTTGGTCAATGGAATCAATTTCACTTTGAAATTAGACTTAAACTGGTGTCAATCTTTTGATACTTATTGTTTTATAAAAACACGCTATTTGCTATGACAGCGGGAATTAATTATTAAATTAATTAATGTGACTTATATGATTTGAATTTTTTAAAATAGACTTCATTTTTTAATTCGGAATATCAAATATAGCTTAGGGTGAATTTTTGGTAATTTTCTGAAAAACATCAATTTTTGATGAATAGTGAAACCACTAAGTGGTGCTTATAAAAACTGATTTTATGTTTAAATGAAACTTTGCCATCATTGTGTTTTGAATTTCAAAAATCTGTCATACATGGTTGTCATTAAGAAGTAAAATGTGGTTCAATGAGATTAAAATAATTTTTTGGTGAATAGTAACTTATTAAGTTTTAATCGCGATTAGTGGTAATTAGTGTAGTTTAAGGTAAAAATAATGCTTCAATAAAATAAGATGAGCTTGAAACATGTCCTACCCTCATTTGTTGTGTCATGGCCGACCAAGACAAGCCATGGGTCAACTTGGGGACCCCATGGATCCACTTTGGTTGGGAAATGACACAAATAACTTTTTATTTAATGTAAAAGTAAAAATGACACAAACATAATATGTTTTACAAAAACAATTTTTACATGGGGTTATAAAGATCATATTTTTTATTATAAATAGTCATTGTAAAGATAAAAATATTTCCTACATCGGAGTATTTTTTTATAATTTTTATACTTTAAATAAATTAAATTATTTATGACATCATGATGATGCAGTGATGACCTCATTATTTAACGATTTTAATAAAATGGAAAGATAATGAAAAATCTAAAACCTACACATGGAAAAAACAAATTGGATGAGTGGATTTCGAAGCCTTATCACCTTATCCTAGAATTATAGCAATGTGGGACCTTTTGAATCCGAAACTCTTTTTAAAATAAATCAACTTATCTTTACTTTCCAAAAGTGCCCCTCCTCTCCTCTTATAAAAGGCCCCCACCTATACCTCATTTCACACACTCCTGAAGCCTTTGGCTCGGCCAAAGCCTGCCCATTTACTCTCTCCGAATCCCTCTACTCATTCTAGAGGATTTCCTTTGGGCAGAATCCTTTCAAAGGAAGCCTTTAGGCTCAAATCAAAAGGAGTTACACTTTTAAAGGTAATTCATTCTCTCATGTTCATTTGTTTTATTTTGCTTCTCCAACCCCTTAAAATCTTTTTATTTACTTCTTTTGTAAGAACACCAGTATATTCAATATACTAGGATGTTGGTATAAGATTTATTTGAGCTACACTCTCACACAACTACATCAAATGGTTAAAGAACATACGGTTTCTGTGGATGGCGAAATTCTGCCTCCCGAAACGATGATTGTTCAATACTCATTTAACACCTTCAAAGGTGGCCATTATGATGTCACTATTTTTATATATGATATATAATATGTATATGTTTTCCTTAAGCTTCTGTTTTTTTTCATTTTGGGCATACCTTTATGGTTCCCATTATTGGTAAACACGATATCTTCATTTTAGGAAGTGCGGACTACCGCCCCCTGAAAGTGATTTGATTCGTTAATACCATATGTGGGATGTGTAAAGGATAAAGTTAATGATATTATATATGTTATTATACCGGAATTATAATATACTCTTATATCATTATGAAACCACTCCAGAAAATACGAAATAGAAATGGAAGTAGCGTTCATGCGTACGTACGACTTACCGTCTCCATGAATGGTGCATTTCATTTCTTACCTCTGAATGTGATGTAATATTATAAATACATGTATATGATGAATATATATGATATATATGTTATCCAAATAATTAATATCATTCTGGATATAATGAAACTTTGACCAAATTAACAGCATGTAAGTGTAAGAAGTCTATTTTTGACTTAAGAACCAAATACCGACAAAATGAACATTATTAACTTAAATGATTACATGATGTTCATAACATGGTATAAAAGGAATAATGAACTTGAAAAAGGTTCATAAGAAAGTAGATATTAACTCAAGTTTATTATTCAGGAGATTAATGAACGGTCGGGTCAAGTCGGATACGAGGTATGGGACTTCGTCTCAATCTCCTTTCATTGAGGCATATTTTATTTTATACACAACGTTCTTTTATACGGTGTATAAACCCCTTTTACTTTTACGTTTATTCAAAAGGAATCTTTTTTTATACGAAGCGTTTACTAAACGACAAAAGGGAACGTTTTTGTCATACATATTCGGTGACAACGACTTCTCCACCGTCGTGACCGTTATTTGAGTTTCGGCTTCCTCTACAAGCCATACTTTCTTTTTAAAAGAAAAATAAATACCATGTTTTACTTTTATTTTATTTTGGTATTGAAAATGGTTTTCACAATGTTTTTTGTGTTGTATTGATATCTTATGATTGAAATGTTGAAATGTTATGTTTCCTTTATGCATGTTTTATGTGATACGATTATGTTATGGTTCTTGGGCATTATTATGAAGACAGGTGGTTCTGTGATAAACTACGGGCGGGTGAGCCCGATATAGCTCTCCAATGAATTGGGTAACGCGAAGGAGTGAAACGTTAAGGTTTATCCAAAGAGATTTTAGGGAATATACTGTGATGGTTATTCCAAATGTAACCAAGAGGGTTACTCCATACGTAAGAATGTTATGAATGCCTCAAGTTACCTTTATGTCTTATGATTTCTATGATTTATTCATGATTTGATGAGGTATGTTAATGTGCTTATGTTTTATGGGTAATGTATGATTTCACTCTTATGTAAATATGTAACCATGTTTCCTTTCCTTGTTTTTATAACCCATACTGAGCTTTTTATGCTCATCCCAAGTTTTTTTTGAATTGTTTTCACAGGTCAAGGGAAAGGTACATGATATGATGATAGTGTCAAGGAAGTGTCAAGAATGAATCCATGTTTTATTTTAAATATGTTTCCATTGATGGGAATGAAGAATACTATATTTATGTAACCACTTTGTTTCTATGTGGAATGTAATGCAAGTTTTATGATATAATTCTCTAAAACTCGAAACCTGAAAAGATCATCAATGTGTAATCTTGTAATAACTCAAGATTAAGTAAGGTTTAAGGCTGGGGCCTTATAATAACGTTGTCTAAATTAATAATTTATCAAATATTGTGGAAATAATTGTATTTTAAAATAAAAATGAAATTTATAATGGTATCTTCAATGAAAATTATGGTTATGACATCAAAAATGTTCCATTAATTTTATACATGTTAGAAAAAAAAGTTTCTTCTAAATTTTCAATAAATTGAAAACAATCCATTTTAGAAAAAATGACATGAAGATTATTTTAAAAAAATTAAAAATTAAAATATAGATATAATTTTATTTAATAAATAATTTTGTTAATTTTAAATATATTATTTGAATGTTTTTAGAAATCATTGTTTTGTATGAATTTTTTTTCGATTAAAGAGATAAATAAAGATGCATTTTCTTAAAGTCATCATTTTAAAATATAGATTTCATAATGAAATGAAAATGAAAGAAATATATGTATTCTATATAACTAATAATTGGTTATGAAAATAAATTCTTTTCCTTATATATAGATGATAATATTTCATTATCTAAATCCAAATCTCAAGTAACGTGGTTAACGATTAGATTATAACCTAAAACCCTAAACATATTCAAAAGATAGAATTAGAATAACAATGAAATAATACAAAATAATTAAAAATAAAATGTCCTACGAATAAAAAAATTCATGATAGTACATGTAAATGGTATTTATATACACCTCATAAAATAAGATAACTACAAAAAATAGCAAATGTCTCAATAAAGGGAAATTGAGATAAGAATCCCTTACCTCAACTCTTGATTTCCTTCATAAAAATTTAAAACTCATTCATATTAAATATAATTTTATAATATATATATTATAAAACCTTAAATATGTGTGTATATATATGTCATACCATATATGATTAAGTTGTGACTTTTTATTACACATTTTATTATCATTCCATGTTAAAGTTTCCTTTTGAGAAATAACAACATTGTTTGTCATATCTGTTTTGATTAATTATTTTTAGGATCCTTTTAAATTTTTCATGGTTCCATAAAATCCAGAATTAGAACAATGACATTAAAGAGGGAAAATGAAATACAAAATTCATTGAGAAGGTATGTCGTACCAATGCATGATTATTGTATCCATTTTCTCAACATATTGAAATAAAAAAATTAAAATAATGTATTAATATAAAACAATAATTTTTATTTAATATATCTTAAACATTCACATTAATCCATCCTTATTAAATTCCATGTGATGTGTAAACGCATCACATCGCATCGTGAGGATGTGGTTTGTCATACTCTAGAGAAACATTATCATATTCACGTAGAATGGAATGTAAGATTGTATATGTGATATAATAATGTTATGAGTATAAAAATATCATAAATATCATATATATACTTTTAATACAGCATTATATCGATTCATTATAGGTGGTAATGGAAAATGGAAAACATCATTTTGTGAAGTCGTAATCCACTGTACACACGAATGATGACTTCATATCCAATTTGATGGATGTGGAGATGTTATAGGTAATTAACAAAACAAAAAATACCTAGTATATGAAATATTATAATTCTATTATACAGTATTTTTTTCTATAATAATTAAAAGAGATTGAGTATGAAATAAAATAAAAATGATCATTGATGAATGTTACCTCTTTTGCTGGAAACCTCCTTAGGTTTACACCCAAAAAAATAATAGGAAGGAATTATAAATAAGGAAGATATTAGGGATGTAATAATGTTATTGGGGAATTTCATGGATGATTAAATTAATTTGATGGGTGAAGGGTAGAGGATAATGTGTGGCTTTTAAAAAGTGATGTGGGTGTCACTCTTTTAATTCTTTGAATGAAAAATGTTTACACATGATTTTCACAAATCAAAAATATCCAAAATGGATCATTATGAATAAATAGACAAGTTAATGTCTAAATATCTCAATATAATAGTAATTGGACATGTTTTGGGTAATTTGGAACACATTTATTTTTAGTTTATGTGTCGGTAAGCACATTTTTACCTTTAACACGGTAAATAAATTTTATTTTTTTTACAACTATTTATAGCCAAAAATTAATTTGACATTATTAGATAATATAAATTATAATAATTAAATATATTGAATCCATTTTTTCAAAATTTTATTCACCTAAATGAATGAATTTTATTTAAAATTAATCTAGTAGATACGATGAGAATGTGGGTTTTGAAAGTAAAATTATCCATATGTAGAGAATGTTTTAATATCAAAATTTAATATTAAATATATTAAAATAAAATAAATTGGATTAATAAATATTTCAAAAACCTAATTTTTATTTTAAAAAGATTTAAAACAAAAAATTTACTTTTAAATTCTATAAATAAAATGGGAATTTTTAATAAAAACCAGTATTTTCTTTATTCATCCAAAAATTAATCTTTTCTAAAAAACATTAAAAATTAACCCTAATATAATTTTTAAATGATGATTTCAAAATTAGAGTTTAATTATTAAATTAATTTTCGTAATTTATCAAAAATTGTATTTATTATTATTCACAAAAAATAATTTTTTAATAAAATATAATTTTCAAAACATAAAAAACTTTACCAAAATTTAAGTACTTTCCATAAATTTTATTTATTTATGTAAAACCGTAATTCTTTATAATTAATATTTTGTTATTCCTATTCGTCCCAATGATCTTAATAACAAGTTATAAATGTTCTTTTTAAAATTATAATGTGAATAGTTTTTCATGGTTTTTTAATACTCAGTGTTACATATAATTCAAGATAAACATTGTATTTTGTATAATGAAAGATAAATATGTTATTCTATGTAACACATGATTTAAAATAAATTTAATTTATTGAAATAAATTAACAAAAACTTTTTTTCCAATAATTTTTGATATACCAACCTCAAATCAATCATTGAGACAACCTGAGATCCTCGAAGCTAGTAAAATAGGTCATATATATTAGATAGTGGATACCTATTCTTAATTGTATGTCTGTTCAACTGATGGTTCGTCGGTATGGCCCAAAGGTCTTTTTTTGTTATTTTTGATAATACACTTTTCAAATGGTGATGTGGAACCCTTACAAGGCCCTAAGTCTTAGAGAAAATTACATGACTCATAGGTCTTAGAGGAATCACCCAGTCAAGAAAAATTGGAACTGCTCTTTCCCAACATATGTCATGATATTAGCACCCCACATTCACAGGGATGGTCGGCTAGCTGTCCTATGCAAAGCTATGCAGGCCTGGTGCCGATGTCATAGCCATACCCTCTCATTCATCCAATTCCTATTAGCTCTGCTCCAGTGAATGTGCCTGCCCTAATTCCTCCTCTGAATCCCTGTCTCTAATCATAGCGATTAACATGATATTGACAAGATAATTACCATTCTATCCCAAGTATGATGTCAAAACCCATCATCTTGAGGAAACAAAGGGATCCATAAAATAATATAACCACCAATCACAAAGGGGAAATCTATACATTATCGTACATTCATGGGTCAAATCCCTACTAATGTGTTGAGAGTCATTAATCCACATATGTACACTATATCATGGTCCATACATTCAATAATATATGTAGATATAGTGGAATTTATAGTTCCTTTATGAAATATGGATGATAAAAAAGTAGATTCTATGAAAATGATAGCTCCAACTATAAAATGTGCAGGAGTCACCTCCTTGGGAGTAGGCTGCACTATAGATATATAGAAAGATCCATGGACCTGAGATACAACATGGCTATACTAGGTAGGTTCAATCTAATGATGTTGTATATCTAAATCCAGGTTACCTCATTCACTTCTAAACCCTCATCATGAACGACCTATAAAAACACATCACCTAGCTTGATATTGAGTTGTTGATCCTATGCCAGAATGTGAAGTCAGTTCATATCCCTTCTCACAAAGACCTAAAGAAATATTTCTAAAACAATTATGTAATTATTCCATATTACCAGAATATTATCACTTAATTGGCATGTTAGTACACTCTGGAATATTAGTTCCTTGCCTACCATAATGGTGTCTCTCTACATTTATTTCGGTAAATGTCATCTGATTGGACCATCCCATAAACCATCCTAGAATACACTTCCTTTATTGCGTAGTTTCCAGTCAGTGATGAGATCCCCATTCACTATCTCATAAAAAGTGTATTACAGAATGACATTCACCTGTGATAAGAAGGAATACATAATCCCATCCTCAAATAGTCTCTCTATTATCACCTCATCAATAAAAAGTGTTTTGATGAATTACTATATCATGATGAATTGAGTATAATACAACACCAAATACATACAAACATATTGTAGGTGCAAGAACTCTCCATAGAGGATCGACATCAGCATCTAGGGGATGAAGATCTCATAGAGGATTGTCTAAATGTTCATCTCTAACATACCGTGATGACGATCAGCTAGAGTGATTACATAAACCAACACATAGTATAATAAAAAGGTATGTAGGTCAGAATCATGACCCTCCTCTATATTAAAAACTCCAAATTCTCAAATATGGATAACAAGTCCTCTAGTCATGACTCAGTAGCCTGAGGACTTCCATCCGCTAAGGATTTAGTTTGATGCTACTGCTATAATTCTAATGTTACCTCTTCCATAATAGGGGATGGTCATAGGGATCCTTGTACGTAATATATAAATTACACAAATCAATCTTGGAAGAATTCATCAACATCATGATTATGAATAATGGGAGGCACTGTAGAAGGAAATATGGGAGGATCCACAGCCACCACCTCAGCGTAATGGTCATCACCACCAACTTGGTGCTTGAATTAAGGAAGCCATTATCAAATAGTTCTATAATTTCAATAAAAACATTCCTTTGAAAATATTGGACAATATATTTAACAATTGATTTGATGACAGGATAGGTACATGCCTTCCTGTATAAGAATTTTCTTCTCTTAAAGCTAGTTCTAGGTTATAAGATGAATCATAATGGTCATAAGAGACACATCTAATTTTCCACTACTATAATAGGGTTAGGGTTGAGGTGTTACATCACATAGCATCGGTCCTATTATATGTAGTTTCAATTTCATGGTATAGAGGAAAACATACATTACATATCAACAAAAATCCCTATTTAATGGTAACCATTTATTTAAGGATTTAAAATAAATTTAATTTTTAATCAGGTATATGTATATAATGGACTATTTTGATGAGTTAACATTACAAAGTTAAAATTAACTAAGAATTATACGTTCTAATTGGAGAATCATGTAACTGTGGCCTAACCCTTACGTCTGATATCATGATATAGATGTTCGTATAGGAAATATTTGACTAGATGAATCAATTTTTCAAATTTAAATAAGTACATTCTTAAGAAATTACAATTGGAAATAATATAATTGAGATCATATGAATATTCAACCCATGATACTAGTGGTCCATGGATTAAACATATAATAATTTGTTAATTAAGGCTCCTTCATCATTTTATGTAGAAAAATATTATTTAGTATTATACAATCACTTCAGTAAATCTAGTTCTTATATCCCTACAAGAACTGTTATACCATTTAAAAATATAACTTTAAAGTAACCCATAACATATAACCAGAAACACATGAATTAATATAAATATGGCATCAAATATTAATGTAATATGAATCCTCCATTTATTACAATGGTGCATGGAATGATTCCAATAATCAAAACTAGAACAATGAAAAAAAAAACCCATCATATTAATGACAATAGTAATTTCCCAAATCATGTCCCCCAATGAACAGTCAAATCAGAACATGTCTAATAGGTAAGAAACATAACAAAAATATCCCGTTCTTTGTAATTTATATTTTCTTGATACAAGGGTTAGTTACTCATATTTTCAGGATTATTTACAAAATGATACACATTCTTAGTCTCCAGTATACTAACCCAAAACATTAAGACAAAAAATAGAAAACATTTGATACAAAATTGTAAAATCTAAGATATTATTCACTCAGAAGTAACATAACCCAATTGTTCACATGGTCTCAAGAAAAACTCATCATATTCCAGATTCTAATGTCCATCAGTGAGAGTTTGTGATGGTTGGGTGGGGATACTATACCATCAAGATCAGATTGTAGCGTAACTGTATACATATTTCAAAAATTACTTAAGAGTAACATATATATATAAATATAACTATAAATAGAGAAAAGAAATCATTTAGATAAAAAAAATACATATACACAATCAATATAATATAAAAAATGATTCCATTTCTATATGTTGTCTAAAAAATTGGAATAATTGGAGGAAAATCTTTTGGCATATTCCACGTGAAATTCAGAAGACAAAAAAAAAATCAATCTTCTGTAGCATCAAAATCCTTTGCATAATCATCTTCTCTTATACTCAATCCTAAGTAAAAAATCACGCATCTATAGTCCAAACCTTACCTTATCTCCTTCCCACCACAAAAAGGTTTGTTCAAGTACCAATATGCTGCCCCAAAAGGGTGTGAGATATACTTTGTAGTCCACCACCAATATTGCCTAGAACTACACAATATTTTTCACATAAAATGGTCATTTTGGAGGTAATAATCATTTAATAACCTTAAATAAAATAAAATACATTGGTTTGGGTTCATTACGAGACACCTGATGACACTACCTATTTCGTCCAAATCAAGAATGTCTCAAAAATGATATCACCCTACACACACAGATATATATATCTCTGTGTGTGTGTGTATTTGATATATATACATCATATTAATATGACCATATATATATATATATATGTGTGTGTGTGTAGGTGGAGGTGTGTGTGTGTTATATGAACAAGGACCATGGTTTTCTTCATAATAAATCCATATATATACTTGAGGGGTTTGAAGTTCTAATTGAATGTCAGCATGGAAAATATATATAATTTAGAATCAATTAAAGTAATTTTTTGACTGGCACAAAACAATTTATTTTACTTCAATGATTGTTCAATAAATTTCATAGATAATAATCTTATGCCCATACATGTAATTATGTAAAAACAAACCTACGTATTGTTTCAGAAGTACTATAAAACCCGATTGGCATAGGAGATTATATAAGGAGTTCCATACCAAAAAACTAGGTATTACTCATGAAAAGGTGTAATGGAATAACCCATTAATCCCATACACAGTATACCACATAGTGAATCAGGTATCACTCATGGCATGGCATAGTATCATTTCCAACCAATATCATCCAATGTAATCCAATAGAAACTAGGTATCTCTCATTGATAACATATTTTTTTCCACAGAGTTATACCTCCAAGGGTATTCTAAAAAGGAATCCATATATCATTACCCTTGAGTTATAATTCCTTTATAACTACTAATCATTGTTCTCAATGATCTCATACAAGGAATTTTGAAATAGAACCCTAACATCACACTTGGTATGTCATGAAAAATGGGTTTGGCTTGCATTATACCCCCACAATTTAAAAAATTTATTTAAATAAAAAATTTATTAAAAAAACATTATTAGGTTAAATCAACAAAAGTAATAAATGAATTTTCTTATACTTGCCCTATGATTTTATTTGGATTAATAAAAATTATATTTTGTTTAAAATACCAAATAAAAATACCTTGAGTGGTAATTGGAATTTTTTGAGGAGTAAGTCTAAGAGGACATCATAGGAGCAACATCCTAATGGGTGGCTCACATCATGGTAGACATTACCTAATGTTAAATTTGGATTATTAAGACTATACCAAATAAGTTTTTATTAGTTCATTAAGTTGATTTTTTATTTAGGAGGCGTTAAATTGAAGTTTTTAAAGGATTCATAAAGAATTATATTAAAAACATTTAGAATTTAAGGAAAAAAGAACTAGACCACCTACCTGATATATTTTGAACTATCCACATTTATTTTCATCCTTTCATTTAATATAGAATAGGATAAATTATAGAAATATGACAATTACCTAAAAATAGAGAATATTATTCACCTATAAATAACATTCTTGAGGGATTTATAAATGGGGGAAATATGTAAGGGGAATTAAGGGCTTTCCATTAGCTAATAAACACAACTGAACATAGAAGAATCATAGTCTATAAAACGAAAATATATCATATATGAAGAGAAGGGTGAAGAGGATATTGAACCACTAGGGTTATTCACATAGAAGTATATTAAAAGGGTGTGATTGTAAATAAATAAGGGGAAAAGTAATTATACACACTTTTAAGATGTTCATGATTTGGACATACAGTTTTCTAAACAATCCACCTAAATCATATATCATCACCCCTTAGGTGGTACTTCCCATGAAAGTACGGTTCATAGTTTCAAAAATACATACCTAGAACATGTTTCCCCTCTGTAGTTTTCTATTTCTCTCATCCATTTTTCTACACTATGCAATTTAAACAAAAAACTCATCACCCTTCTGGCCTCACTTATTTGAGTCACAAAGTTAACCCTAACACCATGCTAACCATAAAACACCAAGATTTTGTGAAATATGTTTCTCAAATTAAAATAATATTTTTTTATTTTCCCTTCACAATAATAACTATGTTAATATTGCATTAAAAGTAACACTAATTTTATCATGCAATTTAAAAAACATTGACTTTAAAATTGCATATAATTTTATTAAAATATTATTATTTGAAATGATAGTTATAATGTAGGAATTAAAATTATGGGTATAAAAAGGATTAAATGAATTATGAGAATATATAGTTTTCAAAGGTATATACAATTAATTCATTAGTGAATAATTAATTAAAAAATATATCAAAACTATTTGAAAAGAAAATAAATCATTTTCTGAAAAATTATTATTATGAAAGAAAAATTACCTCAATAAATTAAATAATCCAATCTTGATAAATGATATTACTTAAATTTATATATAATCTATATTTAATATAATGAAAAAATTTATCTTATGTGTTTTTTAGATAAGATATATGAATAAATGATATTTTATTCTGTAAAGGTGTACTTTTTTTAAAAGTCGTTTTGTCACTTTTTATCAGACATTTTTTTAAAATAAATTTTTAAAATGTTAGAAAATTTACTAGAAAAAATATAAATCTTTTCATAATTCACAACATAATAATTTTCTTAATGTTTTTTATATTTTTTAGAAAATAATATTTTTTATGACTAGTTAAGAATACTAAATTTTAATTAAAAATTTCCTTTACATTTAAATTATTGATAATATTAAATTATATTTTAAAATAGTTTCAAATTAAATTAGTTAAATTATATATATATTAATCCAATTTAGTTCATTTGAATCAATTTCACTTCAAAAGTGTATATAAAAACATTTCAATCATTTGAACAATTTCTCATTGAAATCCTGCTTTCTCGATACGCCTACTGGGTTAATTTTATATCATCATTTTCCACTAATTTCAATTGAATTTTTAAAAAATGGATTAAATTTTTTTAAATATAATTATTTATATAATATAATAATTTTTACTTAATTTTTTACCAAAATGAATAGTGAAATGGTAAAAATAATTTATTTTGTTAAGGTAAAAATGGGTTTACTGGTCATTAAAATAAAAAGATATGGGTCAAAATGACCTATAAACATGTGTAAAAAAATTTTATGGTCCAATTTATACCAAATAAAATCTAAGTCTCGATGATAGATTATTTTTGTCCCTTGTGGCATCAGAAAATGTCGGTACACCATTTTCATTTCAGAAATTAAAATTGTGAAACTCACATATCATATAAATAGTCACCCCGTATCCTATCTTATTCACACTTTCAAAACATTTTGAACATTACAACCCTTTAATAAATTATGGGGATCATGTATTCTTATACATATAAATTACATCAATTTTTTGTATCATTTATTTTGTTACTCAAACACACACTGAAATACATTATTATTTTAGTTTCATTGGAAACAAGGAAACATAAAAATTTGTCAATAAGAGAACTGCATCATCTACCACTATATTATTCATAAATTTAACCCTTATTATACATGTCATACATAATAAATATCTTTATAACTTTGGAAAAGGAATAATAAGAAAGGGTGAGACCATATGCATAGTAAAAGTAAAAATAGAGATATGTAATCATAACATGAACATAAGTGTACAATAACATGGTCATAACATTTGAAAACCCTAACCTACATAACAAATATCATAGTCATGAATATTGGAATAAATATTGGTATATCATAATAAACGAATCATAAGGTAATATAAGAACATGAACCTGAGAGAATAAATTTGGGATGTGACATGAATTTGTGGCATACACATAACCATATAAAATCATGTCCACATTTTCTTAGGATCACTAAAAAGTCCATAATGTAGGTTAAAGTCCTTTACCATACCATGTTAACTCCTCGTTCTATCCATGTATCACTATATCGAGTTCTCTCCTCATTCCATCCAAATGTATCTATACTAGGTTCACTCCCCATTCTAGCCAAATCTATCTCATAAGATATATCAATCATTACTAAATGTGTGGTGGGAGAGATAGGTCCCACCAATCACATAATGAAAACCATATTTTCTGTGTATTATAATCATTAATCATATAATAACCCACAAAATTGAATGTGAATAAAACAATTTCATCATATGTTATCCTTTGGAAAATAGAGAGGTTTCATAATAATTTCATCATAGCATAACCTATAAAGAGAAGAGTTTTTAATAACCACATATCCCATGGATGAGATATGGTTTTGATAATCATATGACTCCTATAGGAAAAATAGGTTTCATATTCATCTAACCCTTGTATGATAAATGGGTTTCATAAGCATATAACCTATGTAAGAGAAATGGGTTTCATAAGAATGTAACCCATGGAATATAAATAGTTTTCCTAAGAATATAAATCATAGAATATAAAACGTTTCAAAAAATTAATGTAGTTAAAACATAAAGAATTGTAAAAAATAATATGAATGGTTCCCTTGTATCTTATCCCCATTAATCCATGAGTAGCACCAATAGATTTCATATTATACAAGAAAATAATTTGGAATGACTATTTAAAACATTTTGTGTGGAAAATACACTATACTCTTTGAAAAATAATTTATAACTCCTACAGAACTGTGGAAAATATTTTTGAAATAATTTTGAAAATTTACTACTGAATTATTAAGGAAATGACTGGTCATGATGTTAGAATATTTCATTCATGTTATAAACATAAAAATGATGATTGATTTCACATTTTTGGTAAAATAAAAATAAATTGGAAAATAAAAGTAACATTTGTTTAAAAAAAATTATTATAGTGTCAATCATGGGTAAAATTGTCTTTTAAAATTTAAAAATTGGTACTAAATATGTTTTTGAAACTCTTAGAAAAACATATTTTTGGACAAAAACAGATTTCCGACAGAATAGAGTGATAAATTCAAATTTTTATAATAACATATTGTTAATACTTTTGAGTACTAAATAGGGTAAAATGGTAATATTACATATATGTATCATGAATAAACATAGGAAAATAAATTTCATGATAATTTTTTAGAGTTATATTATGATATTTTATTATTAAAATCTTAATCATAAATAATCTTAATAATTGAATAAAATAAATTTTTTATCTCTTTTCAAAATCAAACGAACCATGAAGTAATAGAAAATAATGAAAGATAAAATATTATTATGATTAAAATATTCACAATATTATATCTCAAAGGGGCTTTATATATACCTCATGAAAAAATATTGGTGCACAACACATTGTATGTCTCAATGAATAAAAATTGAGAAACAAATACCATTATTCCTTTGGTAATATATTAACTATAAACCCCGTGAAACATATATCATCACATAGATATGTAAAACCGAATAATGGATTGAATAATAATCATAAAATATACCTATGTCCATTATACACAACACATACAACAAATAGGTGGTGAACATGGATTGTGTCTCACAAAAACAAAAAGTGAGATAAAACTTTATTTCCTTAAGTATTGATTTAATAATATATAGAATGATAAGGAACGTTATTAATATAATAGTTATTCAATATATATATACATATAATAATCTATAAAATATATAAACATTAAATAAAGTACAATATTAATAGATATTATAGGTCATACAAACACATGAACATTTCTTCTTTTTTCTTATCATGTTGATGTAAAAAAATTATATGTGATATTATCATTAAAAATAAATTTTATGTCACATATATCACATATTTAAATTACAACAATCATTAATACATTCCATATAAAGAGTGAAAAATTTAAATTACTTTGTGAGGTGGTACTCTTCCATACAAACTAACGATGTAATTGTATTCCCATGAAATGTAAAGCATGATAGAATGAATGATATAAAAATTTTAGAATCATAATAACATCATATAACTAGAAAGTATTAAATATAAATAGTATTTCCAAATTTTTTCCAACATTGATAGGTGTTAATGAAAAAATGAACGACATCAGTTCTTGGGGCTCTAGTCCTCTGTACACCTAAACGATTATTTTGAAACCCATTTATTGGATAAGAATATTGGTTTTTCATAAACATTTCATAAAAACAAATAAATATATTTTAATATAAAATATATTTTATATAATCATGTTATAAAATTTATCTAATGGGTTTTGAGAATAAATTATTAAAAATGTTCATTGAGAAATAATGCATTTTCTTCTAGTATCACCATTTGAGTTAGAAGAAAGGCATTCCATGAATGGATTTATGACAAAATCGAGGCTTCTAGAATTATTTCTGGGATGTTTATAATTTATTTGGGAAGGAATTTGATGAAACTATTTGTTTTTAATGTGTGAAGTGATGGGGAGACGGGTAGCCTCTTATAATGGAGGTGAGTGGAAAACATATAATTGTTGTAATGGGATAATTGTAGCCATGTATATTCAATTTAAAGAGGCACTAATGATGAAATAATATAAATAATATAATGTTTAATGTCTATGTTCGGACATCCAATTTGGTTTTTACATGTTTTGGGTGGTTTTTTCACATTATATTCTATGTTTATCTACTACGATATCTTAAATTTACCTTAATCACGTTAAAAAATTTTAATTTCATTCAAAAATTACTTTGGAAAAAAATTTGGATTTTTTATACAATAAAATTTATTATTATTCAATATATGGAAGCCTTTTTCTAAATTTAATTTATATAAATATAAGAATTCAATTAAAAATTAATCCCAGAGACGTCTCCAAAAAGTGTGATTTTAATGAGCAAATGATCATTATGTTACAATGTTTTTATATTCAATTTAAATAAAAAATTTATTCCAAAGAATAAATTGTACTATTATATTTATAATTGAATAAACTAAAATATTAAAAATAAATTAAATATAATTTAACTATATAAATAATTTACGCAAAAGGCAGTTTTTAATTAAAATTCATTATTTTTCACATTTCTTTAAAAAATGTAACTTCTTAAGGAAATCCTTATTATTCACCATCAGAAAATTTTGAATTCAGAAATTCATTAATTATGTTTATTTTATCAAATTAATTATGATGAAATTTTCAAAAAACAATTTTAATATAGTTCAAAAAAAGAAACAAAAATTAATTTATGAGAAATTAGTATTTTCAAGATATATACATAATTTACGTGAAATTATTTATTTCATTTTAAATATTTATTATTTATAAAAAACAATTATATTTAAAATAGTAGTTATTACAATTCACATCACAATGTTTAACAACAATGTTATTGTAAAAACATGGACCCTAGTAGCTTGTATTCAGTGCCATACTTTATTACATTTTTACTACGAACAAGAACTTGCATCCCAATGAAATACTAGTTTCATTGATTTCAAATTACATATAAAAACATATGTTTTCAATTACAACATTAATGGAAACCCAACTCATAATATCCATTGGAAACACCCACAAACTCCTATATTTTCCATAAAAGTCATTCACAATATATATCTACACATCTATGGGAGGTATAAATCATATAAAGTGGGTGATCTTAAACATTCATTAATGATAATAAATAGATAAAAATAAAAATTAAGGGATGGTAAATAACAAAACAATCCATTAAAACATAATCTTGAGAATAATATGGTTGGAATAAAAGGTGAATAAATAATAGAATATAAATATTCACATGATAATGAAACTTAACCGTGGATATTATAATAGTAAAATAATAATATGGATTCTCAATTTCTAATATTATAATGAGGGAATGTGTAATGTGGTAAATCATAAACATCCCCGCAAGGCTTCGTCAATGAAACCATACATAAATGAGCAACACCCTAATCTAGTCTGTCCCATTAGACCTACCGATGCATCAAAAGGTTATATCTTGCAACACGCATTAACATACAAAGTACAATGCATTACTCATATGAATGGGGTTAAATATAATCAAAATATAAATTCATATTGAAACTATAATATGAAATATTAATGGCTATACCAAAAGAATTAACATAATTATAAACCATACAGAGTAATATAGTGAATGGTATCAAGATAATATATCCCAAAAAATAATTATAAACATTTCCATAAAATATGGTATATGGTAATATATGAGATATGTATCAATAAGGAATAGTATTCAACATAGGTATTTTAAATAGATGAAAATATTCTAATAAAATCATTGAGAAATTATTGAGAGAAATATCCTTTTTTATTTTAGAAAGTAGAGTTGGTTTGAAAAATCATTTGAATTTTATAAAAAATAAGACAGTATGAATGTTTTTAATAGAAAAGAAAAGGTAATAAAAATTATATTTTAGGTATAAATTATGTCTAAATAAAGTGAAACCAAGTAAAAAGAGGTTTTATGCAACATTAGCAATGGTCCAATTCATTACATTTTGAAAGAAAATATAAAATATTCATTAAAGAGGAACAAGGATTATTTGAATACATAATACCAAAAATGAAATAAAAATTTTACCATTATGAAATGAGTTATTTCAAAAAAAATATTTTAAAACGGATAATTGAGTGTACGTGAAAATGGGAATTAAATTGAGATATTCTTTTTAATCAGGCATACTTATTTGTTGTAAATGAGGATGAAACCTTATAAAAAAGTATTTCCATATAGATGAAAGAATAATAGAGAAAGGTATTTGTATTTGGAGAATATAGAGGAAATTTTTTAGGAGAACATAATAATAGTTAATATTTTCATTGGGGGTAAATAAAGAGAATGTGTTACCTGAAGGTAAAAATGGGGTTTCAATGGGAACCCCTTACCTTATGTGTGAAATTATTTTTTACTTGAAACTAATATCCTAGATAATTAAATTATATTATTTAATAATTTAATTTAAAACCTATTAAATATATATATAATTTATTATAATTTTATTAATTTCATTTATATCTTTTCTTATCAGTTATAAGATTCTATTTCGTCATTTGGGGGTGTTCATTTACTTGGTTTTAATTATTGATTCACTCTTACACATATATTAAGTATCATATAAAATGAGAATAGTTATCCATAATAGATTATATATATATATTCTAGGTTCTTGGGGGTACAATTAAATTCAGACACACACACCACACACATCAGCTGTAAAGGTAGATCATAACCCTTTCAATGGGATAACCCATCTATTAAGCCTTATTTACTTAAAACATAGCCTATAGGCCTATTGGTAATGAGTACCATTACATTTCTGATATCATAGTGAAGCATCACACTAGATCCATATTATAGTACATTTATTCAATAATGTATTTACTGTGCATTTTTTGATAGAGAAGGTATTGAAAGTCGTACAAAAGAAAAGAAAATAAAACAATTTAAAAGAATGAAATGGTGATTTACTTGATCAATTCCACTCCATTATAACCTCCTTAATGAACATTTTAATTTTATTTTGGGTGAGACTAGAAAGGCCATAATTTGGGAGAGGGGATTTTGGTAGATTGATTGCAAATAAATTGGACTAGCGTCTAGTCTTTAGAGTGTGAGGAGTGGAGTTGGTGAGAGGTTGGATTAATAGTGGTAGATTGGTGTTATTTGAGGATTTTATTCATTAACATATTATTTTGGATCAACACTATCAGTATTATTTATTCTTGTGACACAAATGAAGTAAATATAGAAAGTGATATTAAAATAGTCAGTGCTTACCTCATCCCAACATCATCATTAACTCAATTATTCATTTATTTACTTATAATGTTAGACACTGTAAATTACGCTATTGCGCTATTCAGTGAAAATTAAAATAATTTTTGAATGTCTAAAAAATTCAACCTATTATATTTTCCAATTTTTTAATTTAGAAATGAAGTCTGATTTATGAAAATAACTTTCCAAATATTATAAATTTAATATTTTAATAAATTCATCATTTGCTCGAAAAAAACAGATTTTAATATTACAACTGATTTTCTGATACTTTTAAAAATTAAATAAAGACCTATATAATTATATTATAATTATAGAAAAACATAATATTAATTTATGAATCTATTTTTTAAAAATAAATTTACTTCTAAATAATTATATTAATTATAATATTATAAATTACATTTCTGTTTCAAAAAAATACCAATGATTAATTGATCATTATTAAGACATTTATGGACTAATTCCATGATATAAATATAATGTCATTTAATTTATAAGTTATAAAAAATTATTAAAACATGTATTGGTGAAGTTATTATTATCCCTAATGGTAACATTTCTATTCCAATGATCATATTTAATAGAATATTACAATTTTAAAATCGGTGATGTTGGAAGCATAAACTATCAAAGATGATATGTTTTAGAAGAGACATACCATAAAATATTGGGGTGTTTCACTCTATCTTCACTAAAAAAATTCATCCTCAAAATTTCCAGAATGTTGCCACATTAAATTACATGGGTTTTTCTTCATTATAAATTCCTTTGGTTCTCACATTGCCTATTAAATTTTACAATATCTCTAATGTAACATTCCCAATCAAGTCATCTGATTACTCAAAACCTATTTTATAGTGTCCATAATCTAGTAAGGCTTCTCATAGAAAAATAAATTTTGATCTGGTCTTATTCCATCACAAGTGAGAACATGTACTTGTTCTATTATGCACTTAATTTTAAAAGAGATGTGGATCACGTTGGGTAAATTAGAAAGTATATGAGGACTATCCATATGATAATATATAACTCTAATTATCTCATAGATTTCAAAATTTCTATCATACATAGGGCTCAATTTACCTTTCTTTCAAAATATTATAATACTCTTCCTTGATGATACCTTCCAGAAAATAGGATCTATTACATTCAAATCCAAATCTATCATTCAGTTACCAACATTTATTTTTGTCTAATTTGATCTTCTTTGATATGGGGTTGAATATTATTTATCTTTTTTATTGTTTATTATACATGTTCTTGGACTATAAGATTCCTCTCACCTACTTCATCCCAGAAAGTAAGTATAACATCTATTTCTATATAAGGCTTCACATTACACCATTTAAATACATGAATGGAAACTATTATTACATAGAAAATCAACAAAAGGTAAATACCAGTCCCACATTCATTTAATGTCAATTGATCATGATCTCAAAATTTATTCTACGGTTTTTATTGTCTTTTCTGGATGCCTATTTGTTTGAGGGAGATAAGAAATACTCCAATGAATCTTTGTATCTAGAGCCTTCTAATGAATTTTTTAAAAATCAGATTCAAATTGTGGATCATGATCAGAAAAAATTGAAATATTTTCACTATAAATCCTTAAAAATAATTAATATAGATTTATTCTTAGCACTCTAGTGGAAAATCCTCACATATTGTGAGGAAATGTGCATATTTGGTAAGTCAGTCAAAAATAAACCATATTTAATCATTATTTCATATAGTATTTCATAATCTAGTTAAATAAAAACTTATTAATATAATCTCATTTCCATTTAGGAGTAGGTAGATCATTTATTAATCCTCAAGGATGTCGTCATTCATGAATTTCATGTTAGAAGAATACACATATTGATACATAATCCTCAATTTTCTGCTTCATATTGTCTCACTACAAATGTTTCTTCAAATATCATTACATTTTGGTGATACTAGGATGTATTTAAAATACAGTCTTTTTGAATCATATATTAATTCACTTTTTAGTTCGGTTATAGAGGGCACATAAAGCCTCTTCCGAGATTTCAAATTTATATCCTCATATACAATGTCTATAAATTTCTCATCACTCATAACTTTATTATTCCCTTTAAAGTTATCAACACATGATTGAGAACATTTAATCCTTTATAAAAATTATATTATTTCAATTATTTTAAAAATAAGTGATGTTTAACCATACTTGATAATTCCCATACCCATCATTATTAGATCTATGTACACATGAACTTTTTCAATCCTCATTTTGATCAAAAGTCTAGAATCCTTCATACAGAATGTGTATTCTACCTTATTTTACTTCCATGGGTGGTAGTGTGTTGAATGATCATTATTCTTGAGTAGATTGAGCCATCACCTTTACCTCAGGTTGAGTTCATTCTATGAGAATATATATTTCAATATGATTTCATCTGTATATATATCACATCCTTCACCATATAGATAGTGCCTCAATATACTCAAAGAAAATATTTCAACTACTAAATAATTATCATGAGTTAGATATTTCTATTCATGTGTTTTTAACATCCTATATGAAAAGTAAATAACTCTATAATTCTTCATAAGGACCCAAAAAGAAATTTCTTTGATGCATATCTAAAAATATGAAATCCCCAATTTCCCGATGGTAGAGTAATGATCAACACATTCACTAATTTCTTATTCAATTTTTCAGATCATTATTCACATTCCTTTTACAAAGTAGACATAACCCCTTTATGAGTAAGCTTAGCTAATAGTTTACCCAATTGGGAAAAATTATATACATAAAATCTATAGAAACTAGCTAAAAAATGAAACTACATACCCATATTATGTTCATTAGTATAGTCTATTCCTCAATAAAGTTCTTATTCACTCCATCAAATTGAGATTTTATACATTAAGATGATATGTCTAAGATGATAAACAAATTTAATCCAAAATTTAGACTTTCTAAACATCACATATAAGTCATTTTCTTCTAAGAGTCTTTAGAATAATTTATAAGGTGTTATCATGATCCTAATATATTTTTTATTATATCCAGATATAACTAATAAATATCACAACAAAATATTCAATATATTCATTCAATACTCTATTCAGTAGATCCATAAAAATATAGGATGAATTAGTCATTCTGAATGGAATTACTATAAACTGTTATTGTTCTTACTTGATTTGAAATTAAGTCTTTAGAATATCAACCATTTTTAAATGCAATTGATGATATCTAGAGTAATGGTCAATATTTGAAAATTATTTTTATCAATGGTGTTAATCATGTAAATAATAAATATAAGGTAGATGATACATGTTCAATATTGTAATAGGTGTGATTTCACTATTGTTAAGGCATTTCCTCATGGATCCATGTTTTTTCGTAAAAAAGGAACAGGGGATCCCCATGGATAAACACTAGGGTGAAGAAATACTTTATCAATTAACTACTTTAGTTTTTTATTTTACTCATCTAATTCCTCAATATCCATTCTATAATGAGTCTTTGATATTTTCCATGCATCATGGATTTAATGAATAGAAAACTCAACTTCCTACTCTAGAGGATGTCCAATTAGATCCTTTAGAAATATATCCATTTATTCTTGTATAATAGGTATATTTCCATTTTTAATATTTCTTTTCTCATCTAAAAATTATTTTTTATCTTCATCCTTAACAATTTAATTTTCTATAGCTATTGGGGTGGATCTAGATATGAAATAAATGACGAGGTTTCTATTATAAAGATATGGGATTCCAAATTTTCCTTATAAAATGTATCATGATTTTTTATTTATATAAATTTCACAATCATATTTTGAAATCTAGTACATAAAGTGGAATATATCAGAGTCAACCAACAATATGGTGTAAAGGACTGAAACTAAAGCTTGTCAATGTGTCATAATGTTTAATAACTGACACATTATTATTTCTACAAGGATGAACTTAATAGTTATTAATTAAAGAATCCCTTATTTAATCAAAATTTAAATTTATAATTTCCATAAAAAATTGGTTAGATATAAAAGTGTCTAATGATCTAGAAACAAATAGAGCCCCAGCTAAATTTTGAGGAAGGATAAATGTACCTAACACAATATCATTAGAAACATCCACCTCAACTATTGGGATTACATAATCATATACTTGTTCCATTTGACCTTTCTGGTACATGGTTCCTTGATGTATAAGATAATCATTTTGAAAGTGTCCCAACATCTTTCTGCCGAGGAATTGCACATTTATGTCTTCTTTCTTACCTCCAAAATCATGGGAATAGTTTCCTTTTTCAATACAATTATAAAAAACTCTCATTTCCAATAGGCGTGTTCCATTTTGTTTCATTCCACTTTTATTACATGTTGTAAATTCTATCCTTCACTTCTTACCTTTTTCATTATTTCTTTTTCTTGAGTACTCAGAACCCCTCTTTTTATCTTGCTTCCTTTCTAATATAAATATCATAGAAAATAATGTCTCTCTCTTGATGGAACACGATGATTATCCTCATATGATAAGAATTTTTGGGTGATTAGTACCCTTCATAGAATTTAATTAACACCGTCAAATAGACTTTCACTATTTATCTTTGGATAACATAGATCATTTGATTCATTCCTTGCTAACCCTGTGAAGTTGGATTCATACATTGAAATTTTTTCTTCCCAATTATATCCCCTACTCAATAACTACCTCTCCATTTTCTATTTCTATTTATAAGGGAAATACTTTTCCAAGAATAAATCCTTAAAACCCTTCCATTTTATATTTTGAATTTATTCACCATCCTTTGTGTTTGGAATTATCGACCACCACTGATCTGCATCTACTAAGAGGTGAAATAAAACCAAGGTAAATTTATACCATTCATTACTTACCAAAGTGATAAATATATTCTATATGGATTATATCATTTTCTCTAATACAAATGTATTTATATTCACATTGAATTATGGGGGTCGTTGTTACATAAAGGGGTCTAACATTCTTACACCGCATTATGGATTGTGTTTCTCTGTACAAGTAAGGTTATTGCTTATAACATGAGTTTGTTGTCCCAGTATAGTTATAAGTTGTTCAGGTCTAGTTGGAGCACCAGATCCAAGATTATATCTTTCATTGGAGGGAATTCCATACATGTAATATAAATATTAATATGGTTTATATTTCTTTTACTTGGTTCCATTTCATAACCATGACATAAACTAGATTAGATTATAACATTACGAAACAAAATGTGGAATCTCAGAAATAGTGAATAACATAACCCTAAATAGGAAATTTATGTATAAGTAATCATTATATCATAATATTGGTATCATTGTGAATATTTCAAAATTATATCATAGTATTTTTTTCTCTCTCCAATGTTTTCCAAAATCATGTTTCAAAATATTCAACTAAACATTATTTGATACCAAATTTAAGGACCCCAACCCTAGTAGCACAGAGCCAGTGCCATACATTATTAAATAGGAACATTGAAAAATAATTATCATCCAAAATTATCCAATAGTGTAGTTTAATTATAAAACATGTTATATACAAAATTATTAAGTTACAACTTCAATGGAAAAAACATAAAAAATCAATTGGAAACACCCATAAACTCCAAGATTATCCATATAATTTATTCATAATATGCATCTTCGCATCATGGGAAATAATATAAAATAAGAAAGGTGTCAATTAAAATTATAAACAAGGGTAATAAATAATGAAGAATCTATCATGAGCATAAACAATAAGGACATATAAATATCTTAAAAACTTAATCCATTATGACATAATCTTGATCATATTATGAAATAAATAAAATCTTAATAAATAATGATATAAAAATAATGACATGTTAATTAAACATAACCATGGATATTATACTAGTGGAATAATCACATGGATTATAAATTAGAAATATTATAGTGAGGTAATTAATAATGTAGTGCATAATAAAAAAATATCAAGGCTTAATCCAAACACCATACACAAATAGGTAAAAACCAGATCTAGTTTAACTCATGAGATATTCAAATGTAGTGATGGGATATATCTAGACCCACCCATCACTTATTAATTACAATTCATTCATCATATGAATTGGGTTGAACATGATCTACATATAAATTTATTTTAAACTAGTATATGATATATTAATAATTTACCCAAAACAATAAACATAATCATAAACCATCTAGAGTCATATGGGGAATGATATCAAGATAGTACACCCAAAATAATAATAATAAACCATTCGATAAAATATGTTAGATGGTAACATAAGAGATAAATCTCAATAAATAATAGGATTTAGTATAGGTTGTTTAAATAGATGAAAATATTTTAATAAAATCATTGAGGAATTCATGATATAAATAACCTATTCACTTTAGAAAGAATAGTTATTTTTAAAAAATCATTTGTATTAGTCAAAAAAAAATAATTTAAACATGTATATCCAAGAAAATAAAAAGTAATAACAGTTATAATTTTGGAATAAATGATGCCTAAATGAATTGAAAATATGTAAAAATGGTCTTTAAGAATAATTATAAATTGGCTACTTCAATGCAGTTTGAGGAATTATATATGAGTCATTAAAGAGGAAAAAAGAATAATTATTTTCCAAATACCAGAAAATAATTGGAATACTTATTTACGATTAAATGTGTTATTCAATAAGAATTTCTAAAATTAATTATGTACTTTACATGAAAACGGGTATGAAATTGGAAAGTCCCATTTAATCAGGATTTATTAACCAGATGAATTTGGAAGGAAACCATAAAAATGTATTTCATCTAAAATAATAAAGAATTTAAAAAGTACAATATGTTTAGAACATAAACATTAAATTTATTAGGATTAAATAAGTATAATTAAGAATTTTATTGGGGTAAAGGTTGAGAAAACTTTAATAGAAGGAAAAAATGGGGGTTTAGAGAGAATCCCTCACCTTATGGATAAAATTTTTCTACACATGAACATGATGTCCTTAATAATGAAATTATATTAATTAATAATTTAATTCCTAACTTCATGAATATTTATTTGATTTACTATAATTTTATTTTGTTTTATGGTATTTTTTATGAGTTATATGATTCAATTTCGTCATTTGGGAGTGTTCTTTTCTTTGATATTCATGATTAATTCACTCGTATACATGTTTTAATGATCATATAAATTGAGAATAGTTGTCCAAAATTGAAATTATATGTTATTAAGGAACATATAACTAATTTAATTCCCCTATATCATTTTTCTTTAGATATGAGGATAATTCATTATATAAAGTGTTAATGATAACCATTGGGATTATTTTGGTGTTTTTTCGATCATCATGAACAGTTTTTGTATTATTTGGTAATATTATGTATATATAATGGTTATAGAAAACAAAATAAGTTTCAATACACATATTATAATATGATTTAACAAAACAATTGTTATATGACCATCCTTTAAGGTGGTAATGAAATATAATCATCCATGATGGTAGTAAATTGACACATCATAGATGATATTTTCATTTTTTTAACTAAAAGGGAGAGGATATTGTGTTTGATGATGAATATTATATTAAAATAAACCATTCAAATATATATATATAAATATATATATAAGATTATAGATTTATAATCCATATTTTGATATAGTACGTAATTAAAGGATAAGAAAATAAAATAAAATAAAATAATAAAGTGGTATTTACCTCTTGAATTCCACTCCCTAAGAACCTCCTTAAGGAACTTTGAAATGGTCTTTTGGGGGAGACCTAAAAGACCAAAATATGGGGCAGTGGATTGGGAGATGTATTGAGTAGAAACTGGAAAATATTAATGGCTTCAGATGTGTGACAAGATGATGTGGTGAGGGGTGTTATTTAGAGTGGATGAGAGGTTATTTTTTTATTTAGTTCATTAGTTTATTATTTTGTATCAAGACTATCAAAAATATTTATTCTGGTGACTAAATATAGAAACTAGAGCATATAAGTTCTAATATTGATTTCATACCTCTTCTATACATCATCAATGACTCAATAATTATATTATTTATGTATAATGTTATACACAATAAATTAATGTATTTCACTATTCACAAAACAAATCAAATATTTTAGAAAATACCCAAAAATTCACCCTAACCATTTTTTAAAATTTCAAAATCAAAAATTAAATCCAATAATGGAAAATAATTTTATGAATAATGGAAATTTAAATTTTTAAATAAATTCATCATTTACTCAAAAAAAACTGATTTTAATATTATAACTGATAATAGGATACAATAAAATATTAATAAATGTCTCGTAAAATTATTTTTTAATTATAATAAAATGATATATTAATTTATAAATCTATTTTTTGAAAATATTTTTTCAAATTAATTTTCTTAATTATTTTAAAATTATAAATAATCATTTATGTTTCACAAAAATAACAAAACATAATTTATCATTTTTTAAAAATTTATTTACTAATTTCATGATATAAATTTAAAATATTTTAATTTTTACATTCATATGTGAAGTTACTATTCTTTTAGTCATATTACTATTCCTAATGGTCACATTACTACTCCAAAAGATGTATTCAACTGTATATTATGGTTTTAAACTCAGTTTTTTTATAGCATAAACTATAGATGACTTTAAATTTTTATGGAGACATACTATAAAATCATGGTTTTTTATAGTGAAAATAGTCGAGTATAAATAACTATATTAATAATTAATTATTATAATGTTAAAAATCATTGTTGGGTGAATGCAAGATAAGAGGGTGTTTCATGTAGAGTGACCTTAACATAATGTTTCATATAAATCTATCTTAACATGGTGTATCATGAAACACACTACACTAATGTAATTTAGTTTATTATGAAAAAAATCATAAAAACTCAGGTTGTTACATTCCACCCCCATAAAATGAATCTCAACCTCAAATCTCATGTCTGTGATTTAAATAAAATGTTACCCTTGCCTCATAATGTCCTCATGTTCAAACATATCTTCCTGGGATTGTTGTTTTCTATGGAAAAAATTCACCAGATGAGTGGCCTTGTTTTATAGAACATTCTACATATACTCTAAAATCTCTAGTAACTATTCCTCATAACAAATATCACAGTAAAGTAGTATGAAATCAATTTTTATTACTAGTGAGGTGTCAAGTATTCACATCATTAAGAGAGATACATGGAAACATAATGGTTATGAGAAAGGTTTGGTGGAATCCACAAATCATAGGCTACCATCCTAATTAGATCAATCTTTTCAATGCAACCAATATACCTAGGGAATAGTTTCACATTCCTCCTGAATCTGATAACCTTTTTACATGTAGAAATTTATAGATATTCATTTTCATCAACTTGAAATTATAGATCATATCAACATTAATAATCATTACTTTTCTTCTGACATTGATCTACCTTGATATGTTACATAATGGATCTAACATTCTATATCAATTCCAAAAATATATTAGGTCCCAATAAATTTCCTTCTCCAGCTTCATTCTATCACGTCAGAACTCTACACTTATTTACATAGAGGGCCTTATAAGGATCTATAAGATTGTTTGAGTGAAACAAACTTTGATATGAAAACTCAACTAGAGGAATATATTGATCCCAACCACCTTTGACATCAAATGGAAATAATCTCAACATATCCTTGGGATTTAATTGATATTTTAAACTTCCCTACTATTTGAGGATCATAATCAGTGTTGAAACTAATTTTTACATCAAGGTACTGCTGAATACTTCACCTAAATTTTGTGTTCAAGCTCAGATCCTGATAAAATACCATGGAATCTAGTCATCCATTCAAACATAACAATTCATTATTTTATATCCTTCAAATCTAATATAGATAGAAATATTCCATGATAGTGATGAAGTGTGATGACTTAGTAAAGTGATTACTATAACTTATTTAGAATTACACAATTTATAGGTTTGGGATAGTCTATTGACAAATTCCAATGTGATGTTATTACATTTCAATTTTGGTGTGGGTAATGGATTCAACAACCCCTTAGATTTTTTTTGTTTCCTCCTTAACATATTGGTATACCAAGCACTGAGATACGAACTCTAAAATATATCTCTTCATTACATCCTTCCAAAAATATTATTTCAAATCCTGAAACATCATTGAACTTCCTAGAATAATAGATAATGAAGAACTATGAGCTTTCCCTAATATCTATTTCTTTAAATCTGGTCTAAATTAAATGAAAACATAGTGCATAAAACTTATCATTATATCGTGATCAAGGCTAAACACATTAACATTTCTATCCTTCCATTTTATCTCTAAATCATTCTTCTATGCCTCTATAATCTTCACTTATATATAAGGTTGAACCTTCAATTGAGAAAGATAATATTTTCAACCATCAATTAGGATTGAAATAACAATCCTTTTAAAATAGACATACTGGATCTTTTGGGATCCTAATCATGGATAAGATAGCCTAAACCTTGGGACTCAATGCATCAGCCACTTTTCCCACTTTCCCAAGGTGGTAATGTATTGAGAAACAATAATACTTTATCATCTCTAACTATATTCTCTTACACTAGTTCTACTTCTTTGATGTGAATATATACATCAAAATTTTATGATACATATATATATATATCAAATTTTTATCAGTATATATAATTCTACTATATATTTAATGAAAAATTACGACAGGTAACTCCAAATTATGAGTTTGTAAATTTTTCATTGGAATCATTGTTTTTTAGGTGGATTTTTCTATAACCATGTTATTATTCATAAGAACTCATCCCAGTCCCATATTGGATGCATCACTATATCTTAAAACCCCTCTCAAGCATAGGATAATTTTATACGAGGTGTGCTTATTATAATTATCCTTAGTTCCTTGAAATTTTCCTCTCATTAATCTATCCAGAGGAACTTGGATCCCTTATATGTTAACTTGGTCACAAGAATACTTGGTTGGGAGAAATTATCTACAAACCATATACAATGTTCAAGTAAATATAGAAAACTAAAGAGCTCAGCTATTGTGGTTAGTCTGTGAAAATATTCATTAACCTCTATAATTGATGGATATACTAATATAGCCTCTCTTGAAAATTATGTGACCCAAAAATGAAAACTTTTGCAACCAAAATCTCACTTGGTAATTCTTCATATAGAATCTCCTTATTTAGGGTCTTTAGTACAATTATCATGTGGACATCATGATTTTACGTACTCTTTAAAGAGAAAATAATTTCATCAGTAAATACTACCATAAACTCATCATGGTAACATCTAAAGACTATATTCACTAAATCCCTTAATATAGTAGGGGAATCAGTAAGACTGAAAGGAATCACTATATTTTCATAGTCTCCTAACCTTGTAAAGAATTCCATCATTGGTATATCATCCTCATTAACCCTCAACTAATGATATTGAGAATTATGGTAAATAATTGAAAATTATTAAGGACCATATTGTTGATCAAAAACCCATCAATATGGGTAAGAGGATAATTTTTCATGATTTTGATCTTGTTCAACTCTCAAAAATGAATGTACAGTTACATTGATATGTCATTAATTTTTTAAAAAATAATCGGTACAACCCAAGGAGATACACCTGACCGAATAAATCCCTTATCAAGGTTTTCTTGGAGTAGCTTCTTTAATTCTCGTAACACAGCCTAATCTATTCAATTTTGTGTCTTTGAAATTTGTGTGGCCCTAACAATGGGTTATATTGAGAAATAAACTTTATGTATTTTTGAGATCTGGGAAAATCTTCCATTAAGACAATATGAAATCCCCTCAGAACATGAATATCATAAATGTTGTGTTTTTCCCCAATCATTTGATATGAACACTCCTTTTGAATGGTAACTAAGAAAAATACATAGTATTTATTCTCTATCATGTGATTATATGTATCCTAAAGTTGATAGAATATCATTGATTGGATTTCAATATCAAATGTATATTACCTTCCACAATAATTAATGTTGGATTTGTGAGAAAAAATAAAATCCATGTCTAGGATAAAAAAAATATTAAACGAGAGGAAGAAAGTCATTTTTCAGAATGCAAATTTCTGCCAACATCAACTAGAGAGTAATCATATTGTTGAGATGCAATCATCAAACCATTTTAGGTATTCACAAATAATTATACAGATAATAATTTCAGTTGAATCTTTATACCCTTAGAAATTTTATTATATACTAAATAATTGGTAGATCCAGAGTCAAATATTACTTAAGTATTTTTAGAGATGATGGTATGTATATATTTCACCATGTTGTTATCACAACCCTTTTATGAAATAATGATCTCCTAATATTTCATCTTGATCCTAGGCTTAATTGGTATCTATTGTCGATCATCATCATCAACCTTCAGGTTTGGTCATTGGAAAGCATAATTCCAATTTTCATTACAATTGAATCCCAAAAGATGGGATGGGTCATTTTGTGCAAATATCTCTCTATTTGTATTATAATATAACATATTTAAATCAATTCAGTAATTAATTTATTGTTAAACTTCTCTTCCACACTTACAACATTTATTAGTTCACTTTAGTTAATTTCCTCTATGCTTCTTCCCACACATTGAGTATAAATAATACTCATCTACTTCTCTCCATGGTTTTCAGATTCTCCTTCAAACTGCATCTAGTTTTTATTATCTAATCAATTATACTGATATGTAACTCTAACATCAATTTCCACTGTGGAATTAGAATGAAAAATCTTTTCATATCTAACATAGTATCTTATTGGTAACACCATTCATAGAATTGTTTTGAGCAACTAATGAATTGAAAAACCTTATTTCCATGTTTCTCAATATTACCAGAAGTGTACCTCATATTTCATGTAAATGTATCCCCTTATGGTCAAGTAGATTCTCCATACATGTTCAGTAACTCAAGGAAATCCTTCGCCATCTTTGTATGATGAACATGAGAAATGTACTTATTGAAAATGGATTTCATGAATTCATTCTAGAACATGGATTCAATTTCACCATGTTTCACTGTATTCTTGATATGTGTCCACCATTGATATGTTTCATCTTGTAAATGATAGATACCCAAAAAGAATTTTTCATTTTCTAAACATAAAAAAATGGCAAATTTCTTTTCTGTGGTACTGATACATTATTCAGAAACAAGTGGATCAGAAGACCCATTGAAATAAGGTGGATGGTTCATTATGAAGAAATTTTTTTTCCCAATATTGATAAGTTTGAAGTCATCCATGATCAATCACTTGAGAATGTTTAGTGGGAATAAAAGGAAAATTTTATTCTATATACGATAACATTTAACCTCTCATGAGGAAATTTATTTCATTTTCTACAACAATCTCCATTAAAATAGTTCATCCAAGTTTTATCCATTGACTCCAACATAAAATCATTGGGTTAGAAATAATAATTATAGTGGGTAACCACATAATCATAAAAAACGCTTATTGGATGGCTCAATAATAAGACCTTATTTTTTAATCATTAAAAAATTTAGTTTAGTCTATGTCATTCATAGTCATAATCCCTTTAAATCCATCATGGTGGTTCAAAAATATTTTTTGAATTCTAGAAGAATATCCCTCTGGAGTGTCAAATTAGGGGTTCAATAAGGTCAATTACTATACATCAGTTACCATTGGATTCTATCTCAATATGTGTCATCAATTTCGCTACCCCTAATTACATTTATTCATAAGACACATACACTTGTAGTATCATGAAAAGGATGTAATTACATGGAACCCACTCACTCAATCCTTTATCAAAATTTTCTTCTTATACCATAGCTCATCCTTGGAATTAAACTATGATCTAATACCAGATATAGTGACCCGGTATTAACATATATATACATTACATAATTTTTTTGGAATATTTATTACATTACAAAAACAAACTACCAAATAACATGTTAGTTTAGAGCATTAGGAAAACCAAAAACATAAATAATGGTCCATAAGTGAACTACATCATCCCCCACATTGTTCATTATAACTAGAACCATTCATAGAATCGTAATAAATAAAAATTATCTTCATAACCTAGCGAAAGAAATAATAATAAAGGGTGATAGAATATGCTCAGTAAGGATAAATAAAGTAGATACGTAAGTATAACGTGAACATAAGGGTATGAGAATGTGAGCATAATATTTGAAAAACATACCACACATATCAAAGATCAAAATCACGAGTCCTAGAATAATTATTGACAGTTCATAAGATATGAATCATAAGGGAATTAAAGAACATGATCCAGGAGTGAATAAAAAACTCATATTATATAAATTTATAGCATGCACATGATCATAGAAATAAAATTCCATATTGTTCATTACTGACTAAGTGAAAATTCATTTTTATTCAATTTTCTAAAGCCTATTTAAAGGGGAGCGGGAACCAGACGGAATGTAACACATTACACATTTCAAAATTCAAAACCTCCACAAAACCCGATGACAACATTTCAAAATTCAAAAGTCATCAACAAAACCTGATGATATGTGTTATCATCATGAGTACCGTTGTTGCTTTCCAGTAATCATCATCACGAGAACCTCTTTTTCTCCTCCATCCATAAACATGTCTTCATAGCCTTCTTACTACCACACCAGACACTGGAGACCACCAGAGACTGGGGACCATTGGTGCCGCCATCATACTCAACTTCCACACCATCTTCTTTAATCTTTTCATCACCATCCAATCTGACATAGAACACTTCAACAGTATTGAATAACACCGAAAACAGATGCAAAAATGACTTTGGCACTGACTGGACATTATATAGATCAAGCATTTTCATTAAATCACAACAATCCTTCACTGAAATCATTGTGGAAGAATTACCAATAAAAATAAAAAACCAAGAACCATATTTACTAGAGGACATCAAATCATCCTGCGTATCAAGCCCCAAAGTCCACTGAACTGCACATCCCGAAACTTCAAACCAACCCCCACTCCAAATCTGATAGGTAGAGGCGCAGTGGAGTCAGAAGTCAGAGCAGGGCTTGGAAAGTTAGAGGGTTCTGAACACTAGTGATGTCGAATAGAGAAAAGACTATAAACTATCCATCAAAAAGAAAACCAAATCTTATAGTTCTTGAAAAGTCATTGATCACTGAACCAAAAGACAAAACCTCTTATAATCCTCCACTCTATCGCCGATCAAGAGATGCATAGAGAATCATGAAGTCACGGAAGGACTAGGGCGGTCGGGTGTATCCACAACACACCACCATTGATGCGGAAGAAAACTAACTGAAGTGAGCACCCATGAAAAGAAATTGGAAAATAATGAAGAATGCACCACAAGAGGAAAAGAAGAAGAAAATCATAATGATGGAATGTAGAAGAAGATGGGGGAAGGGGAAGATCCGTCGTGTCGAGAGGGCCATGGAAACCCTAGGGGGAGATCCAAGAGTGATCAAGGCCAGAAGAATAGGGCGCCATCACGCGGAATTTCATATTGTTCAAGGATCACTCCTAAGTAAATCATAGTGGGAAAATTTATTTACAGTAATCACATCACTCACCATTCTATACTTGTATTACAATACAATTTTCACTCCTAGATCTATCCCTAAATTAGTGTACTATGTTCACTTCCCATTCCATTAATGGTTATCTCATCCGATATAAAAATATTTTCCCAATCCAATGGAGGTACAAATAGGTTTGGCATATCATATAAAAAATAACATATTTATTATTCCCACAATATCATAAAATATCATCATATTATAAAACATTTATTTAAATGGGTATCATTAAAAAAATGATATCTGATCATATGGGAAATATATAGGTTTCATAACCATTTAGTTATAGTATAACCCATGAAAATAAGCGGGTTCATTAATCATATAACCCATGTAAGTGTAATGGGTTTCAGAATAATATAAATTGTGAATGATAAAAAAGTTTCATAATCAAATAATGGAATATAAAAGAGTTTCATAAGCATATAACTCATAGAAGATAAAATAGTTTGACAAGTGTATTACCCATGGAAGAGAATTGGGTTTCCTTAGAATATAACACCTATAAGAGAAATGGGTTTCATAAACATAATGACTTAAAATAATAAAAAATTTAGTGAAAAAATATTATTGGTAACCTTCGATCATATCCACATTAAGGCATTAGTAACACCAAAAGATGTCATCTTAGATAAAAATTGTGTTGAAATGTCATTTAAAAAATTTTTTGGGAAAAATTTAATTTAATCATTGAAAACATGCTTTAAATGAGAAAACGTTTTGAAATCCTTTTCCTTTGAAGATAAATTGGAAAAATTACAAACTATTATTTTATTAAAAGATTGTTTATGACATCATAATATTATGTTCATTACATACACATAGAAATAAGGGTTTCATTAACATTTTCAATACGAGTCATTCATTAACTATTTTGGAAGGAAACACAAACATTATATTAATATTTATTTATAAAAAGTAAACCATTGGTAAATTTTTATTTTCAAATTCAAAAAAATATTAATATAAAATTGAAAACATTTATAAAAACTTGGTTTTGAAATAAAAATGATTTCCTATGGAATAGAGAGAAAATGTTATATTTTAATTAAAATAATTATTTACTAATTTAATCTACCAAAGAGTTGAAAATTTTACTATTACTTGAATATAATATTAATAACCCTATTAAAATAAAATTCATTAGATTTTAGGATAGTTAGTTTATGATATTTTAACATCAGATTCATAATTTTAAATAATCTAAATAATTAATGAGATTTTAGTATAAAAGTTTTTTCCACTTTGGTAACATAGAATAAAAATCCCCATAAAGGAATTACATGAATTGAATCTTAAAATAACATAAGGATGAAAAAATCTAGATATTAGCTGTCAAAAGGTATTTATATACACCTCATGAATGAATTTTTCTACATAAAAAAATGTTGGTTTCAAAGAAGGAAAATTGAGAAAAAAGTCCCCAAACTACTTTTCTATTGTTTGAACTATAAAACACATGAAATAGAGAATCTAAAATGTATAAGAAAATCTCAAAAGTTCTAAGTATAATAATAGAAAAATAAACCCATGTTATTTATAACTACCACACACATTAAATATGAGGTGAAATTAACATGTGTCTCATAGAAAATAAAAGTCATACAGAAATCTATTACATTAAGTCTTCACATCCATTATACTAATTAAATCCTCTTATATAATTAATATATGTATATGATAAGTCTATTAAATATCCATATTAATTTAAATAATTCCTCAGATGATTTATTTATGACCTTTTATTTCACGTTTATTGTAAATTCCTTGCTAAAGTAGAGTTTTGGATAATAACCAAAAAAAATTGTATATGTTTTAATTTGTTATTTTTTTATAACATTAATAATTATTTATTAATATCTAAAATGATAAATATGATACAAATATCATATATATATATATATACATTATATATTTATTGATAAATATCTATAACATATATAAATTTGGATATGAAATACACTATTTATTGAGACGGTATGTCGTACGTAATCATGGACGTCGTAACCATTTTATTTTAGGATTTAAATAAATAAAATTATATTAGATATTAGAATTAAATAATAATTTATTATTTCAAGTATATCACATATTTATATTTATCCCATTATTAATTCCTAAAATGTAAAGCGTGAATGAATCACGTTGCAATGCGATGGAGTAGTCTGGCGTACACATGAACGACATTATCATATTCTAAAAAATGAAAGTCATGAAGGTATGTGTGATATAAAAAATATAAAATAAAAAATCATATATAAATAGTATTTTTATCATTATTATCATCCTTGATAGGTGGTAATAGAATAACAAATGACATTAGTTCGCAAGGCGATAGTCCACCATAGAGACAAATGATGATTTCATAACCCATTTGATGGATGTGTGTGTATTTGTTGGTCATACCATTAAAATAAAAATATATCAATATATTATAGATAATTAGGTTATTATATATTCATGATATAAAAATAATTTAACGGGATTTAGGGATAAATAAAACAAAAACAGACATTTGGAATATTACCTCCTCTTCAGGTATCTCTTTTTTGTTTTCACCAAAGTTCTTCCTTAGATGGATTTATTAATGAATTAAGGATTATATCATTATATAAGGGGTTGAATAATTTATTTGGGTACTTATTGGTAAAAACAGATTGTTTTGATGTTCAGAAAAGAGTAGGATAGGTGGTGGCCTTTTATAAAGGAGGTTTGTGGAAAAAATTTAAATATTTTAAAGGGAGAGTTCCACCAATGTTTTTTAAATATAAATTGTCTCCAACTATAAAAAATATCTATAATATATGAAATATGTTATAAATATGTCTAGAAGGTGTGATTTTTTAAAAATTTGGGGTCATTTGTACACCTTAAATTCTATTTTTATGCACCATGTAATCTTGTTTTTACCGTAATCACTGTATTTAAATTTCATTAATTATTTTTCATAAAACATTATGGTGCAATTATTATAATATAAAAATTATGTTATTTATGAATATAAAATAAATTTTTCTAAATTTTATTTATATTATTGGACAAAATTTATTTAAATGTAATCCCACAAATGAATTAAGAAGGAGGGTTTTTAAATGTGTAAAAGATCAAAAGTTTACAGTGTTTTTATGTTCAATTTCAATATGAAATTCATTAAAATTTCATAAATTAGATTTATTGATATATAATTTAACTAAATATACATGAGAATAAAATTCAAATATAATTTATCTATATGAATAAATTAAGCATAAAGACAATTTTAAATTAAAATTTAGAAGTTTTACCTATTCATCATTTAAATGAAATTTATCATGAAACTCCTAAAAACATTCACCGTATGATTATTTTGAAAATGTGAATACAAAAATGTAGTTTATTTTCTAAAATTAATTTTCAAAATTTTCTCAAAAAGTAATTTTATTACATTTCACAAATACATAAAAATATGTTTTTGAGAAAATCTTATTTTCAAAACTAATAAATATTTTAATGAGAATTAAGTATTTCATGATCAATTTTTTTTGTATATATAAAAAAGTATTTAGAAAAATATTTATTGATATTCATATTAATAAGATTAAAATCTATGTTAGAATGGTTTAGTTTAAATAACTATATTTATAACATATCATTTTTTTAACTCAATTTTTTCTGTAATACAAGCTAAGACGGTGTTGCATGTAGTGCATCCTTCACATAATTTTATGTGTAATGAATGATTAACTTTGTTTGGTGTGAAATTAAATCCCTAAAAAATTTATTTTATTGCAAAATGTTTATAAAAATTTGGTTTGTTACACAAATAACTTACCAACTTCCCACCTCTCATATTATAATCCTTATTTTTGGAAAAACCAAACCAATGAAGTAATTTTTTGTGAACTTTAAGAGGTTACCTGAAGAAGATTTAAGATTCTTCAACAAAAATTTCTATTTTATTTCTTCCTCTACCTCATTCAATTATTATTAAACCATTATAATCTAAATAACTCAGTATCTTACATATAACGAGATAATATTATCTAAAGGGAATGACCTACAAGAATCTCCAAATCCATAAATTTTTTTATTAAATCATCGTTCTTGTTTAGAGTGTAATACCACCTCATCAACAGATGTCATTCATTTTTCCATTACCACGTTTTATTGTTGGGAAAGATGATGGATATAAATAAATAAATATATATATATACATATATGATATTTATAGAATAATAATAACTCTAGATTTATTATATTATGTATGTACATTTTTAATTTCCATTACACATGGGACAGATTAACATCTCTTATGTGAATGGTAGACTATTACCTCACGAAAGCGTGCGATTCATTTTCACAAACACATTACATGGTGTATAATAAGGATAAAGGTAAATAATATATATAATTAAAAACATATAATAATGATATTATTGACATATATATCATTAATATAAGATAATATATCCTTTCAAATCATACAATTTCTCTCCCCGATAGATGGTAACGTCATTCGTGTAGGTATGGACTACTATCTTTACAAAGCGATGAGACTCGTTTTTCAACAACATTAAAAAATGATGATATTTATAAGTATATTTAATAAACTAATATGGTATTTATGATTTTATTATAATTATATAACCTAAATATACTACATAAACATTTTCAATAATTATTGTTGAAATATTGAAATATTACTCATACATATGTATGGAATATCGTCTCTGTGATCGTAAAGTACATTATTTCACAAAAACAACATCCATGATTAGTATTGAAATTGTAAATGATGTATGTATATTATTAATATTTCAAGGTTATTATTCTGTAGATGATATAATATGATAAAAGTAATAGGACCAAAAAAAAAAATTCAAACCATATACAAAAAACAATGCACTAATTACATGAAACATGGCATTACATTAAACTGTTAGTAAATGGGTAATAAAAGGGCATAAGCAAATAATATATTGTATGATATATCTATTTTTGGTTCTATAATATATGTAAAATAAAAATATATTAATTATATAGGAGTTTCGAACAAGTTTGAATGAAGTTGTGACTTACGGTTTATGATTTCCGTCACACTATTATTTTTCTGGGAAATAGATGACATATTCACTATGTGTTCATTTTATGTGGTGTATATAATTCAAATGAATTTATTTTATGATTAAGTTGTGTAAATTTATTTTTATTTACATATCCATTTGAGAATCTCCCCTTAATGGGGTGTATGGTTAAAAAGATTCCAATTTGGTAAGGTATTTTTTCCTCAACATTTATTCATTGAGATATATGATTATGTTATGAACCTATCTCTAGATATGATGTATATATACAACCACATAGATATTTAGTATCATAATTTTAATTATCCTAATAATATATTATGTTTATTCCAATGATATTACTTCTTTTGGATTATGTTTCAATGTTTCTGAAGTGGTAGAGGTTTTATGTTAAATCTCATCGTTTATATGGATTGTTTATGATTATGATTCCAAAAAAAGAATATTATGATCAAAACCTATAGAAACTCATGAAAATATTCATCCACTATTTATGTCAATAGAATAATTTTTTTCACTTAATTATCCTCTCTTTTTGTACTCATGAATTCAAAAATTATGTTTTTAAGAAAATATGACATTTTAGTCAATAACTCTTTTTATTCCAAAATGATGTCTTCTAAAAAAATAAAAAATTGCTTAGAGTTTTTATAAAATTATTTATTAAATACATTATTACCAATTTTTTTTTAAATATGTTTTAAAATTAATCTACACGTTTTTTAAAACCCAGATTCCTTTTGTATTTTACTATAAATGTGAAAGGAATCTTCAGGTATTGATAGATCAAAATTTCCTACCATCAGGAAAATTATTTTTTAGATAAACCTTTATAGGATTTATTTTATATTTTCAATGAAATGTATTTCTAAATTTTTTTATTTAAAAAAATTAAATGTGGAAATGATATTTTCCACAAGATTTGTTCCAAGTGATTTATCTTTCAAAATAATTTTCTTTCTAATATAACATCATTTGATATAACATAGGTTTTAGAGTGGATATGAAGCAGGGGTATAATTATAATTATTTATTTTAATGTTTTATGATACAAATACTTGTATGAAACCCATATATATTCCTATAATTATACCATGATTAAATGAATAAGAAACACATTTCTTTTTGTACGAGTTATGAATTGATGATATGATAAATGGATTATAAAACATGGATCTTTTCAATATGTTATTGTAAAGACCCCAACATCAATTTCCTATATTTTGTGCCATATTTCATTACATTTTAACATAAATAAGGATTTCATATCCTGATAGACTGAATATATTAGTAGAATTGGAAAACCAGATACATATATTATAGTTTCATTACAATATATAATGAAATAAAACATATCAACTTCCCATAAAATTCTAGATTATCCCTAAAATTCATATATTATATACCTCTTTGAATCCTGAGGAAATATAAAATATAATAAAGGGGTGATATTAGACCCTCAGTAAGTGTATGTTATATAGTGTAAGCATAAGTAATAAGGCATGATTAATAAATAAAAGTATGCATTCCATTAAAACATATACTTGAAAATAATATGGTTAGATGAAAAGATAAATAAATAATTACATAATAAAACAAAACCATATTTACTAAAATCGTTTAATAATCACATGTAATAACAATTACTTGTATCATAATGATGTAATTCATAATTCTAGACATCATATTCATACCATCATTTCCTCAGCTAAGACACCATTCATAATGGGTAAAAACCCAAGCTAGTTTGTCTCAATATACCTACCGATGCATCGAGGGCCTATAGAAGTTTACACCAATCATGTAATAAGTCCAATTAAGTCCTCATATTTAAATGGATAAATATAATCATCATATACATCCATATTGAATCTAACTTATGAAATGTAGATAAATTTCCCCAACAGGTAATCAAAACAACTAATCATTCAGAGTAATATGGTGAATGGTACCAATATAGCACATCCACAATCAAAATAATCATAAAAAATTCAATAAAATAAATTTAATAAAATCAGAAAATATTAATCTAAACTAATTATAATAATATCCAATAGTGATTAAATAGATGAAAATACTCTTAAAAATCATCGAGGAATTCATGATAGAAATACTCTTTTACATTACATGGAAGAGTTATTTAGGAAAAGTATTTATATAAATCCAAATGTGAACTATGTTATTTTTTTCATAATTAAATGAGTGATTTTATAAAAATAATGGGTGAAAAAATAGATTATTAGTACACTTGAAAATAGGTAAGAATTATAGATGTTCCCCTAAATGAGACTTGTTTAATGAGAAGAATTTAAGAATGATACTTTTAAAACATGTTTCTGAACATAAAATAACGAATCCATCTAATTTATATATATATATATATATATATATTAAAAGTTCATATATAATATATGAGTTTTTCATAAGAACAATAATTAATTTCATTGTGTTAACGGAAGAAAAAGAGTAACTCGAAATAAAATGGAGGTTCAGGCAGAAATCCTTACTTTATGTCTGAATGTGTTATGCACAGGAACTTAACGTCATGTAGAATAAAATTTAGTCAATAAATTAATTTATTAATGTACTTGTATTTATATATTTTATTCTATAATGATCTATTATATTCATTTATGTATTTATTGTTTAGTTATAAGATTGAATTTTGTTGTTCTGGAGTGTTCTTTTCCTTAATTTCATGATTAGTTTTTTTGGTAATATGTATTGGAGTTCTTGTAAAGTGTGTATAATTATTGATAATTGTAATTTCAAGTTATTAATGAAACAAATATATGTCATTGGTGTTATGTATTATTTTTTACACAAATGAAGATTTGTCATTTGATAACTTATTATTGATAATAGTTTATCTTAGTTTTATGGTTTTTCAATCACAACAAACTAGAATTTTTCAATTATTTAATATCATGTATTTACAATTATTCCATAACCATACATAAGATATAATAAATATTTTATAATCTAGTTCCCCCCATAAAAATGGTATCATTACTATACTTGAAGGATATATTTATGAATGAAAGTTCTCCATCCACGAAGGCCATAAATATGCACCTCCCCAATGAATATTTCGTTTTTAAAATAAATGGGAGATTGAGTAATGTCACACATGCCTTATTAAATTATTTTTTATTTTATTAATTCATGGCCTGGGTTCACTCGTGAAGGACTAAACTGGGTCCTAGATCAAAATTGATGACGTTTAATGTTTTTACTGGGTTTCAGACACGTGCGCGGTCACTGCACATTTAGTGGTAGCCACGAAATTGGACCTAGTGTCATGAAATTGCTTATTATTATTATTATTATTATCATAATTTTTATTATTGTTTTTATTATCATTATTCTTTACATTATTATTTCTATTGTTATTTTTTATAGTTATTTTTTAATTATTATTATTGTATATATTATCCTAATTATAATTGTTCTTCTTATTATTATTATTATTCTAATTATCATTATTTTTATAATTACTGTTTTTATTGTTAATAAATTTTCTGAAAATTGCCTTTATTATTGTTAATTATATTATTTTTATTTTTAGTTTTATTCTTGTGATTATTATTGTTCGGGTATTATTATTATAATTATTTTTATTACCATTAATATTAATATTATTATTATTATTATTTGAAATAATATTATTCAAAAAAATCCTAAAACCCTAATCTGCCCGCATACCCCCCCCCCTTCATGTTCCATGCCGCTGCCCGCACACCTCCTTTCCCTTGCCAGTCTGCACGCACGCGGCCTCCCCCACACACCTTCTCACCAGCCTTGACAAGGCCCTCTGCTCTCGCCTCTGGTCCACTCCCTATCCCTCACCCTCACGATTCTGGCCTCCTCTCCTTCCCCACGGAGCGAGGCACCTCTTTCCAGCAACGCGAGGCATTCCTTCTGTGGCATTTCACCCAGCCATCACCCTTCGCCTCTGGCTCCCGTCCGAACAGCCCTAGCAGACTTCAGCCCCACCTCTAACTTTATCCACATGCCCAATCCTTCTCGCACCAGCCTCTCCACACATTCCCTTGCCTAAATTTTTCCCAGCTGCTCTAGAAAACCCTTAGCACACGCAGCCTCTTGCTCCAGTCACCTGTCATCCCAGTCTTCCGCAATCTGGTGGCCTTCTGACGCAAATCGTAGTGCCTCCACCATCTCCCCATCACCTGGTTTCCTCCCCATCAGTGCATATTCCTTTTTAATGTTAATTTTATCAGTTTGATCAAACATTAATCCTGAAGCTGGTAATTTGTTCAACTTGCTTTTTGTCCAGGGTATGTGTTTGTTCTATGGGTCATTGTTCAACCTTCTGTTGACGTTCTGTCGAACTGCTCTTGGTTTGAGGTAGGTAATTCCATGGTTTTTTTCTTCATTCTAATTGATTCTTGGTTGTTTCGATAATTTTATTTTATTTGATTCACATTTTTTTATATCCATAAATCTTCCCTCTATAGTGCTTTTAGATTTTTAAAATTAGTTAAAAGCATGTTTTGAGCCAATTCTTTTTTTGAGTTTGCAGTTATTTGATTATGTGCCAAATCTTGTTTTTATATTGTTTCTGGATATTTTTTAAGGGAATTTCATTTTATTTTAATACAGTTTGATAAAAAATAATAATAATACTTTGAAGGTAAATATTTGGTTATGATAATGTTTATGTTTACTTTGTGCATTTGATAAAATTTTATACTGTTCAAAGTGTAATTGAGGGTGTCTATGAAATGTTTATCCATGATTGTGTTGTGTGTCAGCATTGGTTATTGGTATGTTATTTTGGTTTAGAATTTTGGTATTGGAATAAGTTTTTAATAATTTTAAGCTGTTAAAATAAAATGTGGGATCTTTGGTTCCTAATGTGGTTGTGGGACATTTATTCCAATAATGTGAGTGGTTGGTTTTAGTTTCAAAGTGGTAGTTTTGTGTTAATAATGCTGGGTGTTTTCTTGAAACGCAGTTGTGCTCTTAGATGTTGGAATATCCATGGGTGCATTCGGTGCACCCATGGACATGCCTTCAAGTTACAATGACACCTTTAATCTAGTGTTTCCTTAAAACCATGGTCTTCTAAATGGTTTTGTCTCCTATATAAGATTTTGTCCTTTGTGTAGATTTTGTGAATTGTTTGAAGTGTGTTCTCAATGGTGTGACAGTTTGGATTCGAAAAAATAGAATTTTTATTTGTGTAATGTTTTGGGTAATTTTTTTGGAAATGATAATTTAAAGGCTCGTTTGGATCATCCAATTCATGGGTGGAGTTCTGTTAACATTTAGAATGGTTTGTGTTTGTAAATTGTGTGAGCCTTGTTGTAACATTAAATGTTTTTAGAATAATGATTACATCATGGGTGTGTCATGATGAAATTTTTGGGACTTTCAGGTTTAATGTAATGTTTTTGGTTGACTCTTTCAAAATATGACGTTTTGATTACTATATTCCCATATAACAACATTAGTATTTTGAAAAAGAATATCAAATGGTTTTAATGATTTCATCGCATGAAGGCCTGGTTGGAACCTTTGATGATATGATGTGTGTGTGTGTGTCTATATACTAGGGCACCTCTATAAGGGATATCCCTTATGGGTTATCGTATGGAGTGTTTGTGTTTGGGGTAGGTAGGTGTGGTGAGATGAGTCATGTGCTCGAGGTCCTCCTACTTACACAGTATTATGATAACAAATGTGGTTTCTAGAGCATCTTTTAGAGATCAAGTGACGATTTTTGAGCAACCCCGATTAGATGGGTTGGTACCCCCTGGATTTTTTTAGGGAAGGTGGGCTTTGCCGATGGAATGGTCAGTTAGGGAGGCCAATTGGTTATAGACTTAGGAGCTTCAACATACATCAGAAGGCGGTTTTGAAACCGAGTGCATCGATGGGTATTCTAGGGATGTTTAGAATCACCCATGGTTACTGGATTATTTTCATTGCTTGTTTAATTTCTGTGCACTAGTTTATTTTCAGCTTTCACTCTTACTCGTTTTACTCTAGTACATCATTGGTATATTCTATTTTGAATTTTATTTATAAAATGACAACTGATTTTGTAAAATGGTTTATAGCATTTTTTGGGTTTTATAATGAGAAAAACATGTTGCTTATTTTCAAATGTGAAAACCCTAATTTTATAATTGTATTTCAAACATTCGTAAATGAATTGTTTCGATAAAAGAGACATCAGATTCTATGGTTTTTCTTGGAAAACCTACTAAGCATCTTTTATGATCACTCCAATTTTATCATTTCAGTTATAGGTTTCTTTGCTCATGTTTTCTTGGCCGAGTCAATCGTTATTGGAGCAAAGTCGACCTTTGGTCAGGAGGTGACCTAAAAGGTCACGTGGATGTATGTTTGGTTTTATTTTCTAGATGCTCATAGTGTGGTGTTTATCGACTATTTATATTTATATATTTTCATGTGTATTTGTTTTTTTCATGGGCCAAATCATTCTCAACGATTAAAATATTGATGCCCGACACTGATTTCCACCCCGTGGGGATCGGGAATGCCCTTCATGCCATGCCGTGGACCGGCTCGGGTGACCATTTTAGGGTTAACCCCAGTTGGTTTGTGGAAAAATGGTATCAGAGGGGGGCCTTGTTATTTGGGGTTCCCGGTAGATGGAGATTAGGATTGTCGGGATTCGAGAGGTAGGTATGGGAAGGTAGTGATGAACCTTCTCCCATTCCGAAACTCGAGTTGCCAGGGGTAGTCTTAGAATTGAGTTCATGTCTCGTTCTTATTTGTTTTGGATTGAGGGATAACGACAGAGGAAAACAGATGTTACATTGTGATTTTTATATGGAGTAGTGAGTCATGTGGAGATAGCATACACAATTTATGTTCCTCCTAGACATTGACGCTTTCTTGGGGAATGGACTACCATGTCGCTATGTTAAGAATGAATATTACTCCCTCCCTCCAGTGATTTGATGCAATTTTAGTGTTATCATGGTTCTAGTTGGTTTAAGTGCACTCATGAAAAGAAAAAAAGGTTTTTAAAATCAGACTGATTTTTTTAATGTCTATAAATTTTTGAAACGGGTTTTTAAAAACTGAAATCTCTAGGTCTAAAAATCTGGTGGTTGCTTAGAACTGGTAGAGAAATTGTTTGGGAGCAACCTTAGGTACTCTTTATGAACGTTTTAACATGTGAGTAAATTCATGGGAAGTGCATGTTGGTGCATATGGATGAATGCAGAAGATTACATGTGGAATGGTTCACGGGATTATTGGGGTGTGCACCTGGAATTAAAGGCTTGACCTTGTATTTCTAAAGTGATTTTACAATAATAGAAAATTATTTTTTGAAATTGAATTTGGATTTAAAAGTGGAGTTGGTGTTTGGAAACTGGCCTTGAAGGAAGAAAGTTTTGAAATTTAAAATGGAAATGGGATTTTTAAAGAAGAATTTTTTTAGTTGTGTTAGTTTTTTCGTGTTTCTTTTGAGCTGGTTATTTTGGATGAAGGCTCTTTATTTGATGTTTCTTCACCTTGATGTATGATTTGAATCTATGTTTTATATGTTTTTTAGAAAATAACTCCCAACATGGTCGCCAAGATTTCTGATAAGTCATTCACATTTTTTGGAACTTCTCGTACATTGCCTAACGATCACGGTGATTGGGGTCCGTTAGAATGAGAAGAGTGTCTTGAAGAGGTCAAACGCATCTTCAGGGTATTGGGGACTTCCGAAGCTGTCAGAGTGAATGCTGTTTTGGGATTGTTTAATGGTCTAGATCTGGATGAATGGGAGTTAGTTTCCCCACCGTCAATGCAAGTTGGGGTGATGTGGGATTCCTTTAAATCCCTCTTCATCCGGCAGTTTATACCTTAAGGGTTAAATATGAAGTAAAGGTAAGATCTCATGGGTATTCATCATGTACAACGGATGGTGAAGGAATATGTTGATCATTTCAAGGATCTTGTGTACTTTTCTATAGAGGTAGTGTCACATGATTTGATGAAGACTTCTCTCTTCATTTGGGGTCTTTTCCCAGAGATCAAGGAGTGGGTCCTCCTTTCCAATGAACATCGTTTCGAGAAGATGGTGGTTGAGCCATTCATAGCTGAACTGGTCTCCAGAGCACAGGTGCTTGGAAATCCAGCATATCTAGTTACTCATGAAGGTTCCACATTGGGAATGTAGGATATGCTAGTGGAAATTATTTCAAAAGAGTCCTCTGTAGTGGTTTTGGCTTCTAGTTCATCAAACCGTTCAGTGGTGTTCCACCACTGTGGTCGGTTCGGGCACATGAAGCCATCATGTCGCATCCCTCCAAAATTGTGTCATCATTGCGGGAGCCTAAGTCATCTAGATAAGTTATGCAGGAAGTGTCGCCTGAAGAAGACATTGTGACTGGAGGAATTTAAGTGCCTGACTATGAGGTCAGAGATGCTTCATCCATCAGAGCCCCAGCCATAGGTCTTAGGGTGAAGCTCGTGCTCAGTCAGGAGTTTCTAGGGGTGTTAATCCGTGGTTCGGGTCTTGTGCTCGGTGTTGGATGTAAAAAATTTAAAGTATTTTAATTTAAATTTATGTATTCTTAAATTATTGATATTATTGTATGTTCATTGTTTCATTGTGGAGTTATAGTAGACATGTTATATTGTAATCGAACAGTTTTGTTTTTCTGGTTATGGTTTTTTGAATCATGCATTTTTCTTATAAGTTGTTTGACCCCTGTTTGGATTGATCGTGGTTTAGCAGTGTTCATTTGGATATGTAAGTGCATGTGATGGAGTTTAGGCTAGTAGTTATACATGGGTTGACTATTGGGATCATGTTCTTCTCAGAGGTTTTTCTCTAGTGTTTGGGATTATTGGTATGGGTCGAGAGTTCCATGTTTCAGTGGAGGTGTTGTTTTTCTCGTGTTATAGATGATATTTTGGATCAGTTGGGAGTTCCCGTGTCACCCCACCCCTCCCGGGGATTTATGACTAGGTGTTAAATTTCTGATCTAGTTGAATTCTTTTGGTGGAGAAAACCCTCTCATGTTCTCCCATTCTCTTGTAGTGTGGTTCCATTCAGTTTCATCCAGGCATGGATTTATGCTTTGCCCATTGTTTAGCTGGGTGAATGTTTGGGTACAGAAAGTGTCTTTGGTGGGGAGAATTCTCACACCTCCCTTCTAAAATTAAATAATTTTAATAATTCTTGGCCTGGGTTCTCTCGCAAAGGCCTGAACTAGGTCCCGGATCATAATTGAGGATGTTTAATGTTTTTACTGGGTTTCGAACCTGTGCGCGGTCACCCCACGTTTGGAGATAGTCACGCAACCATCCCTAGTGTCATGCAATTGCTTATTATTATTATTATTTATCATAATTGTTATTCTTATTTTTATTATCATTTTTCTATATATTATTATTTCTATTATTATTGTGTTATTGTTATTTTATTACTACTATTGTTGTTTATATCACCCTAATTATAATTTTTAATCTTAATAATGATATTATTATTATCATTAATATTATTTTTATAATTATCATTTTTATTTTTAATAAATTTTATTAAAATTACCTTTATTATTGTTAATTTTTTGGTTTTATTATTTTTATATTTATTTTTTTGGGAATTATTATTATTCTTATTATAATTATCATTAATATTAATATTACTTATATAATTATTATTATTTATAATAATAATAATATTTATTAAAAAAACCCACTAAAACCCTAATCTACCCGCAACCCCCCCCCCCCCTCCAATTCCACGCTGCGTCCCGCACCCCTCCTTCCCCTTCCAAGTCCATGCACACCAGGACTCTCCGAAACAATTTCTCACCATCCTTGCCCAGGACCTCTGCTCTCGGCCCTGGTCCACTACCCAGCCCTCTGCCATGGTTTTCCCGCCCCCTCTCCTTCCCCACGGTGCGAGGCACCTCCTTCCAACAGTGCGAGAATTCCTTTCGCGACACTGCACCCCTCCGTCGCCCTTCGCCTCTGGCTCCCAGTTGAATAGCCCTAGCTGACTCTGGACTTGCATCTCACACCAGCCGCATACCCAAGCCTTCTTGCACCAGTATCTCTAAACATTCCATTTCCTAACTTCCACTGAGCTGCTCTAGCCAACCCTTAGCACATGCGGCCTCTCGCTCCGATCGCCTTCCATCCCGGTCTTTAGGTATCCGGTGGTCTTCCGGTGAAAATCATAGTGCCTCCACTTCCTCCCCTTCCATACTTGTTCCTTTTGAATGTATATTTTTTAAATTTTACCTACCTTTAATCCTGAATCTGGTAATTCGTTCCACTTGCTCGTTGTCTAGGGTGTGTGTTTGGTATGCGGGTCGTTGTTCAACCTTCCATTAAGGTTTTGTTGCATCCGCTCTTGGTTTGACGTGGGTAATTCAACGGTTTTCCTTTCTGTAGTCTAATTAATGCTTGGGTGCTTCTATAATTTTATTTTATGTGACTCGATGTTTTGTTATATCCATAAATTTTCATTCGATAGTGCTTTTAAGATTTAAACTTTATTCAAAAGCATGTTTTGAGTCAATTCCTGGTTCGAGTCTACAGTTATTTGATTATGTGCCAAATTCTATTTTGAAATTATTTATGGCTATATTTTTGGGGAGTTTCTTTTTTTTAATACATTTTGATAAAAAATAATAATATACTTTGAAGGTAAATATTTGGTTATGATAATGTTTATGTGAACTTGGTGCATTTGATAAAATACTATAGTGTTCAAAGTGTAATTGATGGTTTTTATGAAATGTTTATTCTTGACTCTGTTGTGGGTTAGAATTGGTTATTTGTAAACTTGGTTTGGTTTAAAAATTTTTTATTGGTATAACTTACTAATAGTGTTAAACTATTAAAATAAAAAATGGGGCTCTTTGGATTTTATTTTTGCAGTGTGAGTTCTTTTCAAATAAAGTGAGCAGTTGGTTTTAGTTTCCAAGGGGTAGTTTTGTGGGAATAATGCTGGTTTTTATCTAGAAATGTAGGTGTGTCGTTGGATGTTGGCATATACATGGGTGCATTTGGTGCACCCATGGACGTTCCTTCAGGTGACAATGACACCTTTAAACTAGTGTTTCCTTTAAACATTGGTTTTCTAAATGGTTTTTATTTCCTAAGTAAGATTTGGTTCTTTGTGTGTATTTGCTGAAAGGTTTGAGGTGTGATCTCATGGTTGTTCCAGTTGGGCTTTGAAAATATTGAATGTTTATTTTTGTAATGTTTTGGGTAATGATTTTGGACATGATAACTTAAAGGATCGTTTGGCTCTTCCAATTCATTGGTGGAGTAGTGTTAACTTTTAAAATGGTTTGTTTTTGGAAATTGTGTGATCTTGGTTGGAACATTAAATGTTTTTAGAATAATGATTTCGTCATGGGTGTGTCGTGATGGCCAATTTGGAACATTCAGCTTTAATGTAATGTTTTCATTGACTCTATGAAATGACTACATTTTGATTACTGTATACCCATATAACAACATTAGTATTTTGAAAAAAAATATCAAATGGTTTTAATGATTTCATGGAATGAAGGCCCAGTTGGCACCATTGATGATATGATATATATATATATATATACAAGGGGACCCCTATAGTGGGGATATCCCTTATGGGTTACCATAAAGAGTGTTTGTGTTTTGGGTAGATAAGTGCGGTGAGATGAGTCACGTGTGTGAGGGACTCCTATATACACAGTATTATTGAATCCATAATGGGTTCCTAGGTGTCTTTTAGAGATCGAGTGATGGTTTCTGATCAGCCCTGATTAGACGGGTTGTTACCCATGGATATTTTGTTAGGCCAGGCGGGCTTTTCCAATGGATTGGTCAGTTAGGGTGGCCAGTTTGTTATAGACTTAAGAGCTTCACCATACATTGGCTGGGGGATCCAAAACCGAGTACGTCCATGGGTCTTCTAGGGAAGTTTAGGATCACCCATGTTTACTAGATTATTTTCATTTCTTGTTTACTTTTTTTTTTCACTAGTTTATTTTTATCTTTCACTCTTACTCGTTTTACTCTAGCACAGCATTGGTATATTCTGTTTTTGATTTTATTTATAAAATGAAAAATGATTTTGGAAAATGGTATATTGCATGTGTTGGGTTTAAAATGGGGAAAACGTGTTGCTTATTTTCAAATGTGAAAACCCTACTTTTATAATTGTATTTCAAACTTTTGTTAATGGATTGTTTTGGGAAAGGATACGTTTGATTCTGTGGTTTATCATGGAAACCCTACTGAGCATATTTAATTCTCAAACCTATTTTTCCATTTTAGATGTAGGTTTCCTTTCTCAGGTTTTCTTGATTGAGTTTCTCGTTATTAGAGAAAAGTAGGCCTTTGTTCGAGAGGTGACATAAAAGGTCATGTGGAGGTATGTTCAGATTTATTTTCTATCCACTGCTAGCATTGTGTTTATCGACTATTTATATTTATATGTTTTCTTGTTTATTTGTTTTTTTCATGGGCCAAATCATTCCCAATGATTAAAATTTTCCTGCAATGGTTGTTAGCCCGTGGGGATCAGGAACGCCCTTCGGGCCATGTCGCAGACCAACTCAAGTGACTAGTTCAAGGTTGACACGGGTTGGTTAGTGATAAGTAAGGTGGTTGATGATGGATCATTCATTAACAAGATATAATTCCATTAGATAGATGATAATGGATTTATCATGGTCATTTGGATATAAAAGGTGAGGATGGGGTAATATAATAAAATATATTGAAATAAAATGGAAAGAGGATTTACCACTTCAATTAACATCTATGAGAACCTCTTTAAGGGAAGGGGTTTTTTGTCTTCTGTCAATAAAAATAGCAGCTAGACATGGGGAGAGAGAAGGGAAGAAGATTTTGATAAAACTCTATCATGATTAAAGTCTTATATGATGGAAGATAAGAGGGCACTGATGGTGGTTGTTATAGTGTAGGAGTGGAGTAATTTATCGTTATTCTATTCATTAATTTATTATTTTTCTAAATAAATATAATAGTGTTAAATATTGTGACTAAAAATATTAATAAGTAAATGTACATTTTAACCAACGGTGATTAAATTATCCATGAATCATTGAATATTTTATTTAACTTATATTGTATTTATATTTTAAATTACAATATTTTACTTTTCACTAAAATTATAAGTATTTCAGTAAAATACCAAAATTTAATCATAATTTTTTTGATGTGTAGTATTAAAAAATGGACTCTATTTTATCTAAATATATTTCAAAATATGTGAAATTTAATATTTAAATAAAATAATTATTTACTTTAGAAATACATATTTTAAATTTAAAACAGATTTTACAATAGTTTCATAAATTAAATACATTATCATAAAATTATATTAAAATCCTAGGACAACTAAATAATTTTTTATGAATCTGTTTTAAGAATATGATTAATATTTTAAATACATTTATTAAATATATAATTGTAATTAAATATTTATGATTAATAAAAATACCGAAGAAAAAATAATAATTTCTAAAATATTATATTACTTTCATTGTGGTATAATTATATCATACATCCAAATATGTAATTCTTAAATATTACTTTTAACTTGAAGGGTGAGTTTATGGTTCATTAAGGAGATTAAATATTTATAAGACTCATTTTAATATTCCTAAGGGCAACTTACTATTTCATCAGTATAGTTCCCATAATGTCTAGAAATAACTCTTATTAATTTTATTCATCATTTATAATTTTTTTATTGTGATATATATGTTGTTTAATGTGATTCACAAAATTAAGATCAGAATTGAAATTTCATTGATATAATATTTGGCCATTATATTCTCCCCTCCTACAAAAATATCATCCTTGGAATTTCTAAAATGTCACTTCCAAAAAGATTTGAAAAGTTTTTTATCATAAGCTTCTCTAGAACCCACGTACCCACATAAATTTGATGATTCATCCAACGAACCTTTTACAACCAAGACATCATATTTATAAACACCTTCTCTTTAGTGTCTAGAATAACGATTTCCTCGTCATAGTAAGATAATTCATGTTCCAATTCGATACCTGGAGAAGTGGGTACATGTGTAGGGTCTTGTGTGTACATTCTCAACAACGATACATGGAACACATTCTTCACGTTAGAAGTTCTAGGTGGAATAAAAAAACGATATGCCACATCTCCAACTCTCTCCATTATTTCAAAAGGACCAGTGTACCTTTGTCTTAATTTTTATTTCTTCACAAATCATATAACACCATTTCATGGAGATACATTCATGAAAACATGATCATATAATTGAAATTCCAAATCCTTCCATCAATTATCATCATTGATCTTTCTCAATATTTGAGGTGTTTTGATATGGATTTGAAAAATATTTAACTATGATGTTGTTTCCTCCACAAGATCTAGGACCACAAAATTCATTTCACCAAATTCATCCTAACAAGTTGGTGTAATACATTTCATTCCATACTATGCTTTATATGGTGATATTTGATGACTCTAAGGGAATTTATTATTATAGGGAAACTCTACAAATATTAAATAATGATCCCACATTACATGAAAACCAAGTGACCATGATCACAACATGTATTCTAATGTTGGTATCATCATTTCTAACTATCTGTTAGTTTGAGGGTGATATGCAATACTCAAACGAAGAACCGTATCCAAATCATTCTAAATAATTTTCCCAAATTTTTGTTATTTCATGAATCATGATCAAAAATAATTACGAGATGTTCTCCATGAAGTTTGATAACTTCATAAATATAGATATATGGAAGTTACTCTAGTGGAAATCCCACATTATAGTAAGGAAGTGTGAAGATTGGGTAAGCCGATCAACAATTACACAAATGGAATCATTCACACATAGAGTTTTGGGTAATCTAGTGTCAAAATCCAAAGTAATGTCATCCTATTTCCATGTAGGAATAAGAATAGGTTTCATTACTCCACAAAGATGTCATCTTTTATCCTTTACCTATTGAAAAATTAAACATCTTGATACATAATTAGAAATTTTCTGCTTCATGATTCCCCAACAGAAATGTTCCTTCAAATATATATATACATCATAGTGATTCCCGGGTGTTTTTAGAAATTTGAGCTATAGGAAAAATCATATAACTCCATCTTTAGCTTAGGGATAAAGGGAATACATTGCCTCCTCCAAAAAGTTTGATTTTCATCCTCATATATAAAGATTGATGACTTCCCATCTTTCAAAAAATTTATTTTCTTTTAAAGATTCTCATCATCGTACTGAGAAATTGTAAACCATTCTTTTTAATATAGTTTGTCAACCATTTAAAAAAATTGGGTTTCTTCCTTTCCCTTTGTAATTCCCAAATCCATCATTACATGACCCATATACATAGGGTCCTAATCAATCCTTATTTATTTTTCATAACTTCATTATCCTTCCTGTTCAATGCATCATCTACCCTATTCATCTTTCTCATGGTGGTAGTGTATATAAGAATCAAAGTCCTTGCGAAGTTTTATCCATTGTCATTGCCTCATGGTGAGTTATTTTTGTGAGAAGATATATTTAAATCTCTTTTGATCTATATATATCTCACTCCTTTCTCTATAGAGATAGTTTCTCCATATCATCAGAGAAAATATTATAAATAGTAACATAATATCATTATATAGACAGTTCTTCTCATGAGATTTTAACTACCTTAAGTCATACACAATAACTCAATCATTCTGAATATGGACCCAACCAAGTCTTTTAATTGATGTATCACTATATATCACAAATACACTATTTCTTGATTGTAGAGTCTAGATTTTATAATTCATTAACCTCTTATTCAATTCTTCAAAATATTTATCACATTATTTTTTCAATACAGACTGAACCCTTTTATAAGTAATCTTGGTTTACGGGTTAGAAACTAATGAAAATTTATAAATGAAATGCCTATAATAACTTGTTAAACAAATATAAATACATACCTAAGTTATGTTTATTGGTGTAGGCCATTCCAAATCTACCTTTGTCTTTGCATGGTCAACTATGATTCCATCATTAGAAATATTGTGTCCATGAAAAGAGACCCTTTGAATCTAGAATTCAATAATTCTAAACATCCCATATAATTCATTTTTATAAGATTTTTCTGAACAATAATAAAGTCATTATCATGTTCCACGTATATTTTGAATTAAACCAATATGTCATCGATAAATACCACAAAAAAGTGGTCATGATATTCCTTGAAAACATTATTCATTAGACCTATGAAAATAGTGGGTGCATTAGTCAGTCCAAAATGAATTAATGTAAACATGTAATTCGTATAACTGGTTTGAAATTATATCTTTGGAATATCTTCTATCCTCACATTAAACTAATTAAATTCAGATCGAATGGAAATATTAGAAAAATATTGACCTCCATGAATTTGATCAAATAAATCATCAATCTGAGGAATTATATACTTATCGTATATAATAATATAATTAATCTTCATATAGTCAATACAGAGCCTCCTAGATCCATATTTATTCTCGTCAAAAATAATAGGAGTTCCCCATGGGTAAAAACTACGAAAATAAACCCCTTAATACTCAATAACTATATTTGTTTCTTCAGCTCCACTAATTCCATTATGAACATTCTATAGGGAGTATCTTAAATAGGACTTAAACCATTAATTTAATCAATAGAAAACTAAATTTCTCACTCTCAAGGATAACATAGTAAATACACTAGAAATACATCATTGTATTCTTGAATAATAGGTACATACTCATTTTGAACACTTCTTTCTTCACCTATAGATATCACATTCTATTCCTCCAAAATAATTGAATTTAGTAGAGATACTAGGGGTGTATCTAGATAAGAATAAAATTTTGAGTTTTCTTCTCTAAAGATAAGTGATTATACATTTTATTGAAAATATTTAACTTCATTCTTTTTGAAATATATTTTTGCATCGTAACTAGAAAGCCAATTCATATCAAGATTTATGCCAATTTTAATCATGGGTATGATGGTATAGTCACTAACTAAAGTGTATTTTCTGTTATAAGGGGGACTGATCAACACATCATTTTTGCAATCATACTTACCATAGAATTTTTGACTGAAAAATCTATTATTAAATCAAATTGGAAATGTCTAATTTTCTTGAGAAAACTAGGAAGATATAAAATAATTTGATGATCCAACATCAAGTAATGCATCGGTTATGTTTGAGTACATGAATAATGTAAGTTCCAACCCATCCTTAGGAACTTTCACTTCATTAGTTATGAACACATAAGAATTATCTTTCTAATATGAGCTTATTTGGTGAATGATTCCATGGATCATAGAAAAAGCCTTTCTATAATGTCTAGTATCATTGAAATTATATAATTGAATATTGGTTTCTTCTTTCATTGACATAAAATCATAGGCCTGGTGGTCATTTCCTCCACATTTGTTACAAACACATATACCCTTCCCAAAAGTTTCGAGGTGCTTCATCCCACAATTATCACAGGATGGAAAATAAACACTTCCCTTTTTACTAATTTCTTTTTCTAGAGTATTCAACAGTCGTATTCTTCCCTTATTTTACATTAACTTCATAAGACTTAGATTATTCTTTTTCTATATGGATTTCACATGAGAATATGTCTTTGTATGCTGAGAACATTTGGGACACCATTTCCAATTAGAGAACTAGTTTTAAACCATCAATGAATAGATCAATCTTGCTCCTCAGATTATATAAGTTGTCTGAAGCATGCCTTTGCATCTTTGAAAAGTTTGATCCATACATGGAATCATTCTCATCCTATTTCAACTTCATATTAAAGGATTTTCTTTCCATATTCGGTCATTCTTCATATTCATGGATTGTCTTTCGATATTTTTATATAAAGATTCCTTAAAATACCTCTATTCTATATGTTCAATATCTTCCTCCTCCAATGTGCTTTTAAATAGTAATCATCATTGATCTGTATATCCCGATAGATGATAACATCCAATGAAAATATTCTCCATTTCGTTACATCCCAATGTAAGAAATAACTTTTCTAGCGAATATATCCACTACTCAGATACAAATGGGTTTTTTATCCCATTGAATGATGGAGGTTATTATCACATAAAGAGGTCTAAAATTGATCTTCCACATTTCTCTTTTGGATTCACCATATGGGTAAGGTTTTTGTTCATAACATGAGTTAGCTCTCCCTGTATAGTTTTATGTAGTTCAATGCTATTCACTTCTCTAGAACTAACATCAGTATCCCTCATATGAGAGAAATACCAAAATGGGATATTCAAATTCATTTGGTTTATATTCCTTCCACCAATATAAAATTATAAATAATTCCATAAACTAAATTTTTTATGAATAATAATGTATAATGTCGAACTAGTAAAATAAATAGCATAAATTGATATCATATTCATGTATAATCTCATAATCATTAGCATGGTTTCTTTGGGGACATATTTTCAATTAAATACATTATAATGGTTTCTATAGATTATTTTAATTATCCAATGTATAACCCTATTGAGTGTCGAACTATTTGCGCAGTAAGGCCCATTGTCGTGTTCCTTGTTACCCCAGGTCTTTCATAAAACACATTGTCGATGTTGTTACTCTTAGATACATATGTACGAAAACTACTTCCACTTGTAGTATCTATATAGAGATGTATCTTTTATAAAGATCCACATAATCTATACATTTCAAAAAAAGTTATAGGATGTTCTTTTATGCTTATCCTCAATGTCATTCTTAGGGTTTTAACCTAATCTGCATTTTCTAAATATAGTTTTCATGTGTTCTAGTAAACTTAACTTGATAACAAATATAAAGTCTTGATTCCTATTTGTCCAGAGTAGGTTCCTTATTTTATTACAATAGAATATGAACTATTAAGACATATCCTAATGGAATGAATAGATTACTATCATTGGAAGACAAAATATATTCATAATTGTTACATTAAAACATGAAATGAAATACCACATATCAACATCACATTAACTTCTAGATTATTGAAGAAATGTTTTCATAATTTATGTCTTCTCATGCTATATTAATATAAAACATAAGAAATATTTGAGCTCAGATGCTCAGTTAGGGTTTGTAATATAGCAGAAGCATAAGTAATAAAGAATTGTTAAAAAAAATTAATGTACACATTCCATTAAGAAATGAAAATGAGAATTGTATGGTAGTAATAAAAGATGAATAAATAACTCCATAATAAAATATAACCATGGATAACCTACAAGTGTAATAATCACATGGATAATCAATTACTTGATTTATAATGAGGGAATGAAATATATCGAACATCATAGTCTTACCTTCAAGGCATCAGCCAAGATACCATACAAAATGGGTAAAAACACATTTTAGTTGTTTCAGGTGACCAATAGATGCATCGAGGGGGTATAGGGGGCCCAAAAAACACTTATTAAGTTGAATTTTTCCTAATATGAATGGTTAGAACTATAATCATCATATTAATTAATATTGAATATAATATATGAAATGTAAATACCTTTCCCCAATCAATGAAAATAAACACTAACCACTCAGAGTAATATGTTGAATGGTATCAAGATAATATATCCATAGTCAAACTAAAAATAAAACATTAAATAAAATATGGTGGATTATATCATTGATTATTATTCCCAATTAAACATATTAATCAATTTGTGTGTTGAAATAGATGAAAATAAAATTATAAAATCATCGAGGAATTCTTGAGACAAATACTCATTTACTTTGAAAAGAAGACTTCTTTTGGAAAAATAGTTGTATAGAACCAAGAATTAAAATAAGATAGTTTTTTCATAATAAATTGAATTATTTATCAAATATAAAGGTGGAATAAAATATTTTATAGAATTTACTTGAAAAATGATTATAATTTGAGATGTTCTCATGAATTATGCTAGTTTATCAGGAAGTATTCAAGAGAGAACATTTTAAAACTTATAACTCACCATAAAATAAATAAGGGTTTTGATCGGTATATATATATATATAGAAAATTAAAACATAATATATGATGACTATATATGAATAATCAATAATTTAGTTAGAAAATAGATATAAAAAGACTAACCAAAATGAAAATGGAGGTTCATGCAGAAATCATTACCTTATGTTTCAATGTTTTCTACACTTGACCTTAACATCCAGGATGATAAATTTAAATAATTAATTAATTAATTCAGAACCTTGTAATAATGTATTTTATTATTTATAGTTTTATTAATTTCATTAATGTCCTTATTGGTATGATATAAGATTGAATTTTGTCATTCCAGAGTTTTTGTTTCCTTGATTTCATGATTGGTTCGCTTGATTATAAGTAATAAAGGTCATGTAAAATAATTATAAGACTATAGAATTGTAATTTAATGTTATTAATTAAGAAAAGGAATCTTGATTGTCATTATGTATTATTGTTTCGAATAAATGGGCCTCAATCATTAGATAAAATATTAATTATATTCATTTAACATAATTTTAGTGGGTTTTCAATCACAATAAACTAGTTTTGTTCTATTATTTAATATCATGTATTTTCTCTGTTTATAGAACTGTAAATAATATATAATTCATATTTTATAATCTATTTCAACCTTAAAAATGGTTTCAGGACCATACATGAAGGATAATTTTAATAATGAATGTTCCCCAACTATAATGTTCGTAAATCAATACATCGTGGATGGTGATTTCGTTTTTAAAATAAAAGAGAGAGAGAGAGAGAGAAGATTGATGATGGATCATACATTATCATGATTGAATTCTATTATATTGATGATAATAGATTTATATTGATCATTTTTATAGAGGTGGTGAGGAGAGAATAATAAAATAAAATAAAATGAACTGAAATTAAATGAAATATGAAAAGGATTTACCTCGTGAATTAAACTCCTTAAAGAAAATGGGTTTGGGTTTTTTTCCATGACCAAGTACTCTTGAATGTGGGGAGAGACTAGGGAAGTGTATTTTTTCATATCTTTTACTTGATTCATGTCTTATAGGATTGAATATAAAAGGGGCTGAGGGTGGGTTTTATAGTGGAGGTGGGTAATTTCTCATTATTTTATACATTGTTTTATTATGTCACTAAAAAAATAATAGTGTTGATTATTAGGAAAAATAATAGTAATAACTACATTGGATTCGATCCATGGGCTCATACCTCAACCATGACTTAATGAATAGTTTATTTAACTTATAATGTATTTATATTGCTAATTACCATATTTTACTATTCACTAAAAATTCATGTGTTTTAGAAAAATCCCTAAACATCACCCTAACCCATTTTGGACATGTAAAATTCAAAAACAAACTCCATTTTATCATAATAATTATCTAAATAAGAGAGATTTATTTTTTAGATAAAATCATTATATATTAGAAAAATATATATTTTAATTACTAAACTGGTTTTATTACACTTTCAAAAAATAACTGAGGTACAATAAAATAATCCTAAAATCATAATAAAACAAAATATTTATTTCTTAATCAAGTTTTTGATGATGAATTTTCTTTTAAATAATTTTATTAATTATGAAATTTAAATATTGTATTTATGGCTTCTAAAAGTACCAACACAAAAAAAATCATCTTTAAAATATTCTCTTATTTTATTATGATATAATTATCTCATACATTTATATATGAGATTCCTAAATATTATTTTTAAATTCATGGATGAGTTTACTATTCATTAGGATGGTTTACTATTCATAAGGTTCGTATTACTATTCATAAGGGAATGTTACAATTTCATCGGTATAGGTTCATTAACATATATAAATACCACTTATTTATTTTATTATTCATATATAATTTTTCTATCATGTTCTCTATGTTTTATATGTTTCATAAAAGAAACATAAGATGGTAAATTTCATTGATAAGATTTTCAATTGTTATAGTTATGATATGATGAAATGTTTATGAAACACATATTTTTTTACAAGAGTTATGTTATGACGAAATAATGAAATGGTTATGAAAACTATAACTTTTATACATGTTATAATATGACTACATGTTTATGAAATCCATATATTTTCAATGGGTACTACTGTAATGAAATAAATAAATATTGTCAAACATCTTTATTTTACATGGGCTATACTATGATGAAGTGTTTTATGAAGCCAATTTATTTTCATAAATTTACATATAATTAATGCTCTATGATACTTTTTCATGTAAATTTATAGATTATATGGTGGGTGGGACCTATATCTTCCACAAATGCATTGGGTGATGAGTAATGTTAGATGAGATTAATGGGTACATGGGAGGTTATCCCAAGACCAACATAGGGTACATGGGAGGTTATACCATTCTAAAATAGGGTACACGAGATATCATACCAAGCCTAAAGATGAGACATGAGTGGTTATCCCAAGTATTACATTTTGGGAATTTCTTGGTTGGTAGACATGTCATACGATTTTCTTTTCTTATTTATACACCACATATTTATGTCTTATACCAAAGATATCCTCTCATGACTCATGTTTTTGGATTTACTTATGATTAATGTGTTCTGAGATTCCAATCTATATGTCATGAATTTAGATTACAATATTTAATATGAAAGGTATGATATTCATTTTTTAATTTTCATGTTCTCATACCGTTATCCTCACATTATGTTTAAGTGTATCCATTATTTTCCCATACTGATCATATGAGATTACACTTTTCTATATTTCAATTCCTTAGGTTATGATGAATTGTTTTAATTAGTGTTTTTGTGTTAATATTACTATAAGGGGTCATTATAGTAGATGTTAAATACTTTTCACCAAATTAGATGAGTGTGTACATAGTCTCCAAACACACTAAACTATTATGGTCTTCTATTTTGTGTTGTGTAATGTATTAAATATTCATCATGGATGATGTAATATATATATATGGGGTTTCTAAATTTAGTTTCAAATGAAATGTTTAGTTTTCCTATGGAAATTTGGATCATAAAAAATTAGTGAGATCTCTATAGACATTTCTAATGAAATGTCTAGTGATGTATCTAAGGATAAGTATTAGGATGAGTAATATTATTAGAAAATGTACTAGAAATTTCATAAAGGATATATCATGTTGTTTCTAATTAACTACATCCCTATATAGACACTATAAGTGCATGTGTCTTAAGAACAATGGTTGTTAAGGGAAATAACATCGAAAGGGTTCAATGGGCTATAATTAGTCTTCACCTGGTACATGAAAATGGGACTTGCTTCACTCTTGGTTTTTCAATCCTTTGGGATATACTTTTAATACACAATAACTCTTTAAAACCCATCATAATGTTTTTAAATTGATGATTACTATAAATATACTAAGTCAACCTTAATTTTTTATATATTAAAATTTTCTTCAAGTGATTTAAACTTCATATAAGTGATTTCTATGATTGATTGGTTTCCCATTATGATTATCATTTCTCTTAGAATGTTTTTAAATTTTAATTAATGATGGTGTAATGTTCTATATTTTTAACCAGGAAAAATAATGATTTTTTGAACTATTTAATTTAATCATCGGATTAGTTTTAAAACCATGCTTTGGGATGATTCTTCGCGAGTTGGGTTCGTTTTAAGTGTCGATTTAGAGCTTGAGTAAAGGCTCTAGGATTTTTCAAAGACTCTCGATGGGTTTTAGGAGAACTGGACATAAATAAATTGGTATTAAAAAGGCAAGGTATAGGATTTTGCATGGGCTGTGCAAGGTCAGACAAACTGTGTGATTCAGCCATGCAGTATACTCGAGGTATTTGGTAGCAGGTGCATGGTCTGTGCATGGTTTGTTAAACAGTGCAGGTTAAACCATACAGGTTTCCCAGTTTTAGGTTTCAAGTTAAATTATTATAATTAAATTCATGGTTGAAAGGAATTTCATTAAATGATTTGTTTGGGGTTTCATTTAATTAAATTAAAGTTGAGATAATTTAATTAAATTACGTTCATATGGAGAATTTATTTAATTAAATTGAAATGAATGGAATTAAATTTATTTTTAATGATGATGGGTTTTTGTCTTTATTTAATTAAACTGATACTATCAGAATTTAATTAAATGACATGTTAATGAGTAGTTGGGGGTTATGAAATAGAGGAAATATTAAATTGTAATATTAAATGATGTGTAATTGAGTAGTAGGTGTTTCATTTAATTAAATTAAAGGTAAAGAGGAATTTAATTAATTAATGTGAAATGGAGGTTTTATTTAATTAAATTCATGGTTAAGAAGAATTTACATAGTAATTGTGAAATAGCAGTTATTATTCATTTAAACTAAGGTTGATATAATTTAATCAAGAATTTTTTATGATTTGGAGTTTTTAATTTAATTAAATTCTATTTAGTGACTAATAAAATAACATGAATTGGAGAAAATATTTAATTAAATTTAGTTGTAATGAATTTAATTAAATTATGATTAATGAGGTGTCATAGTTTTTTATTAAATTATGTTTATATAATTTAATTAAATAATAATGAGATACAAATTTTATTTAATTAAATTCAGTTGGAAAAGAATTTAATTAAATGATGTGTTCGATAGGGAGTTGGGGGTTTACTTAAGAGGTTTGTATAATAACATATAATAATAATAATATAATGGGGATTATTATTATTTTTATTATTATATTAATCCTTATTTTAATTTGGGGTTATTTTGGGAAAAATAAAGATGGTTAGGTGCACAATAAGTGATGCATGACCCCCCTACCCTCAATTCTCCCATGGTGAGGCGCACCACCACCCCTCCTCTAGCTCCTCTTCATACACCTGATTCCTTTCAGTGTCTTCACAAAACTTGTCTGTCTTGGAGAGGTAAGTCCTTCTCCATGAATTTCATTCTTCACCTTGGCTTTTTCGGTTATATATCTTCTGGTCTTCATTATGCCAAAACCATAAGGTTCTGAATTAATATAGTTAATTATTTACTTCTGAATTTAGGTGGTGGTGAAGATATTGTGTGACCCATTAGTCTATATTATGATGACAACTGATGAAGTCTAAGTGATTCATTTTGATTTAGTTCACAACCATCATATTTTGTTAAGGTTATATACCAGATAATTGGTTTCACACAACATGAATTAGGTTCTAATGGTGTAATTGAGTTTTCGTTGATTATTTTCTTGTGTGTTGGTCTTCGTCACACTAATTGTGAGTATCAGTTGTTATTCTTAGATTTGAGATCAATTATAAGTACATGTGTGCATTAATGTGGAAGTGAGTATGGATGAATGGGTCATGGTTTAGGTTAGTATGTTTTGGCATTTCCAAATTCCTTGAGGTAGGGTTGTAAAATTTTCATGATTAATAAAATGAAAAATTGTGGATTTATTTCTTTTGATAAAGTTGACTGAAATGTGGGATTAATTTTTTATTAATATAATTATTTATGAATTAATTTTATGCCTTATTTTTATAAAATAGATAAATAATCAGGTTATTAATTGTGAGTAATTAATTCAGTTTAGTTGAGATAACTAATTTTAAATTAATCATGTTCTTTGAGATCATAATTAATCGAGGGATTAATTATGAGTAATTAATTTAGTAATGTTTATATAATGAATTGTGAATTAATTATGCTCTTTCATATCATAATTAATCAAGGAATTAATTATGAGATATTAATTTGGTTAAGTTGAAATAATTAATTATGTTTTAATTATATTCTATGAGATGATAATTAATCAAGGAACTGAATATGAGATATTAATTTCGTTAAGATGAAATAATTAATTGTGAACAAAATATATGACTTAAAATGGTATTTAACTGAAGGATTAATAATGATATATTTATTTGGTTAAGTTGAGATAATTAATTATGAATTAATTATATTCTTTGAGACGATAATTAATAAATAATTAATTACGATATATTGATTTGGTAAAGTTGAAATAATTAATTATTAATTAAGTTTGGTTATGGAGATAATAATTAATTGGGGTTTTAATTATTAGATATTAATTTGTCTATGTTGATATAATTAATTATGAATTAATTGGGTGCTTTGAGATGATAATTAATCAGGCTATTAATTATTAGATATTAAACAGGTTAAGTTCAGATAATTAATTATGAATTAATTATGTTCTAGGAGATTTTAATATAGATAATTAATTAGAGGGTCAATAATGATATATTGATATGGAGTAAGTAGATATAATTTATTTATGAATTAATTATTTTATTCTGAAATAGTTTCTCTAGAGATAATTAATTTTCAAATTATTTATGGGATATTGGGATAGTTGCCTTAAGATAATTATTTCTGAATTAATTAATTAATATTGAAATGGTTACCATTTTATTATCTATTATTTTAATTAAATATACAAATTGATAAGAATAATTAATGGCATAATTAATTTATGATAGTAATTATTAGTTAATTTTTTAGTTAACTAATGGAATTGTTGTGTTTAACTATTTTTGAGTTAGTAGTGAATATAAAATTGATAACTAGTTATTGAATTAATTAAGGAAATCAATTAAATAATTTATGAAATAATTAACGAACAAGATCTTTGGGTGATAGACATGAAATTCTACACCCATGATATATATATATATATATATATATATATATCATGGTGTTTTAAACATGAAGTTCTATACCCAACATGCTTGAAAATTTTCGTTTATTGGACAAGGACTAACACTCGATATACTAATGGGTTGTGACTAAAGGAATGATTCTTCAAATAAACATGAGGATACTGGACATGACCATATACACCTATAAATTTACAGTGGAATGTGGTTCCAATTGGTCTTACATGAATTGAATTAAATTTTTAATGAAATCCAATGTCTTGCAATGATTTTTTATTTGCATATGAGAAATGGTTTAGACTCTGGCATGGTGGAGATAGGTATTCAGTTAGGGGTGTCCTGAGGAACTTAGGGATTTTTTCAGTTAAATAATGAATTCAAAATAATTTGTTAAATAGTTTATTTATTCATGATATATATATATAGTTCATGTTTAGCCTTTTATTTCTATCTATGAGCCGAAGTAGGTATCTCCATCAGGTGTCCCATAGTAACTTGGATGGGTTGTATTTTATTTTTTAAATTCTATTATTACTTCATTATACCTGCACACTATATAATTATATTGAACTGTCTAGATTAAGCTAGACACAGAAGGTACCGGCCTACAGATATTTATATCTCACACCCTACTTAGGCCTCCATTTCATTGGGGTACTCGAGTATACTCTACCTGTATACATGACATTGGATCTTTCATGTTGATGTTTTCTTGTACTTGGGAGATCATAGAAAAGGACCGAGTAGGAGATCGGGATTCTCCTGAGATCTCCCTTGTGGATTTGTGTCTTTTCTTTATTTCTGTATTATGATGTAAAGAATGATCTTTTGTTTAAATCTTTCAGTTATGTGTGACTATGACATCCATGCATTATATAAACTGGTATTGCCCACCCTATTTTTAATTGACTATTTCTTTTTATCTACTTTTGTCATTGTTTGAGATTATTATCTATTTAAGTTGTGCACTATGAATTTGAGGGTATAGACTCACCACTAACCATCCATAAACTCTCACTTCTAGTACAAATCCTTGGTGTACGAGGAGATGATCATGAGGTCATGTGGAGACCGGTCCAGCTACCAATTCCAAGGTAATCAGAGAAGGGACATTACAAAGTGGTATCTGAGATTCAGTTTTCTTTCTTTTTCCTTTTTATTTCTCTTTTGTATTGGTAGAAAAGATACTAGTAAAGTGTTAGTGCTCGGTTAATATCCCTTCAAGGGACTGATCACCCCCTGTAAGAGAAATAACCAATTTTCCAGGGATGGAAATTTATGTTCACACTACTTGAGATTGCATTTGATATGATTTTACCTTGAGTGACTTGTGTATTTTTTTCTTTTTATTGATTTTTAGAATTCAGAAAATTTGTATAGCCTGATATGGGTAGGAAATTCCATTACATGCACAATATTAATCACTTCAAGATTCACATGTCAGGTCTTGTAGTTTCATTAGTAGGATTAATGCTAGTTTTTATTGTGTGCCTTGGGTGTAATGCCATGTTTTGATCCTATTTTTCATTCCATCTTGTATAACAAGTGTAAATGATTATATTCCATGTTACCTCAGTGATTAACATGATTTTCTATTATTTGATGCTTCTGTGTTATAAAATAATTATGTTTTCCTTGTTTCTGATAATAGGATAGAGATGTTTTGATGTGTAAATGGATGCGTTGGTGAAAATTGATTAGTTCTATTTATAACGGGACCCAGTTTCAGTTTTAAGGAGTATGGTCGCCTTATTTCTAGTAAAAGGGAATCCATTGTATTTGAATGACTAAAAAATGGATTTTAATGTTAAAAGGTTAAATAAACATTGTTTCTGATGAAAGGGAGCCAAATGATAGCAGTAAGGTGTATGGTCGCCTCATAGATTGGTAGATGGGAATCTACATGTTTGAGCCTTGTATAAACATATTGTTTCGAGAAATAGTTATAAATATAAAACTACCTAGTTATGATTGAATGAACTATTGCAGGATACATTATGAGGAACCTGGGTTAGTATAAATGGGTCCCTTGAAGGTGACATCTGTGTTAAAAAGAAATATAGATGCTAAATTGCCTGTTTAAAATGAAATGATACTAAATTTTAAGTGTTAAAGAAGATGTTCATTATATATTTCCTATATTAACCATTGGGTGTGGTTTAAAAACCAAATTCCTTATTATGGAATATTAATTTTTGGTTTTTTAAATTTCATTCAAATGTTCAGAGGTTCAAATGAATTAATGAAGTGGCTATAATGAAAAAGGGGATTCTAAGCCATGTGAGTTTTGGTTTTCCTAACTAAGAGAGAGGTTTGAAACATATGATTCATATGGTACTAGTCTGAGGTAGGTATCACCCTTAGAGATGGGATTCTTCATTTCTTTTGTGATCTAGTTAATGTTGGTACTATTTTCTAGTCGTGTCCCTAGTAATAAATTTGGGTATAAATAATGGCACACTTATGAGAGTGGTTGTCATTGTTTTTTGACTCTTGATATGAGAATATGATTTTTTTAATGATTGGTTTAGTTGTAGGATCTAAATAATTATGTAGAAGATCAATATGCAAGAGGGAGGGGGGTGAATTGTACACTTAAAAAATTCATTAGACACAGAAAACAAATAATTTTAACAAAGTTAAACTAAGTAAATTCATCACACCTATAATCACCAATTGTAGAATTGGAACAAAAGTTAACAATATGGGATTCTACCTTAAACCATATAGAGTCTAAACTAATCGGGGTACAAGTGTAAGGAAATTTATGAGAATTATACTTTCCATACAAAATAAAATTACAGCTGAAATCACAAGTACTAAAAACTACAAGTAACAAGGTATAAGTCTTTTAACATAAAGAGGAGGGTATCCAAAAACCTTGGATAAAGGCCCCTTGATTTATACTTTTAAGCAAGTCTATCTTACCCTCACCAGGGTAACCCCTCAATAAAAATATTGGAGTCTTCGTCTTGTTATCATCACAAGCCCTCAAATTTAAAGTAGTTGGAACCTCTCTCTTCCTCAGCAAGGAAGCCCTCGAACTTCAAGGTAGTCGGAACCTCTGTCTTCCTATCCCCGGAAGCCCTCAAATGTAATCACCAACATTCAGAGTTGCATGAAGAAATCTGAACGAGCGGTTCAGTACGCACAAATCATGAAAATCTTCTCTCTCTAGAAATCACCTTAACAGCGTGTGGTCTCTAGTGTGATTAACTTCTTCTTGAGCTCTTTCAAATGAGCTCCTATATATAGTCAAATTTTTCAATGGATGGCTCCCTCCTCCAACAGTAATATTTTCCTTGAATATTAGAGGGACATATACATGTGTCACTAAACCAACAGTTAATTAGAAACAGAATGGACGACATCGTTTAATTACAAAACATGTGTAACTGAAAGCACGACATCATTTTACAATGAAACATGTGTAAGAATAAGTAATACTAGAATTCAGAATGTAAGTAAATAAAAGTTCGTAGTCTAACCAAAAATGAAATTTGGAGCCTATAATAAAAATATGTCTAGATTCTGTTTTATAGGAATTCAGAACCTAAAGTCTGTAGAAGTCTGGAGTCTGAATTTCTAAGGAAATTCGGAGTCTGGTTTCACTAGAGCTCATAATCTGAACATGCAGAGATCAAAGTTGAACTAGTAAGTGTTCAGAGTCAAACTTTATAAGAGTTCAGAGAAGAAATTCTGAAAGTTCAGATTCGAACTCATGAAATTTCATAGTTGAACTTCATAAGAGTTCAGAGTAAAAATCATGAAGGTTCGTATACAAAATTCGGAGTTGAATATCATTACATTTCTTATTCAGAATTCTGATCCTAAAAACAGAATACTCCACCTTTTGACATTATATGATTCCATGGTTTTTGGTATGAATCTGGTTTTTATACTTAAGAAACATATTTATAAGTATAAGAAAATCTAGGTTAGGGTAAATTTTCTTAATGAACAAAATTTTCCTTAGGGAGGTAAAATATGGATTTGATTAAGTATAAGGTGTTTGTGATTTTCAAAATAAGAAGGAATGGAAATTTCATAAAGAATAGCTTATTGACTCAACATTAGTAGGATATATATGCCTTAGGCATGGATAGTTGGTAAGTATTTCCTTGGGTTAACTCTAGAATAGAGTATTTGGTCGCAAAGCTAATTTCAATGTACTTCTCGGGATGACTTTTTGGGAATCAGGTATTTAGAAATGTCAGTCGGTTTAAAATTTAAGCTTTCATGGGATATGTTGATGTGGGGGTCATGGTTCATAGAATGCCACACAGGAGTTTAAGTGGGTTTAAAATTCTGTTCTTAAGAGAAACTAGCCTTTTATTTTAATAACATGGAAACTCCAATGGTAGTAGTGTCACATCAGTTTCTATAAACATGTAGGTTCATTAGTGGCAGAATGACTTGATTTGGTGGGATGTGCACACAAAATTTTGGAAACTTGAATATTTTTATAGAAGAGTTTCAATGGTATAATTTGAATAAACTGGAGTGCCTTTAGTGAAATAAGCATTAGATTTTGGTTTATGAAGAATCGGTAGGTGAAGCCATAATTTTTGTAGTTATTTGACCGATGATAGTTTGATTTGACTCTTTTTTGACCTGAGTTCACTGTTAGTGTTCTCTTTCAATGGAGACGATCCAGTCTCCTCTGTTGACCTAATCCAGGAGGAACTGAGATAGTTTCATTCTTACATCGGGAATAAGTTTTAAAAGTTTTCGGACTTTATAAGTAGTTGTTATCTGGGTTGTTCTTCAGATGTATGGTTCTATGGGTTATTCCTTTATTCATAATGAGGCATGATATTATTAAAGTAGCCTTGTGATGACATGACATGGAGAGGTATTCAAGGGTTGAGTAGGTACTTTGTTTTACTTGTGGTTGGTGCTAAATTCATCTTAATGGAATGTCACTGGATTCATGACAGGTATGGGTTTCATGGGTTGGTGATGTCATTCAAGGAAAGAGAAATGGATTTGGGTTCAAAAATGTTTAATGGTGTGTTGGGAATCATGGAACACAATGTGATCATTCAAATGAGACTTCTGGACCATGATCGTTTGGCTAGTGTTGTCATGCTCATGATGGCTTCTTGCGGATGAGATGTTTTTACAGTGGTTAGATTGTAAAGTCTTGTGCTTTTGAACTGGGATAAATTATGATTTTTTGAACTTTTTTTTAATGCCTGTGTTGTTTTTAAATCCTTCCGTCAGGGTAATGTTTCGTTAGTTGGGTTTGTTTTAAGTGTCAATATTGGGATCGAGTAAAAGCTCTAGGATTTTCCTGGGAGGGTCGATGGGTTTCATGAGAATCGGACCTAGAAACTCAATTATAAAATGTAATGGCAGATCTGTTCGCACAGGCTATTCATGGTTAGTCAAACCTTGTGGTTAATCCATGTAGGATCATTCATGTATCTAGTAGTGGGCACATCGTCTGCCCATAGTCTGTCAGACCATGTGAGTTAAATCATGCGTCTTACCCAATTTTGATTTTTGGGGTAAATTAATTTAATTAAATTCATGTTTGAAAGGTATTTAATTAAAAGAGCTCTTCGGGGTTGAATTTAATTATATTAATTTTGAGAGAATTTTTTTAAATTAAATTGATATGGATATATTATTTAATTATATTGACGTAAAATGAATTATATCTATTTTAAATGATGACGAGTTGGATCCATTATTTAGTTAAATTGATATGAGAGGAATTTAATTAAATATCATATAAATGAAGAGTTGGGGGTTATCAAAGACAGTAAATATTAAATACTCATATTAAATTATGTGTAAATGAGAAGATGTGGTTTCATTTAATTAAAATAAATGTTAAGATGAGATTAATTAATTAATGGGAAACAAATGTATTATTTAATTAAATTCAAGGTTAAGAAGAATTTAATTAGACGATACGAAATATGGTTATTATTTAATTAAATTCATGTTGAGAGAATTTAATTAATAAATGGTGATGAGTTGGAATATTAAATTAAATTACATTTTATTCAAAGAATTTAAATAAATAAAATGAATTAGAGAAAATATTTAATTAAATTAAATTGGAATGATTTAAGTTAAATGATGATTAATGAGTTATTTGGGATTTGTTAATTAAATTATGTTTTGAGAATTTAATTAAATTGCAATGAGTTAGAAATTTTATATAATTAAATTCATTTGAAAAGGAATATAATTAAATGTTGTGTTAAATGGGGAGTTTGGTGTTTGTCTAAGAGTTGTGTAAATTCATTGATTATAATAATAATAATATAATGTGAATTATTATTTTTATCAGTATTAATATATTAATCCTTATATTAATTTGGGGTTATTTGAGGGAGGGGAGAAAAAGGGTGAGGCGCACACTATGTGACGTGTGACCCCCTCCCCTTAGCTCTCCCGTGGTGAGGCGCACCACCACCCTCTTCCAGCTCCTCTTCATGCACCCAGCTCCTTTCAGTTCCTTAACGAAAGTTGTCCATCTCAGTGAGGTAATTCATTCTCTATGCATTTTGTTCTTCCCATTGGCTATTTGGGCTCTACATCACCCAGTCTCTGTTAGAAACAAAACCCTAAGGTATGAAATTAATTCAGTTTCTTCTTCTCTTCCAAAGTGAGGTGGTGTTGAATATGTCTTGGGACCTGTTGGTTTGTATTCTGATGACCTATATCAAAGGCAAAATGATTTGTATGGATTTGGTTTAACTCTATAAAATTCCTATGAAGCTATATACTTCATAATTGGTTTCACAACCCTTCAATTAGGTGTTTATGGTGTAATTGGGTTGCAATTGATTAGTTTGGTGTGTGTTGGTCCCAACCGCACTAATTGTGAGTGTCAGTTGTTGTTGTTAGTAATTTCAATCAATTCGATGTATGAATTCACAGTAGTGTATAAGCGTTGATGCTTGAGTGGGTCACGATATGAGTTAGGAATCTTTGGCTCAACGAAATTTTTTGAGGTAGGGTTCTAACATTGCCTAATTAATAAAATGCAGTTTTTTTGATTTACTGCTTCTGATAAAGTAGGATGAAATATTAGACGAATTTTTTTACTGGGATAATTATTTATGAATTAATTTTATACATTGTGGTTATAAAATAGATAATCAATGGGGAGATTAATTATGAATATTTAATTTGGTAATGTTCATATAATTAATTGTGAATTAATTATGTGCTTTGAGATAACAATTAATTGATTATGAATTAATTATGTGCTTTGAGATAACTTGGTTTAGTTGAAATAATTAATTATGAATTAAATATGTGCATTAAGATAAAAATTAATGGAGTGATTAATTATTAGATATTAATTAGGTTAAGTACATATAATTAATTGTGAATAAATTATGCTCGTTGAAATAACAATTAATCATAGGATTAATTATGAGATACTAATTTATTTAAGTTGAGATAATTAATTATGAATTAATTATGTTCTCTGACATGATAATTAATCATGGAATTAATTATGATAAATTAATTTCGTTATGTTGAAATAATTAATTAAGAGTTTATTATGTTTGTTGAGATTATAATTAATCAATGGAATAATTATGATATATTTATTTTTTTAAGTTGAGATAATTATTTTTGAATTAATTATGTACTTTGAGATGATAATTACTCATGGGATTAATTATGATATTTTAAACTGGTTAAGTTGAGATAAATAATTTCAATAAACAATCTATTAGGATATTATAATAAAGATAATTAATCAGGGGTTAATTATGAGATATTGATTCAAGCTAAGTTGAGATAATTAATTTGTGAATTAATTATGTGATTTTGAAATGGGTTCTTTATAGATAATTAATTTTTGAATTAATTATGTGATATTGGGATGGTGGACTTGAGAAAATTATATTTCAATTTATTATATAAAAGTGAGATGGTATCACTTCTAATTAGTTTGTTTTAAAATTAACTAGATAAATTTATGAAATTAATTAATGGCAGAATTAATTAATGTTATAGTAACTATTAGTTAATTTTTTAGTTAACTAATGTAATTTCTATGTTTACCTACGTGTTGTGTTAGTAGTGAATGTGATGTTGTTCTTTATTTATTGAATTATTTAATATACTCGATTAATTAAATTATGAATTAATAAATCGATGGGATATTGCGATTCTAGACAAGATATTCTAGACCCATGATATAAAAATATGTGTGTGTGATAGACAAAGGGGTTGTGAGATTGGAACTAATGCTCCAAATACTCACAGGGTGCTTAAAATGGCGTTCTACACCGAGAATGCATGAATATATTCTTTTATGGGATATGGACTAATGGTCCAAATACCCATGGGTTGTGAGATAAGTACTGGTTCTCCCAATAATCACAAGGGTGCTAGACATGGTATTCTACACTGATTAATTTACAATAGACCGTGGGTCCAACTGATTGTACTTGAATTAAATTATATGGTTAATGAAATCCTATGTGATGCACTGATAGTTTATTTGAATATGAGATATGGTTCAGACACAAACACTATCAAGACATGTATTGAGTTACCTATGTTAAGGGGAACCCGGTGATTTTTGAGTTAAGTAAATAATATCAAAAAATGTTTTAACTAGTTTATTAATGCAGTATATATATATATTTCATGTTCACACTCTTATTCCTAGCTACGAGACAAAGAATGTATCTATGTCAAGCGTCTTTTAGGAGCCTGGATGGGTTATAGTTTATTTATTCAATTAATTTATTACGTCGTTTTACCTGCATGCTGTTTAATTGCATTAAAATGTCAAGATTTATCTTAACACCTATGGTCCTGGCCTACTTATATTTATATATCACACCCTAATCATGCCATGATTTCACTAGGGTGCCAGAGTATACTATACATGTTTCTAGTACCTTGGTTCCTACTTATTTTAAATTGATATTACTTGGGTGTTTGGAGGAATGGACTGAGACGAATCTTAGGATACACTTGAGATCTCCCTTGGGGCTTTTAGTCTATTCCATATTTCTATACTAAGATGTAAATATTGTTGTTTTTTAATTATTTTAGATTTTTATAACCATTACATGCATGTATTGTGTAAATCAGCAATGGAAAAATTATTTATTTAGTTGACTATTTGTTTTTATCTTCTTTTTCTATTGCCTAAGGATATTATATATTTCTGATGTGAACTATAAATTTTAGTGTATAGTATCCCCATTGACTATCCATAGACCCTCACTACTATTTTGTGACATCGAGTGTATGGGGAGACGTGCTTGAAGTAATGTGGAAACCGGTCTACCTACCGATATAATGGTAAGCTGAGATAGGATGTTACAAATGGTAACCCAAAGGAACTAGTATAACACTTAATGTGAAGGGAAATATTATGATGAGAATACAAATGCGATGATGAATGGAGTGAAGGATATTTTTTTCTTGAAGATTATGTAGTTTAAGACATTAAGTATTGAAGATTCGGTTTCCTATAAGTCGAGAATTTGGAAACAATAACTCAAGGGAATATCTCATAGGGACGATAATATATTTTTGGGTTTTTAAAATATAAACATAAAGTATGTTACTATAAATAAAAACAATGAAAAATTAAATTAACACAATTGATGAGAATAATGGTCTCATAAATGTTTCATCAACTGTTAAATATTTTTAATGTGTAAATTATTTGAAATTTGTAAATTTATGTACTAAGGGGAAACCTCATGAAAATAATTAGCAAGGATTTCTGAGTAATGGATGTAGTTTTAGTGACAATGAGACTAAAAATGAGATATAAAAGAAAATAAGTGTTTAATTAATAAGACAACAAATCCTAGTAAATGTTTTTAGAAGGAGGTGGGATGACTAAAGAGTTTCTGTATTTGAAATAAAATAATTTATATATTTGAATCTTGATATTTATATGGATTATTCTGTATAAGTTTTTTATGGGTATAAAAGAATAGGTTTAATGGTAATAATGACTTATATAATTAATTTAATGAAAAATTACTACCCTAAATATTTTTTCTATGTTGAGAAAATGGTGTTTAGTTTGGTTTAAGAGATCATCAATTTGGATAAATATAATTTGAAACAACTGATTACCAAGGAAATGATTACATATTGGTTGAAAAAGTGGTTTATTATATCATTGATGCAGTTTAATGTATTTTTTGATTTATGAAATATATATAATTAAAGAAGTCTTAGGTAATGAATAAAGAAGCATGTATGTTTTCAATATTTTCTTATCGTAATACAGGTTTTTACTAAGTTTTTAGAGAATACATGATGAAGGAACTCAACCTTTTGGTATGTGAAAATCAAGAGATACAATATAACAACCCATACTTTACATACATTATTATTACTTTAGAATTGAAGCATACTTATTACAACATATAATAAAACCATGATAGGACCGTATATGTATAGCGTCTTTAGAAACGGGGAATCCTAAACAACTGGTTCATAAAGCATCTACATTGTCTCACATTTAATCCCACATATCAAGAGTCCCTTTTGGAATATCATACTTAATACCCTTCATCCTGACCTGGGGAAAATAGGCCACAAAAAGGGTGAGCTCAAATGATGAGTAAGGGTAAACAAAGGAAATATCAATCATATCATATTCATAAGAACATAACATTTTGAAAATGGTAACATGCAAAAGAGATAATAATATCATAACATGGGACAAATCATATTAGTGAAATGTAATCCCAATAATCATAACATAAAAAATGAATCTTTGTGGCATACACACATAATCATAGAAAATCATTTCATATTAGTCACGAATCATTTCCAAGACTATCATAGCCGAAAAAGTACACTTCTAAACTGAGTTCACTCCTCGTTCCAGTCTTGTATCACTAAACTAGATTAACATGTCGTTCCAGCCATGTCTATCACAAGAGATATAAATATTTACCCAATACATTGGAGGGAGATATAGGTCCCACCCATCTCATAATGAATCCATTATTATGTGTGCCACAAAATCATATATCATATACCATAGAATAACACATGTAATATTAATGAGATTCTTAAACATCATTCCGTCATATCATATTCCACATAAGATAAAAAGGACTTCATAAGAATAATTACATAATAACATAATCAGATTAATGTAAAAATAGGGATAGAAACCAAACTCTATATTATCTTAGATGGAAAGTAGTTTTGATAAAACACTTGAACTCCATTATTGAGGAAAATATCCTTTCTACTTTGAAAACAATTTTCCATTCTTAACTTGTAATACAATTTTAAACTATAAGAAGTTAATTAAAATTAAACTTCAAATCATGTAAATTAAGATTCTTGGTAATAATAAAAATCCATTCATTCCTCATAAGTTCAAAAATTCTTCTCGTACTTTGGCTTGAAAAGTCAAAAAGTATCTCGTACTAAAAATGAAAAATGATTGCTTTCAAATATTTTACTAAAAATTAAAAAATTGGTAAAATTGGATTTAAAAAATTATAGGAGGATTGAAATAGTAATACATATTGAGAAAACAGGGATGTGGATGATAAATATACCCCAGTAAATTCTGAAGTATAAATTATCTCGGATAAAAATGAGATTGTGAGATTTTCCCTTACATTAGGTCTAATATGCTTCATATGTATTTGAAACTCTTGTATAATGATTTAAATAATGTCATTGACTTATTATAGAATCATATTCACTGTTATGATATCATATATGGTCATATTATTATCTCTTTATTTGTAATATTTCATTTGTACTTATTATTCGGGTGTTCATTGCTTTATGTTCTTATGCATGTTTTGTCGAATAAATTCTTATTCCTATTTTTAGGTTATAGATACTTCATTTATAGAATTTTATTAGTGTAATATATATCATATTTATTCATTCAATTCATTTATATAATCATTATTCAATTAAGATCATGTAGAACGAGTCGCAACACATCGTGGAAACGGTAGGCCGTACATACGCACGAGCGATGATATTATTCATTTCTTTTGATATTAAAATAGTATGTAATTTGATGGTATATAATATATACATAATCATTATAATGTTATATTTATTTTTTATATCATTTATACTCATTATCATACACATCCAAATGATGAAATTTTTTAATAGCAAACTACACCATTATGTGGAGACGGTAATCTGTACGTACGCACGATCGATGATATCATTATTTTGATATTAAAATCATATATAATTGGATGGTATATCATATATACAGATTCTTAATTAATTGTTTTTTATTTATATAATTTATACTCATTATCATCCACATCCAAATGATGAAATGTTTGAATAACAAACTACCCCACGACGTGGAGACGATAAGCCGTACGTACGCACGTGTGGTGACTTTTTCATTCATAGGATGGATAAAATAACTAATATGGTTGTACCATTATTATAAAAACATCACACTATATAGAATATACTGGATTTATTATTTTATAATGGAAACAACAAATAAGGTGGAAGTGGAAGAAGAAAGGAACATGAAATAGGTGGTGAGATGTTTACCTCTTCCTCGGGTTCTTTGTTTTGATTTTTTCAAAAGGGCTCCTTAGGTTGTATTTATGACTAAATCCAAGCCTCTATGATGAATTTAGGACAGTTTATTGGGTATTTGGGTAGGTTTTGGCCGATCCAAATGGCTTTGGAGGTGTGAATTAGAGAGAAGGGTGAGTGCTCCTTTATAAGAGGGGTGAGGGGAACCTTAGAAAAAACTTAAAATCTTATTTTATAATAAATTCATATCCGGTTTATAATGGCACCAATGTGACTTATGTTGAGGTTTGAGTGGGTATGAGTCGAAATCCCCTCAACAATTAGGTTTTAGACATGTTTAGGTTACCATTTTAACCTTATCATTTAGATTTAACTCTAAGTTAAATAATTTAACTTTTATCGTGTCTTCTTATATTCTAAAAATATATGGTTAATAAAATTACTATAAACTTCCAATATATCCCCAATTTCCTGATTAATGACAGATATATTATTATATAAGTCTTTTGAAGAATCCTTAGATTTTTAAGAATAGAATATCAGTTAATAGGTTAATATTTGTTTTAAAAACTCTTTTATGTCCATTTTGACACTATTTGGTATTTTTTTCTAGATTCATAAAATAATTATTACTTCGAAAAAAATTCATCTAACCAACCCTAATATTATATATTAACCTATATAATTAGTGTAATTAATAAAAAATCTCAAATTACATTTATTTGGGTATTTATAATATTAATTATGTTAATATTTCGTTAATAAGGTAATAACTGCATCATCATTACGTCCTAAATAAATTAAATTATTTAATATCTAAAAATTATAAATAAAATAATTTTTTTTTGGAAATTTTTATATCTTTTTAATTAATATTTCTTGTAAAATTTATCTTATGTATAACCATATATTAAAAATGTTTTACATATTAATCTTTGATTTTAATTCTTTTTACTCTTCTTTGAATTAAATAATAATAAATTTCCTAATCTAATACAAGTGGACATAAATAATCATATTTCATACCTATGGTTGTTTTTGGTCTAATTACACATATCCAATAGAATTAGGAAAAATTTTAGGGTAATAATAATATCATTTTTACCCTTAATTACCCTATTTAATTTTAATTGTGGAAAATAAAAGTACAAAGTTATTATTCAACAAAAATTATTTCTATCTTACTGAACCACATTTTACTTATTGATATCAACTGTGTCTCTTGGATTTTTGAAATTCTACTCATAGAAGTGGTAAAAATAAGTTTTATGTAAATTTGTAAATTCTCCCAGGAGGTGGGTAAAAGAGAGTAAAAAGATTAATAAAATTTGTATATATCTAAAATTATTATAAAATGACTCCAATGAGATACATTGAAATTATATAGGGTTTATGTATTTATTTTGTGCTAAAATTAATTTAAATAAGATAAATAATTATTTATATAAAAAATTCAGTTTTAAACTATAACTCGGTGTTTTTCACGATTCATCAAAATTTGAATGTTTTCAGAAAAATACCAAAAAATCACCTTAAGTTAATTTAGATATTCTGAATCCAAAAATGTAGCCCATTTTGAATGATAAACTTTATAAAATTTCAAAAATTGGGTATTACTATTCATAACGGCTAGTTTATATAATATTTTAATAACATATCATTGTTTAGTGAAACTCCATATTGCGTATAATGGAAGCTATCGAGGAAGGTTTATCATTCATATAGCTCAGGCCAAGACAGTTTTGTGTGTACTGAAAGATTCCTTTGGTGTTTCATATTACATAATCTATAAAAACAAAATATTTCTCATAAAATCTCAGGATGTTACATTCTACCCCCCTTAAAATGAATTTTCCCTCAAAATTTGTCACTTCGTATCAAGCAGATGAGGATACCTCTCCCTCATCATATCCTAAAGTTCCCATGTAGCTTCTCTTAATTAGTGGTTCCTCCAAAAACCTTAAACAAGTGATTGGTCTTGTATCGTAGAAATTTTTCGCTACGATCCAGAATCACTGTTGGCTATTCTTCATAAGAAAGATATTCCTCCAGTGGTACAACATCTGAGATTAGTACATGTGAAGGACTGGGTATGTACTTTCTCATGAGAGATACATGGAACACATCATTAACTTGAGAGAGATTCGGTGGAAGTGCCAATTAGTAAGCTACCTTCCCAACACGATCCAGTATTTCAAAAAGACCAATATACCTAGTGCTCAGCTTCCCCTTCTTTCCAAATCTCATTACACTCTTCTAAGGAGATTTTCATAAGAACACATTATCACCCACTTCAAAATCTATGTATTTTATTCGGTTTTCAGCATAACATTCTAGTCGACTCTAATCTGATCTTATTTTTTGTTGAATATATCTTACCTTTTCAACCATCTCATCAACAAGATCAGGTCCTAATAGATTTATTTCCCCAAATTGGTTCTAGAATGTTGGAGTTCTACATTTCTTTCCATAGAGAGCTCCATAAGGGGCCATATGAATACTAGAGTGAAACCTATTATTATAAGAAAATTCCACCAAAGGTTGGTGTTGATCCTAACCGCCTTTGAAATCCATAGAGAAATCTCTCAACATGTCTTCTAGAGTTTGAATTGTCCTCTCAGACTGACCATCTGTCTGAGGATGATAAGTAGTGTTGAAACTCAACACTGTATCTAGAGTTTGCTGAAGACTTCACGAAAACATTGAGGGAAACCTCATATCCCGATCAGATATAATGGAAAGTGGTACTCCATGCAATCTTACCACTTCCTTCACATATATCCTGTCAATATGATCAAGAGAGAAATCTTCTCTAATAGCAATGATGTGTGCCGACTTCGTATGACGGTCAACTATAACACATATAGCATTATTGCCATTGGATGTTTTAGGAAGTCTAGTGACAAAGTCCAAAGTGATTTTTTCCCATTTCCATTCTGGTATGGGTAATGGTTGTAACATCCCCTTAGAAATTTGTCTCTCAACTTTATCTTGCTGACAAACCAAGCATCGAGAGACATATTCAACATCATCTTTTTTCATCCCTTCCCACTAGAAGTACCCCTTCAGGTCTATATACATCTTCATGCTTCCAGGGTAAATAGAAAAATAATAACTATGAGATTTATACAATATTTCCTTCTTTAATTCTGGGATGGGAGGAACACAAACCTGATTCCTGAACCTTATTATTTCATCACAATCAATGTAAAATTCAGGAACATTTCACACCTTATTTTGTAACTCTACATCTTCTTTTTTGTGCCTCATTAATGTTCACATGTATAGATAGTTGAATATTAGTTTTAGAAAGAAAAGATTTTCCCATTCCAATATAATTCCAAGATTCATCCTTTGTAAATCCATAAATATTGGATCTTTTGTGATCCTCATCATGGATAATCTATCATGGTCTTTTTGACTTAATGCATCTTCAACCTTATTTTATTTCCCAGTGTGGTAATGAGTTGAGCAGTCATAATCATTAATATTCTCCAACCATCTTCTTTGGTTCATATTCAGATCCTTTTGTGTGAACATATACTTTAAAATTTTATGATCAGTATAAATATCACACCTTTCACCATAAATATTATGCATCCAAATAAATAATTCAATGATTACCACAGCTAATTCCACATCATGGGTTGGGTAATTTTTCTCATGGATTTCCAACATTCATGAGGCATAATCAATCACCATATAGTTTTGAATGAGAACACACTTCAATCCCTTCTTGGATTCATCACTTTAGATCACAAACCTTTCTCCACTACAAGGTAGTGTGTGCACAGATGCACTGGATAAACTTCATTTTTACTCCTTGAAATTCACATTACACTCCTCCATCCAAACGAACATAACTCTTTTTTTGAATCAACGTGGTGAGTGTATTAGTTAATCGTGAAAAATATTTCACAAAACATCGATATTATCCAGCCAAACCAAGAAAACTTTGGATCTCAGTTACTGTTTTTGGTCTCGACCATCTTTAGATAACCTTTGTTTTTTTGGATCCACATATATCCCATATTTTGAGATTATGTGGCCCAAAAATGAATTTTTCAATCCAAAATTCACAATTGGTAAATTTGGCATAATGCTTCTCCTTTCATCGGTACTTTAATACAATTCTCGAGTGATCATTATGTTCTTCCTTGCTCTTTGAATAGACAAGAATATCATCTATAAAACTACAAAAAACTGATCAAGATATTCACTAAAGACTCTATTCATTAGATCCATGAAGATAGAATGGGCATTAGTAACACTAAATGGCATCACTATAAATTCATAGTGTCCATACCTTGTACGGAAAGCCCTCTTTTGTATATATTCGCTTTTAACCCTTAATTGATGATAACTTGAATGATGATCAATCTTGGAAAAGTATAGAGCTCCGCGTAGTTGGTCAATTAAGTCATCAATGCATGGGAGAGGATATTTGTTCTTGATAGTGATCTTGTTAGGTTCCCAATAATCAATGCAGAGTCTCATTGATCCATCATTCTTCTTAACAAACAGAATAGGTGCTCCCCAAGGTGATGCACTAGGGTTTATGAAACCCTTATCAAGATTCTCTTGGAGTTTCTTCTTCAATTCTTGCAACTCAATTAGGTCCATTCTATTAGGTGTCTTTGAAATGGTCATAGCACTCGGTATGAGTTCTATTAAAAGCTCAACATCAAAATTTGGTTGAAGACATGGAAATTCCATTGGAAAGACATCATCATACTCTCGTAAAATGGTCATTTTCTTAATAAAGAGTTTGTCTCCAACCATTTGAGATAAATAACCTTCATTTATTTTAATCAAGACCTCTAAAATGGGAGAAAATTCCATTGGATGTTTATATTCACCCTTGCAATGATATATGATCCTATATTGATCAGGAATATGAAACGTGACTTCCATTCTTTATAAATAGACATGATATCCATATAAGGAAATCCAATACATGCCAAGAATCACATCAAATTCCACTATTGGAAGGATCATAAGATTTTCAGGAAGCACTTTCCAACAAAAGTCAATTGGAGAAGAATTATAAACTATTGATGCAACTATTGGGCCATTAGGAGTTATCACAGCTAACTGAACAGCTAATTTCTAAGGTATTATGGCAATACTATTAGAAAATTCTTCAGAAATAAAAGAGTGGGTGGATTCAGAATAAAAAAACATATTCTACTTTATATTGGATGGTAAGTGTACCTTTCACCACTTTGTTATCATACTCCCCATCACCGATAGAAATTACATGGGACTTTCCGTTGTCTTTGGCCTTAAGAGTTTGTTGACGTCAATCATCATAAAAAACCTTGGATTAGGGCATTGATTATCATAATTCCCCATTCCCTTACCCTTGAAAAATTGATGTGTATGAGGTGCATTTTTTGTAGCCTTTTCTTTGATCGCATAACTAGACATATATTTCCCATCATTGAGGAATTCAAATGACCGATGACCTTCATGTCCACATTTGAAACATTTACTTGTCCCTTTAAGACAATTCCCCCCATGTTTCTTTCCACACATTGGGCATAAGGGAAAACTCATTTTTATTTTTAGTGTGGTCTCCAGATTTCCCATTGAATTCCATTTTCATCTTCTTATCAAACCCAAATGACTGATTGGTTACTCCAATATCCATCTCACCCTTGAGATCACATCGAACAATTTCCTCATAGCTATTGAAGTCCCTTATGTCTAATGCCCTTCGAAGACTTGGTTTTAAACCACTAAAGAATCGATCGATCATACTCTTTGGTTGGATAATAATTCCAGAAGTATACCTTGAATGTCTTGTAAAATTTTCTTCTTAAGTACCAACAGTTTCATCATCCTTTTGCTTTAGTTTAAGAAACTCATTCTCCATATTCGTTAGAAGAATATGAGGGATGTAATTATTGAAAAATATGATCTAGAACTCATCCCATTCCATGGAATCAATTTCAAAATTTTGCCTCATATTCTTAATAAGATTCCACCATTGATCAGCTTCACATTCAAAATGATATACTGCTAATATGACTTTTTCATGTTCAAAACATTGATAAAATGAAAATATCTTTTTAGTGGTACTAATCCATTGTTCAGCCGCTAATGGATCTGTAGAGCCGCTGAATGAGGGTGGACACTTCCTCATGAAAGATTCAACAGAATGCTACTTCTTCCTTTACTTGTTTAGAAGTCATGCAAGATTCATATATTGAGAAAGTTGTGTGAGCATGGATACAAGATTCTTTATTCCAACTCCCATAACATTTGATTGCTCAGAGGGAGAATCATTTCATTGCTCGTCGCATTCAGCATTAACATGGTTCCTTCGGGTTTTAGCCATTGAAAAAAACCAATAATAATTGTGTGGGAAACACTAATAATAATAGGAAAACCACATAATCAAGAATAAAATTTCACACTTAAGGTCTTATCATAGGTTAATCATGGCCATTTCTAAAACACTAATATTGTGTTCTATGCTTAGACATATCTTTAGGGTTCTTAATAATGCTTTCACATCCTAATTTCCAAAGGTTGACTATACCTTTCCTCTGATACCAAATATAACGACCCATACGTTACACACACAGTTATTACTTCAAAATTGATGCATATTTATTATAACATATAACAAAACCATGATAGGACCATATAGGTAGAGTGTCTTTAGAAACTGGGAAACATAAAAAACAGGTTCATAAAGAATCTACATTGTCTCCTATTTATTTCATCATATCTAGCACCCCTTTTGGAATATCCTACTTAATACCCTTAATCATAACATGTGGAAAAGAATATATACAAAAGGGTGAGCTCAAATGCACAGTAAGGGTAAAAAAAATATCAATCATATCATATTCATAATTACATAACATTGTAAAAATATTAACCTGAAAAAGAGAACATAATATCATAACATGTGATAAATCTTAGTAGTGAAATGAAATCCCAATAATCATAACTAAAAACATGAACCTTTTTGTCATACACACATTATCATAGAAAAACATTTCATTTTAGTCAAGACTCATTTCCAAGACTATCATAGCGGACAAAGTCCATTTCTGAACCGAGTTCACTCCTCATTCCAGTCATGTATCACTGAACGAGATTAACATGTCCTTCCAACCATGTCTATCACATGAGATATAAATATTTACTCAATGCATTGGAGGGAGATATAGGTCCCACCCATGTTATAATGAAACCATTCTTATCTGTGCCACAAAATCATAAATAATATATCATTGCATAACCCATGTAATAAAAATTGGATTCTTATACATCATAACATAATCCATATAAGATAAAAGGACTTCATAAAAATAATTCCAACATAACATAATAAAATAAATTTAAAAATAGGGATTGAAATAGAACCCTATATTATCTTAGATGAAAAATAATTTTGATAAAACACTTGAACTCCATTCATGAGTAAAATATCCTTTCTACTTCAAAAACATTTTTCCCTTCTTAATATTTAATACTATTTTAAAATAAAAGAAGATAATTAAAAATAAACTTCAAAAATTGAAATGTAAGCTTCATGGAAATCATAAAAATCCATTCATTCTGTATAAGTTAAAAAAACATTAATCTTGTCCTTTGGCCGAAAAAGTCAAAAAGTATCTCTTACGTAAAACGACAAAAGATTCCTTTCATATCTTTTACTAAAAATTCACCAATAGGTAAAATTGGATATAAAAAATTTTATGAGGATAGAAATAATATTAAATAGCGAGGAAACATGTATTTGGATGATAAATATTCCCTAGTAAATTCTAAATTATAAACTATCTCGGATAAAAATGAGATTGTGAGATTATCCCATGCCTTAGGTCTGATATGCTTCGTACGTATCCGAACCTCTGGTATAATGATTTAAATAATTATATTGACTTATTAAATAATCATATTCATTGTTATGATATCATATATGGTCATATTCTTATCTTCTTATTAATAATATTTCATTGCTACTTGTTATTCAGGTGTTCATTGCTTCATGTTCTTATGCATGTTTTGTCAAATAAATTATTATTACTCTTTTAAGGTTATAGATACTACATTTTTATAATTTAATTAGTGTATAAACATCATATTTATTCATTCAATTCATTTATATAATCATTATTCAATTAAGATCATGTAGAACGAGTCGAATCACATCGTGGAGATGGTAGGTTGTACGTATGCACGAGCGATGATATCATTATTTTGATATTAAAATCATATATAATTGGGTGTTATATCATATATAAAGAATAGTTATAATGTTATATTTATTATATATATCATTTTTACTCAATATCATACCTATCCAAATGATGAAATGTTTGAATTACAATCCACACCACAACGTGGAGACAGTAAGTCGTACGTATGCACGAGCTAGTATATCATTCTTTTGATATTAAAATCATATATAATTTGATGTTATATCATATATAAAGAATCATTATAATGTTATATTTAGTATTTATATCATTTATACTCATTAGCATACCCATCCAAATGAGGAAATGTTTGAATAACTAACTACACCACGACGTGGAGACGGTAAGCCTTATGTAGGCACGTGTGGTGAATTTTTCATTCATATGATGGATAAAAAAACTAAAATGGTCATACCATTTTTATGATAACATCACAGTCTGAATAAGATAATGGAATTATTTTTTTAGAATGGAAACAATAAAGAAGGAGTAAGTGGAAGAAGAAAGTAACTTGAAATAAGTGGCGAGATATTTACCTCTTCCTCGGGTTCTTCCTTTTGATCTGATCAAAAGGGCTCCTTAGGTTGGCTTTCTGACTAAAGGAAGGCCTCTAGGATGAAGGGAGGACTGTTGAGATGGTATTTGGGAAGGTTTTAGGGGATCCAAATGGCTTTGGAGGTGTTAATTAGAGAGAAGGTGGAGTTCCCTTTAATAAGATGGGTGTGGGGCACCTTAGGAAAAACATAAGATATTATTTTATAATAAATTCATATTCAGATTAAAATGGCTCCAAAGTGACTTATTTATATGTGAGGGTGAGGAGGGGCGAAATAATCTCAACCAATAGGTTTTATACAAGTTTAGGTTACCATTTTAACCTTATCATTTATATTTAACTCTAAATTAAATAATTTATCTTTTACCGTGTCTTCTTGTATTCTTACACTATATGGTTAATAATCATACTATAAACTGGAAATCAAGCCCCAATTGGTTCATTAATGTAATATATATTAATATATATGACTTTTTTCTAACCTTAGATTTTTTGGAATATAATTCCAATTAATAATTTAATATTTATTTTAAAAACTCTTTTATGACAATTTTGACACTATTTGGTATTTTGTTTTTTCTAAATTCATAACAGCATGATTTATTCAATAACAATTAATCCAACTAACCCTAATATGTTATCTTAACTTATAAAATTAGTTCAATTCATAAAAAGTCTCAAATTACATTTATTTGGGTATTTATAATATCAATTATGTTAATATTTCATTAATAAGTTAATTACTGCATCATCATTGCGTCATAAATAAATTAAATTATTCAATGTCTAAAAGTTACAAATAAAATACCATTATTTAGGAAATATTTTTATCTTTATAATGAATTTTTATAGTATAATTTATCTTATATATAACCCTATATTAAAAATGTTTTACTTATTAAACTTTGATTTTAATTATTTTAACTCTTCATTGAATTAAATAATAATAAATGTTTTAATCTAATCCAAGAGTATCTAAATGGTCATATTTTATTTCTAAGGTTTTTTTTGGTCTAATTAAACTTATATAATTGAATTAATACATTTTTTAGGGTAATAATATTATCATATTTACCCTTAATTACCATATTTACTTTTAAGAGTGGTAAATAAAAGTAGAAAATTTACTATTCACCAAAAATTATTTTTATCTTATTGAACCAAATTTTACTTACTGATATCAATTGTTTCACTCTGATTTTTGAAATTCCACTCACAGAAGTAGTAAAATAATGTTTTATGTAAATTTTTAAATTCTCATAGGAGGTGGGTAAAAGACGGTAAAGTGATCAATAAAATATTTATATATCTAATTTTTTTTAAAATGACTCCAATGAGATACATTGAACATATATAGGTATTATGTATCTATTTTGACCTAAAATAAAATTAAAAAAAATAAATAATTATTTAAATAAAAAATTTTGTTTTAAACTATAACTCAGTGTTATTCACTATTCATCGAAAATTTAATGTTTTTAGAAAAATTCCAAAAATTTACCCTAAGATAATTTCGATATTCCAAATTCAAAAATGAAGTTCATTTTTAATGATAAAATTTATAATATTTAAAAAATTGGGTATTAATATTCATAACGGCTAGTTTATATAATATTTTAATAACATATAATTGTTGAGTGAAGCTCGGTATTACATAAAATTCAAGCAATCGAGGAAGGTTGCTCTTGCATGTAACGCAATCCAAGATATTGTTGTGTGTAGTGAAATATTCCTTTGGTGTTGCGTATAACATAATACATAAAAACAAAATATTTCTCATAAAATCTTAATGTGTTACATACAATATGATATATGGGGGCTCGGTGATATGATATATTTTAGAAATTTTCATACCATCATTATAACTTTTAAAATTTGGATGTTTTATAAAGTAAAACATTTATGTAATGGCCTCATTTGAACATTGGAACACCATTTAGATATTATCATATTACTTCACCATATGAAGATTTATCCATATAGGATAACGAGTGTTGACCTATTTTTTAATGGAGAAATAAGGAATCGATTATCACTCTATTTTGGAACTTCTTATATTTTAGTTCTTTAGGCATAGAAATTAATCATAATTTATTGGAGTGAGAGATGAAGTGGAAATTTTTTGAACCACAACCAAAGGATGAATTTTTTCATTCCATAAAAAATTATTGTTATGCCATGTGTATATAACCCCCATTAAAATTATTAATCATATTGGTGTGGTATCCTGTTGATTGGTACTTCCACAAAACCTCTCCTAGGTTAACGATTTGTTCCATATATCTCTCCTGAGGAAGTACAAAACTAATCTATCCCATGTACTGAACCTGGAGGTCGTACTAAAAGAGCATGATATACCTTTTGAGGAATATTTTGTGAATATTATTGATCGAATAGAGAGGTCTCTATAAAAAAATAAAACTAACATTGTCAATAATATTTCGGGAAACCACTAGATTGAGGAAGATACATGGGGCCATAAGGAATTAATGATGTAGAAGTATCAACAGTTTTGGTAAAAATGTAAATTATTTTGAGGGTGAATTTTATTTTCATATGGGTGGAATATAACTCCCTGAGATTTTTTAAATTAATTTTCTAAAAATAAATTCAATCTTTTCAATATATTTTTGTTTTTTTCAATTATGATTTTATCTTTTATTACACATAACACTGATTTTAGGTGTGTTACATGTAAAACTGAATATAAATGAAATGTTTCATACTATTTAAATTTTAATATTTAAAAAGATATTGATCCCCTAGCTGTTGGAATGGTATGTATAAATATTATTTACAAAATTATCAAAATATATGGTTGACACATATATATATATATAATATATTATACTCAGAATAATTAATTAAAATTTTAAATTAAATCTATTTGAAAATAAAGGAAGTGGATTTTTGAATACCTATTTTTACGAAAACTCATGTGTTTTACCTAAATATATAAACATTTTCGGTGAATTATTTTAATTATTTATCTATATAATATAATCAACCAACTAATTAATATTAATATTACGTTTTTTATAGAAAAAGATAAGATGAAATTCAATTTTACACATTAAACTGTATTTTTCAAAAAACAGTTTTTTCTCCTTTTTGTGCAGTTATATTTAAACTAATTTTTTATATATTAATAAAAAAATTTGGTTAAAATGAAACTATCTTTTTAAGTAAAATTATTAAAATTATATTTGGGTTTTTTATAATATTCCAAAAATGTGTTCTTTGATGAATTGTGGAAATACTAAATTTTAATTGAAAAGTGTCTTTCCATATAAATTGTTTTTGAAGTTAAATTAAATTTTAAATTTGTTTTAAATTAAAATTAATCCTATTATTTATCTATTGATCTAATATAGTTCATATAAATCATTTTTATTTTGGAATTGGATATAAAAACCTTATAATCCTTTGAACGTGTTCTCATTGAAAATAAGATTTCTAGTCATGCTTATATGATTAGTTTTAAATCAAAACTATCCAATTATGAAAATTAAATTTATAAAAATCAATTAAAAATTTGGATTCAAAATTATTTATCTTTTAAAATAAATTTAATATAATTTTGTACCAAAATTAATAGTAAATACAATAAAATTATTTAACACTTTTAATGTAAAAATTGGTTTACCGAGGGATAACCTAAAACTATATGGGTTATAATGAGTTAAATAATATTCTAAACTATATTATATAGACATTTATAAATAGGATAATCTTTTATTTTAGATAAAAATTCATTTTCAATCCTTATCATTGGAGAAAAATCTAGGTACAACTTTTTCATTTCCAAAATTTCAAGTATGGAACTCACCTCAATTATAAATGTACACCAACTCCACTGTCTTCTTAACACCTTAATAAAATTTTGGTTCATCCATTACCAGCACAAATCACATCCAAAATTCTATAATATCAACTTAGAAGCCTTATTTTGGTTATACATATAATTTAATAATTCCATATTTAAAACCTAAGGAGGTTACCCGAAAAAGTGGTTACATTCCTCAAAATCATTTCTATTTTATTTTTTTACTCCATCATGTTAAATTATTATTAAACCATTATGATGAAATTAAAATAGTATATTAAATATAAATAAATATTTATTTTATTTTATTGTACAATAATTATATCCAGTTCACTAAAATGATTGAAGAATCATCATTTGTTTGTATGGTGGACTACCACCTCACGAACAAATTTCGTTCATTTTGCAATTTCCACATATCATGGTTGGGTATTATGGTGTATAAAAAGTTTATATAAGATATTTTTAAAATATAAATACTTATAAAGTAATCATACTCTATATAACTTTTTTTACTTTCATTTCGTCAGGGGATAAGATAACCTCACTTATGTGTATGGCGGACTACATTCCCACAAAGTGATGTTATTTGTTTTCACCACACATTACATAGAGGATAATAAGAATAATGTAAATTAATATATTTTATATAAATAAAATAATTATTATATTAATGAAATATTTATTATTCATAAATGATAATATAACATTTTATTTCTTACCATATCACTCACTAATACAAGATAACATCATTCCGGTATGTGTGGACTACCACCTTCTCGAAGCGTTGTGAATCTCTTTTCATCACAACACCTCATGGATGATATGTGTAAGTTTATTTAATGAAATAATATTCTATTCCATATATAATAAATATTATTTAAAGATAATATATTAGGTACCCCTTTCCAAAATGAAAGTTGATAATGGAAATGTTACTCATTCATACATACGACCTACCATCTCCATGATCGTAATGTACATCATTTATAAACAAATCCTGATTGGTATTAAAAGTATAGTTAATGTATAAATATTTTATTTTTGTAATTATAATTATTCATTATTTTATTAAACCATGATCAATTTATTTCTACTAAAAATAACGAATCAAAACATATAAGAAAAACAAAGCAGATATTACATTAAAAGTGACTTTAACAAGGAAATGTTAATAAACGGGACATAAAAGTACATATGTAAATAATATATGGTATGAAATATGAAAGTTTTGTTATTTAATATATCTATAATAAACCTATATTTTTTATATAGTTGGTTCTAACATGTATGATGGAATTCAAGACTAACAGTAATGTACTTTCGTCACAATTTGTTTAATTGAGATAAATGCCATATTCAACCCATATTTCATTAATGTGGTGTATATTAATCCCACGAATATATTTTATGATGATTTGCCATAACGTTTTTGGTATTTATATATAAATTTTAGGATCTCTCTTACATGGGGATTATAGTACAGAAGTTAATAAATAAGAAAAGGAAAACTATCATGATTTTCATTCTTTGATAAATATGATTATGTTATACAACAGTATTCTTTTATGAGGTGTATGTACAACCACATTGACATGTAATATCATGAATATAATTATATTAATTATAATTATGTTTAATTTAATCATATTTCTTCAGGGTTATTCTATTTCAATCTAACCAATGTGGAAAAATAATTATGTAACAGTCTCATTGTTTTTTGGATAGTTTATTTTTCTATTCCTGATCATAGAATATTATCATCAATATATCAAACTCATGAATTTTAATCTCCACTTGTTATTACATGATAATAAATTCTTTACATCAATTAAATCTCTTTATACAATAAATATTTTAAAGGGAGTTTTTTAAATAACAATATCATTTTTGTCGAAAGGCCTTTTATATTCCCAAATGATGTTTTCTAAAGATGATTAATTTTACTAATTGTTTTTAAAAAATAATTATTAAAATAAATTTACCCCCAATAATTTTTTTTTAAAAAAATTAATGTAAATATTATTTCATTTTCAAAAAATCACATTCAAATTTGACCAAAAATGTGAGAGTAATATTTTTGTACAACATAAATAGAATTTCCCACCACCATGATCATTGTTTTTTTGAATATTCAATTATAAGTTTTCAATTTTATTTTTCATGAAAATGATTTTCCAATTGTTTTATATTTAAAAAAAATCAAATTAGAAAGGATATTTTCCCCAAGAAATGTTTCAAGAGTTTTATCTTTCAAAATCATTTTCCATATAAAATAAGATCCTTATATTTAAATTATGATTTACTAAGGATATAAACCACGGATAAAATTACTATTATTCCTCTTAATAATTTTTTTGTGGAATTTTTTTTTATAATCCATATCCATTACATGAGTTATACCCTAAAAAAATTCATTTGAAACTTTTTCCTTTTTATACGGGTTCTGCATTGATAAAACAATGAAATGATTATTAAACCATTATATTTTACAAAGTTTATTATAATATAAAATATTTATAAAACCATCTATTTTTATTTGTTATTTCATGAAAAAAATGAAAGAATGATTATGAAACCTGCTTTTTTCCAGAGGTTATGATATTATGAAATGTTTATGAACCCCGTATTTTTTTCATGGGATATCTTATGAAGAAATGATGAGATTATGATAAGCCCATTTATCTTTTATGGGGTATGCAATGATTAAATGTTTTCTAAAACCGATTTCATTTCATGGGTTCTGATATGTGGATTGTTCTATGATATTGTGGAATATCAATGTATAGATTACATGATGATTGGTACAAATATATCCCGCCAATGTATTTGGAAATGATTAATGGTATATGAGTTCAAATGGTACATGCGAGGTTATCCCAATAACGAATGATGTAACATCAAAGGATATCCTAATATCGATAGAGAGTACATGGGAGGTCATCCCAATCCAAAAGTGGGAACACAGTTGGTTAGCCTAAGCCTAACATGTTATGATTGTCTTGGTGGGATTCAATAAAATAATATTTTATATGTTTATATGTAAGATAAATTTTTTTTGTAATATGCTAATTTTATTCTCTCATTGATCTTTTCATTTGATTTCTATATTCTTTTGTCTTCAGATATTCAAATAATTATTCCATGACTCATGATTATGATCTTCAATTTGTAGGGTATGGTTTTCAAAGGTTATTATCAGGTTCTTATACCCATATTATCATGTTATGTCTATTTATTTCCCTTGATCCCCCTTACTAAGAATCTGATCCCACCCTTTTTTATTCATCCTTTCCCTATGTTGTGATAAAAGGGTTTAAGGAGGGTATGTTTTTAAAGATTATTAATTGGGGGGGGGGGGTATTTATCAGAGATGTTTAAGATAATTCACCAAATTAGAATATTATATACCCAAAATTCAAATACACTAAAATATTATGTTCCTCAGGTGTGTGTTGTGTAATGTATTGAATATTCATAAAAAAGATGTAATATCTATGTAAGAAAATCTTAAGTCTATATACGTACTATGATGATCAATATAGAATTCTAAAGTTCAAGGATATGGTCTCTAATTGATCCCAAAACACTCCTCAACTATTCCTCAGCCTCTAAAAACATTTATGGTATAAAATGTTATTTTAAAAATAAATTCAAAATATCTATACCACTTTGAAATTCGGGGAAGTTACACGCTCATTTTAAAAGAGAAAGTCTGTGTTTCACTTCTCTACACCACTTTGAGACTTCTAGATCAACCAAATCATACCAAATTATCTTTTAGACATCCACATAAATATTATAATTGTTATTTTCTTACCAAATTAACAACTCTAGGATCCTCATTTGACTATCTAAATAAATTCTTTCAAATGAATAGGTAATCACCTTATCCAGTCATTTTCTTTTTATATCTTATTATATCTCATCTAAATATATTATATCCACAATAAAAATATAAATTAATAATCCTTTATATTCATAAATGTTATTATGATATGAAAAATAATTTATTCAACAAATTTTCCATCAAATGGTATGTGAAAGTATCACTCATCTGTATGTATGACATACCGCCTCAATGTAGAGGTACAAATCATTTTCCATCACCATCTCTTAGGGACTGTAGTTTTGTTTGGTTTGTTTTTTAATTTTTATATTTATGAAATAATTCATATTTTTTAATTATATCATCCTACATAAATTTTTTCCTTCAAATATGTTAGAAAACGATAACATCACTCGTGCGTACAAGGGAACTAACTCCCTAATGAAGCGAGGTGATTCATGTTTAGTGTCTTATATAGAATGATGATAATAAAAATAATTTTAATGCTTGTGACTGATATATTTTATATCATATTTTTTAAAATTATAATTACTATTTTGCATTATTTTATTATATTTATCCACAAAATGAAATAATGTTCTTGCATAGGTACGACCTACTGTCTATATAAATATGACAATTCATTTTTCTATTATAATATTTTAAATATAATTATATATATAATGAACATATATGATACTAATTTCATTTATAATAATCTATATTTGTTTTAAACATGATCTATGTATAAGTATGGGGACTATCAAATTGAAAGTGGCATGAAAAATGATAAAATTATCACATAGAACAATGACTTTAATAAAAAAAATTATCAATAAAGTTATAAGATGTCATAAGAATTTAATAAGTGGTTTATATATATGTTCATGTTTATAGATAACATTTATAATAACTATATATTTATTATTAGGGAGGTTAAATTACATATGAAGAAGTAGGAGACATGAGGTAAGGGATTTACATCCAAATCCCATTATTTGGGATTCTTTATGATCTAAATTCCATTAAAGAAACTATATGATCATTTTCTCATAAATACATTTCATATATTATATCCTTTATTTATTTATATGGATTAAATTTTTTATTTTCATTTCCCTCACATTAAGTACACATGATAATGAATTATTTTTAAAGAAAATGTGACTATGTTTTACTATTCAGTTTGGGATAGTTTTCATCCATTTCCATTTATTATTTAAAATGTTTTCCAGAATAATATTTAATCTTATAAAAAATTGAATTAATTATTATCCATGTATATTTATTTAAAAAAATTCAAATGCATCTTCTTATCATTTTATGAATGATGTAGTTTCCACATTTAAAAAAATGTGTAAGGATTTGTTTTTGTTTTAATATACATGGAATAAATTTAATTTCCTTCTACTATGCCCACATGATAGTTTTAATATTTATTTAATTTTTTTGATTTACTTTTAATATAAAATTGTTCCTTAATATTTATGAAATATTTAGTGATTTAAAAGTGAAAACATACTTTGTGGAGGAAATATTCCAGTGATTCTTTTAATGAAATTTCCATCAATGATATATTGATGCTTATTAAGTTTTTTCTAGGAGTATGATCAAATGATAATATATTAATTATTTCTATTGATGGTTTCTTATTATGATGATGATATGTTAATGAAATATATTTATTTTCAAGGGGTTATTCTGTGATGAAATTTTGATATATTTATAAAACCAATTTTCTTTGCCTAGGTTATAATATGATGATATGATGATTGTTTTATAGACATACAGAATACATAAGTATGGTACTCATTATGATAACGGTGTTCTAGGAATTATATATCCATAAAATTCATTTAGTAATGTTTTTTATCTCATGAGATAATTAATGGAGACAAGTGTATGTGCTTGATCAACTATGGAAAACAATTCGATATGCTTGATCAACTATAATAAACATTTTGATATTATTAATCTACTATGTGAAACATATGATAATTCTTGATCCAAAATTATTTGATGATAGTAGTAGTTATTCTTGACTTATGAATTTTTTTCTATACTTATGATGGTTCCACGCTTTTTTAAAATAAATTTATGGTTCATGAATGATTTATAATGGTTTATCTCTATTATGATGCATGAATTTTTTAAAAGATAAATCTTTATGACAAGACTCGTGGTTATGATCATTGAAATAGTAAGTATGATATTTATATATTATGTCCATGAACTCATACCCATATGCTTTCATTATACTTTCATATGTTCATAAATAGATATCTTTGGTGTTTACCCTTACTAAAAGAATGAGCCATCTCTTTCTTGTGATTCTTTTCCCCAATAAATACATAAATATTTTTATTAGGTTATGTCATGAAGGGTAAAAAGTGGTGAGAACATTTTTCGAGATAATGAATAATGTAATTATATAATATATGTAACTAGTCTCCAAATTAAATAAGCCTTCATGGTTTTTACATGGAACATAATGTAATATATAGAATATTCTACTAAACGGACGTAATATTTTTGTATAGAAATCCTAGAATACAATAGTTTGTATCATTGTGGTGTATAGTTATACATTAAAGATTATTATTGGAAAAAAATCTGAATACTTTTGGAGTAAGATTAATTATAGGATAACACATTTTCATTTTGGTAATGACTGTGGATAACTTTGGTTAAACATAATATCACTTATATTAATAAGGATTCAAGATTTCAATATAGTATAAATAATATTTGGTGAATATTTTATTGCTCACTCTACTTATTATTCCTTGATGATTAAAATTTGTTGGTTTTGGTCAATGGAATGAATGAATATAAAACATGTTAATAATGAATGTAATTGAAAATGAAATGATTGACTACCTAAGAAACTAAATGCAGTGGGAGATAGAATTAAAAACCTTGTTTTTATGCTCACACAACTTTCTATGAAAATGAGTCCGGATGAGCTTCCAAATGATCATAAGAATGATTTAATATTTAATATATCATGAAGAAACATTCATATTAAATTATAATTTCATTTAATAAACTAGTGGATGATTATTGGATTTTATTGATTGAGAAAATATTTCATACTCTCTAGTACTCAGAACGTGAAAATTATTTCTTGGATGTTTATTATTTAAAAGTAGAAGTAAATAAAAGGTGAAATCATATTAAAAATATGAATCAAATATAATAAATTGGCTTCGTGAAAAATGATGAGTTAAATAAGATATTTTTTAGTAATAACTTCCCTCGTATTCTATGTATAATGATGGAGAAGGAATTCATTGAGCTGAGAAAATGAATATGATTCCATTTGTAATTATGTGGAATTTGTTTTAAAAAAAATCATGTTATGATTTTAGTATAACCATTAGTACATTAAGAAAACATTATTAATTATTTAGTCTAATAAAACTAGGTCTCTGATGTTTTTTATCTGTAAGAGTCTTTAGTATCTATGAATAAATCATTTTATGTGCACTCAAAGAATAAATGAAAACATGATATTCCCAAAAGTATTATTTTTTAGAAAAGAAAATAAATATGGATACTGATGAAAAATAAAAAAAATAACAAGGTGAAATAAATTTTAATCCCTTTATATACACGAAATTTTGGAATAAAATCAATTCAATTGATTTCATAGAATTGTTAGGTACTTTAAATTTAAAATGGAATGTGACAAATCCTATGAACGTCTACAAGTGATGAATATTTTATTTAATGAAATAAAAAAAGAAGATTTCATCTACTTCAACACCAATGCTATTATTCGGTGAATACTAGCAGTCTGGGCATTATGCTAACCAGTGCACAAATATGAAGGTTTTTTATGATTATTAGCATAAAAAACTTTTTAATCCCAATTATAATGGGAAATCTCATACAATCATTACTGGTGAAGTGGGTTATGAGGATGACTTGGTGAAAGATAAACTTATCCTTGACTATATGATATTTAATATATTATTTTATTATGGATCTACCTACTCTTTCATTGTATAATTAAATTTTTTATGGTGTCGAGTAACGACCAAAATGATTATATATTGAGTTACTGTTTAAAAATATTAATGGTATCATGGTCACAGCCTATGTCTATAATATATCCCTATTTGATGTTTTAGGTAAATTGCTTCCTAAAATTATTATTATTCTCTATTTCTTATAATTTTATGTGATTATTGGAAATTAATAGATTTCATTATATGGCACCCATATTAACTATCGAGTCAGGGAAGTTACATTTCATTTTCTGAATGAACACATGATCATTTATCAGTGTGATGTAGAATATAAACCTCCAATAGAAATTAATTCTATCTTATGGGTCATAATTCATATCCATGAAGTGTATCTATATCATATAGTTGGGGTGAAACTCCACATTGAGGATATAAATTCCATATGGTATATAGATAACGTATTTATAAAAATAATCCTAGTATTTTTTGAAATCCTGATTCTGTGTTTTCAATAGAACACATACATGGTTTTATACCAATTTTTAATCTTCCTTATAGAATAACCATAATAGATTTATATGATATGTAGAAGAAACTATAGTATAATTTTGATAAGGGATTCATATTTTATAGTGTATAACCATGTTGTTAAAAAAACTATTTTTGTTAGGATGAATGATGGGTCAATGTGTCTTAGCATTAATTGTCATGAAAGTAACATAATAATTAACTAGAACATGTATACTCTTCCATGTATAGATTAGTTTTTAATAATTTGATAGGAGATCATTACATTTCAAAAATTCATATTTTATTTGGGTATTATTTTCTAAGTGTCAAGAAGATTTATATTTCGGGAACACTATTTCATCTGAGGTATAAAAGCTATTAATTTATAGAAATTTCATTTCTTCTTTCTAATTCCCCAACATTCCCCATGGATTTAATGAATACTATTTTTAGATATTACCTTGATCGATTTGTGGTAATATTTTTAGATGATATTATTATATATTCAAATTGATAGTAAAATCATGAATATAAATTTATAATTTCATTAGAGATAGTGATAAAGGATAAGGTGTATGAAAAGTTTACCAATTGTGAATTTTGGCATTAGATACTTTAATTCGTGGGTCATATAATATCAACTGAGGGTATATTAGTTGATCCTTCAATGATATAAGTTATTGATGAATAACCTAGAACAACTACAAGAACTAAAATCCATAGTTTTCTTGGGTTGTAGAGATATTATTGACACTTTGTGATATATTTCTCCGGACATTGAATTCCACTCACTATGTTGGATTAAAAAAGGGATTTTTTCGTTTGTTGATAGATAAATGTATAGAAAATATCAATGTGTTAAAAAGAATATTGGTTACTGTATTTGTGCTCATATTTCTGTTCATTTGAGAAGGATTTTTGTTCTTTAGTGATGTATAAAATAAGTGACTTGGATGTTTCCTTTTACAGACTGGTACTGTAATATTATATTCTTCCCACCAATAAGAAACATATTGAAAATATTACATTACCAAATATACGAAGATGGAAACTATAATTTATTCATTAATGGTATGGCCATATGGACCCATCCTTAAACCTTACACAATATTGAATTAAATAAATAATTCAAGTAGAGTATCTTTTTAGGTTTAGATTTTTAGAGAGTTACGCCCTAACTATTACATTTCAAAATATTACAAAATAGACACTAAAACTCAATTTCGATTTTTTACAAAACATGAACTCTTGAAAAAAAAAGTCATGTCTAGTTCCATGATTTAGACGGCATGACTTTTCCTTGATCCCATCCTTGACCCTATTCCACTTTATGTCATCTGAAAAGCATTTCAAAACTTGGGATGAGCATATAAATCTCAGTAATGGATTCACAATGAAGTAAAATTGTTGTCTTTTCAAAACAATAAATAAACCATGAATACTTAATCATAAGTAATACTTTTCACCTTTTATGACGAAGTAAATACTCTTCACTGAATAAAGGATCAATACTTATACTTTTGTAACCAAAAGACTACCATAAAACCCATATAAATATCACATAACATATAAAGGTAACTTGGGATATAAACATACTTAAAAGAAATAACCATATGGTCGACTTCTACACATATCACTAAATGGAATAGCCATACGGCCGACTTCCATACCCAATGCATTGGAGGTTATAACGTAACCACTCGTCCTGGTATTCATGGCACCACCCGTCATTTGGTTTATCACGTAACCACCCATCAAATGTCCAATTAACACCATAAAATCATAAGACATGACACAAATATAAAGGAAAGAAAACATTTCCACATTTCAATCATAATATATCACTTATATATATTGACATATAAAATCCATTTTCCAAACCATTTTCAATACCAAAAATACGTAAAAGCCTATATGATATTTATTTTTATATTAAACCATTAGGGCTTGTTGAGGAAGCCAGTGATCAAATGATACTCGCAGAGGTAGAAAGGTCGTTTTCACCACTTACGTTAAAAGAAACATTCCTTTTTTTATTTATTAAAACTCTTCGTATAAAAATATTCCATTTGAAATGTCAAGGGTGTTTATACAACGTATAAAAGAAAGTCATGTATTAAAGCTAAATATGCCTCAATGAAAGGAGATTGAGACGAAGTCCCTTAAAAAGATCATTTAGTAAATAAAATAGGTCTATTATGTGTATTAAATATAAGAACACATAAATCTAGTATAAATGCATAAAAAATAATTTATCACATAATCAAAGAATGACATAAACAAGAAAGAGAAGATCAACCCAAAGAACAGAAATTGGGTTAAGAAGTTCCCTTACTTCGCGTCTGACTTGACTCGATCGTTCTTTAATCCCCTAAATAATAAAATAAAGATAATTTATACATGCATAATAACCATTTTCAAGTTTATTATTCCTTTTATATAACTTATTATCATGTTATAAACATTTTGTAATCATTTAAGTTAATAACATTCATTTTTTCGATATTTGGTACTTGAGTAAAAAATGAACACCTTATATTTGCATGTTGTCCATGTGGTCAATATTCCATTATATCCAGATTTATATTCATGATGTAAATATCATATATATCATATATATTCAGTATATACATTTATTTATAATTGTACATAACATTTGGAGATAATAAATGAAATTCACCGTTCATGGAGACGGTAAGTCGTACGTATGCATGAACACTACATTCATTTCTATTTCTTATTTTAATGGAATTAAAACATAATGATACATAGTTATATTATAATTCTTGTATAATATCGTATATAATATCATTAACTCTATCCTTTATACATCCCACATAAGGCATTAACGAGTCACATCACTTTAAGGGGGCGGTAGTCCGCACTTCCTCAAATGAGAATATCGTATTTACCCACTATGGAAACCATAAAGGCTTGATATAATTGGGAGGTACAGATGAATAAGGAAATAATAAACATTATATATATCATATATAAATACATTTCCGTCATAATGGCCACTATGAGATGCGGTAAGACGTAATTGAACAATCATTGTTTCGTGAGGCGTTACTTTTTCATTCACAGAAACATTATGTTCTTCATCCATTAGATGAACTTGTATGAATGTGTAGTTCTAATCCTTATCATAAAAACATCCTACTATTTTTAGGATACTGGTTTTGTTACAAAAGAAAGGAAATAAAAATAATTTTGGGGTTGGAGAAGCAAAATAAAGGAAAACAATTTATGAAAAACGGTTACCTTTAATTTGGGTAACTCACTTTGGTTTGAACCAAAGGACATCTTAAGGGATTTCTGCCTAAGGTAAGGCTTCTAGAAGGAGGAGAAGGATGTAGGGAGTGTAATTGAGAAGAGTTTGGACGATCCAAATGTCTTGAGAGGTGTGAGGAATTGGTTAGAAGTTGTCTCCTTTTATAAGGGATAGGAGGGGCTCTTTATGAATGTGTGAAAATATTATTTTATAATATAATGTTATTCGGTTTTTAATAGTCCAAAAATCATTAAGGATGAATATAAGATGACTTTTATTTGAAATAAAATCATCCAATCAGAATTGGACATGTTTTGGATAATAACATAATCATTTTAATCTTATTTATTTAAATCATTTATTAATGAGGTAAATACTACATCATTATTGTGTCATAAATAATTTAATTTATCTGATGTCTAAAAATTATCAAAAAACTACCATGATGTAGGATATCCTTTTACCATTCAAAATAATATTTTAATATGAAAATAGGACATATATAACACCATATAAAAATTAATTACTGAAATATATTTGTTAATGTCAATTTTGTCATCGCATTAAATTAATTAATCCAGATTGTCATTTTCACTCCCAAGTGGCTCAATGGGGTCCCAAAATAGACCCAAAGATGCACATAGTCGTTAATGACTTATCCAAAATGGTTTCAAAAAGTGTTAAGGTAATTTTAAATTATTATAATATTCATTTTACCTTGAATTACACTATTTACCTTTAACCGCGGTAAATAAAATTCAAAAGTTACTATTCACCAAAAATTACTTTAATCTTAATGAACCAAATTATACATCTGAATAACAACCATGTATGTCAAATTTTTGAAATTCAATTAACATAAGTGGTAAAATTTCATTTAAATGAAAAATTCAGTTTTTTTAACTACCACTAAGTGGTTTCACTATTCATCAAAAATTGATGTTTTCCCGAAAAATACAACAAAATCAGCCTAAGCTATATTTGATATTCCAAATTAAGAAATGATTTCTATTTTTCCAAATTTGAAACATAAATTTGGCATTATGTAATTTTAAAAATAATTTTTGGTTATCAAAACAAATAGCGTGTTTTTAAGAAATAATAACTATCAAAATATTGATACTTGTTTTTGTCCAATTTTAAAGTGAAATTAATTCCAATGAAAAAAATTGGATTAAATAGAAAACATAAAATTTAATTTCAATTTAAAACCAATTAAAATGATAATCTAACCATGTAAATATTTTAGATTAAAATGCTATTTTGAATTAAAATACAATATTTTTCACAATTCATAAAAAATGAACTTTATTAGAAAAAATACAAAAAATTTACCCAAAGTTTAATTTGATGTCCCCATTCTAGATAAGGATTTTATTTGGTCAATTAGAATGTATTAATTTGACCAAAACTATATTTCAAGAGGTTTCACCATTAAAAGGTTATAAATCAGCAATTTAATGTAAATTATGCTTAAAATTAGATTCATTCACATTTTAAGCATCTAACTTTTTGGTGGATAAATGTAAATACATTTAAAAATCATGTATAATCATATTGTAGTTAGTTTAGTTCATTCCCTCCAATACAATGGCTAGGAGTTAGCTACTATTAAAAATAATAATATTATATTATCGGTGTGTAAAGTAAGATTCCTAAGAAACCCGTTGTTGCGTATCGGGTACTCTATCGAACATAGTAACCCCTTTAATGTAAAATTAATATTTAATTCAACAATATTAATAAATATCAAAAATATCTTATTCTTCATTTACTTGGGATGTTACATCCTTCCCCCCTATTGGAAATTGTGTCCTCACAATTTTTATTCACTTATCAAAATAAGTGGGGGTATTTATCCCTCATAGCATTTTCAAATTCCCACATTTCCTCTTCAACCATATGGTTTTTCCACAAAACCTTTACCTGGTGAATTACCTTATTCTCCAACACTTTCTCTTTCTGGTAAAGAATTTGGACTGGTTGTTCTTCAAAAGAAAGATTCTGTTCCAACTAAATTACCTATGGGCTCAAAACATGATATGGATCTGGCATATACTTTCTCACCATTGAATCATGAAAAACATTGTGTACCTGGGATATACTTGGAGGTAAATCTACTTTGTATGAAACTGATCCAACTTTCTCTAGAATTTCATAGGGTCCAATGAACCTCAGACTCAACTTTCCCTTCTTACCAAAACGCATCAGACTTTTCCATAGAGAAACTTTGAGAAAGACATGATCACCAACCTCAAATGAAAAATCCTTCCTCTGATTATCTATATAAATTTTTCGTCTTCTCTGAGCGGTTCTCATGTTCTTCTGAATCAACTGAACTTTCTCTGTCATCTCATCTACTAATTCTGGTCCCATAAGCTTCCTTTCACTTACTAAATCGAAAAAAGCCGGAGTTCAAAAAAACTTTCCATATAATGCCTCAAATGGAGCCATCTGTATACTTGAATGAAAACTGTTATTATAAGAAAATTTAACCAATGAAATATAATGGTCCCAACTTCGCTAATAATCCATCGAGAAAGCACATAACATATCCTCCAATGTCTGAATTATTATTTCTGATTACCTATCTGATTGAGGGTGAAAAGCTGTACAAAAATTCAATTCAGTACCCAACAACTTCTGAATGCCTTTCCAAAAGTTAGAATTAAACCTGGGATCACGATCAGATAAAATGGATAGGGGGACACCATGAAACCAGACTATCTCTTTAACGTACAACCAAGCAAGTTGAACTAGAGAAAAAATATCTCTAATAGGAATGAAATGAGAATATTTAGTCAATCAATCAACTATAACCTAGATTGCATTATTACCTCAAGATTTATTTGGTAATATCACAATGAAGTCCATGGTTATATTTTCCCATTTCCATTCTGGCACCAGTAAAGGTTTAAGCATTACTTTCAGTAATTGTCGCTCTGCTTGAACATGCTAACAAGTCAAACACTTTACAGTAAAATCAGCAATATCTCTTTTCATTCCATCCCCCCAGTAATACTCCCGAAGATCTCTGTACATATTATTACTGCCAGGATGAACTAAAAACGGAGAAATATGAGCTTCACATATCAATTCATTCTTCAAATGTGAATCACAAGTCACACATAACCTCTTTCAAAACCTCAAGACACAATCATTATCTATGTTAAATTTTGGTAACTCACCCTTCTGAAACAACTCTACTTTTTTCTGTAACTCACCATCTTCCTTCTGTGTTTTCTTTATTCTATCTGATAGAGATGATCTGACTGACACCTAAAACAAAACTGAAGAATTTCCTACACCAAAGACTTCTATGCCAAAGTTCACCAAATAAAAAACCAAAGGATCTTGTTCTAAACATAGTATGGATAATGAGGCATTACTCTTTCGACTCAATGCATCGGCCACTTTATTTTCTTTTCCTGGATAGTAATGGATCATGCAATCATAATCCTTGATTAATTCTAGCCATCTCCTATGTCTCATGTTCAGTTCCTTTTTAGTGAATATATACTTTAAAATTTTTTATCAGTATATATTTCACATTTTACTCCATACAAATGATGCCTCAAAATTTTTAAAGCAAAAACAACAGCAGCTAATTCCAAATCATGTGTAGGGTAATTTAACTCATGAGGTTTCAACTGATGTGAAGCATAAGCAATTACCAGATCATTCTACATTAGGACACAACCCAGTCCTTTCAACGAATCATCACTTTATATAACAAACTCACCAAATTTGGAAGGCAGTGCCAAAACTGGAGCATTCACCAATCATCTTTTCAATTCATTTAAAAAAATCATCACATTCTTTTGTCCATATGAACTTAACACCTTTTTTACTTTACTTAGTCATTAGACTAGATAACCGTGAAATATTTTCAACAAGCCTTATGTAATTACCTGAAAAACCAAGAAAACTACGAAACTCGGTTATATTATTCAGTCTTGGCTATTATTCAACAACTTTTGTTTTAGTAGGATCAATAGTTATGGCATTTTTTGAAACAATGTGACCATGGAATGAAATTTTTTGTAACCAAAACTCACAGTTTCTAAATTTCCCATAAAGTTTCTTTTCTTATAAGGTTTTCAAGACAACCCTTAAATGACATTCATGATCCTCTTTGTTTTTAGAATAAACCAAAATATCATCAATAAATACAACTACAATTTATCACTTGATTCAACTGACCCATCACTACCGTAAACTACTCAATTCTAATTCCGAATATCTCAGGTTACTGATTCGAATGGTCATTCTCCTCTGTATGCCTTCCCAGAAAATCATGTCTTTTTAATTTATGAAAAATCATTCTTAACAAATAAATATCTTAGATGAAGCTACATGGTAATTTGTAAATTCTATATGATTTCAATATTAACATAAATTACATTATGGATATTAATTTATCAATACCCTAACTCCTAAAGTGATCTAAACTGACCTTCCATACCAACTACAAGGACTCGGACTTAAACCTTGCATAATATTGAATTAAATGAATAATTCACATAGAGGATCTTTTTAGTATTAGAGATTAGAGGGTTAGGCCATAACTATTACATTTCAAAATATTACAAAATAGGCACTTCTACTTAGTTTCCATTTTTTTACAAAAAATGAAGTCTTGAAAAAAAAAATCATGTATTGTTCCATGTTTTAGATGACATGAATTTTCATTGATCCCATCCTAGACCCTATTCAACTTTATGTCCTGTGAAAAACATTTCAAAAGTTGGGATGAGCATATAAATCTTAGCAAGGGATAAACAGAGAAGTAAAACTGTTAGCTTTTCAAAACAACAAATAAACCATGAATACATAATCATAAGTAATACTTTTCACCTTTTTTGAAGAAGTAAATACTCTTCACTGAATAAAAGATCATTACATACCCATTTATATCCAAAATATTACCATAAAATCCATATAAAGACACATAACATATAAAGGTAACTTGGGACGTAAACATTCATAAATGGAATAACCATATGGTCGAATTCTATGCATATCACTAAATGGAATAGCCATATGGCCAACTTCCAAACCCAATGCATTGGAGGTTATAACGTAACCACCCATCCTGCTATTCCAGGCACCACCCATCATTTGGTTTATCATGTAACCACCCATCAAATGTCCAAGTACCATTATAAAATCAGAAGACATGAAACAAATATAAAGGAAAGAAAACATTTCCACATTTCCATCGCAATATATCACTTAAATTTATTTACATAAAAAATACATTTTCAAAACCATTTTCAACACCAAAAATATTTAAAAGAGTATATGGTATTTATTTTGTTTTAAAAACATTACGGCTTGCTGAGGAAGCCAGAGATCAAATGATACTCACGTTGGCAGAATGGTCGTTGTCAGGGCTTACATTAAAAGAAATATTCCTTTTTTTCATTTAGTAAAACACTTCATATAAAAAGATTCCATTTTAAAAGTTAAAGGTGTTTATATAGCGTATAAAAGAAAGTTGTTTATTAAAACAAAATATGCCTCAATGAAAGGAGATTGGGACGAAGTCCCTTACAAAGATCATTTTTTAAATAAAATAGGTCTATTATGTGTATTCTATATAAGAACACATAAATCCATTATAAATAGATAAAAAATAATTTATCACATAATCAGAGAATGACATAAACAAAAAAGAGAAGATCAACCCAAAGAAGTGAAATTGGGTTAAGAAGTTCCCTTACCTCGTGTCTGACTTGACTCGATCATTATTTAATCTCCTGAATAATAAACTAAAGTTAATTTCTACTTTTTTAAGAACCTTTTTCAAGTTTATTATTCCTTTTATATAACTTATTATAATCTTATAGACATTATGTGTTCATTTAAGTTAATAATGTTCATTTTTTCGTTATTTGGTACTTGAGTCAAAAATGAACACCTTATATTTACATGTTGTCCATGTGGTCAATAGTCCATTATATCAATATTGATATTCATAATTTAAATATCATATATATCATATATATTCAGTATATACATGTTTTTATAATAGTATATAACATTTTTAGGTAATAAATGAAATGCACCGTTCATGGAGACGATAAGCCGTACGTACGCAGGACCGCTACTTTTATTTATATTTCTTATTTTAATGCAATTAAAACATAATTATACATAGATATATTATAATTACAATATAATATCATATATAATATCATTAACTCAATCCTTTATACATCCCACATAAGGCATTAATGAGTCACATCACTTTAAGGGGGCGGTAGTCCACACTTTCTCAAATTAGATTATTGTATTTACCCACTATGGAAACCATAAAGGCTTGATATAATTGGGAAGTACAAAAGCATAAGGAAATAATAAACATAATATATATCATATAAAAATATATTTCCATCATAATGTCCACCATGAGAGCCGGTAAGATTTAATTGAACAATCATCATTTCGTGAGGTGTTAGTTTACCATCCACAGAGACATTATGTTTTTCATCCATTATATGGAGTTGTGTATATGTTTAGTTATAATACTTCTCATATAAAAATCCTAATATATTGAGGATACTTTTGATGTTACAAAATAAATTAAATAAAAAGATTTTATGGGTTGGAGAAGAAAAATAAAAGAAAACGATTTAAGAGAAACGATTATCTTTAATTTGGGTAACTCACATTGGTTTGAACAAAAGGACTTTTTAAGTGCTTTCTGACTATGGTAAGGCTTCTAGAAGGAGGAGGGAGATGTAGGGAGTGTAATTGGGCAGAGTTTGGATGAGACATATTTCTTGAGTGGTGTGAAGAATTGGTTAGAAGTGGTCTCCTTTTATAAGGGAGAGGAGGGGCTCTTTAAGAATGTGTGAAAATATTATTTTATAATATAATACTATTCGGTTTCTAATGGTCCAAAAATAATTATGGTCGAAGCTAAGATGACTCATATTCTCAATAAAATCATCCTATCATAATTTCACATGTTTTGGATAATAATTTAATCATTATAATTTATTTATTTAAATCATTTATTAATGAGGTAAATACTGTATCATTATTGTGTCATAAATAATTTAATTTATATGATGTCTAAAAATTATATAAAAAATAACATGATGTATTATATCTTTTTAGATTTATATATAATATTTTTAGTTGAAAATAGGACTTATATGACACCATATTAAATTAATTACTAAAAGATGTTTGTTAATGTCAATTTTGTCATCACAGTAAACAAATTAATCTAGATTGTCATTTTCACTCCCAAGTGGCTCAATGGGGTCCCAAAATCAACCCAAATATTCCAATGGTCGTTAATGAATCAAACAATAAGTTTTGGACAAGTGTTAATGTAATTTTTAATTATTATAATATTCTGTTTACATTGAATTACCTTATTTACCTTTAACCGCAGTATATAAAATTCAAAAGTTACTATTCACCAAAACTTATTTTCATCTTAATGAACCAAATTTTACATCTTGATAACAACCATGTATGTTGGTTTTTTGAAAATCATTTCACAGAAGTGGTAAAATTTCATGTAAATGAAAATTCAATTTTTTTAACTACCACTAAGTGGTTTCACTATTCATCAAAAATTGAAGATTTTCAGAAAAATAACAAAAAAACAGCCTAAGGTATATTTGATATTCCGAATTGAAAAATTATTTCTATTCTTCAAAATTCGAAACATAAAAGTGGCATTAATTAATTTTAAAATTAACTCTTGTTATCAAAACAAAAAATCGTGTTTTTAAGAAACAATAACTATCCAATGATTGATACATGTTTATGTCCAATTTCAAAGTGAAATTAATTCCAATGACCAACGTTGGATTAAATAGTATAAATATATTTGAATTTCACTTTAAAACCAATTAACAAGATAATACAACCATATCAATATTTTAGATTAAAAGGCACTTTTGAATTAAAATACAAAATTTTTCACTATTCATTAAAAATGAACTTTATCGGAAAAAAACCAAAAAATTACCCAATGTAAAATTTTATGTCCCCATTCTAATGAAGGATTTTATTTGGTCAATTATAAAGTATTAAAGTGACCAAAACTATATTTAAATAGGGTTTTCCATTAAAATGTGACAAATCGGTCATTTAATATAAATTATGCTTAAAATTATATTCATTCACATTTTGAGCCTCTAAATTTTTATTGGAAAATTTTAAATACATTTAACAATCTTGTATAATCATATTGTAGTTTTTTCGGTTTGTTCCATCCAATAAAATGGCTAGGAGTTAACTACTATTTAAAATAATAATATTATATTATTAGTGTGCAACGTAAGATTCCAAAGAAACCTGTTGTTGCGTATCGGGTACGCTATCAAACATAGAAACCCCTTTAAAGTAAAATTAAAATTTATTTAAAAAATATTAATTAATATGAAAATATCTTATTCTTAATTTAATTGGGATGTTACAATGGCTCTATTATATATATGTTTAAAGGGGATACATTTATACTTAACATAAAATTTTAAAGTATATATTCTCTCATAATGAGTTGAATTTCCACAACATAAGATGGTTGGATTTAATTAATGACTATTAATACTCAATAAATTACAACCCTTGGAAAGAGAACAACGTGGATAATGATTTGAGTTGAAGAATTCATGTCAGATTATCTATAATGAGGATAAAAAATATCCAATATTTATGGATGTATAATTAATGTATAATGAAATCTTGATATAATTGTCAAAATTAGATCATTATTAAATGACTTTTTAACCATCTATATATGCGAGGATTAATGTGGCATAGATGGAAGACGTAGAACTGAAGATGATGGTAAAAAATATTATTGAGTTTAGCCTTTGTTGTGTTGTTATAATAATTTTTAAAAACCATTTATGGGTTCTGTATACATCGTATTTGATGCAGGATATGATGGATGTGGCTTAAATTTTAGCATTCTCTATTCATCCAAGAAGTGCAATGTTTTTATATATCTAAAATAGTATTTGTGATGGGATAATATGCAGATTAAATTTTAGACTATGTATCTCAATGCATGATATTTATTCAAGTTAAATATGAGAAATAGAATTTGAAATGTATGTTTAAACCATTACAAAAACCACAATAGAGATATTAAAACATCAACATAGATTTTTTCATTGGACACCCAAAAAACTAAAGGATATAATTCTATTTTGGTCTTATTTGATCTAGTTACAATGTTAACACACTTCATTAACATTGAAGATGATTTCCCTCGTGACTTTTTCCATGATATACATTATATAATAAGGATCATAGGTTTACCTCAATGTTATAATGAAGAATTCAATAGGATATAGTTACAATTTTTTATATCAGCACTATTTGTTATACTTAGACATATGATAAGTCCTATAGAACCATTAAATCAATATAGGACTTGCTGATATCTTAGTCATTGGGTTTTAGAGGTGGTTGGGATCGACAAAATCCATTTGTGGAATTTTATTACAAAATATATATTTCAATCAACAATTTAGATGGATCATTATGAATACCTGTAACATCCCAAGTAAGTAATGAATAATAGATATTTTTGTCCATGTCTATTAATGATTAAGATAGTGTTTTAGAGGCTTAAAATGAAAATAAATACAATCTTATGCATGGAATAAACTAATATTCTTAAAAGATTGTTTTACTGCCTTATGATGGAAAACCCTTTTTAAATCTATCTTTTGACAATTTTATAAACTATTTTTGTTAAAATAAACTTATTCGTTATGATTGGGACATCAAAATTTACTTTGTGTGAATTTTTGGTATTTTTCTGACAATGTTCATTTTTTAATGAATAGTGAAAAATACTGCATTTTACATCGAAACTGCTTTTTAATCAAATTTATTTATATGATTAGATTATCTTTTGAATTGGTATTAATGTGTAATATGAATATATTTTTACCATTTAATCCAATGGTGGTCATTGGAATCAATTTCACATTGAAATTGGACTCAAACTAGTGTCAATCTTTGGATACTTATTGTTTCATAAAAACACGCTATTTGCTCTGACAGCGGGAATTAATTATTAAATTAATTAATGTGAATTATATGTTTTGAATTTTGTAAAATAGACTTCATTTTTGAGTTCGTAATATCAAATATAGCTTAGGGTGAATTTTTGGTAATTTTCTGAAAAACCTCAATTTTTGATGAATAGTGAAACCACTAAGTGGTACTTATAAAGACTGATTTTCCGTTTAAATGAAAATTTTCCATTATTGTGTTTTGAATTCAAAAAATCCGACATACATGGTTGTCATTATGAAGTAAAATGTGGTTCAATGAGATTAAAATAATTTTTTGGTGAATAGTAACTTATTAAGTTTTAATCGCGATTAGTGGTAATTAGGGTAGTTTAAGGTATAAATAATGCTTTAATAATATGAAATGACCTAGACACATGTCCCAACCATATTGTTTGTGTCATGTCCGACCAAGAAAAGCCATGGGTCAACTTGGGGAGCCCATGGAGACATTTTGGTTGGGAAATGACATAAATAACTTTTTATTTAATGTAAAAGTAAAAATGAGACAAACATAATATGTTCTACGAAAACAATTTTTACATGGGGTTATAAAGATCATATTTTTGATTATAAATAGTAATTGGAAATCTAAAAAGATTTCCTACATCATATTATTTTTTTTATAATTTTTAGACTTTAAATAAATTAAATTATTTATGAAATCATGATGATGCAGCGATGACCTCATTATTTAAAGATTTAAATAAAATGGAAAGATAATGAAAAATCTAAAACCTACACATGGCCAAAACCAATTGGATGAGTGGAATTCTAAGCCTTATCACCGTATCCTAGGATTATAGCAATGTGGGACCTTTTCAATCCGAAACTCTTTTTAAAATAAAGTAACTTATCTTTACTTTCCAAAAGTGCCCCTCCTCTTCTCTTATAAAAGGCCCCCACCTCTACCTCATTTCACACACTCCTAAAGCTTTTGGTTCGGCCAAACCCTGCCCATTTACTCTCTCCACATCCCTCTACTCATCCTATAGGATTCCCTTTGGGCAGAATCCTTTCAAAGGAAGCCTTTAGGCTCAAATCAAAAGGAGTTACACTTTTAAAGGTAATTCATTCTCTCATGTTCATTTGTTTTATTTTGCTTCTCCAACCCCCTAAACTCTTTTTATTTACTTATTTTGTAACAACATAAGTATATTCAATATACTAGGATGTTTTTATAAGATTTATTTGAGCTACACTCTCACACAACTACATCAAATGGTTATAGAACATATGTTTTCCGTGGATGGCGAAATTATGCCTCCCGAAACGATGATTGTTCAATACTCATTTAACACCTTCAAAGGTGGCCATTACGATGCCACTATTTTTATATATGATATATAATATGTTTATTATTTCCTTAAGATTCTTTATTTTTCATTTATGGAATACAATTATTATTTCCATTATGGGTAAACACGATATCTTCATTTTAGGAAGTGCGGACTACCGCCCCCTGAAAGTGATTTGATTCGTTAATACCATATGTGGGATGTGTAAAGGATAAATTTAATGATATTATATATGTTATTATACTGGAATTATAATATTCTCTTATATCATTATGATTCCATTCCAAAAAATACAAAATAGAAATGGAAGTAGTGTTCATGCGTACGTACGGCTTACCGTCTCCATGAACGGTGCATTTCATTTCTTACCTCTGAATGTGATGTAATATTATAAATACATGTATATGATGAATATATATGATATATATGTTATCCAAATCATTAATATCATTCTGTATATAACGAACCTTTGAAAAAATTAACAACATGTAAGTGTAAGAAGTCTATTTTTGACTTAAGAACCAAATACCGACAAAATGAACATTATTAACTTAAATGATAACATGATGTTCATAACATGGTATAAAAGGAATAATGCACTTGAAAAAGGTTCATAAGCAAGTAGATATTAACTCAAGTATATTATTCATGAGATTAAAGAACGGTCAGGTCAAGTCGGATACGAGGTATGGGACTTCGTCTCAATCTCCTTTCATTGAGGCATATTTTATTTTATACACAACTTTCTTTTATATGGTGTATAAACCCCTTTGACTTTTACGTTTATTCAAAAGGAATATTTTTTATACGAAGCGTTTACTAAATGACAAAAGGGAATGTTTTGTCGTACGTATGCAGCGACAATGACTTCTCCACCGTCGTGACCGTTATTTGAGTTTCGGCTTCCACTACAAGCCATACTTTCTTTTTAAAAGAAAAATAAATACCATGTTTTACTTTTTTTTATTTTGGTATTGAAAATGATTTTCATAAAGTTTTTTGTGTTGTATTTATATCTTGTGATTGAAATGTGGAAATTTTATGTTTCCTTTATGCATGTTTTATGTGATACAATTATGTTATGGTTCTTGGGCATTATTATGAAGACGGGTGGTTCCGTGATAAACTAAGGGCGGGTGATCCCGATATAGCTCTCCAATGCATTGGGTAACGCGAAGGAGTGAAATGTTAAGGTTTCTCCGAAGAGATTTTAGGGAATATACTGTGATGGGTATTCCAAACGTAACCAAGAGGGTTACTCCTTATGTAAGAATGTTATGAATGCCTCAAGTTACCTTTATGTCTTATGATTTCTATGATTTATTCATGATTTGATGAGGTATGTTAATGTGCTTATGTTTTATGGGTAATGTATGATTTCACTCTTATGTATATATGTACCCATGTTTCATTTCCAAGTTTTTATAACCCATACTGGGCTTTTTATGCTCATCCCAAGTTTTTTTGAAATGTTTTCACAGGTCAAGGGAAAGGTACATGATATGATGATAGTGTCAAGGAAGTGTCAAGATTGAATCCATGTTTTATTTTAAATATGTTTCTATTTATGGGAATGAAGAATACTATATTTATGTAACCACTTTGTTTATATGTGGAATGTAATGCAAGTTTTATGATCTAATTCTCTAAAACTCTAAACCTAAAAAGATCCTCAATGTGTAATCTTGTAATAACTCAAGATTAAGTAAGGTTTAAGGCTGGGGCCTTATAGTTGGTATCAGAGGTCGGTTTAGATAACTTTAGGAGTTATAATTTTATTAGATGATTATCCAAAAATATTTTTTTTGAAATGATATAGCATTTGAAGATTACCATGTTTCTTCATCTAAGATATGTTTGTTCAGAATGGTTTTCCGCAGAGGAAACAGGGAAGCAGTGAAAGGAAGGCATACAAAAGGAAATAACCTTCCGAATCAGCATCCAGAAATGGTCGGAATTGGAACTGAACAGTTTGTTGCAGTAATGGCGCAGTTGACTCAAGCGATAAATGGCGGTGGTATCCATGCACGAGATCAGCCAGATCAACCGCAGAGGAACATATCAGTGGTGGAACATTTCATGAGGCAACATCCCCCATCATTCAGAGGATCATCTGACCCTATGCTAGATGAAGGGTGGATTAAAGCACTGGAGAAGATTTTCGATGTCATGGGGTGTTTAGACAATCAAAATTTTAGCCTTGCTATTTACCGTTTGAAGGGTGAAACAGATCAGTGGTGGTCTATGGTTAAAAATATCAGGGACACCGATGAGATTGATGCTATTGACTGGGATGAATTCAAAGGTATGTTTCTTGAGAAGTATTTTCCTAAGGCTGTTCGACTTAGGATGGAAAAACAATTCTTGGAATTGAGGAAAGAGGAAGACTCAGTGGCTGCCTAGGAAGAAAGGTTAACACGATTGGCAAGGTATGCTCCAAATTTTATCCGAGACCTTGATAGTAAAATAAATCGTTTTTACTCAGGATTAAAGCCAAAATATCAAAGGGCATTATCTTCTCGTTAGTTTAAAAGTTATGAAAAGCATGTTCGATGTGCTGAGAAGGTGTAAATGGAGTTTGTCGATGACCAAGTGTTCTATAACAACCAGCAGAAGAAGAGACCGAGGTGGCAGGAGAAAGGTAAGAATTCTTCAAAAAAAGTCTGATGGTAAGAGAACTAATTTTCTAGTTTGTGATAAATGTGGAAAAAGCCATGCTAGGGAATGTCTTATGAATTCTGGAAAGTGCTACCGATGTGGTAAGATGGGACATAAGGCTCGTGATTTAACTGAAAAGGATCAAGGTGAATGTAAGAACAAATTTGATTTACAGTTAGTGAAATGTTATAAGTGAAATGAGATGGGTCACTATGCAAACGAGTGTCCGACAAAGAGCTTGAGTGATGGGAAGCAGTTAGACTACAAGCAGAAAGGGGTGGTGAAATCCTTTGCAACTACTTCAGCAGATGTCGGGCCGTCAAATGAAGTTGTATCAACTCCAGGGAGCTCAGTTTTTTTCAAAGATTGACTTGAGATTGGGGTACCATCAGCTAAAGGTAAAGGAGGCTGATATTCCGAAGACCGCGTTCCGTACGAGATATGGCCATTATGAATTTGTAGTAATGCCTTTTGGGCTAACCAATGCACCTTCTGTATTCATGGAATTAATGAATAGAATTTTCCATGAGTTCTTGGATAAGTTTGTGTTGGTTTTCATTGATGATATTTTGGTGTTTTCTAAAAGTAAAGAGGAGCATTAAAGACATTCAAGGGTTATCTTTCAAACCATAAAAAAAAGAAACTGTATGGTAAATTCAGCAAGTGTGAGTTTTGGTTGCAACAAATTTCTTTCCTTGGTCACATTGTTTCTAAAGATGGAATAACTGTTGATCCTGCAAAAACAAAAGTTGTGGAAGAATGGCCAAGACCCACAAATGTAACCGAGATTCGTATCTTCCTTGGTTTGGTGGGATATTACCGAAGGTTTGTTAGAAATTTTTCACGGTTATCTAGCCCAATGACTAAGCTAACTCGAAAGGGTGTTAAGTTTATCTGGACAAAAGAATGTGATGATTGTTTTCAGGAATTGAAAAGAAGATTGGTGAATGCTCCAGTTTTGGAACTACCTTCCAGGAATGGTGAGTTTGTTATATACAGTGATGCTTCATTGAAAGTACTTGGTTGCGTCCTAATGCAGAATGATCATGTAATTGCTTATGCTTCATGACAGTTGAAAACTCATGAGGTAAATTACCCTACACATGATTTGAATTAGCTGCTGTTGTTTTTGCTTTAAAAATTTTGAGGCATCATTTGTATGGAGTAAAGTGTGAAATATATATCGATCACAAAAGTTTAAAGTATATATTCACTCAGAAAGAATTGAACATGAGACAAAGTAGATGGATAGAATTAATCAAGGATTATTATTGTACAATTCATTACCATCCGGGAAAAGCAAATAAAGTGGCTGATGCTTTGAGTCGAAAAAGTAATGCTTCATTAACAATGTTGCATTTGGAACTTGATCATTTGGTTAAGGATTTGATGACCTGTGGAATAGAAGTTGTTGGTGCAGGAATTCCTTCTGTTTTGTTTCAGGTATCAGTGAGATCATCTCAATCAGATAGAATCAAGCAAGCACAGAAGTAAGATAGTGAGTTGCAGAAAAAGGTAGAGCTGGTTCAGAAAGGTAAGTTGCCTGAATTCAACATTGATAATGATTGTGTTTTGAAATTTGGGAAGAGATTGTGTGTGCCTTGTGATTCACAGTTGAAAAGAGAGTTGTTATGTGAATCTCATAGATCTCCATTTTCAGTTCATCCGGGCAGTACTAAGATGTATAGAGATCTGCGGGAGTATTACTGGTGGGATTGAATGAAAAGAGATATTACTGATTTTACTGTGAAGTGTTTGACTTGTCAGCAGGTTAAAGTAGAGCGGCAGTTACCGAAAGGGATGCTTCATCCTTTACCAGTGCCAGAGTGGAAATGGGAGAATATATCCATGGACTTTGTTTTTGGATTACCGAAGACATCTCGAGGTAATAATGCAATCTGGGTTATTGTTGATCGCTTGACTAAATTTTCTCATTTCCTTGCTATACGAGATACTTTTTTCCTTGATCAAATTTACCGTTTGTATATTAAAGAGATAGTCAGGTTACATGGAGTTCCTCTCTCCATTGTATCGGATCGTGATCCCAGGTTGACTTCTAACTTTTGGAAAGGCCTTCAGAAGTCGTTGGGTACTGAATTAAATTTTAGTACAGCTTTTCATCCTCAATCAGATGGGCAGTCAGAATGAACAATTCAGGCATTGGAGGATATGCTACGATCTTGTTCTATGGATTATCAGGGAAGTTGGGACCAACATATTTCATTGGTTGAATTTTCATATAATAACAGTTTTCATTCCAGTATACAGATGGCACCATTTCAGTCATTATATGGGAAGCGGTGTTGAACTCTAGATTTCTGGGATGAAGTGGGTGAAAGGAAGTTGATGGAACCAGAATTGGTAGAAGAGATGGCAGAGAAAGTTCAGCTGATTCAGAAACACATTCAGAGCAGGCATAAGAGTTATGCGGATAACCGGAGGAAGGATCTATCTTTCGAGGTAGGTGATCATGTTTTTCTCAAGGTTTCTCCTTGGAAAAGTGTAATGAGATTTGGTAATAAAGGGAAGCTGAGTCCAAGGTTTATTGGACCATACGAAATTCTGGAGAAAGTTGGATCAGTTGCATATCGAGTGGCTTTACCTCCGAGTTTATCTCAGGTACACAATGTTTTTCACGTTTCGATGTTGAGAAAGTATATGCCAGATCCATCTCATGTTTTGATTCCAGAGGTAGTTCAGCTGGAAGAGAACCTATCTTATGAGGAATAACCTGTCCAAATTCTTGACCACAGGGAGCAAGTGTTACGGAATAAGGTGATTAATCAGGTAAAGGTTTTGTGGAAAACCCACATGATGGAAGAGGCAACATGGTAATCCGAAAATACAATGAGGGATATATACCCCCATTTATTTGATAAGTAAATAAATTGCGGGGACGCAATTTTCTAAAGGGGGGAAGGATGTAACATCCCAAGTAAGTAATGAATAATAGATATTTTTATCCATGTCTATAAATGATTAAGATAGTGTTTTAGAGGCTTAAAATGAAAATAAATACAATCTTATGCATGGAATAAACTAATATTCTTAAAAGATTGTTTTACTGCCTTATGATGGAAAACCATTTTTAAATATATCTATTGACAATTTTATAAACTATGTATTTCAAAATAAACTTATTCGTTATGATTGGGACATCAAAATTTATTTTGTGTGAATTTTTGGTATTTTTCTGACAATGTTCATTTTTTAATGAATAGTGAAAAATACTGTATTTTACATCAAAACTGCTTTTTAATCTAATTTATTTATATGATTAGATTATCTTTTGAATTGGTCTTAATATGTAATATGAATATATTTTTACCATTTAATCCAATGGTTGTCATTAGAATCAATTTCACTTTGAAATTGGACTCAAACTAGTGTCAATCTTTTGATACTTATTGTTTCATAAAAACACGCTATTTGCTCTGACAGTGGGAATTAATTATTAAATTAATTAATGTGACTTTTGTGTTTTGAATTTTGTAAAATAGACTTCATTTTTGAATTCTTAATATCAAATATAGCTTAGGGTGAATTTTTGGTAATTTTCTGAAAAACTTCAATTTTTGATGAATAGTGAAACCACTAAGTGGTACTTATAAAAACTGATTTTCCGTTTAAATGAAATTTTTCCATTATTGTGTTTTGAATTTGAAAAATCCTACATAAATTGTTGTCATTAAGAACTAAAATGTGGTTTAATGAGATTAAAATAATTTTTTGGAGAATAGTAACTTATTAAGTTTTAATCGCGATTAGTGGTAATTAGTGTAGTTTAAGGTATAAATAATGATTTAATAATATGAAATGACCTAGACACATGTCCCAACCTTATTGGTTGTGTCATGGCCGACCCAGAAAAGCCATGGGTCAACTTGGGGACCCCATGGAGACATTTTGGTTGGGAAATGACATAAATAACTTTTTATTTAATGTAAAAGTAAAAATGACACAAACATAATATGTTCTACGAAAACAATTTTTACATGGGGTTATATACATTATATTTTTGATTATAAATATTCATTGGAAATCTAAAACGATTTCCTACATAATAGTATTTTTTTTATAATTTTTAGACTTTAAATAAATTAAATTATTTATGACATCATGATGATGCCGCGATGACCTCATTATTTAACAATTTAAATAAAATGGAAAGATAATGAAAAATCTAAAACCTACACATGTCCAAAACCAATAGGATGAGTGGATTTCGAAGCCTTATCACCTTATCCTCTAATTATAGCAATGTGGGACCTTTTGAATCCGAAACTCTTTTTAAAATAAAGTAACTTATCTTTACTTTCCAAAAGTGCCCCTACTCTCCTCTTATAAAAGGCCCCCACCTCTACCTCATTTCACACACTCCTCAAGCCTTTGGCTCGGCCAACCCGTGCCCATTTACTCTCTCCACATCCCTCTACTCATCCTAGAGGATTCCCTTTGGGCAGAATCCTTTCAAAGTAATCCTTTAGGATCAAATCAAAAGGAGTTAGACTTTTAAAGGTAATTCATTCTCTCATGTTCATTTGTTTTATTTTGATTCTCCAACCCCCTAAACTCTTTTTATTTACTTCTTTTGTAACAACACCGGTATCTTCAATATACTAGGATGTTGTTATAAGATTTATTTGAGCTACAATCTCACACAACTACATCAAATTGTTAAAGAACATATGTTTTCCGTGGATGGAGAAATTCTGCCTCCCGAAACGATGATTGTTCAATACTCATTTAACACCTTCAAAGGTGGCCATTATGATGTCACTATTTTTATATATGATATATAATATGTTTATTCTTTCCTTAAGCTTCTGTATTTTTCATTTATGGCATACCATTATTATTTCCATTATGGGTAAACACGATATCTTCATTTTAAGAAGTGCGGACTACCGCCCCCTGAAATTGATTTGATTCGTTAATACCATATGTGGGATGTGTAAAGGATAAAGTTAATGATATTATATATGTTATTATACTGGAATTATAATATTCTCTTATATCATTATGATTCCATTCCAGAAAATACGAAATAGAAATGGAAGTAGCGTTCATGCGTACGTACGGCTTACCGTCTCCATGAACGGTGCATTTAATTTCTTACATCTGAATGTGATGTAATATTATAAATACATGTATGTGATGAATATATATGATATATATGTTATCCAAATCATAAATATCATTCTGGATATAACTAACCTTTGACCAAATTAACAACATGTAAGTGTAAGAAGTCTATTTTTGACTTAAGAACCAAATACCAACAAAATGAACATTATTAACTTAAATGATTACATTATGTTAATAACATGGTATAAAAGGAATAATGAAATTGAAAAAGGTTTATAAGCAAGTAGAGATTAACTCAAGTTTATTATTCAGGAGATTAAAGAGCGGTCGGGTGAAGTCGGATACGAGGTATGGGACTTCGTCTCAATCTCCTTTCATTGAGGCATATTTTATTTTATACACAACTTTATTTTATACGGTGTATAAACCCCTTTGAATTTTACGTTTATTCAAAAGGAATATTTTTTATACGAAGAATTTACTAAATGACAAAAGGGGATGTTTTGTCGTACGTATGCGGCGACAACGACTTCTCTGCCGTCGTGACCGTTATTTGAGTTTCGGCTTCCTCTACAAGCCATACTTTCTTTTTAAAAGAAAAATAAATACCATGTTTTACTTTTCTTTTATTTAGGTATTGAAAATGGCTTTCACAATGTTTTTTGTGTTGTATTGATATCTTGTGATTGAAATGTGGAAATGTTATGTTTCCTTTATGCATGTTTTATGTGATACGATTATGTTATGGTACTTGGGAATTATTATGAAGACGGGTGGTTCTGTGATAAACTAAGGGCGGGTGAGCCCGATATAGCTCTCCAATGCATTGGGTAACGTGAAGGAGTGAAATGTTAAGGTTTCTTTGAAGTGATTTTAGGGAATATACTGTGATGAGTATTCCAAACATAACCAAGAGGGTTACTCCCTACATAAGAATGATATGAATGCCTCGAGTTGCCTTTATGTCTTATGATTTCTATGATTTATTCATGATTTGATGAGGTATGTTAATGTGCTTAAGTTTTATGGGTAAAGTATGATTTCACTCTAATGTATATATGTACCCATGTTTCGTTTCCATGTTTTTATAACCCATACTGAGCTTTTTATGCTCATCCCATGTTTTTTTGAAATGTTTTCACATGTCAAGGGAAAGGTACATGATATGATGATAATGTCAAGGAAGTGTCAAGAATGAATCCATGTTTTATTTTAAATATGTTTCCATTGACGGGAATGAATAATACTATCTTTATGTAACCACTTTGTTTATATGTGGAATGTAATGGATGTTTTATAATCTAATTCTCTAAAACTCTAAACCTGAAAAGATCCTCAATGTGTAATCTTGTAATAACTCAAGATTAAGTAAGGTTTAAGGCTGGGGCCTTATAATAACTATATATAAAGATGTGTATAACTCAAAAATACTACGATGAAGTTAGATAAAAAAGATATTCTGAGACTATCATTCTATAGAAATGGATGTTAATGTTAGAGTAACCAAACAATACATATGGGAATCTTGAATTCCGTAGAAAAGTTATACTAACAATCTTCAATAAGATATGGGATCTTATGTTATTGAAAATGTATTCCTATGAATATATCATTAGAATAAGGTTATGATATTTATATATAATATAATTTTGAGCCCTAAATATATCATTCCATTAAAAATTAATGATCTTATGGAGATAGAATCTTTCATTTGGAGCTTCTAAAAAATCTCATCAATGAGCTTGATGTGTTCAATGCATATCTCATGAGCATATACATACATGATTATTCATGTATGCTAAACACAAAGTCATTATAATGGTGAAAGGCCTCACATATATAGAAAAATATGTTGAGATTTTATACAGCAGTAGGAAGGTCCTATAAAACAATACCAGTCACCTAAGTCAATGTTTTCTGTTGAAATCATAAATTTGTGGAATAAACCTTGGAAGATGGCATTGTGATGAAATAGATATATCCTCAATTTCTTGTTTTAGGGTGAGAATATTTTGAGGGAAAAATAAATTCTGATGGAGGTAGAATCTAAAACACCAAAATTACAGAACATATATAACTATAAATAAATTTTATTTCTTTGAGAGGTTGTATTACACATAACAGTAAGCATAAACGAACCACGATATACAATAAAAATATTATTATATAATGTGACATTTATCGCGAACCCATTCGATTTTTGGGTATGTAAATGCAAAAATAAATTATGAAAAATATATGGTTTATATATATATATATATTATTTAGTATTAACTTATTATAAATGAATATAATATTCCATAAAAATAATGTATATGTTTTTTGAAAAAAAAACTATTTTTAGGTGTGAAATGGGTTTCTATCATAATAAATTAAATAAATCACATATTTTTATTTGATTCATTAATTTTATATATTATATATTCAATAATATTTTTTAACATTTATATTTTTATTTTTCTAGCCATGAGATATGAATAAACCAACTTTTATGTTTAAAATGTATTAAAAGAGGGTTATATGATGTTTTTTAAACTAGTTTTAAAATGAATTTTTTTCCAAATGTGGAAATTAAATTATATAAAATTGATTCTATTTTTGGAATTATAGGTTATATTTCTAGTAAATTAGTCCCATTTATTTTTGGTAATTATGAATAATAATCATGATAAGAATTATCACCATGGAAACTGGTAACTCAAGTTAACCTAGATTAATGCTAAGTGGTGTAGTCAACATTTTTAGTCTTAATGATTACCCGATGAATACAATTTTACCATTATCACATATTTCATAAAATTTAATTTTTTATGAGAAAATTTTCCATAATAATAACCTATATAAGATTTAAAGTGTGACAACCAATGATTTTTTGAAATATGATTTCCAAATCTATTAAATATTATCCATTTTTCACAATAGAGAGAACATTAATCCTATCATGAATTACATGAAACACCAATTTATTCTTTCACTACATAAAAAACCAATATAATATTTCTCTATACAAAATATTGGGTTATATTTTGATGTCCAAAATACTATATTTTAACAAAACACTGATATATTATCAATATTATTCAAACATGACCATTATAACGTATCCATTAAACCTTCAAGTATGAATAGTAATAACTACTTTTAAATATTATTAAAAGTGTTTTTATATAAGTAAAACATACAGATAAAAAATTCATACTTTTTGGCAATGTCTTGATATGATTCGAAAATACTACATTCTCAAAAACTATTTTGTATTTATTTTTTTGAATGTTAATAAAATTATTTTTTTCACAATTTTAGAAAATTAATTTGATAAATTAAACATAAATTTTTAATAATAATTTTAAAATTAACTTAGGGATAATTTAAATTTTTTTTAAAATATTTCATTTTTGTATTTATAGCTAAAAATACAGAATTTTAATTAAAAATTATGATTTAATTTAATTCATTTATAAAGTTAAATTATTTGTAAATTTTGTTTTAAAGAATAATTATTTCAAATATACATACATTAATCCAATTTATATCATCATCATAAATTTTTTATCTTATTTTGATATAAAAAGAATTATAAATGTTTTAGCATTTTCTCTCTATAAATTCTCTTTCTCATCACGTTTGCAGGATAAATTTGACATTAATATTTTCCATTTTTCTGATTGTCAATTAAAAAATGGCTTCAATATTTAGAATCATCATAAATTATATTATCTATTTAGTTCAACATAATTTTATTCTAAAATAAATAAAGAATGTATAAAAAATTTATTATCATGATTAACATAAAAATGGATTACTGATGAGCTAAATTAAATATATAAGTGTAAAAATGAACAATACTCATTTCTAAAAACTATTGGATGGAAATCTGTATACCATTACACCAATAAGGTTCAATAATGTCCCATTTTGGACACTTTTTATATTACGACTTGACCCCAGTAACCTGGAGCTAGTGTCGTACGTCATTATATATGAACAAAATAAAAGGAATCTCATCACAACAAGACAAAATAGTTTTGTAGTCTAGGTAAACTAGATAAATATGACAGTCTTACATTAAATTTGAATAAACATAAATTTTAAAAATAATTTTTATTAATATAACACTATTTTATCTATCAAGTCTATTCATATAATTCATATTAAACATTATGGAATCATTGGAAAAAGAAACAAAATAATTCTGATCTCAAATGCTCCATAATGGATAAGTATAATGAAGTATATAATGATTCAATAATAATGATCAATATGGAAAGGTAAACAACGAAAAAAAAATTCTTTTTAAATATAATTGACACATGGAATGAAAAGGAATAATCAATATGGAAAGGTGATTAACTAAAAACACATTTCATTTATAGAATAAACTAAGAATAAAATACCTCTACAAACAATAACATTTTGAATATCACTTGGATAATGAAAAATAATTTATGAATTAAGGAAATTGTTAATTGAAAGACATAGTGTCTTAGTTACATGATTTATATAACATCAAGCCCTCAAAATATGGATTAAACTACAAGTACCAAACTATTTAATTCTAACATAACTAATTTGTCTTAAAATACACATTGATGAATTGAGGGGATATATATAATAATATAACATACCTAACAGTATATGTCCAAATTTTTCTTCATATATCTAAAAAGTTCATTATTTAATGAACAATGTTCCTAATTATCTAATATATGTATTTAGTAAAGGATCAAATTTATCATTATTTTCCCAGTTAATCGAATAACTATCAAAGTAAACATCAAAAGTAAAAATGTCATATGATTTATGAAATAATAATATCCATTATTAAAGACTGATTATTTCTAATTTATGTTTAATATCAAGAAAAATTTTACTATAATAATCTTATTGTTTTAAGATAAATTAAATAATCACAATAGAAAGTTAGATTAAATAATCATTGTTTCAAATTAGTAAATTTCAATTTAAAACCCCATGGTGAAATAATTTAAATTGAAACATAAAATACCATGAATTTTAAATTAATTGATTTATTTTATTTCAATGTAAAACTATATACACCATATAAATTAAACTATAAGTACAACATAACAATATGCCTTAATGAAATGAAATTGATACTAAATCCCTTACTTGACAGATCATTTTGGTTGAATGCTCATTAACATCATATATAATGGTTTTAAGCATATTATTAACCTTTTAAATAAACATATTAATAAATATTATATAATATATGATCATATTATATAATTATATTGTCCTTTTGAAAATAATCATTCATTGTTTTCATTATTTCAGATGTTAATTCACTCCTTTTTTTCATACATATTTTGTCATTAAAGATCTAACTCTTGAAAATATTATATAGTTATATCACCTATAAAATAATAATAATCACATAAGTATCATATTGATAATTTAATTAAACTTATATTCTTTCCATTTGGCATTGTTATGAGAAGACAGTCACATTGCTTCATGAAGGTAGTAGTCCACACGTACACAAACAATGTTATAACCTTTTGTGACTAAAATGGAAAAAAAGAAAATGAGAAATATATTATGTTTAAAGAATAATTAACATGTCATTAATATCATAGTTATTTCATATAAATCACATATAATCATAAACATTGTCATTATCACCTTCCATGTGAATCATTAGTCAAAGACGAATTGCATCGCTTTGTGTGATGGTAGTCCGCCATATATAAGAGCTACATTATCATACATCCTACATATTAGATTGTAAAAAATATATATATTATATAGTGAACATTGTATTATAATTTATTTATAAATATAATATATATAATTTTTATCTATCATCATACCCAACTGTGAGAGGTTGTAGTGGATAAATGAATAACATCAGTTCGTGAGGCAGTAATCCTCTGTACACATAAAAGATCATTTCATAACCTATTTGATGGTAGCATGTGTGGTTATAGTTAATAAAAATTACATAAAAACAACTCATTATATGGATTATATTTATGTTATTATATAATCATGTTATCATAATTATTTAAGGAGTTGAAGAAGGAATTAAAATTAAAATGGTTATTGAAGAACATTACCTCTTCTTGAGGTATCATCATTAAGGCTTTCACTAAATCCTTATTATGATTCCTTTATAAAGAAAACAATAATGATAATATTAGAGGAGTTTTTTTGTGACATTATTTTTGTAGGTTTTTATCAAAATGGGTGGATAGGTGTGAAGATGTGAGTGTAGTGAGTTCCCTTCAATAGTTTTTGAGGAGTGGAATTTAGGGCAATAACCAAATGAATTCAATATTGAGAGTTCAATATTACATCAAGATGATACAAGGATTATCATTAATTTGTCTTGAGTATTATATTTTTGAGACACACCCCCACTACACTATAAAACACATTATTATAAAATCTATAAACATATAAGTTTCATTATTTTTACCATTTCAATTTTTCACTATGGTAACTAGTTTTCTAACCATGACAATTTATAATTTAAGAAAAAGTAAAAGTGAGAATTATTAGATAATTTGGAAAAAATTATTAAACAAGTGATATCAAATTTATATAATAAAAGACCAGTGTTTTTTTAAATTTAATTTTAACACAAGCGCATTAAACTTGTAGAAACATCATTTTTACCTTAACCGTGCTAAAAGAGTTTTTACTATTACATGTTTAATTTTTTGATTATAAATAAAAAATTGGTCCCCAAATGGAATGTAGTTTATCTTTTCTTACATTTAAAATTAATTTTTAGTAGATAATATTTTTAGTTATTTAAAATCATTTAATAAAATATCATTTATTAAAAACATAACATTAATGTGAGTTTTGACATTATTCATTTAATATGAATTTAAAAATAACAATAAAATTGTGTAATTATAATATATTATTATTACAATGATGAAATATGATATATTAATCTAACAATTTTGTGGTAGGAAATAATTTATTCAATTTAATTCATTTTTTATATTTATTATTATAATTTTTTCATTTTTCTATTAACAAAATAATTATTGTGTTTGAATTTATTAAGTATGTAAACTAATTATTTAATATATAAAAAATGATAAATTATTAAGATAAAAAAATAATTTATATTTCAAATTAATATATATAACCAAAAATATATTTGTTTTTTCTGTATCCTATGGATTTATAGATATTAAAATCAAGGATAGTTGATTTTTTATCCTTTTCTTTACTTAACTTCTTAAATAGGTTATATTCAAAACATAGTGGAACGTGATTTCGATATTTCCAATAAAATTATTGAAAAGATAGAAATAAGTTCATATAATAAAATTTCTATAATATTTTAGGTCATTTTCACTCAATCATTCTAGTTTAACCCCATATTAAATCTATTTTTACATTAACTATGATAATTAATTTTTATTTATTTTTCTATTCATTTTTGGTAAAACATCATTCTAAATTATTAGAAATTATAAATTAAGTTGATTAATAATATGGAATCCATTTTTAAAAATTCAACTCAGAAAATTGGGAAAATATAATTTAAAACTAATCTAGGAAACATGATGTGAAGACGGGGCTTTAAAGTGAAACAATTATAATGTGTAAAACGTTTTTATATAAAATTTAAATATGAAAAATATTCCAATGACCTAAATTGGATTAATTGATATAAAAAATAACAAACATCACATTAAAAAAATTAAAAAATATAACATAATATAATATTTAAAATAAAAGGAATTTTCCAATTTAAATTCATTACTTATAACTATTCATAAAAAATTAAAATTCTCATAAATATCCCATAAATTCACCCTAAGATAATTTTGGTTCTCTAATTTCAAAAATAAAGCATATAGTTTAAAATATATTTTCTATAATTATTAAAAATTCATTTTTAATTGTGTTCTTAAAGAATGAATATAACATATTTGAAAAATGTTATTTTTTTGAAAAATATTTATTTTCCTAGAAATAATTCTCATATTATTACTAATTAATAGATAACTAATAAAATTGTGTAAACATTATATTTTCATAAGTTAGTTAATCCAATTTATTCTCTCCATTCTAACGGATAGGTTATAAATAACATATAAAATTATAATATTTTTATTATATTTTTTTCTATAAAACTATATCTTGCGTGTAATGTATGTTATCTAAGAATCTCAATTTTCATATAATGTTAGCATACTAACTGTCACATATAATGAAAAATATAGAAAATATTGAATTTATTTAAAATATATATATCATAATGTCTTGGGTTTTCATGTTCTATTCTATGAATTGTGTAATGTGTCATACATGCTATAAAATAAAATATTCTTCTTTTAAAATATTGGGGTGTTACATTTGATAGATGAAAAGTGTTGGATCGCTCAATTGTTTCTAAAAATACCATTTGGGTCCTCTCCCCCACTTAAAATAGGCCACCCTAATCCTCTATTAATAACATCATTAAACCATTTTTATTTGGATAATATATACCCAAATCACATCCCAACATCCCTTCAATCATCATAGAAGCCTTATTTAGTATAGAAAACCAACCAAGGAAGGATTTTACAGAAAACACAATAAGTATACCCGAATAATTGGTGATGGTCATCAATGAGTCTCTTTATTTTATTTATTCCTCCACCTCATCTATTTATTATTATACCATGTTAGTCTAATAAAATTATTATATTTCACATAGTGAGTTGTTTTTATATTATGTGCATGACCTACAACCATCTCCACTATAACCAAAGGGGTTATGAAATAATCATTTATCTGTACGATAAACTACCTCATCATGAACTAATATCATTAATTTTTCCATTACCAAAATTAAAGGTTTCACATAATTACTCATTTATTATTTATTAATGATATTTATGATATAATTATTCATATTTAAATTTTATATCCCAAATTTCACATGCTTTCTGTTGTGTTGGAATACGATAATGTTGGTCATGTTTATGGAAGACTACCACCTCACGAAGCAATGTCATTTGTTCAAGAATTACATGTAATGTATTAAGGATAAGTATAATAAACGTATGTGATATATATAAGATAGAAAAATTATTCTAGAATGAAAATATAAAACATTTTTTGTTCTTTCTTTCAACTTGATGATAAAATTGAAATAGTGATCATTTGTACGTATAACCTACCATCTCCATGGACTGTGTACATCATTTTTTATCACTAGATGTTATGGATTACAATAAATGAATATATATTTGATATATATTATATTTATATCATTTTAAACAATCTTAAGGTGATTAAACAATGATAAAGTTAAGTGGATCATACAAATTACAATTCAAAACATAAGCCAAAAAAGTTATTATTTTTCAAAACATGACATTACCATGGAATTTCTAATAAATGTATAATGAAAGGTAAATATATATATAGAATTATATATAAAAATACGTACCATTAATCAATGTATATTAAATGTATACTTATTAAATAGGACCTTTGAACGGGTATGAGGGATTTCAAGACTAATGGTAATGTATTTACATCTCAAATTTATTTTTTTGTGATACACATGCCATAATCACCACATGGTAATTTTAAATGGTGTATAATGTAACATCCCAGTGCATGTTTCTATGTATTTCGTCCCATTAATTTTTCTATACATACAATGGATATCTTTGTTGGTTGTTTCCGATGGTTTTTCATATTTTTTTTGATGGTTTTTGGTCATGTGCATTGTTTGTGCATGGTTTGAGAACGTTTTGAAAAAGTGTACATCCTAGAATGTAAGGGGTCACATGGTTGGAACATAGTTATACTAAGTGTCTAGTAACAAAATTCAACTCATTTAGGGGCTCTGTTTGGGTCAAAAGGTTAGGCATACATTTTGTACGAACCATATGACAAACCAAGGAAACTATGTACATGATAATTAATGTTATGAATATTGTATTTAATATCATAAAACCCCCTAACTAATCAAAAAATACTCTAACTCAATCCGAAGTCGATTTTATTGATCTTGGGATCCCACTAGATCCATTTTGGATCCCAACCCACATTTCTTAGCTGATTGAAGCACCAATCAAAGTAGAGATCTTCTACATCAATAAGTTCTTCTCTTATTTTCTTGGATATCTTTTATCCTATTGATTCATTAATCTTAATGGTTGTGACGGCCTTGAGTTTCTTTTTGGATCTTGATTTACTGATGTGGAATTATAGATCTAGTATTTCCTATATCTTCTTCTTAGATCTATCTTCACGGTTCTAGTGATCGCCATCAAAGGCGACACATCTCATAATCATGGTGGTTGGATTCTTAATATTCAATTTAGGTGTTTCTATGAATTTATTTCATTTTTTAATTAATAGTTTTTAATTAATTCATGGAAATTTTTTTGCTAATTTCTATCTCATGATCTATGATATATGTCCATTTAATTCTTCATAAAAGGTTCTTTGACCCTTTTCTTTCCAAACTGAATATAGCATGAATTAAATATATTTGACTTCTATTTCTGTCACCATTTTGTGAATCGAAAAATTCCATGTTTGTTTTCATTTTTTAATGATATGTTTAAGGGTATTTTGGTGAAATTGATGGACTTGACCCATGTTGTGATTTACAAAATGAACTTTTGTGATTTGAACTAAATGAATTGATCTAATTGAAATTTCTTAAAAAGTTTTAAATGCATCAATATATTAAATGACTAAGAACCCCCTTTTATTTATTTAGAATTTTTTCTGAAATGGGTTTTCGTAGGTTTTTTGAAATAAATGGTATATCTTCTTTTAAGGGGATGTAATTCCATTTTTGGAAATGTATTCAATATTTTTAAAATTTTAATACTTACATTAAAATCTTTTATGGTGATTTGAAATAAATGATTTTTTACAGGAAAGTTTATAATTTTTATGGTGAATTATTTGCTAGGTTTGGTTCCCTAGAAACAACTTATTTGATATTTATGATAAAAATATTTTCACTATTTTTAGTATTAATAAACTTATTATCACAACATTGTTCTTCTTCTGTATGACATAGTATGTGATAATGTCCTTGGATTAGCTGTCGCACTAAATGGTTATAACAGTTCACTATTATGATGGGAACCGAAAAGTGATAATAAACTATTCTTTAATATTGGTTTTATATATGGATGATATAATTTTAGGAACACAAATGATGCAAGCTATCATGGGTGGAGACTAATTGTACTTTTAGGAACCTTATCATGGTGTACGTCCTTGGCAATATCTAGTAGGATATTATGAGAATGAGACTCACAACTAGGAAATCTACATTTATATGTTTAAATGGATGTTCATATATGTGGACGTATGTATTGGTCCTTAGACATTAATATTATTATTAATGATTACTAGTAGTCACATACTTATATGTATTGATAAATAACATGATGACAATTTTTCGCAGTGAGGTAGGATATATTGGGTGTGTCATTAGTAGTATTGCATTAATAAATAATGGGATAAAGGATTTAACCCTTCTGTTCTTTATTGGAATTCAATATATTGGGAATTTTTTTGGAAATGATATATCCTAAATAAATCCATGTCCATGGTGTTCTATTTGGATGTTCAATTTCTGTAATTTCAAAGAAATAGATAATCAAGCACATAGGTTGATGGCACTAGCATGCAACATGTTTGATTTGAGATATTGTGATAGAGGAATTAGATTACACATTAAGAAACCTTATGGGGTAATATGTTTGTTGGATCATTAACAGAATTCCCATGGGTGCCTTATTATATTTCTAGATGCTTACCACAGAAATTAGGTTGGTTTGCCTAATTACACTAAGAAAGAGGCATATAGGGTAAAAAATAAGTTTATCCAAAATCTCAGTTAAATAATACATTATTATTCATTATTTAAAAGGATGAATAAATATTATTCTCGCATATTTTTTAAAAGTTATTCATGTATTATGGATCATAATTATTCAATCAGTAGTTATTAGAGCGAGCATATTATGGTAGGAATAATTTATAAATATTTATTTGGTATTTAGAGAATGTAAAATTTATTTAATTATTATTGAATAATGTAATTATATTTATTTTTAAATAAATAATCATCATTCAATTACTGATAAATATTGTGTATGAATAGATGACTAAGTTTAATGGTCTAGTGAGAAAAAATAAATATTGAATTTAATTTAATTGAATAATATTTAATTATAATTTGAAACTTAAGATTATGTTGAAACATAATTATATTTTTATTATTATATGACACAAGTTTTTTCCATGATTAAATAATTAAATAAGGGATATTTTGATATTATTTTATTTTTAACCAAGAAATATTCAGACCAAATTATGTTATCATATAAAAAATCAAATTCTATTATGAAAAATTATTCTTGGATAATCCTATCATGCCTAAAGAGCTCCCTTATCTATGAATTCTCCCAAGAACGGTGAGAAATCATCCTTAATTAGATCATGGTGAATTCTTTGTAAATGATTCTTGAGGTGATCAATGTTAATGATTCAAGTTCATGGATCATCCATGCTAGCACTCTAAGACACCTTCACCAATTTGTGGAGATTCCTGGAACACATGTAGATCACCGCTAGTGGAAATATGCACATGGTTTCTACAACCAAATAATTGTGCACTGTAGATCTATATCGAAATTCATTAATGATGAATGAAATCCTTAGAGGTTATTCTTTGTCTAATTAAATTAATTGTAAATAATATGGTGTGATCTCCACTGTCTAGGTTATGGAACAATTCTTATTTTCCTATTTCTTTGAATCAATTTTTTTCATCATGGTTTTCATCTTTATATACGTCTCCGATTGATCATTGATAATGAAAAAAATTAATGTTAGGAAATACCCACTACTATGATTACACTGTGAGTGGAACCTAAAAGTGGTATCAGAGAAGACACATCACTATTTAAAATTATACACAAATCATTATTGATTTGTGAATTAACAAATTAGTTTATGAATTCTAGTTTAATTTATATTTTAATCTGAATTGAGAGATATTTTTCTCCCTCTCTTTTTTCTCATAGATCTAATGCAGAAAATTAATTTTATGATTAAAATAAAATTAATGAACTCGTCCAAGGGTGCTAGGGTTTCTAGTTTGACAACACCAGGTACATATTTGGTAATTGGAGTTTCATGTCATGTTGTCATGTTCAGCACATCAAGATTTATTCAAAAATAAATTCTAGATTTTTCATTAATTAAGATAATAATTATATAATTAACACACCCATATTTTGACCAGAATTAAATGGAGAATTGTCATTAGAACTAAACACCAAGTGGCCCATTAGACACATCCTGTAATCCCCTTGGGTCAAATACTGGTGGTTTATTCCATACATGGCCTACCCGAAAAGTTACTATGTAATTTGGAATCAAGACTGTGTGTGGCCCATGGTACTTTCCACATAATCTAAAAAAAATTATGGTAAGCTTCATATAATGAGTCTTATGGCGTGTACCTCGGATAATTGGTGAAATATATAAATCCAGTGCAGATGGGATCTAATTTCCATGTAATTTTACCTATTAAGAAGATTTAAAATTTATTTATTATACTATATAAACCTTCATACATGTAATTTCATGTGGTTTTAAGGATAAGACATGCCATGTGATAGTTTTTAATATATATATATATATATAATTAATATCTATGTAATGTTCAAATATGTATATCATGTATGAGTCGTATTACAATTTTTTACTCCATGTGCACTGAAGCATAACACCTGACAAAAAAATCATATGATTTTTGTAATCATACATGAAGTACTCATCATGACTGTAATTGATAATTCATGTATTCATATTCCACAAGAGTAAAATAATATATGAATATAATATATGTTAGGTTTATTTGGATGGGTATTCACGGTGTTTCCTCCAAGGTAAATAAAATGACAAGGCTATTTCTATATAAATTTATTTAATTTGTTTAAAATTATAATGAATGATAATATCATGGAAATTTAGATAAGGACTAAGATAAAAGTTTTGATTTATTAAATATAATAATTAATTGAATCATGCACAATTTATTTTAAATAATAGTGATGAATAATTGAATACTGGTATTATTAAATGTGAAATTTGTTGAATGCATATGTATGATAATGAGCTAGACCAAACCTTATATATTTTACTGGTTTTACTTAAGTTATTTTTAAATTAAATATTTGGAATGTATGCCTTCTCTCCTCAATATTATGTAGGGTTCATGGGACCATGGTTTATTTTATGAAAACCCCTTTTTTCCCTCACATTAACGTGAATAAAAGGAATTTGTAATAAATTGAGCTCCCAATATTGTGGAGGCAGTTGAAGTTCAGAGTTGAGAAGAAAACAATCCTTAGAGATACAATGGTGGATAGGTGGAAGTCTATAAACACAAACCTCAATTTGTTCATGGTGATTCTCCCCTAGGTCAACAGTTAGTTTATCAACCACTAGATTAAATAACCAATAATGTCAGACCATGATCCTGACCTTTATTTGAATTCTATCATTTTCATGTTCATTTCATTATGGATGTCTTGTTTTGATCACATAATTATTTAATTAACAAGAATAAAAGATAAACCTAAAATAAACCAGCTTATGCATTAATATTGTCTAATGAATATTTAATCACTTTAGCAATCCCACTAAATATTAACAAGCATGTGATAAAGATAATAATTATAAATATATGGATAAAGGATAAAATCCATCAATAAAATATTAAATAGGTATAACCTTACATTACTTCGGTTACAATTGAACCATAGTTCAATTTTCTTGACCAGCCAAATTTGAGGTAATTTCAATTATCGAGGAATTCTAAATTGATGCATGGGGTTGACTTTACTTGGCTCACATCAAGGGTTAAAGGCTAAAACATTACATTCCATAACCAAGAGGAGTAGTGTTAGGAAATATGAAATTAAGGATTTTAGGATTGGGGAGTCCACAATATAGATCAAGGAACTATGAGTTAATGTAGTTGGAATTTGGAATACCTAATGAAAACCATTCATGCTTCTCGACCAACCAATTTTGGGATAATGAGAAGTGGAATATGGATACTTACCACTATAATTTCCAAAAAATAAGATATTCCTCTGCCAATGGTGAAGGCTATTGGTTTTAGATAAAATAGTGGGAGACTAATAAGTATAATATTTAATTGTTATCCTAAATTTTATCAGATAAGGTACTAAAATTATGATTATTATATTTTGTATAAATTATAATAAAATGAAATCAAACATATCATTATGATATATAATTGAGAAGTAAAACCTTCAAACTAGAATAAATTTCCAAGAGTTGAAAATGTGCCTACATGTATTCCTTCCCCATGAATAGAAATTGTATGTGATAAAAGAACCTTTACTGTTTGCACCTGTAAATGAGGCAAGTGACGAACAAATATCTATATATGTTGAACATCTAAATGATGTTACAGATGTTCATTGCTTCATGATATCATCAATGTCCAATGATATTTTGAATCAACATGAGGACATGGATGCATATAACATGATTTCTCAACTTCGGTGTCTCAATCAAGAGGGAGTGATACAATATATGAATGAGATCTCCAATTCTTTGATCATAACTAAGTTAGAGATTTTGTGCCATGTAGGCCTCATGTAGTCAATCACATTGGCTATATTGAAATCCTGGACATCATAGGGATTAAATTACCATATTATTTGCATACATATCCCATACTTTTCTCACTACCCAATTTCTTATCCAACTTTATAGTGAATTATAATTTGGGAAATAATGAGATGAGTCTTTTGGAACTCTCTACCTTGATAATCCATGTGGATAAGGACATGGGGCATAGGAAAATCACATACCTTTTGGTGAATAAGAAAAGGACAAGGAAAAGGTTCCCAAGACTTATAAACTGTTTAAATCTCCTACTAACCAACCTACCAAGAAGAAGGATATCCATTTGATGGGAGAGGAAAATAAGGTGTTATGTTTTAAATATGGAATGTCAGGACACTAGAAGAAGAATTGCACCCTGAAGCAAGGGGGAGTAAAAGGTGTGTTCATTATCATGTTAAATCTTTCCATTTGTACACATTGGGTATTAGATACGTCATGGGGTTCTCACATATTTATGCCTATTGCGGAACCAAGTATATTAAAAAATATTTCCAAAGGAGATTTGGATCAAAGAGATTCCAATGGGGCAATTTTGGAATCCCCATACATTGGTGACTACCACATTTCACTGCCAACATGAATGATTTTGTTTTAATAATTTTTTATTATGTACCTAAAATTACCAAGAACATCATATTTGTATCTTCCTTAGATACATACGGGCTTATTTTCAAATTTTGAGATAAATTTTTTTTCCTTTATAAGTACAACACATGTTATGGTATGGAGCATTTAGATAAAGATCTGTATGTACTAAATTAGAAAAAACAAGGTTTTGGAAATAGATAATGAATCATGTTCACATTACTCATATAACACCAACTTGTGTCATCACCATCTTGGCCATATAATTGAGAATTATTTGAAAAGTCTATATCAATATGGATATTTACAATCTTCTAAGCTAAAACCACTTAATTGATGTCTGGGTAGTTTAAATGGAAAAATGACCAGACCACCAGTCAGTGAATAGTGTTAATGGGACACATAACTTCTATGATTGGTACACAATGATGTGTGTGGACCACTTTATGTTTAATTTAGAGGTGGATACTCTTACATCATTACTTGTACTAATGACTTGAGTAGATATGGCTACATATATTTGATGAGGTATACGTCCGATTCTTCAGAGAAATTAGTGGAATTAAAGGATGAATTATAGAATTAGATTAGTAACAAGATAAAGAATCTTTGATCGGATTGAGGTGGTGAATATATTAACCAAAAGGTTATAAAATTGGTACAAGATCATGAGATTTTACCTCAACTCACCCCACTATATACACCCTTAGGGAGTGGTCTTAGTGGAAGAGGAACTATACCTTGTTAGAAATGGTAAGGTTGATGATGAGTCATCAAGATATTATATAATAATTTTGGATATATGCTTTACAAACTAGAGTATACAAAGTAAAATAAGTACCAACTATAGAATAAAATGGAATTACCTTTAAGATATATAGTGGAAAAAACCCCATTTTGTCGCATACACATGAATGGGGATGCATGGAGTTTGTTATGTATTTCTAAAAAAACTAGCACCCCAATGCGTGAGGTATGTCCTTATATGGAATGCTAAGGAATAAATGGGATACTACCTATAAAACACCACAGAAAATAAAGTGATTATGGCCAGCAAATCTATCTTTCTTGAGAGGGGGAACATCCTCAAAAAGGATCATGGGAGAAATATTGACATCGATGAAGTTGATGCTCAAGATACACATTACATGCTACTCAAAAAGATTCCACTAGTCCCCATGGATGAATTTTTTCTAGAAACACAAGTACTATATATGATCATAAGAGAGATAAGAGAACCATAGAGATATGATTTTCTAGACACTAAGGATGGTGAATCGATTTTGGTTCACAATGATGGACATATCTCCTTCAAGGATGTTGTACAGAGCTCAAAACCCTAAAAGGGAAAGAATATATACATTATATGGGGGATTAAAAATATCAGACCCATGTTTCGGATCTATTCAATACACTAGTTTATGTAATTCATGCTAGGTATAAATGGGTATTTAAGAAGAAACAAGTCATTCAAGGTTTAATAAGTACCTATAAAGCAATTCTAGTTGCTAAAGGGTTTAAATATCATTGTGGAATTGACTATGATGGAACGTTTTCGAAAATTATGATGTTTAAATAGATAAAAACATAATTGAAATAGTAGCTTACCGTGAAATTGAGATTTGGTAGATGGATATAAAAACTATATTCATTAATGGGAACCTTTAGTAAAATGTTAATATAATACAGAAAGAAGGTTTTGTGATTCCAGGTGATGTAAAAAGGATTTTTCAAGTTATAGAGATCCATTTATGGATTAAAAAACCATTCTGGTCATTGAACATTTGATTCGATGAACTCATATAATAATTTGGATTCATTAAGAATGAATTTGAGTCATGTGTTTACAAGAGGGTTAATGGGAATTCCTTAATTTTCTGAGTGGTATATTTTGATGACATATTACTTATTGGAAATGAAATACCAGTCTTACAATCTATTAAGGACTTGTTAAACAAGTGTTTCTCCATGAAAAACTTTGGTGAAGAAGCCTTACTATAGGGACCAATATCATTTTGTGATAGATCCAAGAGGCTGCATGGACTAAGTCAAAGTACATATGTTGACTAGATACTAAAGGGATTCAGTATTGAATAATCCAAGAGAGGACTGGTTCCAGTGTCACATGGTCTACATCTTTCTAAGAAAATGTGTCCCCAAATACGACATGATAAATAGAGAATGAGTATGATTCCTATAGACTTCAGTGATAGGATTAATCATTTATTCCATTTTATGTAATAAAATTTATGTTTTCTATGCACTAATCAGAGTAGGAATATTTCAATTTGATCCAAGAGAATAGCATTGGACTGCTGTTAAGGCTATTGTTATGTATCTGAGAATAATTAAGGATATGATTCAGGTATGTGGAGGAGACAGGGAGATGGTTTTCAGAGGTTATAGTAATGATAGGTTTCATATGGACCATAATGATATTATGTAGCAATCAATATATGATTCTTGTCTCAATAGAGGAGCTGTGAGATAGATGAGTTCAAAGAATCATGTTTTCATAGATTCTACAGTGGATTCCGAGTATATAGAAACTACAGATGCAGCCAAGGAATCATTTTTCCTTCAGAACAATGTCTAGGAGCATAATTTGGTACCTAGAAGTAAAAACCCATCACATTATATTGTGATAATAATGAAGTGCTGGATCTTTGAAAATAAGCAATGTCACACCAATGGACATAACATATAATCTTGAAGTATCACCTCTTGATAGATTAATTTTATAAGGGGGAATTTGTAGTAAGAAAAGTTCCCATGAAAGATAAAATGGTATACCCCTTCACTAAGTCATTTTTCTGTATAAGAATAAGTATCAGGTGAGAGATAGCAGATTCATGGATGATAGAATTTGACTCCAATGAATGTGGGAGTCTATTGGAGTTGGTGAACTAGAACCATATTTTTAATAACTTGTGATATAAATGTATTCAATTATTTTAATATTAATAATCTATTTAATACGTCATGATTTTTCTTTTACATGAAATATTTTTTTATAATGTTCTAAGAGTGTATATTTCCCTAAAAGGTCAAACCAGTTCCCTACTATGATGGGAACCTAAAAGTGCTATAAAGATATTCTGGATTATTTTTTCTATAGATGGGTGATATCATTTTAGGGATGCAACTGAAATAGGATATCAGGGGAGGGGACTCTTTGACATTGAGGCACCTTCTCATGGTGTACACCCCTGGTAATAATCAGCATGATATTATGAGCATGAGGCCCGCTTGTAAAAAATCCACATTTATATGTTTCATTGGATGCTCATGTATTCAGATGTGTGTATTGGTCCTTAGACTTTAATATTATTATTATTTTGTATAATTAGTCATTCACTAGTTTTAATGATGAAAATTAGGATGATAGATGTCTTTAGCGATGCAGGATATGTTTGGTGCATCACGAGTAATATTGAATTAATGAATAGTGTGTGAAAGGATATATCACTTATGTTCTTTAAAAAAGTCAATATCATATACCCTTTAATGAAAATGATATGTCCTAAATAAATCTAGATTCATGGTGTTCTATAGAAAAGTTCTATTTCCCAAAAGTCAGAGAAAGAGATTATCAAGTACAATGGTTGATGGAACTAGTATATAACCTTATTGATTTTAGATATTGTGATAAAGGGATTATATTACACATTAATAATCAATTTGAGGAAACATATAATTATGGAATTCAATTTTTTCATTATGGGTTCCATGGCAGGTTTCTAGATACAGATCTTGGACTTTAGGGTTTTTTTCCTAATGTAACTAAGAAAGAGGACTAGAGGGTCACAGACTAAGTGTATCCAGAATCCATATTAAATGATATATTGTTATTTGTTTTTAATAGGTTGAATAAATATTATTCCCATTAATGGTTTAAAATTTATTCATGTATGATTGATTTCATTTATTCATTCACTTGTTATTCAAGAAAATATATTGTGAGCGGAATAATTTATAAATATTTATTTTCTATTTAGTGAATATAATATTTCTTTTTTTATTATAGAATAAATTAGGTACATTTACTTAATAAATGAATAGTCATTATTCAATGATTAATAAATATTGTGGTGGAATGGAGGACTGGGTTAATTAGTCTAGTGATAAATAATAAATACTGAATATTATTTAATTAAATAATAATTAATTATAATTCAAAAGTTAATCACAAGTCTATAAGTTATTATAATATTATTATTATTTGAAATGGGGTTTTTAAAGGATTAAATAAATGAATAATAGAGATTCTTCAATTGTTTTAATTTTAACCAAATAAAATAAATACCCAATTCTGTTATTTTATAAAAAAAGAGAATTCAGTTGTGCCCAATGATTCATGGAGAATCCACTATAGTCATGATAGCTCCATTCTCCATGAACCCTCCCACCAATGGAGAAAAATCCTCATAAACTGGATCTTGTAGAAGGATTTGGATGTGATTCTCAAGGCGATCACGGTGAATAATGCAAGAGTAAAGGTATTTATTTCTTGTTCCCTTGCACTCCATCAATTATGTCAGGATATTATAGGAACATGTATTGATCAACCCTACAAGAAATCTATAGTTTGTTTCTACCAAACAATGATTTTGCACCATAGATTTATCGTATAATTCGTCAAAGAAGAAATAATTCCATAGAACTATTTTTTTATCCTTTAAAATTAGGAGAAACAATATGTGTTGATCTCCCCTCTCTAGGTTCTGGTGGAATTATTTTTTTATATTTATTTGACTCAATTTTGTGGGTCATGGAAATTAATTTTATATAAATGTTGGCATGATCATTGATTATGGAAATAATTTATGTTGTGAACCACCCATCGCAATGCTTTCGCAGAACCTCAACACTACATTGTGAAAGGAAGTGAGGTTTATTACCCTATTGAATATGGAAATATATAAATAGTTTTGAAATAAAATTAGATGGATTGTAAATTTTGATGTAATTTTTTTGAAATTTAAGTGTTGAAAAAATTTGAGAACATTTATTTTACAAATATCATTTTAATTTTTTTGATAATAATATATTTATTTAGTTTTGATTGGATCCTTTGGGTTTTTTTATAGAAAAAATCATGTTTTGATTAAAAATGTGGGTTTTGGTTTTTAATGGGAAAATTGGCAAATTGGACTTGGTGAATGGGATGAATTTAAATTTTTTAAATGAATTATCCAAAATTGAGTTTTTACTAGGGAACAAGAAATGATTAGTTAGTCAAAGGGATAATTACACAACACATTATAATTATAAAATGTTTTAAAATAAAAATGTCGCACATCACATCCCGTAGGTGATGGTGATGAGCCCTCTTTGTCCTAAGCTCAAAGGGATGTATGTACATGTTATTGTGTCACCTTGAGTGTGTTTAGAGTCCTTTTATCATGGAACTATCATACCTTCTTAGGAATATGACCATGTGGCACTATTTTTATATATGAAAAATATATCATTGTTGTAGAGAACGGTTTACATGACTTTTCAACTTATATATACTACCTCTACCATTGGCTTCCATATATATAAACATGATGTATAATAGATTTATTTGTTCTTATTTGGAACCAATGTTTCCTTTATCACTTAATTTATTGTTATTATGAACCTTAACATGATTTTATTGATTCTTATTCATCTTTACATATAATGTTCATATTCCCATATTTTCTTGAATATCCGACTTTATCTTGTGAAATGGTTATCAAAACGTTTTATGTAAATGATTAGTTTTTAAATGGTGAAATTAAAAGTTTTTCTGGTTTAGTTTAATAAATTATTTTTAAATGTTTAAAACAATATTTTAAAAACTAATCATCATACTCTCAAAATTTTACCCCTCTTTTAGAATATTTTATTTGAATTATTCAGTAATTGCATAGAATCTTTTGTGGAATTGTACTCTACATGTTAACCCAAACCCTACAGGTACCTTTTGGTGCATTCAGTAACTTATTATATTATAGTAGGTTATTATTCTATCACATTCTTTGTGGGTTCATTCTTGGGTGACCAAGGGTGGGTGACATGGGACATGGAGTGTGGTCGTGAACTACCAGGAAATGGGTTTTAGGGGTTATGTTAAACTTTTAGTTTTCATAGCATTTCATTGTACTTTTTATGTATGAATTGATTAATATATATTCATATAGTGATTTTCACTCATTCGACTCTATTATTGTAATGATTTGGGGGAAAGATATTTCCCTATGGTTATTTATTGATTCATAGGTTCTTATCATCGTCTTGTGCAGATTCGGAATACACTATGGGAATGTAATGAATCTGCTCAGTTATCAGTTTTGATGGTATCTCAGGTTAGTTCATTATAAATGGTATCAAAGGATGTCTTTACCCAAATGGTGTTACATTACATTGAGTTCCATTTTTATTTAGGGAGATTCATGGTAGACAAGATATTTAGAATGTTTTAGGATTCAAGAGGTAGTCTGTGAGCATGTTCTTGATAACTACCCCTTCATTGCGTAACATGTAATACCTAGGATGATGGGACATTAGTAGTTCTTTTGACTTTTTAGTTTACTGATGATAAATTATTTTTAGATTCCCAATAAGACTATAATTTATTTGGGAATATCTTACTGGGTTTTAAACAACAATAAATGGATTATCAAAGTGGAACCATGTTTTCACAATCTGGTAAACTATGTGGAAATGGTGTGGCTAATTTTGAAATCCAAAAATGAATAGTTTTGAGGTTGGTGTGTGTTTTGTCAGCCCATATGACCAATAATTTTATAGTTATAACATGGTTATAAACTTGAATCCTTATCAATTTTCTTACGAGTTAATATACTTAAGTGATTTTGGTTTTAGGGGTTATATATGTGGGTTGTTTTATAATCTCTTTGGTTGATTCAAATTTATTCCCTTGTTAATAATCATAAACTCATTATGAAATCTAAATTATTACTTAAAACCTAATTTCCTATGTTCTTTAAGAAATGTTTTCAATGATCAATATTTATGTTTTCTGAAATGTTTGGATTGAAAAACTAATTATCAATCCCTATTATATGATGTGATAAAAAATGTTTTAATAAAAAAAATTGTTTGTAATGAATAAAAATTGAAATGGTTTTGCTAATTGGAAGGTAGGTTCAATTATTTTGAAACAGTGGAATAATTGAAAACTACTCGAAAAGGATTTTTTAAACTATGTGGATTTATAGAGAGATTTACATTCTGAAATAAAATAGTAATGTTTTATAAACGGTAAAATGGTGTATGTTTTGAAGTCAATAATGTTTTGATTAAAATGGTTTGTGACTTTTTTAAGAGATTTTGGGCAATTTTTGTGTGTTATTTGGGGCCTAATTTGTTTTTTTGTGTTTAGTGTTGTTCAGACATGTCTCCTAGAAAATAAATCAATAAATATAGAATTCTGGTCCAATGGTCCTATCCTTGGTGTAGTTTTTCACGTTTTCGGGAAGTAGAATCCAATTTCAACAACTCTAATAAGACTCCATATAGATTTATGAAGCAAGATAATTTCCATCCATTTAAACCCATCCTCTAACTCCTAGATTTCAACCTTATTATAAAGGTGGACAATGTTCTCTTGTGGAAGTGTATTGTATTGAAGAAGTGTATTTGATATTTGATACTCTCAAGTCTCATGAATCTTTAATGTTCAAGTATATTCATCCCTTATATGAGGGACCTGGCCAATAGTGGTGGGAATTTGTGATTAACTATTTTAAGTATGAAATAATGTCTTTTAAATTCTTCATATCAGTCTTAATTTAATTTCGTGGTCCTGATGATGTGAAGGAAAAAGTTTCTGAGTTCTTGATTTTGAGTAAAAACAATCTATTAGTTCTAAAGTATGCCAAGAATTTCTCATGTTTGGTATGTTTCATACATAGACTTTTTTTGATGAATTCAGTAATTCTGTATCTCTTAGGAAACTTCTTCACCTGGAACTTGTAATCACCATTCCTATGTATTGGCTGATCTCTAGTAAAAAGATTATTGAAATAACATGTTTAGCTAATTTGGAGATAGAAAAATATAGGAATGGCTAAATTAAACATTCCCAATTAATAATGATCAATATCCAAAGGAAAATAAGGGGACTAACTTGTTTTTCTAGAGTGGAGATCCTAGGAATTCTAAGAATTTGTGTTTTAATTATCTTAGATCGTGTAAACTATGTGGTCATTTGGGTCTCCATAAGAGGTTTTGTAAGTTTTAAGGCTAAAAAAGGATATTTTAGTTAGGGATGTCATCTCTTAACTTTAGGGAAGTATATTATTCAAGATTAATGGGATACATATATCTTCCATGGAGTGAATCACTTCACATAGTTGAGGAGCTTCTGGTTTTCAGCTTCTTGTATCTGATTTATAATAGAAACTATTTCAGTTTTCCTTCTTATGGATTTTTTGGTTTTGTAAACCATTTTATTTTGGCTCATTATGATGGTATCTTGTTGAAATTTATATGGATAATTTATTAATTGTTGATTTAATAAAGGATTACATAACTTGACATATTGTTATTTGTTCGTTGGTGTTCCTCATGTTTAGAATTAATCGTTTGAGATAAATTTTTAAATACTGAATGATCTCCCTGGTGAGAGTGTAGTTCAATGTTGTTTACTAACTTTGATGTTTGAACTCTTTACATTTGAAAATGGATATACCTTGGTAATGTACTTGGGAAACAAGGAATATGTGATGTATTGATAGACCAATCACATGGTGGTGCTGGAATTTATTTTAATGAGATCAATGAAGTATGAGGCTCAGTTTAAAAAAACCCTAGGTTACTATGGAGTAATTACAAAATAATGACATTATTTATAGATATTTACCTTACTCGTGAATGGTTCATAATTTATGGTTCTCTATATATAATTGTCAATGTCACTTCTCTTGGTTTAATAAGAATTTTTTTCATATGTTACACAATTTTGGAAAATCTTTAAATAGTTGGGAGAGCTATGTTAGGTCTCCAATCATTATCTTCTATGGAGATGTGTGATGATCATGGTAGTTTTATCCTGGTTTTTCATGTGTTTTTATCATTTGGGTGAGTCTCAATTCTGGACCACAAATCATTCAACTCATGTGATGAATGATGGATTTCATCTTCTGTCATCACATTCTATCATTCAGACTGAAATATCATTGTGGATAGAATATCTTATAGGGGGTTGTAACACCGCATTTTTTATGTATTTTTACAAATTTATTTGATTTCCAAATGACTTTATTTTACTGTGGATAGTTTTCTGTGATTTTATATACTTTTTTTATTTTTTGGTGTTGTTCCCGATATATTCATAGTTTTAAAATGGTTAGACAAAATGTACAACGGGGATAGTATGGGGTACAATTATTGGAAAATGGTCAGACTATGTATGGGTCAAACCATGAAACCCTTCCAGTGGCTCAATTTCAGGTGCATAGTTAGGCACATAGTTAAAACTAACTACGATACATAACAGAGAAAATCATACATGTAGTAATTAAATTTACAAAAAAATTGTAATAGAAATAATAAAACCTCGTAATTAACCCTAGACTCCACGCAAACAATCCTAGATTTATTATTTGGATCTTTGGGGCCCTCTAGATCCATTTTGGATACCCAAACCTAATTTCTTGGTTGTTGAAAGTTCCAATTAAAGTGAATATCTTGTCTTTTAGTGAGTTTTTCTCTTAATTTCTTAGATATCCCTTCTCATATTGATTCCTTATTCCTAAAGGTTGGGGAATATTTGACTTTTTTTGTATATTGATTGATTTATGTGGAACCATAGATCAATGAACTCCTCTTTCTTCTTTTAATATCTATCATCTTATATCATGTCATCTCCATTAAATCTGACACATCTTTAATTCATTTCTGTTGGATTATAAATATTCCAAGTAGGTATTTTATAGTTTTTCTTCATTTTATAATTCATTATTGCGGCATAAATTTATGGATAAACGTTTTATAATTTCTAGCACAAATTCTACAAAATATGTCCTTTTAGTTCTTCAAAAAAGGTTCTCCAACCCTTCTCCCTAAAAATGTAATATGGAAAAAATTTAATCTCTTTGACATTGTTTTCTATTACATTTTCGTGAATTTAAAAATCCAATTTTTTCATTTATTTATTATGATCTTTTAAATGGTATTGTGGTGAAATTTAGTGTTTTGTCCAAGGTTTTGATTTATAAAATTATCTCCTATGATTTTAATAAAACTAATTATACTGTTTGATGTTTTCAAAAATGTTTTAAACGCCATAATTTAAATGATGGCCAAGAACCGCCTCTGAATTATTTTGATTTTTTAATTGTTTTCATGGGTTCTTTGAAATAAATGATTTATCTTCATGGAAAAACGGTGTAGACCCATATTTTGAAATTTATTCAATCCTTTTAAAATTTAAAACTTACTTTAAAATATATAGGGATGATTTGAAATAAATGATTTTTTAATAGACCATTTGACATTTTGATGATGATTTGTGAAAGTAAGTGGATATTATTATCCTTTTAAATATTGAATTGATTAAATGGTTTTGAATTGATATTCAATTTAGTTTTTGAGAAATTAAATTGTACATTTTAGTTTGGGTAAATTGATTTGATGAAATTTATTTCAATTTTTTATTTGATAAAAATTATTTAAATAAATTTTCTAGAATCCTTTGGGTTTTATAGTGGAAAAATTCATGTTTAGATTAAACACTCATGTTATGGGATTTAAATGGATAATTCACTTATTTTAATTGGATAATGGGATGAATTTCATTTTTGTTATAAAATTAATTTCCCATCATTGATTTTGTAATAGATATCATGAAATATAAAGTTAGTTAGTGAGTTATTTGGACAACACTCTATGATTCTACAATGTTCAAAAATAATAATAGTCCATGTCACATCCCTTAGAACATGGTGGTGAGTCCTCTTTAACTTGATCTCAATGGGACATATGTATATATTGTCATGTCACATTGAGAGTGTGTTGAGTACATTTAGCTTGGAACGATCAAACATTCTCATGATTATAACCATGTGAATCACTTGTTTTTATTTTAAATATATGAAATTATAGTAGAGAACTATTTACATGCACTGTTAATTTATATATACTACTTGTACCCATAACGTCCAAATAATTGATCATGATACATGACTGCATTGGTTTCCACCATAGGGAACTAGAGCTTCCTTTGATTACTTATTTATAATTATTATGTTCTATGACTCTATTGTATTAATTATTATTCATTTTTTGATATCATGTTAATATTATCATAATTTATTTATTATCTTAAATAAACTTGTGAAAATTTTTCCAAGACATATCAAGATAATGATTATTTTTTAAATGTTGAAATGGAATTTTTTACAGGTTTAGTTTAAAAAATAATTTTTAAATGTTTAAAACTCCATTTTTAAAACTAATCAAAATATTATCACATTTCTACTCATCTTTTAGAATATTTTAATTTCATTATGAAATAATTTCCTAGAAAATTTGGGGGAATCCTACTAGGCACTTTATCTGGAACCCTACTTTTATATTTTGGTGTCTGCACCCCTTTATTATCAGAGAGCTGGTGTAAAAGAACTAACTTTTCATTCTGGGTTCATTTATGGGAGAAAAAGCGAGGGTGAATTGTGACATGATGGGTAGTCATGAACTACTATGATATTGGTTTTAGTGGTTATTTTCCAGTTTCAGTTTTCTTATAGTTTCCTTATACTTCATATGTAGGTACTGATATATATATATATATAATTATGTTTCTACATTATAATCGGTTTTTTTTAATATTTTTAGGGAAAATAATTCCCAATGGTTATTTATAGATTCCTAGGTTCTTTTTATCTATTTGTGGAGATTGGTAATTCTCTTCGGTTAAGTGGCGAATCATATCAGGTATTGATTTAGATGGTATCCTAGTTGGTTCATTACAAATGGTATTAATGGAGGTATTTCCTTAAATGTAATTAAATGAAATTGAAATCCTTATAAAATTTCTAGTTAATCATGGAATAAAGGAGGATTAGAATGTGCCATGACTAACGTTATAGACCTTGAGTGGGTTCTTTATCACCACCCCTTCGTGGTGAGAATAGAGTTACCAGAGATGTTTGTACGTGAGTCTTTATTCTAAGATACATGTTTTCAAAACACAAATTATATTGAGATTCTTAATGAGTATATTTTTTATTTGGGTAATATCATATTACTTTTTTAGTCATAATGGAAGGTTGACCATAGTGGAACCATGTTTTTATGGTTTTGTTAGACATGAGGAATCAGTGTGGATAATTTTGAAATCTAATAATGAATGGTTGTGTGGTTGGTGTGTGGTTTACCATCCCATAAGACTGACCCCATTACAGTTCTAACATGGTTCTAAACATCAAACCTTATCCATTTTCTTACATGATACATCCCTTATGAGAGGTTTTTTTGGGTTATGGTTATGGGTTATTTCTTTCTCTTGTTTATCTATTTAAAATTTAATCCCTTGTAAATATTTTTAAATGCCTTGTGAAATCTAAATTGTGTCCAAATTCATGGTTTTTATGTTCATTGAGAAATATTTTCAATGACTAAAAATTTTGTTTTGTGAAATTTTTATATTGGAACAACATTATCATGTACTCTTATGTGAACCGATAATAATATGTTTTGATAATAATTTTTTTGTAAATGATTTTAACTGAAATGGTTTTGTTAATTGGAAAAAGGGGGTTAATTATTTTGAAAATATAGAATAATTTAAAACTACTGGTAAATGGTTTTTGAAAATATTATTAATTTATAAAATCTTTTATCATTTTGAAAGGAATAATTAATGTTTTATAAATGGTTAAATATTTTTCATTTTAAAAAAATAATGTTTTCATTAATATGGGTCCTGAATGTGTTGAAATGATTTTTTATTATGTTTTATTGTTTTTTAATTCCTTAGTTTTAATTCTTGTGTATTATGATTTTTTTAAAGGTCTCCCAGAAAGTTATTCAAGAAATAATATTCGTCTAATGGTCTAGTCCTTAAGGTAGTTCATCATGTTTTCAAGATGTTGATTACCTTGTCAATGAATCATCATTGACTCCAAATCAAGTGGTGGAGTTAGATACATTTGATCCTTTTAATCCCATCCTATAATTCTATGAATTTAATCCACCTTCTTATAAAGGTGGTCAATGTTATCTTGAGGTAGTGCAGTTGCATGAAGAAGTCGATGCGATATTTGATACTGTCAAGACTATTGAATCTATGAAGGTTGTGTCTATCAAATATTTATTTGAGGGACCTGGGAAAAAGTGGTGGTAAGGTTTTGATTATCTACATTAAGAATGTATTATTTTCTAGTGAATTATTTAGATTATTATTCATTCAATGAAATTATCCGGAGGCTGTTAATAAAAAGATGTTCTCAAATTTTGTATGTTTTATACCTGGACTTGATTGTAATAAATTTAGTAAGGCCATATCTTTTATAATAGGTCTTCACCAAGACCATGTAATCACCATGCCTATAGAATGGTTGATCTATTATATTTAGATTCTTGAAAGATACATTTCTGCTGACGTTGAGCTAGAAAACAAATATGAGTGTCTAAATGACACATTCCGAATAAGAAAGTTAAATATCCTTGGGAAAAATAGGAATATTGTGTGTATATCATGTGGAGAATGTATTCATTCTACGAATCTGTATTTTAATGCTCTGAGAGTTTGTAAACGGTTTGGCCATTTGGGTCACCTTAAGAGGTTCTATAAGTGGTTAGAAAAAAAATAATGATTTGGTCAGGGATATCATCTCCAAACTGTGGTAAAAAAATTATTCATGATTAAAAGACTCCATCCAAAGGACACAGAGTTAATATTTTCACATAATATATGATCTTCTATTTTTTAGCTTCTTCTTTCTGACTTTGGAGAATCTTTTTGAGTTTTCCTTCATATGGATTGTATATTTTTTGGAAATATTTTTTTATATATGTCATTGTATCGTTTGGAACATGGTTTGGATAATTTTTTAATTGGTTATTAAATAATTATTTCATTATCATGACACCTATTTTTTTTCTTAGTGATCATCATGTTCTAAATTGATGGTTAGAGATCAAGTTTTATATATTTAATGGTCTCCCTAGTGATAATGTAATCCCCTATTTGGCACTAAATAGGATGTTTGAGCTCTATCCATGTGTACATGAATAGACATTCGGAATGTACATGTGTAAATAGTATGATTTTCATTTTTGATAGAACTGTCACTCAGTGGTGCAAGAACTTGTTTTAATGACCTCATTGAGGTATGAGGATATTTTGGAAAATCCAATGTTACTTTTAAAACTTTCCTATGATAAAAAATACATTTTAGATCTTTACTAGGCTTGTGTATGTTTGATCATTGATGTTTCCCCTTAGATAACAGCAATGGGTTATTCTTTTGGTTTAAGGGACAATATTTTCTTATGTTACCCTATTATTATGAATATTTAAATGGTGGATAGACTAGTGCTAGGTGTCATGTATTTTCCTTGTTTAGAGACATGTTATGATCATGGTGTTTTGGTCTATGAGTTGTGTGTTTCATTAGCCTTTGGGTTAGTGTCAATTATAGACTATGGACTGTTCACCTCACAAGATTAGTGATGGATTTATTCTTTTGTCATCACGTCATATCTTTAGTACTAGAATATTTCTTTGGATAAAAAGTTATATTATTGGGTGGTTGTAACATCACGTTGCTTGTTTTTATGTATTTTGAAATGTTGACTTGATTTCCCAATGATTGGATATAATTGTGGGTTATTCAAGTGATTTTATGAAAATTTTAAATGTTTTTAGTCATGTCCAAGGTTTTTTCATGGTTAGAGAATGACTTGAAAAAGTGTGGATCCTGGATAGTAGGGGTCGCATTGTTGACACATGATTTTACCATGTGTGAATCCAAACCACACAACCCTTCTAGTATCTCTATTTTGGGTGCACAGTGAGTAAAAAATGTGTGACATAACCCAGGGAATTGTGAGCATGGTAATTATTGTTATGTAATTTGAAATTAAAATACTAAAACCCTCTAATAAACCCTAAACTCCCCACAGTCGAACCTAACTTTATTTTTGGATCTTGGGAAACCTATAGGGACATTTTTTCACCCCAAACCTCATTTCATAGTGGATAAAAGTGTCAATCCTAGAAGATATCTCCTCTTTTAGTTATTTCTTCTCATATTTTTTTGGATCTCCCTTCTACTCTTGATTTCTTCTTCTTAAAGGTTTTAAAATCATTTAGTATTGTTGGATCTTGATTTATTTATGTGAAATTTTAGATCTAGGATCTTATTCATTTTCTTTTAAGATATATCTTCTTAGATATGGTTACCACCATAGAAGGTGACACATCCCAAAATATTTTTGGTTGGATTCAAAATATTTCAAGGAGTCTTTTTAATTATTTTCCTATATTTCATAATTCATTATTTCATGATTTGTTCATGGTTATGTGTTTACTAATTTATAAAACATATTCTACATAATATTTGCATTTAACTACTCAAATTTATTCGTTGAACCTTTTTTCAAGAAATTCAATATGGAATGAATTAATTGGATTTTCCATTGAATTCTATCACATTTTTGTGAATTTAAAAATACTGTGTTTGATTTGATTAAATTTTAAAGTGATTTTGAAGGCTATTTTTGGATATTTAGGGCTTTGGACAAGGTTTTATATTTATATTATAAAATTCCATGATTTCAATTATATGAATTAAACTATCAGACATTTTCAAAATAGTTTTAGATGCATGAATTTTATTAAATGACCAAGAGCCCCCTTTTAATGAATTTGAATTTGTTTTGAAATGGATGTCCTTCGGAAATTTGAAATAAATGATTTATCTTCATGTAAAGAGTGTGTAAACTCATGTTTATAAATGTACAAAATCCTTTTAAAATTTTAATAAATAATTTTAATGTTTTTGGGATACTTTGAGAAAAATGATTATTTTATTGGCTCGTTGGCATTTTTATGATGAATTTTAAAAGGAAGAGGCTATTATTTCTATTTTTAATTGAGAATTATATAAAAATTTGTGAATTTAAACTAGATGGAATTTGAAATGGGAGGGAATTTGTTCGATATTAAATTTTGTGGTTTAATTTGTGGAAATTGATTTGATGAAATTTATTTAATGTTGTATTTGATAAAAATGGATTAAATTTGTTTTTATTGAAACCTCTTGGTTTTATCATTGAAAAATTCATTTATTCATTAGAAAATCATGTTAGGGTTCGTAAATAGAAATTTGGAATATTTGGAATGGTGAATAGGATGAATTGGGTTTCCTAGAACTTGAATTTCCCACTATTAATTTTTTTTCTAGGAAACATTCAATCCTTAACTAAATAGTGAGTTATTTAGATAGTACTCTACAATTATACAATGTTCTAAAATAATAATTCAATACATCACGTGCTTTATGAAATGGTAATGAGTTCTCATTGACTTAGATCAAAGGGATGTATACACATATTGTATTGTCACCATGAGAGTGTGTTTAGTACCATTTTCATGGATCAATCATAATTTCTTAGGAATATGACCATGTGACTCACTCTTTTGTAATTGAAATATTTTCTGTTTTTATGGAAAACTATTTTAAATACCTTTACAATTTATATATAATTCTCCTACCTATGACATCAGTATAATTGATCTTGGTGCATGAGAATGTTGGTTATCACCATTTTCACTAGAGTTTCCTTTCTTTATTAATTTATTGTTATCATTAACCTTACCTTAATCGTATCGACTATTATTCATATTTACATATGAGGTGCTGATTCTAAAATTTCTATGATTATCCGATTTTATTTTGTGAAATGGTATTCATTGATTTTGAAGATAATATTTAGTTTCTAAATGGTGAAAAGTCATTTCTTATAGTTTTATATTAATAAATGAGATATTATATTTAAAAAACACTATTTTTTAAAACTAATTAGCATACTCTACCATTTTTACTCCTCTATTAGCATATTTGAAATTCCATATGAATTAATTGTATTGAATTTTTTTTTCTTTTCTCGATTACCAAAGACTACCTGAGTAGATTACTTAGTCCGCTAGTGGATCAAAGAAAGCTTAAACTGATTCATGCCTCCAGGAACTTGAATGCCCCCCATGCATCTCTTGTATGCCAATGACATCCTCCTATTTTTACAAGGTTACAAGAGATATTTTAGTAACCTCAAAGGTGACCTATGACATTATGAATATGTTTATGGGCAGTCTATCAATTAGAGACAATCCTATAACTTTTCTTGAAAACAATTCCTTCCAATAGAAAAAAAATATTAATGATTTATGAATAAAAGATGTTTCCATACCATTTATATATATTGGTGTTCCAATTTCATAGGTAATATCCAAATATAATTATTTTTACACAATATTTGACCAAATTCATGGTCAAATCTCTTCATGGAAAGTTAAATACCTCTCCTTAGGAGGCAGAATCTTTCTTGTCAAGTCTACTATTTTATCCAAGATGGTCTATTCTACAATGGTCTATAAATGTTTTGTTGGAATCTTAAATAGAAGAAATGTTTCCATAAAAAACTATGTGTGGAGTGGGAGCACTCTCGATAAGATGTTGGTAATTGTACCTTGGTCTATCTATGGCAAGTCATTAGACAATGGTGGGCTTGGCATAAAAAATATCAATTTTTTCAATGATGCTTTAAAAAAGATAGACTCACTTGGAATATCCTTTATAATAAATCATCCTCCATTTATTTCTTGAAAAACTGTTTCCTTTAAAAATTATTTAATGGAAATATATATTATATGAACTCATACATCTGGACCTCTATTAGGGATTATTTTTCAAAGGTAATTTCTAACACTAGATGGATGGTGAGAAAAGACTCTACCTTGAATTTATGGCTTTCCAAATGGACTAGTTCTCCACTTAATTCCATGGTTTCTACAACTCAATCACCTAAAAATTCTAATTATACCATCAAATACATGGAATTCTCTCAACACGCTAGATTACCTAACAATTTTAAGAAGGTAATTATCAATTATCCCATTACCACCATTGAAGATTTTTTAATTTGGGAACCTTTTCCTAATGGAATGAATGAATCAAAAAAATTATGATCATTTTTTAATAATTGTGATAATATCTTGTATTGGATAATTTTTTATTAAGTTATTGTTAAATCCCTCGAGATTTACTCTTGTTGGGCATACTGTTCACAAAAGGGTCCTAGCTGACACAATCCTTAAATATTATGGGATACAAATTTAATCTAAATATTGTTTTCGTAACTAGCACTGGGAATATATTAACAACCTCTTTCTTTATTATGATATGAAAATTTCCCTTTGGGACTTTGTCTTTGATCTTCTTGATTGCAGATAGTTACTTTATGACTCTATAAACCCTCAACTGCAGTTTTGGGTGAATATGGATAAATCCCCATAAATCCAGAATCTCTTTCGAGATGTTATAGATGAGCTTCTCAATGTGATCATGTATGATATAAATGTTTATATTTATAACAGTTTATCATTTATTATAAATTCAAGTTGAATGATAGTATTTATTTCCATTCGGGAAGCTTCCTCAAATAAAAAAAACCATTGCAGTAACTCTATTAGAGACCTCCGAATTCTCTAACGGATTGGAGTGAGTGGCATTTACCCCCAGTATAGGCATACATTTGAAGTCTTCTAGAAAAATCCACCTATAGGATTGATAAAATTCAATGTTGATAGTGCTTCTAATGGTATCCTAGGACCCTCAGGTTATGGTTCCATCTACATAAACCACTTTGGGTTGATTCTTGGTTGATTTTATGGCATATGTGGTGTTTCATCTTTACTATAATCTGAAATGATAAGTGTGATACATGCTATCTCGATTGTTAAACATCATGTCTAGAACAATATTTGGATAAAAATAGATTCAGTGACCATTGGGAAAGCCATTTTAAATGGAATTGTTCACCTTTCATGGACTCCTAGTTCACATTGGATGAAATCACTATAGTCGCTCATAGACACTGGGTTTATTATCACTCACACCCATTGAGAAGCGAAGTAGATTACAGATGGCCTTGCTAATATGGGATTCAACAATGACATTACCTGAAGGAATGATCTCCCTTTTGATTTAATTTCTCTTTATGGTAGAGACGACTAAAAAATACCATCTCTTAGACACATGTAATTTTTTCTTGTATTTATTTATCTAATAAAATTAGTGTTTTCATCTTTGACCAGAACACCATCATTTTAAAAAATCATTGAATATTCAGTGGAACCATACTACGCTCTTTAGCTCACACCCTTCTTTTACCATTTAGTGTTTTTATCGATTTATTATCTTACAGTAGGTGTTATTTGTCACACATAATTTTGTGGGTTTGTTCTTGGGTGACTAGGGGTGATTGACTTGGGACATGGTGGGTGGTCATGAACAACTATGATATGTGTTTCGATTTTTATGTTCAGCTTTCAATTTTCTTAGTGTTTCTTTGTATTTGATATATATATATATATTGATTGATATATATATATATATATATAACGTTTTTTTACTAATTTTAAACTTTTATTGTAATATTTTGATAGTGAAATCATTACTAATGTTTATTTTTAGATAACCAGGAGCTTTTCATCATCCCGTTGATATTGGGAACGCTCTTCGGGTTAAGGGTGAATTGATTAGGGTATCAGTTTAGATGGTATATTAGGTTCTTTCATTACATATATAATAACCATGGTTGTGTTTTATTATTATTATACATAAATTTATGGGGATTTTTATATCCATTTGGTTATATATATTTAATAGGGATTACGATTTTAGAGTAACCAAAGTGGTTAAGGATTATTGTCTCAACTCACCTTCTATGAGATGTATGTAATTTTATAAATATATATTCTTTTATGCGGGGTATATACTTCCCCTAGGACACTAATAGACTTATTTTATTCATATTATACGTTTTATTTAATTTTATTCATTCATTCATATTATGATTCAAATCTACCAAATTGGTAAGATTCATATAATACAATCCCTTTGTTTATCAATATTGTATATTATTATGATTCCAATGATGATATATTATGATACATCTATTAATAATCTCGGTTATTGTCTTCTCCTATGATTTTCATGATATATAAAAGTAATATTACCTTTTTAAAATCTCAGGTACTTAAATTAATTGAAAAAAATAATTTAATAAAATACAACATTACTTCTATATTTTGTGAAAATTTGTTTTATTAAAAATCATGTTTTCTTAAAAAGTTTTAAAAAATTATTATATGGATGTTATTTGCAAAAATATTTTTTTTTATCAATTTTGAATATTAAAAAAATCAAGGGAATATTCATCCCTTTTTTCAAAACAATTCATGTTTGTGTTTTACCAAAAATATTACAAGAATAATTATTTCAATGTGTATAGTATTAACAGAACAATATGGAATCATGAAAAATCATTTCATAGAATATTAATTTATAATATTCAATGTTTACATAAAAAGAAATTGAATTTTAAAATTTTTATGTTTTGAAAATTATTTTCCAATGATGAAAGGTTATTTTATTAAATAAATGTATTATATGACTTTAAAATACTTTTTTATAAGTTTGCCTTATTATTATCACAGAAAATTATTAGTAAAATATTTTTCTAATCCTTTTTCTTTAAATAGGTTATGACGTGAAGATATGTTGAATGTTTTAAGATATTTTTGTACACATAATTATGGTTTTTATTATGATACAGGTGAGACCTATATATCCTTACAATAAATTTGTTAAACCTTTATATCTCTATAGATAATGATGGGAAATGTATATGTATATGTTCCACTGAAGGAAACATGTTTATCCTAATCTACTATTGGAAACACATGTGTCTAAATCCACAATGAGAAATATATGATAATTAATAATATTATATTCTTTTGGTCTTGGAATGTTATCTTGAAATTTATAATGTATCCCTATATTTATGATGGTTCCACGCTTTTACGACAAGATATTATAGTTCATGAATAAATTATGATGATTTATAACTCTTATGATCCATGTTTTCTAAGATGATAAAGTTTTATTCCATGGATCTTATTTAGGATCCATGGAAGGTATGGTGTGATCTTTGTAAGTTATGTCCATGAGAACATACCCTTATTCTTATCTTATGCTTTAATATAATATTAGATTGATATCTCTTATATTTACTATTACTGAGCATTTGATCTGATCTATTACTTATGTTTCCTTTCCCAGCATTATGATGAATGTTTTATGTAGGGTATATAGAAGATGAGTACAATTTTGGAAGATCACAATAGAATTTGTTAAAGATCTTTCACCATATTAGGTGATTATGATACATTTATCAAAATGAATTAAAATAATATATTCATCGTGTTAGTTTTTAGTTAATGTAATAACTATTGATCTAAAATGTTCTAATATCCACATACGAGAATCCAGGGTTATTATAGTTAGAAAAAGATAAAAGGGGTAATTAAAATTTGAAACATATAATGTGAAACATTTATTTAGATCCAAAGGGGTATCTCAAAGGATATTTTTAAAGATACATGTCAGGATAAGTCTAAGAATTCATAAATGTGTAGGAAAATTTCTTGGAATTTTGATAAATTATAAAGAGAGTGGATTCCAAGAAATTACATAGCTTTCAAAATACTACAGGTGGATGTAGATTTTAAATAGTTGTACCTAAGGGTAATAACTCTATAAAGTGTTATTTGAGATGGAATCAACCATCACCTGGTGTAAAAGGATGTTCCTTTTTTTACACATGGTTTGAAAATCATGGGGAAATTCTTTAGAAATTCATAAAATGTTTATAAAACATCATGTTTTATTTAAATATATGTTGATAGTGAATAACCTAGGATAATCCTATGGTGTCATAGATTGAAAATAATATGTGAGGATTTATTAATCCTTTCACTTATTTTTCATGATTATACGGTTTCCACTATGATTATTATTTCTTCAAATATAATATTTTAATTTAATTAATTATTAGAACCCAATGAAACCTTGTTAATGTTTAATGAAATAGAAGATGCCATGATTGGCTTCCTGGGAAACTAATTGTTAGGGGAGCTTGAATGGAAAAATATTGTGGTTATGCTCACCGAAATTTATAAGGCTATAAGTCATGCTGAAAATAAAAATGTGTAAACGAGGGAACACCATTTTTCGATGTCCTTTATGTGTTAATATTGACCATATTTTAGTTGTTTCACTAATCCACTAGTTGCTGAGAAATTGATCAATTCAACTCAAATTACAATTTCTTCTCTACATTATTTAGATCATGAAAAATACATTTTTAAAATTTATTTTATAGAAGGTAAATAATATAATTGGTGTAATATTAATAATAACATAATGGAATAATATGAAATTTAATCTGTGGAATGGGAAGAGTTTTAGTGGGAATTTCTCATTAATAACGTCCCTTGTATTATATGAAAAAATATATATATGGATTTCAATGAACTTAATAAAAATAATGTTAAATATATAGGCACATATGAAGATAATTTTAGAAGAATTTAAAGGCATTATCTAGTTTAATAATCATCCATAAAAGTAAAATTAATTGGTTAATTGGTGGCCTAAAACTAACTCTTCAAAAGTGCTTTTCTAAAAGTGACATTACTAGCCACTAACAAGTAATTTTATGTGTACTGATTATAAAAATGGGAATTGGATACTCAATGAATTATTATAGTTAATATAATGAAAGAAATATTGATTACCATAAAAAATGAAATATGAGAAATAAAGTCCATCCATATACATTAATGAAATGAGGGAATATGCGCAGTGAGAATTTTTTAATGTAGTTGATAGGATCTTTAAATGTGGAAATTTGGATCATAAATCACAAGAATTTTGAAGTTTGATAAATGGGATGGTTAAGGATGTGGCTGAGAAGTGGATGCCTACTATTTCACCCCAACAATCTTGTGTTTCATGTGGAAGGATGTTGGATATTATGTGAATCAATGCTCTAATATAATGGATAATATGGATTATATTCCACAAAAAAATATAAAAGAAAAGAAAAAATGGAAATATTATAAAACAAAAATGGATTAAATGAATCATGATAATTAAGGAACACTTATCCCCCCTCTTTAGTTGTGAATTTCATGTTTTATTTTTTTATGAATGAGACCTATTAACATCTTAATTTTTATACTTATGTGATATTTCATATGATTATCTCACTCAACATGGATTCTATAATAATGAAATCACATTCTATATTCTATAGGTATAAGGATGAAACCAATAATCCTATCATTTTTTGTATAAGATAAGTTATTATATAATGGATAAAGGGAGAATTGATATTGAATGTATATATGTCTCCTTGAAATATTTACTTAAGAATTATGGATAACATCATGATTTTTTTAGATTATGTTTCAACATAAGTACAAATTCATTAACCCTATTTTTGAGGTTTTATTTGATAAGATTTTATAAATATTAATGATATTGAAGGACATATTTATGGAAATATAACCATTTTATATTGAATATGTTCGGTGATAATCTTATTTTAGGGGCAATTCCAATACACATTTTTCCCCTATTATTAATTGTACATGTAACTGGTAGGGTTTATCTTATCATTGATGTTGAGTTAATTATTGTTTATAGTTAACCACCTTAAAAAGTCACCACTCAGCATTGATTTAAAAAAATATTTATCATTGGATATTCATTTAAAAACAATTATGTGGAAATTTTTTAGGGTTTACTATTTAAAACATTATCTAATTGGGATCTGATGTTTAAATTGAAGTTTATGAATATTATTCAGTAAGATATTGATAAAAAGATGAGTTTTAAAACTAATTATCTTTCTCTGACAACTTTTTACAATTATTCAAATTATTAATGATATGATAAGATCTTGTTATATTTATATCATTGTATTTTGGTATCAACACATTCATCTAGTTTATTTTTTCAGGGATAATAGCTTTCACTCTAGAATTTATATAGATCCTTGTGATGAACTTTGTGGAAATAAGTGATATAGTGACTTAGGTTTAAAAGAAATGTATATTACATCACATAAGATGAATATTAATCACATTAAAAATTTACATTCACAAGGATAATAATAGTATAGTTTCTTTTGGAAGCTTGGAATGCATTCATCTAATTTGGTGAATCATATTCAATTTTTCCCACAATGAATTTCCCCTTTAATAATTCAACATAAAAACATTATTCATAACCTATTGAGAAGGAAATATAAGATATGGTTATCTCAAAATATCATTTTCGGTAAATAATTAAGATATGTAAGCATAAAAAGAGTATATTGGTATTAGAACATGAAAATAACATTTGAAGAATATACCCTTAATATCAAAGATCTTATAAAATAGAAATTAAATTAATATTGATAGTTAATAAAACATGAATCATAATATGATCAAGATAATAATACATAAGAGTATAAAATAGGAGTAAGACATATTTTTTTAGGAATACACATAAGCATTTAAAATTGTATATCAATGATACCTACCAAGACTATCCTATAATTTTATGCTTGGATACTCACCAATTACCTGATTTGGGATTTGGATAACAACCAATGTACCCTCTTACTTTTAGTCTTGTGATACAACATGTGTAAAAAATTATTTTAAGGATTTGGATACAGCCTGTATATCCACTTATTTTATGGATTGCTCTATCACCCATGTACCCTCTTATTTTTGGGATTGGCCTACAACCCATGTATCCTATTATTTTTAGGCTTAGGCTACAGCTTGTGTACCTAATTGTTTCCAAGTATGGGCTAAAACCCATGAACCCTTTTATCTCATATAAAATTTATCATTTCTTAATTCATTGGATAGATATACAATCCCCAATCATTATATAATGAAACCATAAAAACTTGTTTAATATGATAATAAAAAAATCATAATATCTTGACCCATAGAAATAAATGGGTTTCATAAAGAAAATATCATAACCCATGAAAAGAAGGGTATAATAAACATTACATCACATCATATCCTATGGAAAATAGATAGATGACATAATAATTTAATCCTAGAATAACACATGAATGTAGGTTTTCTTTATATTCATTTTATCATAGTATAACCCATTGATGAGAAATTTGATTCATAAGAGAGGTTTCCTCTTAAATAGTGAACATTCAATGAAATGATAACAATGGTGTCCTTGGATCATATCTCCAATAAATCATAAAATATATCAATGGATGTCACCTATTATGGAGGTGAATTTTTAAAGATCACATGGAATATTTCTTAATGGAAATAACCATTTCTTAAAAATAAATATTTTAAAAAAAATCAAAAACCTATTCCCTGAAAACCACTTTGAAAACTTATAAAATAACCATTAAAATTTATTTAAAAAATTTCACGAGAAAAATATCAAATCCAATATGAAAAAATAAATTAAAACAAAATACATTTCAAAACCTAGTATCATTGAAAACAAACATTGAAATCTTATAAAAGAAGCATTGAAATCATTGAAATCATTTTATTAAAAAAATTATTTACATATAAAAGAAGATTTGAAAATAATATTAGACAGTTATTAAACATTAAAAATTATTAAAACCATTTTAAATTTAAAATATCCTTGATAACCAATAAATTAATATTTAAATAATTGAATTTCATGAATTTGGATAAATCCATATGTTTCTAACATTCATTTTTTCACCATCAAATGTTTACAAGAGTGCTTCGATCAGAAAATGACAAGAAGATTCACCTTTTAAAACAATTTATTTTATAAAATTAAAACATTGATGAAACAATATTATAATTATAAAGATAATAACATGTAATTATTGAAATTATTTTTCATATAAAACTAGGTTCTTAAAGAGCATAGATTTCCAACCAAAGAGAGAGATATTGTCAGATTTTATTACAAACATTTTTTAATTATATTAAGAAACCAATAGTATAAAATTGTTCCATTACAAGAATATATATTTTATAACAAAGGGATCGTGAAAATTCAAAATAGTTCCTGATATTTGGGTCATAATATTTAACCAATTGAAACATAATCATAAAAAATCCACATAAACAATGAGATTATGAAAACAAATTGTTACCACTTTGGTAACATTGAATCATAATACCCATGAAAGAATAAAATTAAATAAAAATTAAAATATCATTATTATGAATATTGTCATGACCCTTCCCCCGAGGCCCATGTCATGACTACCCCAAGATTGCCTTCAATAGGCTAGGGGCTGGTGAGAAGCACCGAAAAGAATATTCCATAAAATGGGAAGGAATTGCCTTTATAAGCTTTAAAATCACACAAACCAATCACACTACAAGTTACAAGCACAAAGTAAAATATATAGTAAACAAGGTGTGTACAAAAATTATAGTGGATAGAATACAAGCCCAATTGGAAAGTACAAGTAAAACAGGAAAGTACAAGTAAAACTGAAAACAACTCCTATGAAAATCCACCAAAGATCCTACCTGTAGGGTAGCTACAACTCTCAAATGGTCTTCTCTATGGAACGCCTCGTCTAAGGTACACCTCTGAGAAGTCTCTAGTCTAGATACCATCTTCCTCAGTCAGCGATGTTCGTCATCTACACAATACACATCAAGGTGCGGGCATAGCCCAGGTTGGGATGAGTGTAACAATACTCAATGGGGACCTTGAGACCCCCAATGGTCTCTCAAAACCACAGTGCAAGGAAACAACAGGAAATACCTACTTAGATATATGCCCATACATATACATATGTAAACAAGTTAAACTCATCTCACATAGGATGAAGAATACCACAAAGGTAACACCCCGGAGATAAGAGTACCACACAGGTAACACCTCAAAGATATAATACCACACAGGTACACCACAAAGATATAATACACATCTCACACATATGTTAGTGAAGTATATAAGAAAAGATGATTAGTTGTGAAGCTAGATCATCTTATTCTGTCAAGAGGCACTACTGCTGATTATACGGATTATGACCCACACAGGATCGATAGGTAATAACCCCTGGAATGACCCACAAATGATCAGTTTGCGCTTACCCACAAAGGATCACTGAGCACTGACCCATAGAGGATCTGACCCACCCATGATCGGTATGCACTGTCCCACATAGGATCGCTGAGCGCTGATCTACACAAGATCGGTATGCATTGACCCACATAGGATCACTAGGCGTTAACCCACATAGGATGGATAGGAACTAACCCCGCAATGATTCACATGGAATATGACCCGCTGAGAGTTGACAGGTAAGTAACCTCTGTATATTCTGTCTCCAACCTCCACCTCACTACCGGCCACTGGGTTCCTGCTCAAAACACATTTGGGAGAACCGCTCCTCAAGATATCGGTCATACCTCGACCACCCCGAAGTCACACGATGAAGTATCCCAATGGTCTTTCATGTCATAAGGTACCAAAAGAAACAAATGGTGTGTCAATCGGACACTAGGTCTATATGTTATTAGTGTTTCCGCTCTGAGGTCCCGATTGGATTCGTGGATCGATCCAGACTGTCCATAATCCAATATTATCTAAAACTCAAGTGAAGTATAACAAAATGAAAGTCTTGATCCAAGGATTCTAGTGCCATAGACAGTATGTCAAATGGACAAACAGTTCTCAAGATATGGCCACAAAGGCGTATCTGGGTCTAATTGGGCCCTGGTTTGGTCTTACCCAGACCGACCCCGCCTTGGCCACCCTGACCCAGTTTAGGATGACCATGTTAGCCTAGGTTGCGGGGGGGCCCGACCTCCAGCCCGAACAGCGAAGGGACCGCCCCGGCCCAGCCCATGGTGGTGAGGTCCGCCCTAGCCGCAACCAGGGGAGCCTCCCCCTGCCACCCCCTGGTATTTTGAACAGCCTGAAGGTCGTCTGGTCACCCTGCTGGCACACGGGACCGCCGTAGTGGCCCCGCTCTGTGTGAAGCGGCAATATGAAATGGTTGGCTAGTTCTCCTCCAAGTGGTGCGGACACACGCCGCTGTCCCCATGTAGAAAACCGGGTGTCGGCCACCCTCCGGCCTCTGCCATGGCCCAATGAGCATGGCCTCCTGCTCCGGGGGTGTGGAAGCATACCATCGCTCCACCATGCGGCCAAGTGGATTTCGACAACCACCTTGTTTTGTCGTGGCCTCCTGCTCAACCGGTGGCATGGACGTGCGTCACCCCACATTCCTCACGGCCAACTGGGTATCGGCTACTGGCTTCTTCTTCAAGTTAGTGTGGCTTCCTTCCAAGCCCAAAAAATTATATTGTTCACAAATTCCCAACCCTCAGGTTGAGGTTTCTATGTCCATATGTTGCTCTAAGAAAAACATTGTGTTTCCAGTGTCATTAAGTACTTTTAATCGAATAACACATGAAGAACATGTGATGAACGAAGAAAAAGGGGGGGGTAAACTATATGTGTGGGATTATAGCCATGTTTGAGTGGCCATCGTTATTGTGAATCTAGAATACGGAGAATCAATAGGAAAATATTTAATCATTATTCCATTTAAGACTCCTACTTTTTGCCTTGTTGGAGATGGTGTGAGGAAATATATTAAGATGATGAATTCACTGACATCTGTCACTCCCACGACAAGCTCCAAAGTCGGTTCCCTGTTCACAAGCCAGATAAAATTCTTTATTGGAGTGGTTCTTAGTTTGGAAGATGATTCTCCAAAGGCTCTCCTTTTCCAATATTTATTCCCATGTTAGGTTGTGTTACAAATTAATAATTCAGGATTTAATGTTGGAACATCAATGGGGGATTACAAGAGTTAATAAAAAAATAACTCTCAAAACAAGTTGATTCATTAATTTAGAATTAATGAATCTTATTAATTAATGAAGAATGTGGTTAAACATTTTGTGTAACTAGGAATTTAATTCCCAACAATAAATGTCTGACCACCCTCTTGTGGTCCCCACCTTCAAATTAAAAATGGGATGTTTCAATCTCAAAAACAAAATAAAGAATGTTTATTTTTATTTTCTCCTACAAAATTTCCGAAAACTAATTTCCACCCTTGACCTAGAGAGGTAGAGGTGAAGGTCTTATTAAGGGAATATCATTTCTACGAGTTCAACTGTGCCACCAAATTTCAGTTCTGATCACCGCTTCAAAAGTTACAAAACTTCACTCGTGTGTTTACTGAAAGTACCTAAACAAAAGTTCAAAAATTCATTCTGGGAACATTGGGCCTCAGAATCACTTGGCTTCAATTTTCGCAAACTCATAATATTCCCATATAATTACAAAAAATTACATGTATAATTATAGGTCTTTACATTCTCACCACCTCCGGGCTTTGGGTCCCCGAAATCCACAGCACACACTAGGGAAACAAGTGGGGATACTGAGCACAAATCTTAACATTCTACTCCCATGTGCTCTCCTAGAGGTTTCTGTGCTACCAGCATATACACACCATAGGTATCGACCACCCATGAAGTACCTTCTCCTGTCGATCCTCAATCTCCACTTGAACCTCCAAAAATCTTGCACCATCATCGATGTCCCGCCCCAGTCACTGATGTGTGAAAGGATCATGTATGTATCTCTTCAGCTGGGATACATGAAAAACGTCATGCAGCCGATGTAACTGAGGTGGGAGAGTTTAGCGGTAAGACACCTTGCCAACTCTAGTGAGGACTGGAATGGTTCTGATGACCATTGGAGATAACTTCCCAACTAGGAAAAATCTCCACAAACTTCGTCGAGATGAGACCTGAAGAAAGACATGGTCTCCATCCTCAAACTCTAGAGGCCTCTGTCTCTTCTTAGAATAGGATTTATGCCTGATCTGTGCAGTTTTCATTCACTCCTGGATGATCTAAACCTTCTCTGTGGTAGCCCATACCATCATTGGTCCCACGAGTGCTTACTCCCCTAGGTCAGTACAACATATAGGGGATCTGCAAGGTCGTCCGTACAATGCCTTGAATGGTGCTATATGGATACTGTAATGATAGTTGTTGTTGTACGCGACCTCCACCAAAGTAAATTGATCCTCCCAGCTACTGCCAAAATCAAGGACAAAAGCACGTATCATGTCCTGGAGGGTCTGAATTGTTTGCTCTGTCGAACCATCCATCTGAGGATGGAAGGTGGTGCTCAACCAAAGATACATTCTGAATGCCTCATGAAACCCCTTCCATATCCAAGAAGTAAAACATGCATCATGATTTAAGACAATCGAATATGGAACTCCATGAATCCATACAATCTCCTGCACTTAGTGGTGTCCCATGATCATTAATTATCCCGGATCTTTAATAGGTAAGAAGTGAGATGACTTGGTGAGTCGTTCAACGATCACCGAGATAGAATCATGACCCCCAGATGTGCATGGAATTCCAGTCATGAATTCCATGGAAATTTCATCCCACTTCCACTCTGGAACCTCAAGTGGCTGAACTAAGCCCACGGAAACCTGGTTCTCTGCCTTTATATGCTGAGAAGTGAGGAACCATGAATCAAACTCTGCCACTACTTTATTCATCCACGAACACTTGTACTGACATCGAAGGTCCTGATACATATCCACCACACTTGAATGCACCTCTAGAGGGGATGTAATGATCTCCCTCAACACTTCCTCTCATAGCGCCGTTGGTACCATAATACGTCCTCTGAAGAGGATTACATGCTCCCCACCATCATAAAATCCATCTGGTGCATGTCTTATGGATATCTGAGCCCATCGAGCCTCACAGTCAGTGTCCCCAAGTTGTGCCACCCTGACACACTGAAGTAGTGCGGGAGTGACCATTAGAGACTGAAGATAAACTGCTCCATCTCGATACACATAGGATATCTGCAAAGCGGATAGATGCTCCATACCCTCACTCCGAAACTGTATACCTGATAAGTGAATCTGCTATTACGTTCCCCTTCCCAGGAGCATAGACTATCTCGATGTCATAGTCCTGGAGGAAATCAAGCCAATGCCTCTATCCCAGGTTTAGGTTCTTTGGAGAGAATATATACCTGAGCCTCTTGTGATCATAGTATACAGTAAAATTTTTTCCCATCAGGTAATGTTTCCACATCTTCAAGGTGAAGACCACTACTACTAACTTGAGGTCATGGGTAGCATAGTTATTCTCATTCTGTTTCAGCTATTGAGAACCATATGTGATCAGTGCTCACTCCTACATGAGGACACATCCAAGCCCGATCCCTGATGTGTCGCAGTAGACTACGTTCCCAACGCCTTCCTATGATAGCCTCAAGATAGGGGCACTCGTCAGTCTCTGCCTCAGCTCATAGAAGCATTGTTGGCATATCTCCAACCATGCAAAGGTTTTACCCATCTTCTTCAATTCTAATAACAGTGCTGCAACTCTGGAAAATTAAGGCACAATCCTTCGGTAGTAACCGGACAAACCCAATAAACTCTACACATATGTCACAGTCATGGATGTCTCCCAAGAAAGCACAAACTCAATCTTTTTTGGATCCACTACAACTATAACCTCCGATATGATGTGTCCCAGAATGTGTACCTCTCATATTTAGAATTGGCACTTTGAGATCTTACTATAAACCTGGTTCTCTCGGAGTCTGTCCAGATCTATCTACAGATGATAGGCATGCTCCTCCTCCATCACTGAATATATCACGATGTCATCAATGAAGACTACCACAAAGCAATCAAGGTATGGCTGGAAGATACAGTTCATGAGTCCCATGAACACTGTTGGGGCGTTGGTCATGCCGAATGGCATAACCATGAACTCATAATGGCCATACCAACATCTGAAGGTCATCTTCTTGATATTATCGTCTTGTTCCTGGAGCTGGTGATAGCCTGATCTGAGGTCAATCTTTGAAAACCACTATGATCCCTTCAGTTGATCAAAGAGATCTTCAATCCTTGGGAGTGGGTACATGTTCTTCATTTTCACTTTATTTAGGAACCGATAGTCTACAAAACTCCTCAAACTCTCATCCTCTTTCTTGGGGAATAAAACAGGGGCCTCCCAAAGAGAGACACTGGGCCTAATGAATCCATTGCCCTACAAGTCCTCCAGTATTAACCACCGATCACAATGCTCTGCTAGAGCCATCTGATATGCTGGTGTAGATATAGGTGACGTCCCAGGGTACAAGTCGATATAGAAGTCAACTTCACTGTGAGGTGGTAGACATGGAACATCATCAAGGAAAACATCATCTTACAGATCCACCACTACAGGATAGTTCAGGCTGTCAACATCAAATACTCTGAGAGTAAGGCTAGACAACTAATGTGTGACCAGCTGAACCCTCCTCTAGGTATGTCCCTCTTGTACGGAAAATGATCCCTTCTAACTGGTGAAGGAAACCCCAGTACCGTCCGTGCAAACACACCACACTTTTCACCTAATACAGTCGATTTGAGCATGGACTATGGATAACTGTTCCATACCCAAGATGACATCTTAATGCCTCGATGCCGCTACAAGAAGATCTCAGCTGAAGCTTTCACCTCATAGATTAGGCTCACAATGCTATAACCAGTGGGTAATAGTCAAATCCACTCCTGTAGAAGTCTCTAGTGGTAATGATCGGGGAGAAGGCTCCACTGGTAACTCTGAGATCTGAACGAGGGTCATGGTAATAAAAGAATGGCTAGAACTAATGTCTATAATTACTACAGCTAAGATGTAAAGACACAGATCATGCCTCAAATCATATATGGAGAACTTTGATCATAGGCCTCAGCTACCTAGAGCTAAGCTCGTCCCTATCCACCTAATCCCTGTGGTCAGGGTGGATCACCTGGAGGTGGTGGCAGTTGAACATTGAATCGCTGACCACCGCCTGCTGCATGGCCTGCTCCTATGCCACGTCCACCACCTTCCTATGGAACTCCTATATTGAATATTGTCCTCTGTATAGGTGGTCGATTGACCTTCTTTTGGTCAACTATATGGTGGTTCGTCCAGTTGCGAGCCATGTGACCATGCCTGCCACACGAGTAACACTGCATGATCCTTGCCGGTCCTACTCTATCTCGAGAGCCCCACACCACCAACCCTCTATCATGCGGTCTTTCACCTATAGTTCTGGTCCTGTTAAAACTATGTGTCATCTATCTACCACCATTTGTTGATGAATCTACTATGTGTTTTCCGGTGGTGGGTCTCACAGCCAGTTACTTCTCAACAAGGAAGATCTCCACTAAGAGTTCTCTATCTAACACCCCCACCTACATCAGGATGCTGAGAGAAACCATCAAAGCTCTAATCTCCCTTATGAGCCCTTTCTTGAATTTCAGGGCCCTGAAGAAAGGGTCCCTCACCATATAAGTGGAGTAGTGCAAGAGGATGGTGAATCCCACTGAATATTGAGCCACAATGATGATACCCTGCTGTAAGTGGAGAAGCTCATGTATACACACAGAGCGCAGGGTCACTAGTATGAACTCTTCCCTAAAAAGGCTCTTAATGTCTGCCCAGATGAGAGTCACCTCATTGTGATCCAGGATCGTCCATCTCTACCATCTTCCCAGTGCTTCCTGAAGGAGAATGGTGGTATGAATCACCATGACATCAAACGTTGTCCCTACCAGTTTAAAAACCCTAACCATAGCCTGCAGTCAGTCCTCATCCGCATGGGGATCATTCTTTCCCTGGAGCCTTAGTGGCCTCTACTATTGGAACTCATCCAACGGGACTAAGTGATGTGCACCCTCCACTACTGGGGCTGGTGGAATCGGCTACCCAATGGGTAGTGGTACTTCTGGTACACCACCCGATGGTACAAGTACTGTAAGGGGGACATGCACCGAAGCCTTGTCACTCAGTGGGATGTCGTCATGTATTATAACTATAACACTAGCTGGAGGTCTATGTGGAGGAATCCAGAAAAGAAAAAGGTGTTCCAAAATAATTAAGTTTATACCTGGTGAGGAGACTCAAAGAGATCACAAAGAAAACTTTTCAAAAACATGTACGCAATCAGTGTTTTCATGCACTGAGTTGGAAATCAGAAGTCAGGGTCTTGGTGTATGGATACATCAGTCGCCGCACAAATACTGGATTCCCCAAACTAAAAACCACACTCATCACACTTAAGACTATTACTAATTTAAAGATCCAAGTCCATGTTATTTAGAAAAATTGACTCATTTGATACCAATTTGTCACAACCCGTCCCCTAGGGCTCGTGCCGTGACTACACCAAGACCACCTTCCATAGGCCAGGGGCTGGTGACAATTACTGAAATGTGTATTCCCTAAAACAGGAAGGCATTGCCTTTATAAGCTGTAAACTCACACAAATCATGAAAACAACAAGATACAAGAACAGTGTATACTTTATAGTAAACATGGTGTGTACAGAAAGTAAAGGGGAAAGAATACAAGACCAACTAGAAAGTACAAGTGAAAATGGAACGTACAAGTAAAATTGAAAATATCTCCAATGAACAGCCACCAAGGATACTACCTGAATGGTAGTTATAGCTCTCAAATGGTCATATCTAAGGTATGCCTCATCTAAGTTACACCTCTAAGCAGTCTCCTATCCTGTTACCCTTGCCCTCAGTCAGTGTTGTTCATCATCTGCACAAGACACAATAAGGTTCGGTCATAGCCTGTGTAGGGGTGAGTATAACATACTCATTAGGGACCCTGAGACCCCTGAAGGTCTCTCAAAACCATATATCATGGAAATAATAGTAAATACCTACTTAAGTTTATGACCATACATATATACATGTTATCCAGATATACTCATCTCACACAGGAGGGAAGAGTACCACAAAGGTAATACCACGAAGGTAGGATTACCACATAGGTAACACCTCGAAGATATAGTACCACACAGGTAAAACACGAAGATATAAGACTCAACTCACATAGGTATTAGTGAGGTATAGAAGTACAGATGATTAGTCACAAAGCTATATCATCTTATTCTATCAAGAGGCACTGCTATTGATTATACGGAGTCTAACTCACTAATGATTGATAGGTACTAACCCCCGAAATGACCCACACTGGATCTGACCCACACATGATTGGTATGTGCTGAGCCACACAGGATCTCTAAGCACTGACCCATATAGGATCATTATGCACTGCCCCACACAGGATCCCTAAGCATAATCCCGCACAGGATCAGACCCACACATGATTGGTATGCACTGACCCACATAAGATCACTGAGCACAGATCCACATAGGATCAATAGGTACTAACCCCCGCAATGACCCACACAGGATCCAACCTGCCTAGATTCGATAGGTAACTAACCTTTGTATTATCTGTCTCAAACATCTGCCTCACTGCTAGCCACTAGGATCATGTTCATTGAAGGTTTGGGAGAACTACTCCTGATGTCATCGGTCATACCTAAACCACCCCGAAGTCCCATGACAATTTATCCAAATGGTCTATCACATCATAAGGGACCCAACACAATAGATGACGCATCAAAAGGATGCATGGTCTATATGTTATTAGGGTTTCTGCTCTGAGGGCCAAGTTGGATTTGGGTTTTGATCTAACCATGCCATATTTCAACTTTATACAAAACTCAATTGAAGTATACTAAAAGTATTGTCTCGATTCAAGGGTTCTGGTGCCATAGACCATTCATCAAACGGATTCTATGTTCCCAATATAGGGCCACAAAGGCGTATCTGGGTCTAATTAGGCCCGTGTCTGGTCTGACTCGGTCAGACAAACCCGGCCCAACCCAGCCTGGGTCGACCCAAATGTCCTGGGCTATGGCGGGCCCAGCCTACTGGGCCATTATCCGACCCGGCCTACGAAGGGAGCGACCCAGCCCAGCCCACAGGGCACGGCTCACTGAGTGGTCCTTGGTGGTGGGGTCCACCCTAGCAGCAACCTCGGGGGAGGTGCCCACTGGTATTCTGAACGACACAATGGTTGTTCGGTCGCCTTGGTGTTACATGGGATTACTAGAGCCGTTATGGTCGGCGTGGTGCGGCCGACCGAAACAGCTAGTCGATTCTCCTCCCATCAGCACGGACGCGCGCCGATGTCCCCGAGCAAGAGGTCGGGTGTTTTTCGCACTCCGGCCTCCGCCGTGGACAAGCAGTCGTGACCTCTTGCTCTGGCAGCGCAGACGTGTGCCGCTGCTCTACCGCGAGGCTGGATGGATGTAGGTCGCCACCATGTTCTATCACGGCCGACGGGCTGTAGCCTCCTACTCATCCAGCGGCACGAATGTCTGCCACTCCTCCTTCCTCGTGGTTGGTCATGTACCATCCACCCCCTTCTTCCGCGAGCCATCACGACATTGTTCCATGCCAAAAATTTATTTCATTCACATATTAACGATCCTCGGGTTGGGGACTCAACGTCCATATGTCGTGCTCACCAAAACATTGTGTTTCCAGCATAATTAATTATTTGGCATCTTAGAATGCACGAAGAACACACGAAGAACAAAGGAAAAGGGGGGTAAGGTATATGTGCGGGATAAAAGTCATGTTTTTTTGCCATAGTCAATGCAAATCGAGAATAACAAGTATCAACAAGAAGATATTTAATCATAATTCAATTTAAAACCCCTATGTTGTTGCTCATTGGAGAGGATGTGAGGATGGAGATGGAGATGTTGAAGTCACTGATGTTTGTGGATCTCACAAAAATCTCCAAATTTGGCTCCTCATTCTGGATCTAGAGAACAATAATTGTTGGACAGGTTCTTCATTTGGATGATGTTTCTCCAAAGGATCTCATTTCCAATACTTTTTCATGGGAGTGGTGTAGTTCCAAATTAATAAGTTAACATTTAATGTTGGCACATCAATGGGGGATTCCAAGAGATAATAAAAAACAACTCTAAAAACAAGTTGATTCAGTAATTCAGAATTAATGAATACTATTAATTAAAGAAGAATGTGGTTACACATTATGTGTAACTGGGCATTTAAAGCCTAGCATTAAATGCCAGAACACCCTTGTGTGGTCCCCACCTTCATTTTCAAAATAGGAGGTTTCAATCTCCAAAATAAAATAAAGCTTTTTTATTTTATTTTCTCCCATGAAAAGTCTAAAGAATAATTTTCACCCTCGACCTACTGCGGTCGAGGTGAAGGTCTCCTTAAGAGAATAACATCGTTGTGAGTTTAACGGTGCACTTGAATTTCAATTTAGGGCACCAGTTCAAAAGTTTCAAAATGCTACTTGTGCGGTTTTGAACTTAACCAAAAAGAGGTTCATAAATTCATTGTGGGCACACTAGGCCTCAGAATAACGAGCCGTCAATTTTCATTGTTTTGTAATATTCCCATATAATTAAAACAATACATGGAATATTTTGGGTCTATACAACTATGTTCATGTTGTGATTTATGAAATTTATATATATATATACTTCATATAATAATTTAGGTGCATAACATGTCATGTGTCTCATGGAAGGCAAATTTAGGCAATATTACTTTACTAATTTTGTAATGTTTGAACTATAAACCCCATCAAAGTGAAATATTCAAATGGATATGTGAATTAAAATAAATGTATTTATAATAATCGTATAATAAATTCATGGTATGTATATACACCACACAATATAAATGAGTTGTGGATAAGGAATATGTTGCACATAAATAAATTTGAGACTACAAATCACCTTACCACTTGAGTAACATTTGAATCGTGATCCCCATGAAATAATAAAATTTATAGATACATATAAAATCATTAAATAATTTATCTTAATGATATAATATTTTATTGGTTAGTATATACACCTCACAATAAGAATAAGTGATGAATATAACATATATATCATTAAAAAATGATATATATGAAAACCCATACCTTAAGTCTTGGATTTCTTCATACACGTTCAAACCACATGTACAATAAATATTAGTTTATTATATATATATATATCATAGAACAATATTCATTTATATCTTACAAACTATTATTTTATTTTGTATTTATATTACAAAATTATTAACTGTTCTAGGATCATGTTACGTTTCGGGCAATATCAGCCTTGTTATATATATATGTTTTGAATTTTTATACATGATCCTCTTACAAAGATCATTATTTAGTTATTTCATGAATGTAAAAAAATAATATAATTATCATATATATTTAGTACATATGTATTTATAACAATCTATAATAGTCATAAATATGAAATTAAATACATCGTTCATGGAGAAGGTATGCCATACATTCTTAGGAATGTTGTGTCTTTTTTCAGGTCGTATTTTTTAATGGTTGGGGTCGAAGCCTCATATTATTATTAAATTAAATCAAATACATCTTTTAACTGGGTATAGGGAGACCCATTATAATAATCGAAGGCCTAGTGGGCATGTATCCCATTACATAGCCCACATGCCCAAATTATTGGCTCAATGCCTATTCTGTGAATAGTAACCCACCTGCTATAGTACCCACATAGTACCGATGCTACTACAGTGCCCTGCCGCTGCTAGAGTACTACTGCTCTACAGTACTACTGATGCTACGGTACAACTACAACATTGCTATAGTACTACTACAGTTCCTATGCAAAATGGTTTTTGAACCCACATTCTATTAATATTATTATCTAATATATATCATATATATTTACTCAACCCACTTTTAATATTTTACATGTATAGGGTGAATGTTTCGCATTTCATTGATGAGGCAGGAGTCCACTCTTCCCCAAACGAAGTTATCATATTTACAAAAAATGGAAAGCATGATGTGATGACTTATAAATCTATTAAATAAGTTTAAATGAATAATTAATATCATATATATCATGTAAAAATATAATTTCCATCATTATTTCAAACATTTAAAGGTGGAAATGGAAGAATATATGACATCGGTTCACATGCTGATAGACCATTGTACACATGAAGGATGATTGTATATCTCATTTCATGGATGTGTATTTGAGTATTGGTCATAAATTATTAAAAAACATTACATTATATTTATGATACTAAGGATATTTTTTAATCATGTAATAATAATATTTTATGGGGTGTAAAAATAAATAAAAACAATGCTCTTATTGATTGATGTTAATGCTTCTTTGGGTAACTCCTTTTTCATTACAACAAAGGGCTTCCATCGATGGATTTATGTACGAAGGGAGGCTTATAGGATGATGTGGGGTAATTTATTAGGAGATTTGGATATGGTTTTTCAAATACAAATGGATTTAGATGTGTGAAAATAGGGGGATGAGATGAGGGATTTTATAAGAAATGAAAATGACACATTTGGTAGTCTTGAAAACATTTGGGTTCTTCCCACATTTTATTTTTCCCCCAAGGGTTGAAAATGGACAATTATAGATCCTTATAGGTTTAATGGTAGATATATTACCATAATATATAATTTTTAGAAAAATTTAGTGTAATTTTTACACCTTATATTCTATGTTTTGTCATTAATTATGATAATTTTAACCTTAATCAATGTATTTAATTTTAATTAGTTCCACTAAAAATCATGGTAATAAAATAATTTAACCTTATAATGTAATATAATTTTTTATTATTCCAAATATAGAATCATTTTTTACATATTCTAATCACATAATTGGTAGAATTTAATTCAAATTTAATCCTATAGATTGGATGACTTGATAGGTTTTTCAAATGAAAAATCCAAAAAGATTGTAATGTTTTAATAGCCAATTTCATTCTGAAATTGGTTCCGGTGAAATAAATTGGATTAATTTATTTTTAATTGATATAATTAATCATTTAAACTAAATTAAAATATATTTTAACTATATAAATGAAATAAATTAAAATTATGTTTTGAATTAAAATTTTGTATTTTCATAACGCACCTTCCCTAGTTACCAAGATTCGCTGTGTTATTACATACCATTTACATGATACACGGAGATCCTGTCTTAAAAGACCGATCAATTTAATAGCCTTGGAAAGACTTGATACATTCATAAGTTTTAAATTACATTATATTATGAAAAACAACAACAACATTTTTTACATTGACCACACTAATATCCCCTCAAACTAACCTTGCAGGTCAGTCATAAAATACATCTTCGCTTCCTGGGAAAAATAAAACATAGAAAGGGGTGATCTCAGATGCTCAGTCAGGATAAAAATATAGAATAAACTTTCATAAATAAGAATAAAAATTAAAGGCAATGTATAAGACTAAAACAAAACCCTTATAAACATGAATTTTAGTATAATATTGCAATGATAAAATCAAATAATGTAATTTACTTATTCACATGGATATTCTACTAGTCAAATAATCAGATGAAATATCAATAGCCACTTTCATAATGAAGGAGTGCATAATTCCAGAATTCATAACCACATTGTCAAGGCCTTGTGCCAAGACTATGAATAAGATTTTGTCAAGGCCTAGTACCAAGATGCTAGTTTGTCTCATGAGACCTACCGATGCATCGAGGAGTTATAGGGGCTCCACATTTCACACAATAATTCAAATTCATTTTCTTATATGAAAAGGTTTAAACATAACATAAACATTCGTATTAAAACTCGCATACGAATTGTCAATACATTATCCCTAAACCATGAATGGTGTAAAAATATCACATCTACAGTCAAACACATCACAAAAAAATCAATAAAATATGGATGTTTTTTGTATTATAATAAATCTACTTCGAATAAGATTAAAATCCATCAAAGGATGTTGACATAGGTGAAATAAAAACCTTTTGTAGATAAATATAACCTTCTATTTTGAAATCATTTAAAATTAATATAATTATAAATGATAAGATTTATTTTGAAAATATTTTCATAAGATGGTAAGGGAAGATTTAATGATGTTATAATGGCGGAAAATAGCCACACCCGCCCTATAAGTTAAAAAAACATTATTACCTTAATTTTGTTGAAAATGTCATAAAGTAACTTCTTTGGAAAAATACGGAAATATTCCTTTCAGAAAAATTTATAAAAAGTAAAATAAAGGTATAAATGAATTTAACCCATAGTCTAGTAAATAGTAAAAATGTTTTTGAATACATTTTCAAGAAACTTGGATGTGGATGATAAAGAGGTCCCAGTAGATATGTACGTAAAAACAATCTCAGATAATAAAGAGATTATGAAATTAAACCTTACCTTGTTCTTTTCCCTTTTCGAGGGTAGTTTAACGTCTTTTGTAGTGGTGAAATAATTTTAATAAAATTATTCAAGAACCATATACATTAATATGATATCACATATTATCATTTAATATTTCATTATTAATGATATTTCCGTAGTATCATCGTTTCGGTTGTTAACTAATTCTTTTTTATTTATATGATTTCCTATGTAAGTAATGTTTGTTGTGGATATGATATATCTTATTCATATTCAGAATGATATTATGTCTTTAAACCTTATTTTTAACCATCAAATGAAAATAAATCTTGAATGGATATAATGGCGAATGAATCTCATCGCGTTCGTGGAGACAGTAATCTGTACGTATGCACGAGCGACAATATCATTCTTTTGATTTTAAAATAATATATAATTGGATGGTATATAATATATACAGAATCATTATCATGTTATATTTATTATTTAAATCAATTATACATCATTATTATACCCATCCAAATAATAATGTACTGAATAACAACTACACCACGACGTGGAGACTATAAGTCATACGTACGCATGTAAGGTGACATGTCATTGAAAGGATAGATAGAGTAATGAATATGGTTGTACAATATTTATAATAACATCATATTATATAGAAGATACTGGAGTTATAATTTTATATTGGAAACAACAAAGAAATAGGAAGTGGAAGAAGAAAGGAACTTGAAAGAGGTGATGAAATATTTACCCCTTCTTCGGGTTCTTCATTTTGATTTGATCAAAATGGCACCATAATATAGCTTTATGACTAATGTAAGGCCTATAATATGAAGGGAACATAGTTGAGAGGATGTTTGGTCAGGGTTGGCTGAGCCAAATGGCTTTGAAGGTGTGAATTTGAGATAAGGGTAAGTACCCTTTGTAGGATCCCGGGACACCCTGAGAGGGGAGGGGTGAATTTGGGTGACAAAATTTTCTTTTAAAACCAAGGATCGTGTTCCCACATTGGTAGGAACTAGTAAAACCTCTATGATGGATATGATCTGTAATCAAACATTCACATTTAAAGAGATGACACCATAATTTTCACTTGGTTCCCCACTAAGGGCTATGTCCAAGGAGCATACACCGGCAGGTTTTCGGTCATACCAAATTCCACTATTCTTCACTAGTTATGGATTACAATGGTTCGGGAATAGTCACTATGTCCCAGGCTCACTACCTTTACCAAGGTTCAGGGATATCTTATTGCGTCCCTTAGGTCACTCCCGTTGACTCCCCCTGGCTTACTTCCTTTGGTGAAGTCCCACTGAGTTTATAGACGCGAAGGTCTCTTCAATAGATTTGCATTGAAGTCATTGTCTCTTGTTCAGAATGAGAAAATTCTTGCATCAGAGTTTTGAGTTGATTCTCTTTTGTATTCAATCTTCTTCTTTAGTTCAATAACTGTAAGCACTAAATATTCTTCTTCTCTTCCTTTGATTCCCAATACCGACAGCTGAGTGTATCGTTATATTTAACTATTTTTGTGCATATCTTAGTTTATATGGACGAATCACTCTTCTTCTCTTCGCAATTCACAATGAGGGTGTTAAACACCAGTCATGTGTGTGCGGTACAACTTCTCTTCATAAAACCAAATGGTTCACTGTTCTTCCGTCTTCGCAAAGCAGATTTGAGAGTTCTAAGCACCTATCAAAGGCATGCGGGACCCCCAAACTTTTCACGCACCCTTCTCGGTGTCACGCACGTAAAATTCAATCCTTGCTCGTAAAAATAACTTTTGGAAAGAAAAAGGATTTTCTCGCAACTCTTCTTTTTCGTGCAGAACTTCTCTTTTTGGTGAAACACCTCCTTTTTTGCTCAATACTTCTTCTTTTATGCGCACCACTCTATACCTCAATTTTTCTGTGCGCCAGAGCTCAGTATTTGAATAATTGTCGAGTCATTTCATATGAGAGGGGTTCACCTCATATTTATAGGTGTTTTTGATCCTGCGTGTAAAACCTCTTCATGCACGTAAAAATGTCTCTCAGTTCTTTGAATTGCGCACACCTTCGTTTTATTCTCAGGCACCACCTTGGTTTTTTGTGCATCTCATGAGTTTTCCATTTTTCATCATTTTGAACATGAATCATCTCTTGTGTGTAAAACTTCAAACCCACATTTTTCACCCAACCAATTTTTCGCGCAGACGTTTGATTTTCTGCGCACATGGCACAAACATCTCAGGTTTGTCGCGCGCCTCTTGCCTTTGCTGATTTTCTGTATTTATGATTCGATACATTGATTGCGCAAAAAATTCACCCAGCTATTCTGCACAAAATATTTTTCCACGCACATTCTCATTTTTCAGTTCACAGCTCTGGTTTTTCACGTAGCCCATGCCTTTACCATTTTTCAATGTTCTGATTCTGAAACACTATTTGCATGAAAAACTTCACTCCACTATTTCACGCACCACGCTGTTTTTCTCACCCAGCTCATGTATTTCGCGCACAACCCTTATTTTCCACTCACCACTTCTTCTTTGTGCGCACCTCATTTTTCATACAATCCATGTCTTCATTTTCCAATTTTTTGGCCCAAAAATTTGGCAAACACTGGGAAACAATGCCACCTTCAATATATGCTTCGACCGTAACCTTAATGTTTCTTTTTGGTGATTTTCCTTCTTCAAAAAACCTTCTAATTTCAACACAAACTCCACTATCGTAATATATATCCTTTGATATAATAGATTTTTCATCATCATATGTTGTGATAATGTGAAGTGCATGGCTATCTCAGAATTCCAATCCCTTCCACACTGTCTTCTTCTTCAACCATCATTCTCTACATCATGAAAATCATATGATCCTATTCTTAAACAATTCTCTTACATGGTTCTCATGCAATCAAGAAGAATTGAACGGTCTTCATAAAATCCCCATTCTTATTTAATCATTCTCGGATGGATTATGCCTCCCCATTATTCACTATTGTAAACAATGTGTCACCTTTGAAACTTGTTCATTGAACTTATGATCAGTACAACAATCATCTAAATTTCCATTCCTCTATTTCATTAGAGTACTTCTTGATCTCCTTCATTTTGATCTTCATTGAAAACTATTGACAAAAAATACAACCTTATACACAATGTGGTCCCAACACCCTTTTGTAAGAGGGGTGAGGGGCACCTTAGTAAAATATTTAAATATTAATTTATAATAAAATCATTTTCAGTTTCTAATGTCTCCAAAATGATTTATTTCTATGATAAGGTGGGGATGGGTCGAAAACCACTTATACAATAGGTTTTAGACATGTTTGTATTATATATCAACCTTATCATCTAGATTTAACTCTTAGTTAGTTAGTTTGACATTTACCATGTCTCTATGTATTTTTATATTATATAGTTAATAAACATACTATAAAATTCCAAGAGAACCTCAAGTGCTTCATTAGTGATGTATATAATATTACATAATACCATTGGATGATCCTTAGATTTTTAGTAATATAATATTAATTAATAATATAATATTTGTTTTAAAAACTCTTTTATGTCAATTTTGACACTATTTTCTATTTTGTATTGGTTAAATTCAAAACAGCATTATTACTTTTAAAAAAACATTTAATCAATACTAACATGTCACAATAACCTAGAAAATCCGAGGATGTAATCAAAACATTTAAATTATATTTATTTTAACATCAATAATTCCATTTATTTGATTCTTTCATTGATATGTCAAATATTGCATCATCATTGTGTCGTTAATAAATTTAATTATAAAATGATCAAAAATTATAAATAAAACCCTATTATGTCGGAAATTGTTTTAGAATTATAATGAATATTTATATATGAAGATTTAACACATATAACCCTATATAAATGATATTTACTAAACGATATATGATTATGACTTTTTTGTATTTACTTTAACTTAATTAATTTTAAGTTTCATTATCATTTACAAGTGGCTTCATGGTGTCCCAAAATCAATCCAAGGATGCCCATGGTCAGAAATTTATCATCCTATAGGCTTATGACATGTGTTAAGGTAATTTAATATTATTATAATATTATTGTTTTACCCCTATTTACCGAATTTAACCTTTAACCATGGTAAGAAAAATATTTACCGAAGTAATTATTCAAAATGTATAAAAATAAAAGATACATATTTACCCAATTTGGACCTCCAGATTCTAAATATGAAATCCATTTTTCTAAATCCAAAACATATCAATGGCCAAAATTAATTTAAAATTAATTCCTGTTGCCAAAACAAAAAGCATGTTTTTAAGAAATAATAACTATCAAAAGATTGGCACTTGCTTATGTCCAGTTTAAATGTGAAATTACAACCAATGACCAACATTGGATTAAATGGTAAAAATATAATATAATTAAACTTAAAAACCACTCAATAGTATAATTTATCACTATAAATTATTTTATTTTTTAGAAATTTTTTTAATTAAAATTTAGTATTTTTTAACTATTCATGAAAAAACTAAATGTTTTTAGAAAAATACCAAAAATTTACCCTAAGCTAATTTCGATATTCTGATCCCAAAAATGAAGTCCATTTTGAATGATAAAATTTATAAACTTTCAAAAAGTGGGTATTACTATTCATAATGTCTAGTTTGATTGGTCGCAATGTGTTAGAATCTCGAAGTTGCGTACAACAAATGCTATTGCATTATTCAACGGGAAACATACCATGGAAGCTTGTGCTGTTACATTCTCCCATAATTCAAATAATTTCAACCTCAAAATTTCTAGAATATTACTACAAAAAAAGAAGCAGGTGGTTCTTCATTATAAGTTCCTCAGGTTCCAACGTTGCTTCTTCCGTCTTATGGTTTCTCCATAAAACTTTTACCAGGCGAGCCATCCGGTTTCTCAACACTTGTTCTATTTATTCAAGAACCTTGATAGGATCTTCACAAGGTGACAGATCAGGTTCAAGTTATAATACATCATAAGTAAACAAATTCATTGGGTCAGACATTTATTTTCTCAACAGTGATATGTAGGACACATCATTAACTTTGGAGAGACATGGAGGCATTGCCAAATGTTAAGATACAACACCAATTCAATCTAAAATTTCTAAAGATTTGATGTACATGGGACTCTGTTCACCCTTCTTACTGAATCGTATAATTCCCCTCCATGAAGATACCTTCAAGAAAACATGATCTCCCTCCTAAAATTCTAAATCCTTCCATATGTTATCAACATAGCTCTTTTTCCTACATTGAGCTGATTTGATGTGGGTTTGGATTACCTTCACCATTTCCATCGTTTCCTCAATAAGTTCCGGGCCTATGAGTTTTGTCTCAACAAAATCATCCCAACAAGTTGGTTTACATCATCTCTATCCATATAACGCTTCATATGGTGCCATCTGAATACTTGAATAGAAGCTATTGTTATAAGAAAATTCTACCAGAGGTAAATGTTTATCCCATATACGTTGAAAGTAAAGTGAGAAAGATCTCAACATGTCTTATAAGGTTTGAATAGTGTGTTCTGATTTTCCATCAGTTTGAGGATGGTATGAAGTGCACAAACAAAGATCAGTATCCAGGGCTTTCTGAATACTTTTCCAGAATCTTGATGTAAATCGGGGATCACGATCAGAAACAGTCAATAGGAGTACTCCATGAAGCCTTTCAATTCATTAATATACAGTCTTTTTAAACATTCAAGTGGTAAATCTTCTCTTATAGCAATAAAATGTGCTGACTTGGTAAGATAATCAACAATGAGCCATAATGCATCATTCCTTCTAGGAGTCTTTGGTTGTCCCATGACAATGTCCATCGTAATATTATCCCATTTCCACTCAGGTATGCGAAAGAGGTGGCATGACTCTTCCAGGATATGGCCTTCCAGATTTCACTTGTTGAAAATTCATACATCTTAACAAAAAATCAGCAATCTTCCTCTTCATGTTGTCCCAAAAAAAATGTATCCTCAAATATTTTTACATTTTGGTACTCCCAGGATGTATAGAAAAATTTGAGCTATGATCATCATCCAACAATTCTCTTTTTAGATCAGGTATATCGGGAACACAAAGTATCTTCCCATATTTCAAAATTTCATCTTCATATACGAAGTCACTCAATCTACAGTTATTCAAAACTTTAATCTTCTTTTGAAACTCCTCATCATCAGCCTGAGAACGTTTTATCCTTCCTAGTAAATATGCTTTGGAAACCATTTGAAAAAGAATTGATGTTTCACCTTCCATGGTTATTCCCATATCCATCTTTACTAGATCCATGTATATTGGATCCTTTTCAACTCTCATCTTGTTCAAAACTCCATGATACTTTCTACTCAAAGCATATTCCACCTCATTTTCCTTCCCAAGGTGGTAGTGTATCATGCCTTCATAATCCTTGAGTAGTTTAAGCCATCCCATTTGCCTCATGTTGTGTTCTTTTTGTGAGGAAATATACTAAAAACTCTTGTGATATGTATAAATCTCAAATTTTTAACCATAGAGATAATGTCTCCATGTATTCAAAGCAAATATTACACCTTCTAACATAAGATCATGAGTAGGATAGTTTTTCTCATGAAGTTTTAGCTATCTTGATACATAGTCAACAACCCTATCATTCTTCATAAGGACACAACCAAGTCCTTTTTTTGAAACATCACTATATATAACAAACACATCATTCCATGATGGTAGAGTCAATATAGGAGTATTAACTAATATTCTCTTCAATTCGTCCACTCATTCTTCACACTCTTTTATCTAAACAAATTTAACCCCTTTTCGTGTGAGCTTGGTTAATGGGTTAGCTAATCGAGTAAAATTATGGCTGAAACTATGATAATATCCTGCTAAACCAATAAAATTCCATACCTCAGTTATACTCATTAGTGCTAGCCATTCTTGGATTACCTTGGTCTTTGAAGGATCAACATATATTCCATCCTTCAAGACAATATAGCCCTGAAAAGAAATCTCTTGAAGCCAGAATTCAAACTTTCTATACTTACTGTATAATTCATCTATTCTGAGGGTTTTTAGAATGATGTGAAAGTTATTTTCATGATCTTCATAGATTTTAGAGTATACTAGGATATCATCAATAAATACCACTATAATTTCATCAATATATTCCTTGAAAACAGTGTTCATTAGATCTATGAAAACAGAGGGTGCATTAGTTATCCCAAAAGGCATTACTGTAAACTCATAATGCCTGTACCTGGTTCGAAATGCTGTTTTTAGAATGTCTTCCTTCATCACACACAACTAATGATATTCTGATTGTAGGTCAATATTTGAAGAAAGTATTGAGCTCCATGACGTTGGTCGAATAAATCATCAATGTGTTGTCAGGGATACTTGTTCTTAATTGTTATAACATTAATCTCTTTGTATTCAATGCACAACCTCAAAGATCCATCTTTCTTCTTAAAAAAAGGACAGGTGTTCCCCATGGGGAAAAACTAGGGTGAATAAATCACTTATTACTCAATTACTCTAGTTGTTTCTTTAGTTCCACTAGTTATATAGTGGCCATTCTATAAGGGGTATTCGATATGGGCCTTGAACTATGAATTAAAACAATGGATAACTCAATTTTTCATTTTGGAGGATGTCTAGGTAAATCCTATGGCAACACATCAACATATTATTGGACAATAGGCACGTCCCCTATTCGAACATTCTTTTCCTCTCCTATAATTATTTCATTCTAATCCTCCCCAATAATTGAATTTAGTAGAGCTGTTGGGGGTGGATCTAGATAAGAATCAGGTGGTGAAGATTCTAATTTAAAGATAAGGTGTTCTTTATCATCGTCATCAAAAATAGTAACCTCTATCATCCTACAATAATTTTTTGCATCATGGTCTGAAATCCAATCCATACTGAGGATTATATCAAATTCAATCATGGGTATGATGATGAGATCAGTATATAAAGAACATTTATATGCCTTAATGGGGACTGATTCACCAAACATTGTTGCAATGATAATTCCCTTAATATTTTTGACTAAAAACTCTCTTATTAAATCAAATTGGAAATAGCAAATTTTCTTACCAAACTGAGAAGAAATGAAACAATGCGATGATCCAGAATCAAACAAAACATTTTCAAAACTTGAGGAACCCATTAAATTACCTACCACCACATCTTTCAGAGCTTCAACCTCTGCAGTAGTGATAGTATACGCTTGACCTTGATCCCTTGGCCTTTTCTGAGGTAACTTTTCTTGGTGTTTAGGACATTTATTTTCATAATTCCCCCCTTTCTCTACAATTATAGCATTCAACATTCACAGACTCTTTCTTCCACTTTCAATCACGAGTTTGGTGGCCTTTTTCACCACACTTGTTACAGACTCTCATTCCCTTCAGGCATTACCGGGGTGTTTCATCCCACATTTACTGTAGGATGCATAATCATCATTTCTCTATTCCCCTTATTTCCATTTCTAGAGTGTTCAGAAGATCTCTTCTTCTCGTTCTTTTCTTTAAAGTCACAAGACATAGAGAATTCATTTTCTATCTAGATATCACATGAGAAAATATCTTCATACAATGAGAATGATTGTGAGACTAATTCTCGACAGAAAAATGGTTTTAACCCATCAATGAAATGATCAATCTCACTTCCTGGGTTATGTATATAATCTGATTTATGCCTTTCTATCCTTGTAATGTTAGCTTCATACTTTTCAACATTCTCATCCTCCTTATTCCTATGACTAGGAAATTGTCTTTCCATATCCGCTCGATGGTCATGAAGAGATTATTTTTCTAATAAAATATATTTAAACTACCTCCATTCCATATTTGATACTTCATCATCTTCCTTGGTGTTTTTAATCAATGACCACAATTGATCAACATCTCCAATGAGGTGGTAAACTACCATGACAACTTTTTCCCTTTTGTTACTCCCCAAATCATGAAATATTTTCCTTACGGAATTTATACATTGCTTAGCTAATAATGTGTTTGTACTCCCATTTAATGTTGGTGGTTGTTTCCACATGAATCGGTCTAACATTGATCCTCTGTGTTGTGGATCAGAGTGCTCCATACGGGTAAGGTTATTATTCATAACCTAAGTGAGTTTTCCCAATATGGTGATAAGCTGATCAACACCAGTTTCTTCACTATCTCCACTATTATTACCTTGAGTAGGAGGTTAATACCTACATGTATTACATGCATTGATATGGTTTCCATTCCTTCCCCTAGGAACCATTTATAAACAATGGCATAAACTAGATTAGTTTATGATTTGAAATACATAATTCCAAACTTGTAAAACACATAACCTAAACTGAACAGTTTTTGGATATAATCCATAATCATAAAAATGTTTTCTTTAAGTAATTTTATAATAATAAACCCTTCATAATAGTTTGTAAAGAAAATGAGAATTATCCTAAGCATATCCCCTAGGAGTGTTGTAACCAAGAGTTCAGTAGGGACTATTGTTGTTCACCAGTTCACATTTGAGTCTATATCAAAGCGGTGATTTCAGGTTTTACCCCTAGGTACATCCGTGCCAGAGCTGCCTCTACCTTCTCGTATCCAGACAGGGATGTATTGCATGGAAAAGTCATGAAATCTCTACAATACCAAAATACTAGGAGGTTCTTCTATACTAATCCTCACAATATATCTTAGGATAATGTGCTCAAATCAGAGATTATCTAAATCTTGATTCCAAGGTTTGTACTAAACATTCTCTAATATGATCTGTAATGCCTTGACCCCAGTTACCCAAAGTTGGTACATTATTACATAGTATTGGCATGATACATGGAAATTATGTCTCGAAAGACCGATCACTTTAGTAGCCTTGGAAATACTAGATATATTCATAAGTTTTACATTACATTATAAAATGAAAAAATACAACAAAATTGTTTCTAAAGACCACACTCATATCCCCTCAGACTATCCTAGTAGGTCAGTCATAAAATAGTTCTTCACATCCTGGTAAAAACAAAACATAGAAAGGGGTGATCCGAGATGCTTAGTAAGGATAAAAATATAGTAGAAACTTTCATAAATAAGCATAAACAATTAAGGAAATGTAAAAGACTAAAACAAAATACTTTTAAACATGAACTTCATCAAATTATAGCAATGATAAAATCAAATAATTCCATTTAATTATTCAAATGGATATTCTACTAGTCGAATAATCACATGAAATATCACTAGCCACATTCATAAAGATGGAATGCATAATGTCAGACTTCATAACCACATAGTCGAGGCCTTATGCCACGAATACATATAAGATTTTGTCAAGGCCTTTCTCCAAGACACTAGATTGTCTAATGAGACCTAATAATGCATCGAGGAGCTATAGCGAGCTCTACCAATCACATACTATGTCCAACGCATTCCTCATATGAAAATGTTTAAACATAACATATAAATTCGTATTAAAACTAGCATACAAAATGTAAATAGTTTATCCATAAACTATGAGTGGTGTAATAATAACACATCCATAGTCAAACATATCACAAAACCTTCAATACAATATATGTTCTGTTTCATAATAAATCATCTTCATATAAGCTTAAAATCCATCAAATGATGTTGTCATAGATGAAATCAAAACCTTTTTTTAGAGAAATATATCTTTATATTTTGAAATCATTTAAAATTCATATAATTATAAAAGAAAACTTTTATTTTGGAAATATTCTTATAAGATTTTAATGTAATCTTTTATTTTGTTATAACAGCAGAAAATAGCCGCACCCGTAGTATAAGTTAAAAAAACATTATTACCTTAATTTTGTCAAAAGGGTCATAAAATACTTTATTTGGAAAATGACGGAAACATTCCATTCAAACTATTTTATAAAAATTAAAACAAGGGTATAAATGAATATAAACCACAGTTTAGTTAATAGTAAAAAAAATTCGAATAAATTTTTAAGAAACATGGATGTGGATGATAAAGAGGTCCCAGTAGATACTTACGTAAAAACAACCTCGGATAATAAAGAGATTGTGAAATTAACCCTTACATTGTTCTTTTCCTTTGTCAAGGGTTGGTTAAAATCATGTATAATGGTGAAATCATTGTTATTAAATTATACAAGAACCATATACATGAATATGATATCATATATGATCTTCTAATATTTCCTTGTTAATGATATTTCAGTACTATCATCATTTCTGGTTTTAACTTATTCATTTTCTTTTATATGATTTGTTACATAAGTAATGTCTGTTGTGGATATGATGTATCATATTCGTTTTCATAATGATATTAATTATTTAAACCCTATTTTTAATCATCAAATTAAAATTAATCTTGAATGGATACGATGGGGAATGAATCTCATCCTGTTCATGGAGACGGTAATCTGTACGTATGTACGAGCAACAATATCATTATTTTTATATTAAAATAATATATAATTGTATGTTATAACATATATAAATAATAATTATTATGTTATATTTATTATTTACATCAATTATACATCATTATTATACCCATCCAAATAATAATGTATTGAATAACAACTACACCCGGACGTGGAGACAGTAAGTCGTACGTACGCACGTATAGTGAAATGTCATTAAAAGGATGGATAGAATAATTAATATAGTTGTACCATATTTATAATAACATCAAACTATATAGAATATACTTGAATTATTATTTTTAAATGGAATCAACAAAGACAGAGGAAGTGGATGAAGAAATGAACTTGAAAGAGGTGATGAAATATTTACCTCTTCTTCGGGTTCTTCCTTTTGATTTGTTCAAAATGGCTTCATAAGTTGGCTTAATGACTAAATTAAGGCCTATAGGATGAACATAAGACAATATATAGAATATTTGTGAAAGGTTTGGTCAATCCAAATGGATTTGAAGGTGTGAATTTGAGAGAAGGTGAAGTGCCCTTTTATAAGAGGGGTGAGGGGAACCTACGGAAAAAATTGAAATATTAATTTATAATAAAATAATTATCGATTTATAATGGCTCCCAAATGATTTATTTAGAGTATAAGGTGGGGATGGGTCGAAAACCTTTCAACCAATAGGTTTTAGATAGGTTTGGGTCACTATATTAAACTTATCTTCTAGATTTAACTCTTAGTTAATTAGTTTGACATTTTACATGTCTCTTTGTATGTTTATATTATATGGTTAATAAACATACTATATACATCCAGGGGAACCGAAAGTGGTTCAATAATGAAATATATAATATTATTTCATACCTTTTACTAAACCTAAATTTTTTAGGAATATAATATCATTTAATAATATAATATTTGTTTTAAAAACACTTTTCTGTCAATTTTGACACTATTGGCTATTTTTTTGTCAAATTTTTAACAGCATTATAACATCAAAAAAAATTCATTTAAAAAATCCTAACATGTCCCATTAAACTATTAAAATCTTGTATGGCATCAAAATATTCAAATTTAATTTATTTTTACATCTATAATACCATTTATTTTATTATTTCATTAAAAAAGAAAACATTGCATCATCATTGTGTCATAAATAAATTTAATTATTCAATATCTAAAAATTATAAATAAAATAAAATTATTTAGGAAATATTTCTAGCTTTATAATTAATTTTTATATTTGAACATATAAAATATATAACCTTATATAAAAATTGTTTTACTAAAAGATATATGCATATGTCTTTTTTGTATTTACTTTAACGTAATTAATATAAAGTGTCATTATCACTTACATGTGGCTTCGTGGGGTCCCAAAATCAACCCAACGATTCCCATGGTCAGACATGTATCAAAAAATAGGGTTAGAATACATGTTAAGGTAATTTAATACTATTATAATATTATTTTTTACCCTTATTTAACAGATTTACCCTTTAACCATCGTAAATAAAATATTTACCAAAATAATTATTCAAAATGTTTAAAAATAAAAGTAACATTTTTACCCAATTTGGACATCCTGATTCTAAATATGGAATTCATTTTTCGAAATTCAAAACACAGAAGTGGAAGAAATTAATTTAAAATTAATTCTTGTTGCCAAAAAAATGTGTTTTTAAGAAAATAATAACTCTCAAAAGATTGACAATTACTTATGCCCAGTTTAAATGTGAAATTATATCCAATGTACAAAATTAGATTAAATGGTAAAAATATAATATAATTATACTTTAAAAACACTCAATATTAAAATTTATCACTATAAATTATTTTGATTAAAAATTTGTTTTTAATTAATATTTATTATTTTTTCACTATTCATAAAAAAATGAATGTTTTCAGAAAAATACCAAATATTCACCCTAAGTTAATTTTGATATTATGAAGCCAAAAATGAAGTCCATTTTGAAATATAAAATTGATAAAATTTCAAAAAGTGGGTATTACTATACATAACAGCTAGTTTGATTGGTCACGATTTGTTAAAATCACAAAGTTGCGTGCAATGCAAGCTATTGCATTGTTCAAAGGGAAATGTACCGTGGAAGCTTGTGGTATTACAATTTTCACTATTAATTTGAAAAATAAATCTTATCTGAGGAATAACTACAATTCACCCAATGTAAATCTTGATATAATGATTTTAAAAATGATGATTAATTTTTAAAATAATAATTAAAAAAAATTCAAAACATAAATTTAAAATGGGTTCATCATTAAATGGAAATAAAACTGGCTTTTAAAGAAATACTAATTTTTATTCATCAAATATGATATATTCATATCATATACCTATCAAATACATTGGATGAGTGTCAGAATAATTTTATTGGATTTATAATATATAAATTTTATTAAAAATGGTCATCAAAAGTGGTTGGTTTAATTTATTGAGATAAAATTGTGTTTGATCATAGAAAATTAGAGTTCCTAGAAAAGTAATTTCTGATTATTGAAATAGTTCTTATATTCATTTATATCTAATTTATAAAAATTTATTCATTTTTATAGCTATTTAAAGTAACACCCCAAGGATTTATAATTAAATTTAATATCAAATGTAATGCACACAGAACTGAGTCTCCGCAAAACAAAACATTGTAATTATAACTATATAAAAATATAGTTATAACATAGCCATAAAATATAATTTTAAAGCTACTAGGAATTGAATTTCAAAAAACATACATACATTGTTGTGATCAGTAAGATATTTAGAGTCTGATAGGTTAAACTAATTTTTTTGATGAATAGTAACTTGATGCTTTTGAATAGTAAAATTACCCTTATGAATAGTAAACCATCCAAATGAATAGTAACATCACCCATGAACGTATAAATAAAAGTTAGGAATCTAATAAAAGTAATTATGATATAATTATTTGATAGTATAAGTCAAAAAATGTTTTTTAAAATATTAATTAATTATTAGTATTTTTATAAAACATATATGTCTATTTAAAATTTTATAATTAAAATAATGATTCAAAATAAAATGTATTGATGATTTTATATTTTGATATCTTATGATTACTAGATAATTTTATGAGACCTCAATTAATTTTTCAAAGTGTCATAAAATCGGTTATAATTTGAAAATTGGTATTTTTTTGAGTAAATGATGATTTAAATTAAAAATTAAAATTATCATATTTATAAAATTATTTTCATAAAATAGATTTTATTTTTGAATTCCCATTATTGAAAATTTTTTAGGAATAATTATTTTTATTATTCTAAAATTATTTGACTTTTAGTGAATTTTAAAAAGTATACAATTTTTATGAAAATATTGACTTTTTATAACAGTGTAAAGAGATATTTATAATATAATTTTGTTTAAAAAAATAGAATAAATAAATAATTATTTTATTAGAGAAATTTCTTATTGAAATAATTAAAAAAACATAAATTATATTTTTCATGATAAGTATAAAACAATTATTTTCATTGTCGACGCAGTGCGTGTACCACGCTAACAAAGCCTATTTGGTTTCGTAAAAATAATATTTTAAGAGACAAAAATTATTTCCAATAACATTTTATAAATTATTATTTATATATAATGTTTTCATAAATAAATAATAATTTTATAGTTATTTAATTTTAATCATATCCGTATGTCTATGTAATGCTTGGGCGGGGCAAGAAAAGATAAAATATCCAATTTAAGAAGTTCCCTTGTTATGTATATAAGTGAATATATATAATGAATGAATATAAAATTTTATTTCAAATCTAATTAATTTATTTTTATGATAGTATTTTTTAATTTTTATTATGTGAAAAATTAAATTTAAATTCTTTTGAACACAGATGTAGTGGTTCTGCAAGAATAAGAAAAATAAACAAAGTATTTTTAATTAAAATTAAAATAACTATTAAATGACCTATATTTTGGCTAAAACAATATATATAAGTAATTTTAGACCATTTTCATGTTTTTATTGTAATTTGGTACATTTTTTATTGAAAACAATCACATTAAATCTTTTACAATATTTTATTTCAAAAGGATGTCAATTTGATGCTTAATAGTTTTTAGTATTTATAATATTTTAATATAAGGATTTCCAAACAAAAATTATTCGAAAATGATGAGTAATTTTATATATATTAAAATTTTATTTCTTATATAATTTTATTTTTAATTTTAGATAAAAGTATATACCCTAATGGCCTTCACAAAGGTGATACAATATTAATTTAATTAAAGAATAAATCAAATTAATGATATTAAAAATTATTATATAAATTAATTTTTTTCTTTAAGGTAATTCATGTTTTTAATTTATTAATATGAAGTTTCTATGATATAATAAATAATTTATTCTAATTTTAAACTTTTTTATGTGTTTAAGTTCATTATTATTCATACATTTTATTTTGACAGAAATTATGTTTATTGAATATAATATTTTATTAAATTATTTAAAAATAAAATAATAATTGAAAATGTAAAAAAATTATAATATTCCTTATAAAATATACTACACATTAGTTTTTAGGCCATTTTGTTAGTCATAACCCCTATAATATATTTATTATATTTTAATAATTTTTATAATTCTTAACATACCCCTCACCTCACATATAAATGTAGTCTTCTTCATTCACAAACATTCATCACCATGAGATTTATTTCTTAACTATAATCTACCGAATTCCATTATCCAAATCCCTTTATACATTATTGTGCTTCTGTTCTCTCAAAAAGGCAATTTCCAAAAGCCTATGGAGGATCTCATGGGGAAAAGATTCAAGAGGTAAGTGTCATTTTTTCTTCACTTTTAAATTATTTTTCACTTCTACTTTATCCTCACAAATTGTATAATGATTCATTAAAATTATATTATCTTATATATACTAGAATTTTTTTGTTTTTTATGGTATTTGAATCATAAAATCTCTTATTTTATTCATTTATAATTAATTAACGAAATTTTCTTCTGTGGTCTGTCCATTCATTGCCTTTATGGATGATGAGTATTCGTTCACCTTACTATAATCATGGGACATTTTAAATCAAATTTATTGTTTTAAAATTAATATGATATATTTTTTACAAAATTATCTATTATTATTATTTTTTGACATAGAATACCATGAAAACCCATCCTTGGAAACCATGAAAAGAACGTAATCGAAAGAATGGAAATAATGAAATATTGTTAATAAATGGGTGGGAAATGTTAATAGAAGATTATTTAAGGTATTATAAATATGAGGATAGTTTTATAATAATTTCAAAACACCATTTAAACCATTATACATAAGGTTTTAACAAATTTTAACGATGTAGAACCTGAGGTAAGAGATATCTTAACTCAATTTCCATTCATTGAGGTAAACATATATGTAATTGGTTATGTTTTTTCAAGAATATGTGTGAATGAACTGTGATTTATATGTTCTGTATATTCACTTATGTTGTGTGGATCAATATTTTTCACAAATACTGATGTCATTGATTTTTCCTCACACTAATGATATGATCATTGTAAGGGTTTTCTTCGCGAACTATCATTTTAATTTGGGTTATGATTTCTTGTTCAATACACTAATGTGATTCATAATTTATTTTATAAAATTCTTATAAATTATATGTAAAAATTTAAAAGATCATGTATCCAAATCATTTTGTTTATTGTTTATGAAAATGACATGTTTTACAAAGGATCCCCTCTCATTTCTTCCCGATATGCAAGCTCGGTTGAAGGAAAGGTCTCGATTTATTTCCCAATTTCAAGTACCATCTATAATACATTTTAAGATGCTGTTATTTTTCTGAAATCACTATTTTTTAATGAAAAGTTGTCATAGTCTATTATGGGATAAAACAATGATTTTTCCAAAAGAACCCATTTTTCAATGTTAAAATGTGTATTTATCCCAATAAATTGGTAAAGATTTTATAAGAGTATTTTCATATAATTAAAAACCATTGTTAATTATTATAATAATTGAGATTAATATATTTTTATATCATCTAACATATTTTAATGAATGGTTTATTATTAGACTGATTGTAGATCTAATATCTTGATCTCATTCACCATATTACATTAAATGGTTAGTGATTATGTTTAATGATAGTGGAAAGTCATTTATACGTTAGTTTTATTATGAATGTATATGTTGATTATATTACACCCCTTTCATATGAGGAATGAATTGGACTTAGTTATGATTGGGTGGGGGCCCCTATATCCCCTCAGTGTCTCAGTAGGTCTCATGTGACATATAAGGTTGTGTATAAGATAATTTATTACCAAATTATGTATTGTGTCTTGGAAAAAGCCTATATAGTATGTTTATGATGTACATCATTTTGAAATCCCTTATTATAAACCTAATAATTGATATTACATTCAATTATTAGACTAGTAGAATTTTCATGGTTATGTTTCATTATGGAATTACTTTTTCAACTTGTATTCCTTCTGTATTAAGATTAAGAATATATTTTAATGGAATGTGATATTTAGTTATTCAACATGAATTATTATTTATTCTTATGTTGTATTACTAACTCTTACTGACCATTTGAGCTCATCCCTTTCTTCTGTTAAATTTCCCCAGGTTACAGAAGAATAAAACATTGAATAATCATTCAAGCATGCAATTTATTTCATTTTATATTGAATCATGTTATATTTTATTTCCCCTATGTATTAAATCTATCATGAATATAATATGGTCTTCCAAGACTACTAAACTGATTGGTACTTAATGATTAGATTCCTTGTTTCAATTCTAATGCAATAAATAAGTCATCAGCTCTAGGCTGCTGGGGTTGAGGTCCTAACAGTTTATATCAGATAATTTTTAGTTGGAACCTTGGAAACTAGATTTATAAAAATTATCTTAGGTAATAAAACCATAAGATTGACTTTGATGAAATTCATACAAGAAGATCCAAAAATTTTGGTGTGGTATAGAATCTGTGGATCTTCCATGAAATGCATCCCTATCTAGATACTATATATAGACGTTGTTCTGGAACATATGTACCTTGGGGTAACAACTCCGACAAGGTGTCCCAAGACTGACTCAGGGTTACCTAGTATATGACAACGGTCTTTAATTCACACTTTTTTTTGATATTCTTGGTTGATATTATTAGGATAAGTAGCCTTTTTTATAAACCATTATAATGGAAATCAACATAAACATTTCCTCAACGAAATCATGTTTATGATTTTAAGATTAGCTATGCATAAAATTGTCATTTTATGTTATGTATTACACTAGTAATGGGATTTTATATTATGTTTCATTATGTTATAATCTAATATATTGTATGAAATTATTTAGAAATGGCATCATTTGGAAGGAATGGGAACCACGTCGATGCACATCATCAAAAGAGTAAGAATAGTCATTTCTTCGATGCGTTTATGCTAGTCAACCAAAATGAACTAGTCTCTCAAACCTTCTCAACATTTGAGGATATAGTATAATGTCTTAACAAGGTGGAGAAATAATTTTTATAGGTGTTATGGATTTGGAAAAATACAAGTGAAAAAAACATAAGACCAGGAAAAAGATAAATAAAGGGAAGAAGATAAATGAGTACTTTTTTTAAACATGATAATTGTTTAAGAAAATAATTTTGTATATGCATAAAATGAATGGGATTTTGATACAAGTTTGGAGAAAAAGGCAACCATTAATGTGATTTCAATGTTTAGGAAATTTTTTCCAATGTATAATACTTCAACTTTAAGGATATTGGACACTACCCAAATCAATGACCCATGTATCAAATGAATATACACAAAAAGAAGAAAATTGGTCATGGTAAATATTATACTACTACCACAGACAAAGAGGAATGATTAATGTTCATATGTTTATATTCAAGAATTATTTCTATTAGTATCTTAGACAATGATTTTTTAGTTATAATATTTATAAAATATATAATTATTTTACTACTCTTCTATTTCATTAAGGGTTTTAGGTCGTTTGACGAATTGTAAAAAGGAAATATAACATGGTAAAGAGTTAATATTTTGGAAAATATATTGTTGAGGGAAAGAAAATCCTTAATTTGTTCTTGATTGTATGTTATCAATTTCAGAATAAAGATATGATTGATTTGGATAATATAAAATTGATAGAAATTACCATCTTGGTTCTAAATAATTGATTGTTGACAAAGTGGTAGACTATACAACATTACGAACATAATAAATATATCCAAATTTATATGTTTTACATAAGGAATAAGGAAGAATTAATTAATTAAATATGGTTTTATGGTAATTCATGTTATTACCATGCATCAAGAGATTATAAAGATAATTTACTCGCATGTTTGAATGGGATGATTAAGATCCACTTCATGTTGTTAAATAACTTCACTATGGAAATTTAGTGACCATATTCCTAAACTATTGGATCTTGATATTTTGGAAAAATTTACCATTTATGAAATAGTTTAATTTGTTATTTTCAAATGTTTCTAGAGATTATTTTAACCTATTGTACAATAAAATCCATTAAATGATGTAGGAATAGTTAAAGGCAAAACCGAGGGATAAGATTGTGTTTATAGAAATCTATCAAGTAAATGTATTTTATTAAATTATTATAGAGTTATATAATATCTCACAATTAGGGAAATGAAAATAAAATAAAATAAAACAAATTCCCAGTACATTTTTTCTAATATGGGTTTTCGACAAAATATTTTCTAGTATGAACCTTTTCTTTCTTTATTGAAGTGATATTTCAAATTATGAGGATGAAATTTAAGGAAAGAGCGGATAATGTAACACCCTAAAGATTTACAATTAAATTCAATATATAATGTAATGCACATGAAACTGAGTCTCTATGAAACAAAATTTTGTTACTATAATTATTTAAACAAGAGAGTTATAACCTTTCCATTAAATATAATTTTTATACTTCTATGAATTGAGTTTCAAAAAATGGTCATACATGGTTGTGACCAGTCATATATTTAGATTTTGGTTGGGTCAAATTATTTTTTATTGAATTTTTACTTGACCATTTTAAATTCTAATGTTACCCTTATGAATAGTAATATGACCATTATGAATATTAAACTTGCCAAATTAATAGTAACCTCACCCATGAAAGTAAAAAATAAAATTTAGGCATCTTATAAATGAAAGTATGATATTATTATATCTAATTATATTTAAATAAATGTTTTATAAAACATTGATTAAGTATTAGTATTTTATAAAATGTAATTTTTTATTAAAAATTTTATAATAAATATAATTCTTCAAAATAAAATTTATTTAAAAGAATATATTTTGTTGTCTAATGATTATATTATAATTTCATGATACATTTGTTAATTTTTTTAAGTGTCATACATTCATTTATAATTATAAAATTGGTATTTTTTCGAGTAAATGATGAATTTAATTAAAATTTTAATATATCTTATTAAGAAAATTATTTTCATAAAATAGAGTACTTTTTTTACTTATACACATTAAAAGGTGGTTAGGATGATTTTTTGATATTTTTTAAATATAGTTTAAATTTTAGTCAATAGTAAACAAATTCAATTTTTAAGAAAATATAGTATTTGTTTCATAGAGTCAAGAGATATTTATGATATAATTTTTTTAATCTTATGGAATTGATAAATAATGATTCTGTAAGAAATATTTTCTATAAAAATAATTTAGAACATATACATTATATTTTTCATGATAAGTGTAAAAGAACTATTGTCATTTTTTAAGCAGTGCCTACAATGTGATGATAAAGCCAATATGGTTCCTTAAAAATAATAATTCAGATGTGAAAATTTTATTTTAATTATCTTTTTATTAATTTCTATGTATAATTGATGTTAGTGTTCAATAATTTATAATTTTATAGTTATATAATATTAATCTTATGCAAATTTTTGTGTAATGCTTGTGTTGGGAATGAAAATAAAAAATAAAAAATTTATGAAGTTGTCTTATTATATATATAATTGAATATACATAATGAATGAATATGTAATTTTATTTTGATGATAATTAATTTAATTTTTATTTTAATATGTGAAATGATTAACATTAATACGTATGCAACGCTGATGTAGTACTTGTGCACGCATAAGAAAAATAAATAAAGTGTTTTTATTTAAATGTTATGAATTATTTAATGAACCATATTCTGGGTAAAACATTTTATATAATATATTTTATACAATTAGAATGTTTTTATTTGATTTTGGGACATTTTTTATCCACATGAATCTATTTTAATATTTTACAATATTTTATTTCAACAAGAAGTCAAGTTGTGACATTATAGTTTTCAATATGTATAATATTTTCATATGATTGATTCCCAAATTTTTATTCAAAAAAGAATACAATTATGAAATATAATAAAATTATATTTCTCATAGAATTTTATTTTTAATTTTTAGACAATATTTAAATTCAATAATGGAATTCACAAAGAGATTCATTATAAATTTAATTAATGAATAAATTTAATTAATGAAATTAAAAATAACAAAATAAATTTAATTTGAGGTTTTAAATCTGATTAATATTTTCCAAAGATTAATATTATTTTTATATTATATTATAAAAATATTATTCGAATTTGAAACTTTTTTATGGTTTTAATGTAACAGTTTCGAAAAGTGTTTAATTTTAAAAAATATTAATTTTCATGAATAATGTTTTTTATTAAATTATTTAAAAAATAAAAAAAATATAGAAAAAGCCCAAAGTTTATAATACAACTTCAAAATGAAATAAACATTATTTTTTAGTCATTTTTTAGAGTCATCAACCCTCTAATATATTTTTTATATTTTATTAATTTGGGTGATTTATAAGTTGCCCCTTCCCTCACTTATAAAAGGAGGCACATTAAATCAAAAATATTCATCAACATGGGCTTATTTTAAAAATACACTATGAAAAATTCAATTCTCACAATCTATTAAATAATTATAGTGTTTATGGTCACTCAAAAATTCTACATCTAAGAGCCTAAGGAGGTTCTCAATGGGTAAAGATTACTGAGGAAATATTCCTTTTTCATATATTTTAAATTCCTTTTCACTTCTACTATAACCTCACATACTATAAAATGAATCATGAAAATTAAATTATCATATATATAATGTAATTTTTTTTTGATTTTATATGAATCCTAAAATCTCATATTTTTTCATTTTATTCTTAAATAAAGAAATCACTATAGGCGGTGTATAAATTCACTGCAATTATGGGCGATGAGTTTTAGTTTCACATTACCACAATCATGAGAAGTTTAATTTCACATGTAATTTTTTAAAATGACATAAATTTTTGTATAATATCAATTATAGATTAGTATTTTGTTTTTACAGGTAATACCATAATAAACCGACCTTGGTAACCATGAAAAGAACATACTTGAAACAATGGAAATAACAAAATATTGTTAACAATTGGGAGGAAAATGTTATAAGAGGATTATGTAAGCTGTTACAAGAATAATTTTAGTTCATTAACAAATAAATAAAACCATTTAAACCATTACACATGAGGTTTGAATAAATTTTATGGAATTCAAATTTGAGGTAAGTGATGTCTTAACTCAATTTCCAGTCTTTGAGTTAAGCATCTATATCATTAGATATGTATTTCCATGAATACATGTGAATAGACTCTAAATTTTTATTGAAAATATCCACTTATATTGTGTGGATTTATATTTTTAACACATAATTATATCATTTATTTTTCCTCACAATAATTATTTGGCCTTTGTATGTGTTTTCATCCCAACACATCAATTTAATTTGGGTTATGATTTCTTACTCTATACAGCAATGTGATAAATCATTATTTTTATATAATTCTTATAAATTCTGAGTATAAAATCCATCCTCATGTTTCTAGATAATTTAATCTTTTGTTTTTGAGAGTTACATGTTTTACAATGGTTCCCTTCCCATTTCATCCCGATATGCATGCTCAGATAAAGAACATATCGATTTCTTACCCATTTTTAAGTACCATCTATAATATGTTTTAAGATACCATTATTTTTAATCAATAACTAATTTTTTATAAAAATAATATTTCTCAATTAGTAGTATTATAAAAATATTTTTCCAAATTAACTCTTCATGGAAAAGTAAAAAAGTTTATTTATCTCAAAAAATCATTGATGATTTTCAAAGAGTATTTTCATCTATTTCAAACCCCTGGTTGATTATCATGTTTAATTGGGATTAATATATTATTATATCACCTACCATATTTTATTTAATTTTGTATGATTATATTGACTATAGATATAATAAATTGATACCAATCATCTTATTAGTATGAATGGTTAGTGATTTTGTTTTCAGATTGGGGAATGTTGTTTACATGTTATTTTCAATATGAATGTATATTTTCATTATGTTTCAAAAAAATTATATGAGGAATTAATTCGACATATTAAGTGTTGGTTGGGTCCCCCTATATCCTCTTTGTGCATCGATAGGTCTAACTAGACAAACTGGTTTGGTTATGGGCTAACATCTTACCTGAATCTGTATGGTGTCTTGGTCGAAGCCTTCACTGTATGTTTATGATTTCCCATATTATGAATTTACTCATTATAAAACTATTAATAGATACTCCATGTGATTATTTGACTAGTATAATATCCATTGTTATGTTTTATATTGTATTTATTTTTTATCTTTTATTCCTTCCATATAATGCTCAAGATTATGTTTTAATGGAATGTGGTCATGATTTATTCAAAATGAATTATTATTAATGATTTTTTTGTATTACATACCGTTACTAAGCATCTAATCTCACCCCTTATTACATTTCTTCTCTCTTGGTAATGAAGATGAAAAATTTGAAAAAACATTCAAGGATGCAGTTTATATCATTTTATATTGTATCATGATTCATTTTCGTTTCACAATGAATTATTGGAATCATGAATATAATCTGATATTCCAAGACAACTAACCTAAATGGACCTTCAGGAGTTGATTCCATGTTTATATTATAATGTATTAAAGTAAGGAACCAGCTTCGGTCTACTGGGGTTAGGGTATTTACATTTAAATCATATTTTCAAAATATATTTAATCCTTTTCATAACTTCTATTTCAATGGATAGATGACAACTGTGATAATAATTTAATATTATTATTAATAGTATATTGTAGTTTGGTAAAACTAGGTCTTTCATGTAACACAGACTATTGAAAAAGTCAAAATTGAATGTAACCCAAGCCATAGATTGTGTTGAATGTACCTTAATCAAATCTAAGTCTTACAAGCAGTACAAGATCGAATTGGTATTGCTTCTAAGAATAAATTACATGGTGCTCTCATGTAACTTAAGCCATTTTTAGTTTTTTGTAAAACTAAGAATATTTAAAAGATTAAATTATTTATAAAAAAAATCACAATATATTCGAGTGTTACACTATACACACTTTAATATAAATTAATCCCTCAAACTACGTCTAGGTTATCAAATGTTTAATTAATTAATGTTCCTTTCATAGAATCCATGATCTTAAAAATGAATATTAATCCTTCCTTTTAATAATGGAATGATGAAACCATAATGGTTACACAAATTAACTTGTAACTAGGTATCCACATTGGATAATAAATCTGTAAAATTGAAATCATGGACATTAAAGAGTAATATTACTATCATGTTTTGATATATAGGGATATAGAACATAGTTAGGGAAAAGTTAACAATCATAAATCCATAACCCAAAGAGGCATTAAAAAGGAAATTGATATAAAAAATGATGACAAAAAAACAACATTTTATCTCAAAACACTTCTCACAGTTTTGAATAATTACCATAAGAAAATATACTTACTTGAATTCATTCTATTTCATATTCACATTCTCACCCTTGGGTTTCACTCTGATAAATTTCCACTTCATCTATAATTCCAAAAAATGAAAGTGAATTTTTCATTCTTTAAGAACAAACAGATCATCAGATGCATAAATAGAATGATAAGTCATTCCATATGGAATTAGTTAACATTAAAACATAATGGTTAACAAAAGTTGTACAGTATTCATAAATTTTCACATTTTGAGATAAAAGTTTCTATCTAAAACCTCATAAAATTTTAAACATAAACACTTCCATAAATGGTTATCCTTGTAACCCTTTCGAAAGATTAAAATTCAAAACATTAGAAAGGAGGTCAATAAATTTACCAAAAATATCATAACATGGATCCCCAATATGCCATACAATATCTCCGATTTTTTACATAAAAACATGTGAATACCTTCTATCATGTATTTTCTTGATTATTTGTAAGACCATGAATTTACATAAATACTTATTGAAAACATACATTATTTTCAATGATAATTCAACATTTATTCCTTAAATATGACCTTATCATAAAAAAAATTCTATTAGAAGCTTGGGTTCATCCCTACACTGCTAAAATTCCAATGATATTTCATTAATCTATAAGTCATGTAGATATATAATAAAATATTATAATCATATAATGTTCCACTAATGTATTTAAAAAAAATATTTTAATAGATTTATTTTCATAAAATCCAACATGAAATTCCCCACTATGGTGTGCCCTGATTATACAAAGTCACATCATTCGTTGTGATTTTATATTCTTTCCTTTTTCCCTTTATCTTCATAGTTTTTTTTCCATTGATCGTCATTATTAACCATTGTATTTGTTAAATTAATAGGAAAATTCCAAAACTCCTTAAAATGGAAGCACTAATATGTGGGAGGTGAATTTTGTTGATATTTCTCATTATTAACATTATTAGATAGATTTTTTCAATAACATCTGCATTCATTCCCTCAGTTTCCTTCCATTAAACATTTAAATAATTTACTATTCCCATTTATAAAACTTCATCTATGTTTCTTCCCACACATTGATCAAAAAATACATCTCATCTACTTCTCTCTATAGTTCATATTTTTTTTGTCAAATTCCATTTTTCTCTTCTTAACAAAACCATGAGGTTGATATATAACTGTAACCTCTATTTCTAACATAATGTTGTATTGAAAAATATATTTTTAGAATTCAATGTCCCTTATGGAGAACTCCCTTTGAATATTTTCATTTAAACCATCGAATAAAAAGGCATCATTACTTTTACATTAAATGATAATACCCAAGGGGTACCTCACAACTCTTGTAAAATTTTCTTCATAGAAAACAAAAAAAATCAAATTCCTTCTATTTAAGCTCTAGTAATTCATTATAAATCTTTTTTCATAGAATACGAGAAAATTACATACTAAGTAATATCACCTTGAACTCCTCCCATTTTATAGACTAAATTTCCTCGGGTAACATCATGTTCTTAATAATGTTCTGCTACTGATTTGCTTCACCTTCGAAATGATAAACAACCAAAATTAATATTTCATGCTAAAAACACTGAGGAATGAAAAATATCTTTTCGGTGGTATTGATCAATTTCATAAAAATGAGTGGATTATTGGAATAACTAAAATAATGTGGAAGTTTCCTCGTGAAGGAATCAATAGAACATTGTTCTCTCCTTTTCCCATTTGGATTCTCAACATGATTCATTGATTAGGAATGTTGTGTGATTATATCAACAATTTTCACCATTCCGTCTCACATAACATTTGGTGTATCAGGAGGGAAATCATTGCTTTGTCCATTAAATTTATTATTCAAATGGTTCCTTTGTGGTCTATCCCTTAACTAAAACTGGATTGTATGGAATGAGAAACACCTATCATAGTGTAAAACCACAAAATCAGGGAGAATTACTTATAGTGTGTCTATATCATGAAACCTTATTTTGTGTTTATAAAAATATAGGATTAACCTAGGTTACTCATAGACATATTAAATTTAAATCATTCATGATGGTTCATAAAGAGTCTGTGAATTACCAAATCATATCCTCTAGCATTTTCAAACTAGGTGTGAAGTAAGGCTCATTGTCATCCACTAGTCTAGATCAATATATTTATTTCGAGGTTGTTACCCCTATTTACATATATTCCAAATCGATATCCACTTGTAGCGTCCAGACATGGATTTATTTATAGGAAATCAATATATCTGTCCTTTACCAAAATTCTTGTACATTATCCAATAGTTTAACTCATACTTAGACATATCCTCAAAGACATCACTAGACATACCATAGAAACATCCCTAGGAATATCAATATTGTTTTATCATCCTAGTTTCCAAAGGTTGATTGAACTTATCCTTTGATACCAACTATAGTGACCCAATATTAATATATTTGGATATTACATCATTTTAGATGAAAATTCATTAAATTAAAAAATTCATCCATGAGGAACATAATAGTTTACTGTCTTTGAAAACATGGGACACTATATTACATCTTGGTGAAATATTTTCGATTTTTTCCACAATGATCATACCATTTAGTACTTATAATTAAAACCTATCTTCACAACCTGGGATATGTAAACATAAAAATTGTGGATCATATATTCTCAATAACGGTAAGGAAAAGAGATAAATAATTATAACACGAGAATAAGGGAATGTGAACATGATGATAACATATAAAGATCATACCCTACAAATCAAAGATAATATTCATTAGTCATTTCATAAATATTAATAGATTAAAAGACAGGAATAATAATGGAATCAAGAGAATAATCCATGAGAGGGTAACATATGGATAATACAGAGAATTTATGGCACACACATTACCATAAAAAATATTTTATTAAGGTTACCTACCAAAATATTGATAACATTTTTTACTTGGGCTAATCACATGTGTATCTACTTTGGGTTTGGTATAACAAGTTGTTAACCCCCTTATTTTCAAGAAGGGAATACAACCCATATATCCTCTTATATTTTGGTCTTGGGTACAACCCATATAACAATATGTTTTCATAATTAGGAAACCACAAATCTTCGATCTTATTTTCAGGCACGGGATTCAACATATGTACCCTCTTAATTTTGATATTAGTCAACAACCCCTGTACCCTCTTATTTTTAGGCTTGAGATACAACACATGTACCCTCTTGTTTCTAGTCGTGGGATACAAACCATTTACCCACTGATCTCGTATTCCATTTATAATTATATAGTTAATTGGACGGATATATAGGTCTCAACAGTCATATAATGAAATCATACATACATGTTACATAACATTATAAAACATCCAACATATCACATCCCATAAAAAAAGATGGGTTTCATAAATCTCATATGATAACCCATGAAATGAAATGGATATCATGAGAATTTTGTTATATCATAACCAATGGAAATAGATAGTATTGATATTAATTTCTTCCAATAATAACTCATCAAAGGAAGTTAGTTTCATTATCACTTTATCATGGTATAACCTATGGAAGAGAAATTGGTTTCATAATAAACTTTTTATCATAAACATAAACCATTTAATGAAAGGATAAAACTGGTGTTATTAAATAATATCCATAAAAATCAAAAACTATATCACAAGATTTCATATTAAATGTGGGGGATTATTAAATATAACATTTAAAAATTATTAATATAAAAAAATTTCATTAAAAATAAAATTTTAAAAAATAAAATATTTTCAAAATAATTTCCATTGAAAATCACTTTGAAAAAATATAAATTAATCTTTAAAAATTATTTAAAACATTTCACTAGGAAAATATCCTTTTCTCATTGAAAAAAACATTTTAAAACAGAAATCATTTTTCAAAACACTTTCCTTAAAACAATAATGAAAACATATATAAGATTCTTTGAAATAATTAATGTCTTTTTTCCTTGAAAAAAAACCTTTAAAACATAAAAAGGAAGATTTGTAAATCATTTAAAAAACACATTAACATAAAATTTTTTTTAAAACATTTTTTATTATAAAAAAACATTGAAATTTTATTAAATAATAATAATAGAAATTATGTTCATGATGGTGGATAAATCCATACATTTAAAACATTCCTTCCACTTTATAGAGAGATTAGAAAAGTGTCTTGATAGAAAAATGACATAATGATTAATTTTGTTTCAAAAAAATTATTAAACTGTAAAAAAATCGTTAAAAAATCTTTAAAATATAATATGAAAATATAATAAATTTTTTTAAACATTTTTTTTAAACATGGTTTTTAATGAACACAAATTTCCAACCGAAGAGAGGGATAACATAAGATTTTCTTAAATTCATTTTATTAATTAGATTATGTAAAACGGTTGTGGAGATGAGGTAACATTACATAAATATATCATGAATAAACAATGTATAAGAAACATATTTAATGTTATTTATATTTTTATCTTAATATTTAATTTGTGGAATTATAATCATAAACATTCTCGATAAATGATAAGATTGATGCAAAAAAACTATTACCACTTTGGTAACAATTAATCGAAATCCTAGTGAAATAAAAACATTAAAAGAATCCTAAAATATAATTAAAATAATTATATTCATTATATAAATTTTCAAAAGTAATTATATAGACAACGGAGAATAATATAGCTGAATGAAATCACATGTGTCCGAAAAATGGAAAATTGAGACAAAATCACTTTCTAGATTTGGTAACTTTTGAACCATAAAAACCATGAAAGATAGAAAATAAAAAGGATATGTAAATAAAAATAATTTCAATTATAATAATCATATAATAAATTTATGTTTTTTATGTAAAAAACAAAAAAATAAATGAGTGCTGAGTAATACATAAGTCTTGCAGAAATAAAATTGAAACTAGAAATTCCCTTACTACTTGAGTAACCTTTGAATCAAGATCCCCATGAAAGAATAACGTCAATTTAAATTTTTAACATCATGTAATAAATTAATTTAATGATATAAAATTTCTGATGTCATTATATACACCCAAAAAATAAGTATTGAATATAGCATATATCTCATGGAAATAAAATTTAGATGAGAAAACTCTTACCTTTAGTCTTGACTTTCTTCAGACATGTTAAAACCTATTGTATAATACATTTGGGTATATTAAAAATTAATCATAATACCATATTATTATATATCATACAATATATTATTTTATTATGAAATTATGTTACCCTTTTATTAACAATTCCATGTTAATGTTATTATTCAGGTAATATAACCTGTGTTTTTCATATATGATTTGACTTTTTTTTTCTTGATCATCCTACATAGATATTGATTTAATTATTTATAGAATGTAAAAAATAATATACATATAAAATATAATAATTATATAATTATTTAAAGTACTCTATAATTAATATAAATATGAAACGAATTGCATGGTTCATGAAGATGGTAGATTATACGTACATATGGACATTATTTATGTTTTCTAGTCATATTGAATGAAAGTAAGTAAATGAGATGTAAATATATATATTATAATTAAAAAATCATTTATGTCATATATATAATATAAATTCATTTAACTCATCTTTAATTCACTCCTTGTATAGTGTTAATGAATCACATAGCTTTATAGAGGTCGTTGTCGATATGTCCACAAATGTCGTTAACATATTTAAACAAAATGGAAATCATGATGGTATTTGTTATATAATAACTAAATAATAATAAATAACTATAAATATCATATATATCATATAAAATATAAATTGCCTTATTATTTTGAACCTCAAAAGGTGGAAATGGAAGAACGAGCGACATCGGTATTGGAGTCGATAGTTTATCGTACACACGGACGATGATTAAATATCCCCATTGATAGAAGTGTGTGATATTTATTGGGAAAAAATTAATTTTAAAAAATAATATTATCTTTAAGATACTTAGGCTATTATTTAATTATGTAATAGGAAAATTTTAGTTGTATATGATGAAATTAAAAAAAATTTCTTATTGAAGGATGTTATCTCTTCTTTGGGTAGCTCCTTTTGGTTTGCACCAAAGGTCATCCTTTGTTTGATTTATTCACAAATAGAGTATTATATGATTAAGGGTGATATTTTTGCACAATATTTTGATAGGGGTTTTATGAGATAAATGGATTGAGATTTGTGAAGATAAGGGGAAGAGATGAGTCCTTTTATAAGTGTTGAAGATGACACATTTTATATTCTTGAAAAAATCTGAGTTCCCTTGATGTTTTACTCATCCTAAAAGGGATTAATATTTACCATAAAATATAAATAGAGGTTTAATGGTTTAAATTTTTACATAAGAATATTTTTAGAAATTTGTAGTGTAATTTTTACACCTTATGTTCTATGTTTAGTAATTAATTAAGCTTGTTTTTACCTTAATAACATTAATTAATTTTAATTAATTTAACTAATATTTTTTCAAAAACTATGTTAAAATTATTAGAATTCATAAATTATCATGATTAAAAATATGGAATATATTTTTAAAAATTATAATAATATTAGTGATTTAAATTAAATTAAATTTAATTACATAGACGTGATGAGAAGACGTGTTTTTAAAGTGAAAACATCCAAAATTTTGAAAATTTTTATTTCTAATTTCAATGTGAAATTGGTTAAAAGGAACAAAATTATATTATGTGATGTATAATTGATATAATTATACCTAAAAATATAATAAAATTTAACTAGATTAATAAATAAGATGAAAATAGTTTTGAATTATAATACAGTATTTTTCACTATTCATAAAAAATTATATTCATAGAAAAATACCAAAAATTAACCCAGTGTTAATTTTTATATTTCCATTTATAAATTTAAGTTTATATTTTCAAATAATAATTATTGAAGTTTGAAAAATTATATTTAAAATGGGTTCTCCGTGAAAAGGTGGTAAAATTACCTTTGAGGAAAATACTTCAAATTATTCATAAGATTAGATTTTTTATTATCATATACATATGAAATATATTATATGAGGGTCAAAAACACATGAATGAATTTATAATATATAAATTTTATTGAAATCATTCAACAAAAGTAGTTTTTTAATTTATTGAGACAATATTCTATTTGTACATAGAAAAATATTTTTCATAAAAAAGTAATATATTTATTTTGAAACAACTCTTACATTCATTTTTTAATAATTGATAAAAAGGATTGATTTTTTTATACTTGTTCATATAATATTTCACAATTTAGTTATTCATATTCTTAAATTCAATTCTATCGTCTTGGTGAAATATATAATAATAGTTTTAATTATATTATTAATAGTATCGTGTAGTTTGGTAAGTCTAGGTCTTCTATGCAACACATGCCAAAAGAAAAAAATGGAATTTTTTGTGACACAGGACAAACAAGGTGTTACGTGTACCAAAATTAAAATATAAATGTTGCATGTACCATAATCTTGACATGGTGTTTCATCAAAATCATGAACAAAATGGAGGTCTTATATAACATGAGATATATTTAGGGTTGCAAGAAATATAGAATATTTTAAATATTAAACTAATTTAAATAAAATTAAAAAAATATCATCCTTCTGCAAAGGTAGAACTCCAACATAATAGAATAGAGTTGCAAAAATAAAATTATTAGAAGTCGAGCGAGCTGATTATATGGAAGAGAAAGTTATATCCATTTAGTTAGTCATAAAAAACATAATTTTGACAAAAATATTATACTGATAATATTTCAAAATATCTATACTTTTATGTTTTTGAAAAGTTATTTCCATAAATTTCACCATATAATAATGAAGGGAAAAATAATCCCTAGGTATGTCATTACCTTATAAATTCTCGATAAGATGGGGATGGTAGCTTATTATTGGATCTTACACTGAACCTATCTCAACTTTAATGTTTTTTCCATGTATCTCACCTATGGAAGTATATAACTAATCCAACACAAATACTAAAAAAATAGGTTGTGACTTTAAAGCATGGTATTTCTTATAAAGAACAACTGATAGAGAATCTGGACTGAATAGAGATAGTTTTACGAAATAAATAGGGTTCTCCTAGTTAATTTTTTTGGTGAAACCACCTTATTAAGAAGATACACAGGAACCTAAGGATTTAATTAACAATAATTAACATCAATTTATTTTACTATAGAGATGAATTTTTTGGGGAAATTTTTTTATTCGTGTAAATGTAATACCCTGATATTTTTTGAAATATTTTATATAAATATATTTAATCTCTTCAATATTTTACATTACACGCAATAATAATCTTATAATACGTTATATGAAACACTATATTATTCCTACACTACACATAACACCATGTTAAACTTAGGCAACACGCATTTCGGGGTTTTCTTCTATTACACCTGATATTGAGTTTTAACAATACCACCTTATGCAATTAATATATTTCTAATGTTAGAACTATAAATTACAAATTAAAGAAAGAAATATTAATAGTAATAGTAAAATTTAAGCATTATTTATAATATATTAATATAAATGAAATATATTCATAAAAAATACATAATTTTCAATAAAGTATTTATAAGATTTAAAAAATACTATTTTCACTGAAACTATTCTTTTTATTTATTTTTGTAAATGATAATAAAATTAATTTCATAAAATTTTTCGACATTAATCTGATAAAATAACTATCGTTTTTAGATAATCCGGTCAAAATTATTTTATGTTGCATTTTTGGATATCTTTCTCTAAATATTTATTTATAGATGAATAACAAAAATTTTGGATTTTAAATTAAAAACATCATTATAATTTACCTAATTTATGAATATAAATAATATTTTAAATTGGTTTCATAGAATAATTAGTTTAAATATATATCCATTGATCCAATTTAGGTCATTTTAATAAATTTCATATTTAATTTAGTTATAAAAGCATTTTTAAAATCTTGAACAATTTCTCTTTAAAATCTGTTATCTCAATGCATCCCAGGGTTAAATTTTAAATTAAAAATTGTTCCCTTATTTAATTTGAATTTTAAAAAATGGATTAAATATTTTTTATTTTTATAATTTATTATCTAATAAAATAATATTAATTTTCTACAAAATTGAATAGTGAGTAGAGTAAAAATTAATTACCATAGTTAAGGTAAAAATGGGTTTATCCGGGAGTTAAACTAAAAGGATAAGGGTAATAATTACCCATAAAATTGTCTAAATATTATTTTATTACCATATTTCATACTTTCTAGCTTAACTTTTATATAATGGACCATTTTGGACCCTTGGTACGTATGAAAAAAATGGGATCACTCTATTCTTTTCTAAAATTCCATGTGAATTTCCTCCCACACTTATAAAAGTCCATCCACCTCTCCCCTATATATCACATCTTCTTTCCATTTTGGATCAGCCAATATCCAAAAAAACACAACCCAAATTCTCTTATCTCATTATAGAATCCTTATTTTATAAAACAATACCAACAAGGATGGATTTTAGTGAAATCCAAAACAAATTAACTGAAGAAGAGGTAACATTCAAAATGAGTATCTTTGTTTTGTATCTTCATCCACCTCATTGAATTATTATTATAATGCCACTATATAAAAAATAGAATCCTCCATGTATGGATATTTTTTATTTGATGGTAATGACCTAAAATCATCTTCACTTCTATCTAATGGGCTACGAAGTCATTATTCGTGTGTACAAAGGATTGTCGCCTCATAAATTAATTTCATTAGTTTTCCATTACCAACTCCTATGGTTTCAAATAATGATGAATTTATTACTTATTTTTAATATTTATGATATTTTTTCTATTATATAATATTTATATCAAACATACCTTCATTATTTCCATTTTTTGGGAATACGATAATTTTGCTCATGTCTATGGTGGACTACTACTACATGAAGTGATGTGATTCATTCATAGTTTGCATGGAATGTATTGAGAATGATAATAATTGACATATGTGATATGTATTACATGGAAATTGTTGATCGGAGTAGATTACTCAAGAGGGGGGTGAATTGAGTATCTAGAAAAGTTTCTGGTTAAAAAGTATTCTTAAACTGTGTCCCTCATAAGGTTAAATACTCCCCATTTAGTAAAAGTAATACGGTTATAAAGTTTTGACACTTTAAATAACTTCTGAGAAGATTGATTAACTCTCAGTAATCTTAATGTCTGTTATTAATATTTATTTTTAAGCTATTCTACTAATACAAGACAATTATAACTTCTTTCCATTATTAACTATGAATGTGAATTTAGTTTTTTCTGAATTATACAGTAAATCAGTAAAACAGAGAAGGCTATATGAAGCAGCACAACGGATATGAAACAAGTGGTTCAGTCTCAAGTCGAGACCCAATCCACTTCACTTGGTGATCACCCACCACTAATAAGTTTATATAAATAAACATGATCCACACCTTGTATCGGGGATAACAACAGTATGCTGGACTGTCCAGATTACACAGGGACCTCTTCCATAGTTCATTGTGCATAAAAACAACCATGCCACATAGGGTCCGCTTTGACACTTATCAATTGGTATACATAAGTGTAAAAAGATGTTTCAGTAATGATATCTTGTATCCTTCATTTTAATGCAAGACACAAAGTGTGTTGTTATAGAGATACACATATTGCTTGAAATCTAGTAAAATAATACACACCAGAGTAGAAATATTGAGATAGGTTTAGAAAGGATCTAAATCCTAGAATTTTCCACTATATACTTCTTAGATGAAGTTGATGCAAAAATCAAGTCCTTGTATGGAAAACAGATTGTCGTTAGTAAGACAGATCTGGCTTGTGTGCTTCATGATGTTTGACAGTTCAAATATGTTCTTGATTCTAGGATTCAATTGCGCTTTGTGTGTTCTCCGGAAGCATCGAGTTGTACGTGACTATTATTTTTAAAAAAAATTCCCTTAGTGAGTTCTTCGTTATTGTGATTATGCCAGGTTTTTTCACATTAATCTATCATGCCACACTATCATTTGATTCTAGGAAGCACTACTCTTTTATCTTGGAGTCCATGTGTTTGAGATGATAGGATTCATGTATTCTGCATCCCATAATTTTTACTATCAGATGACATTACCAGAAAGAAGCATTAATTATGTTGGTGCATTTAAAATATTCAAATATGAACATTAGAGATTAAATTGAAAGATGACAAAATATATTAACCAATGGTTTCACAGTATGTCATGGAAATGGTGTCTCGTTCATGGTGTATGGTCCATGGTATCTGGTTCACAATGTCTAGCTCACGATGTCTGGTTCATGGTGTCTCATGGTCACGGTGTCTCATGGTCACGATGTCTGCTTGTTCACGGTGTCTCATTATGACAGTGTCTTCTTGTTCACACTGTCTCATGGTCCTGGTGCCTGCTTGTTCACGGTGTCGCATGGTCATGATGTCTACTTGTTCACAGTGTCTCATGGTCATGGTGTCTCAGACTTAGGAAAATATCTATATTCAGGCTTAAGTAGTGATATTTATGGAATGGATTAAACTTACTCATTAGTCAGAGAAATCATTATAAAGTAAATCAATATATAGTGTACAGTAACCAAGCGTAGTGTATAGAACTTAAGAGATTTGGATAGCTTTTACTAAAAAACAGTACATTTGTTGTGAGAAATATGACATAGTTTCAACATGTTTTATAGACTGAATAAGATTTATGATCCTTAAAACATGATTAATACATGAGGAGTAAAACAATATCCCTCTTTTTGATGATCACAAATCATGTATATTTAGTATGTAATTTTTTTATAACAACATAGTTCTAATGTGCATATAACATATATAGAGTGAGTGTTCTCCTATATAGAGTTCTACTAGAATAAGTTCTCCCCCTTTTGGGATTATAAATAAGTAGCATGAAAAAGGAAGACAAAAGAGACAGGAAAAGTTCATAACGTATTTGATAAAAAAAGGGAATTAAAAAAAGTAAAACAAATGTAAAAAGATTCCTATCAAAAAAGAGTAGTAATTGTCCTTGTACACTATCTAGTCTTCTTGTTACCCTTTGTAGCAACAGCAGAAGAGCAATCCATAAGAGTAGAGGTTGAGGAAGAAAAATCTAGTGAGATAGTTGAGAGAGAAGGTAATGTAATACCTTCAAAGATTGAGGGATCCAATGTAGGTGTAGTAGAATATTGAGGTAGTTGTTGATCAAGGATCGCGTCCTTAATTTGACATAGTGCCTGACTGATAGACAAAGATGTGGAGGCATGGGTAGAGGTGAATGTAAGAAAATGAGATCTCAGAGGTACAGCCACAGGAGTAACAGTGGCTGTAATTTGCACATGAAGATAGGGCCTCAAAAGCTTGATAAAATTAGTAATATTCTCTCCACCATACTACATAGCTTTTTCAAAGTCATCCTTGTTTTCCACAAAATTATCCAACATATGAGTGAACTCTATGAGATTTTGGACTTTGGTCTTGAATGCATGAGTAACTGGAGAAATCCTTAGATTTTCTACAAGATTTTTGAAATTATTTGGCATTTCAGTCTTTGAGAATATTTAGTTGAAGTAAAAATCCACTTTCTTGGAAATTTCTTGCAGAGCATCATTAGAATTTTTTGAATGGATTTGGAACAAATCGAGAACTATGTCATTGTTCATGATAACATTATATAGAGTATCCTTATTGAAACCACTAAGCACTGTCTGAAGTTCTTATTTGACCAATGTTTTGAGCAGGTCATTGTCTAAAGAAGTTTGAGATGATTTTATAATGCTTTAGAAGTAGTGACATCTAAGGTAAAAAATTTCAGCTCACTTATCACTTTTTGAAGGCACCACGTATACTCATCAATGAGCTTGTTATGATTAACCACAAGCTCTCGCATCTCTTTCACAATATTTTTGTTTCTTTCAGTGACCTTTTCAGCTAAAGAATCTAAATTATGTTGAATCAAATAGGTAATATTATGTGGGGTTTGAGGAATAATAGGCACCACAGGATGGGATGCAAGCCCTGATCTCGAATTCACCACTTTCTGTGTGTCTTCAATCATACCTCTTTGAGTCATTACTTCATCACTAAGAAGTTTGTTTTCAAATAAGACTTCCTAAATCTCATGATGCATTTTGGGTTTAATCTTCCAAATAACATTTTCCAACCACAGTTAGGCACCAACCTCATTTATATTTGTTATAGGAGATGGTTGGATATTCAGTATTTTTTCAACTCCAAACAAAAGGGTAGCTTCAAATTCTTTCAGGTCATATTTACTCACCAAGGATGGTTGTTCTGGTGAAGGTTCAAAGACAGGGACTGAGACAGGCTCAAGTTCCTTTTCATGGGCAAGATAAAATAAAAATTTCAATTAGAAAATAATGGAATGGTCAAGGACATTTACTAAGAATTCCTTGGAGTCATTCACGTCATTAAAATTGGGGAATTCATGCCGAGTGTCTACAGGTATTGGATCAATTGGGTTTGGTACTTCAATAGATTCCAAATTTTGTGGTTTCTCCCCCTCAATAGTTGCATCCTTCTCAATACTGAGAGGCTTAGGGTCTTGATCTATTTCCACGAATTCATCTCTTATTTCATCACCCATTTCCTGTCTAGCCAATAGAAAATCTATCTATAGCCTTTCCTCAGCCAAAGGAATAAATTCAGGAGCAGATTGTTCCTCTGGGTGTTCTTCAAGGACAACTTCATGCATAACATGTAATTCTTCTGCAATAAGATCTTCCATAGCATTATTTTAGGTTTATTTGGCAATACATTCTATTTAAAATTATGTTGATCTTCCAAGTTAGAAACATCTTAATGAGAATGGACATTTTTTCAATTACTATATGTGGAATATGATTATTGTCTTCCTTATTAGAAACAATTTCTCTGGGAGGTAAAACAACCTCTTATTCTGGTTCTTCAGAGTACTCAACAACCTCATATTGTTCCAAACCAAGATCAAAAATATCTTCTGGTCTTGAGGGATGTTCCACTGGATTTATCATTTCATAGTCCTTGTCATTGTCTTCAACCCAATCCTTTTCCACGGGTTCCAATTGATTTTCATCCTCTTGATAATGACTTTTGAAAGGAATAACTCACAATCCCTGATAGATTCTTCATTAGGTCCAACCATACCTTTGGAATGAATCATGGATAATATAATATGAGAATAAAATAGGGAGGTTGACATAGATATGGTTTTGATTAGCTCACACATATGGAGAATGACATACTTTCTAAGGTTTATCTTGTGCACATTTTTAATAAGATTAATAAAAAACACATCATAATATTTTATCACAGCCAAATCACATTCTCTGGGGATAATCATGTTCTGAATAAACATAAATAGAAGTATAGATTTCCCATCTAGTTTAGCAGTGATGGCTCTCCTCTTGGTGCAATTTTCATTTAAGCTTTTCATAGTATCTTCCAAAGCAAATAATCACGAGAAGGTGGAGGTCCTCCCTGATAGTCCTCATCGATTCCTTCATGAGGCATCCCAAGGCATGAATCCCATAACCTTAAACATAACTTGAATCTATGTCCATTTTCTATCTTCTTACAGCATAACATTCACCAGATTCAAAAGAGAACTGAACATACTGAAAAAATTGTGCCACTAGCTTTGGGTAAATATGTCTACCTTCCTTAGAAAACCATTCTAACAAGCCATTCTATTTTAAAACATTCAATACCCGAGACGTACATGATATAATACACATAGGTCATATCACTTTCTAAGGTACTACTACTCGGTTCACCAGATTTGGATTTAGAGGACCTTAGGGTGCTAGCTTAGGTTCGATCGTCGTCTTCTTTGAGCTATGTTTCTCAAGAGTGACGATGAAGGGCATTTCATCCTGGGAATTTATAGAAGGTTCAAGAGAGCGAAGGGTTTCAAGGTTGATGAAGGGTTAAAAATTGATTGAATAGAAGGAAGATCGAGTGAAGAACTAGTGACACTTCCTTTATTTTATCATTTAGGAATACTGAATATCGCAAAAAATTAAAAGTGTGGGAAAGTAAAAAAGGTGAAATGAATAATCACCATGATATGGTTTTTAATTCGTATATAAACCCCCTAAGTAGTATTTATGGTGAGACCCTATCAGGTCTTTGCGATGAGACATTGAATGAAATCTACGGTGAGACAGTGACTAAACATTACGGTGAGACAGTGACTGAACGTTATGGTGAGATAGTGACCGAACATTATGGTGAGATAGTGACCGAACCATACAGTGAGATAGTGACAGAACGTTAAGGTGAGACCATGACTGAACCTTATGCTGAGACAGTGACTGAACCTTACGATGGGATAGTGACTGAACCATACGGTGAGACATTGACTTTCAGACAGTAATAATAAATACTAACTTTGAGACCGTAAACAGGTAACAGTAAGATATAAAACTGTAAGACATAAAACTGTGAGATATAAAATAGTAAGAACTTTTCTTTAGATTTATCATGCCATGTTCATGTATGATGTAGTCTATTCATAAGAATTTAATTGTTTTGTGAATATACCTCCAAGCTAATATTCAGTACCAATGAATTTCAAAGTGATATCACCATTTTGAAACTGATCTCTCAAAAAGTGATGTCTTGCAGCAATATTATTTGTCCTAGAATGTGAAAAAATATTTTTTTTACATGTTAAGAGAACTTTTGTTGTCACAATTTATAGGTACATGATTGAATTGATATCCATAATCTAGTATTGTTTGTTTCATCCACAATATTTGTGCACAACAACTGCCAGCAGCTATGTATTCATCTTCTGTAGTAGATAATGCAATAGAATTTTGTTTCTTGATACACCATTATACTAGTGACTTTACTAAAAAGTGATATATTCCAAAGGTACTTTTTATATCTAACTTACAACCACCGAAGTTAGCAGCAGAATAACAAAATAATTCAAATGATTTCCCTCTAGGATAGAACAGTCTTCGATTTGTTGTATGTTTGAGGTATTTGAAAATTATCTTTACAACATTTAAATGAGATTCCTTAGGATTTTCCGGAAAATGAGCCCACATACACACACTAAAAAATGTCAGGTCGACTTGCAGTTATATACAGTCAACTTCCAATCCTTCCTCTATAAGTGTTTTGATCAACAGATTTTCCATCTTCATCAAGATCAAACATACAAGTGGTAATCATGGGAGTGTCACTACTTTTAGTGTTATCCAATCCCAATTTTTTTATAAGATCTCTAGTATATTTACTTTCATTTAAAATAATATCATCATTACTTTGAATGATTTGAAATCCGATAAATAATTTTTGTTAACCCATTAAACTCTTTTCAAATTCATTTTGAATCATTTTAGAAAAATCAATAAAAAAAGAATTTCTTGAAGATCCAAAGATAATGTCATCTACATAGATTTGAACAACTAAAACATCATTCGAAATTCGTTTTATAAAAAGGGTAGGATCAGCTATTCCTTTTGTAAAACCTTTAGAAATAAGAAAAGTACTCAACATATCATACCAGGCTCTTAGAGCTTATTTTAAATCATATAAATCTTTTTATTATTTAACAATATGATTTGGAAAATGGGGTTTGAAAACCAGGGGTTATTCAACAATGAAATCCTTATCTATATACCCATTTAAGAATCCACTCTTAACATCTGTTTGATAACACTTGAAATTAATATGTGTAGAATAAGTAAGTAGAATTATGATTTCTCCCAGTCTAGCTATTGGTGCAAAGGTCTCCTATTAGTCAATTCCTTCTTCTTGACTACATCCTTGTTCAACCAATCTATCCCCATTTCTAACTATGTTACCTGCTTCATCTAACTTATTTATAAACACCCATTTAGTGTCTATTGTGAATGTGTACTTGGGTCATTGAATAAGTTTCTAAAATTTGTCACTTTCAAAATGATTAAGTTATATTTGCATAGCCATCACCCAAAATTCCTCATTGATATAATCATTATTGTTTTTAGGTTCAAGTTGTGACAAGAAGACTTAATGTTCAACCTGATTTCTAAGAGAAGCTCTAGTTTGAGTTCCTCTGTCTAGGTCTCCCACAACTGCATCTAAGGGGTGGTTTCTAAGAGTTCTAAAAGCTCTAGAAAATGAGGGACTAGTGATTTCAGGTTCATCAATAGGTTCAGGTTCATTGTGACTTGAGTCGAATGAATTTCTAGAACTGGAAGTTCTCACTGATTCTTTCACAGAATGGTATGAGAATTTTGAATTAATGATCAGATTTGATACATCATCCTCTAGGTTTGCTAGAATGGTTTTAGGCTCATGTGGATCTATATCATCAAATTTCACCTGAACAGATTCTTCCACACATTTAGTTCATTTACTGAACACTATATAGAATTTACGAGACATTGAATATCCTAAAAAGATACCTTCATCACTCTTGGATGAATTTTTTTAAGGTTTTCCTTAGTATTAAGTATATAGACTTTGAATCCAAAAACATTGAAGTTGTGAACCCTGGTTTTTCGATTATTTCATAACTCATAAAGAGTCCTTTTAAGAAAATGTCTGATCAACACTCTATTGATTTTGTAGCATGTTGTATTGGCAGCTTCAACCCAAAAATAAATAGGTAGGTCAAATTCACTATGCATTGTTCTAGAAATCTATTTCAGGGTTTTATTTCTTCTTTCTATAACTACATTTTTTAAGGTGTTCTAGCGGAGGATAAATTGTGACTATAACCATTTTTTAGCAAAAGGATTCAAACTCTTGATTTTCAAACTTAAGGCCATGATCACTTCTTAAGGATTTAATTCTATGTCCACTAAGATTTTCCACATAATTGTTATATTTACTAAAATAAAATAAGACTTCACTTTTGTGAGCCATAAAGAAGGTCCAAGTATATCTAGAAAATTCATCTACAATAACATAATCATAGTGTTCCCCATTTAAACTACAATCTCTATATGGTCCAAAAAAATCCGTGTAAACTAGTTCAAATGTTTGATAAGTTGACACTTATTTCTTTAGTTTGAAAGAAATTTTGCGTTGTTTTACCTTTTGACAGGGATTACACACTATTTCAAATAGAAACTCAAGTTTGGATAAGTCATTAACTAATCCTTTTCAAGGTAGCTTTATAAGGGCGTAAATATTACAATGTCCTAGTCTCATATGCTTGAGCCAAGACTCTTTATGAAATACCCTTATGCATGAAGCCTTTTTAAAAGCTAAGGAATCTATGTTAACAGAGTAAACATTTTCATTTTTAATGAAGAAAACACTAAATATTATTTGGAATCAAAGACATTGCAAGCGTCATTTTCAAATCAAACATGAAATACATCATTACATAACTATGAGATATTAAGTAGATTATATTTTAATCCATCAACAAATAGTACTTTAGAAATTAAAACTGAGTTTGAGTTACTGATTTGGGCGAGAACAATAATATTTCCTTTGGAATTGTCACCAAATGTGACATTTCCTCCATCTATTTTTTAGGTTCTTTAAGGATGAGTAGTCTCCTATAATTTTTCGTGAACATCCATTGTCTGAGTACAATTAAATATTACAAAAACACTTTAGAAACATTATTTCAAAATGATAAATCAAGAATAGATTTTGGAACCCATACTTATTTGGGTCCAGTAATATTAGTAATAAGTGATTTAGGAACCCATATCTGCCTTATAGGTTTCCTATATGCATTATGTAAAGTATTTGAAAAATAAACCATATTTGGTCTAGAAAAATATGAAACAATAGAAAGTGTATCATAAATTGAACTAGTTTATTTTTTTTACAAAATTCGGAGTAAAACAATATTTCTTAGATTTAGAAACAAAATTTGTTCTACCAAGGTTTCTTTTCTGTAGTTGATAACCAATGTTAGAGATGTATTTAGGGGAAATTTTTTTACCTGGAATTTGAGATAGGGTATTCTTACCATTGGAAAACATTTATAGGTCATTCTTCAATTTATCATTATATATTTTTAATTTTTTTTCCCTTTGAGCAGTTGATAATTTTTATATTTTTTAGCTGTCAGTTCAGATTTAACAGTCATAGTAAGAGCATATGTTTTCTTCAATGATTAATGTTTTTATTTTAGTTCATTTCATATTTCTTCCAACATGTTATAATATTGAAAAATTTCTTCATTAGTACTATTTTCAGAGTTACTCTCATCTCTAAAATAGTATGAATTATGTACCAGAGAGTCCAGTGTTACCTCAGATGTGTATTTCATAAAACAAATATTTTTTTTGTTAAGTTGATCATCATGTGATGTTTATGAGTCACTTGAACTTTCCTTAGAGGAACTCCAGGTTTCTTTCATTTCCTTTTTATACTTCCTATCATTGTCCTCATATCTATTTTGGTACTTGAGCTTTGGAAATTCATCCTTGATATGTTCTTCTCACTTACATTCATAGTAGGCAATCTCATTAGTTTTGTCACTTCTTTTCCAATCCTTCTTCAAATTCATATTTGATCATATTTTCCCTTGATGTTATGCTTTGGGAAAAATTTCTACTTCTAGTAAATTCTCTTGAATCTTCTAGCTAATTGAGTCATCTCCTCATCACTGTCAGGTGATTATTGTTCACTACTGAAAATTTTTACACAAGATTCCAATTTCCCTTTATATTTGTGTTTAGAGGTGTTTTTCTTGAATGCAACAGATTATCTTTTTGGTTCATTCACCAATTTATTGTTGAATTCCAGATCTTCTTTATACATCATCAGTTTCCCAATGAGTTCTTTTATAGGTAGCTAGCTGATGTCACATGATTCCCTAATAGAGATAGATGTTCGTCTCCATCTGTCGGGAAGACATCTAAGAATTCTCATGATATGTTCCTTGGTAGTGACTTCTCTTCCAAGAGAAATAATTGTGTTGACAATCTCATTGAACATATGATACGTGTCAGAGAAATTCTCATCAGTTTTCATTTTAATGTTATCAAATTTAATGGTATAAGTATTAATTCTCAATTATTTTACACTAAATGTTTCTTCATTTGAGACAAACAGGGTATCCCAAATTTCATGGACAGTTTTACAAGAAAAAATTCTATTAAATTATTCATCTCTTAACGAGTAGTATAAAGCATTTATATCATTTCAATTGTTACTGTAGAAAGTTTTGATAGGTTCATCCCAATTGATTCTATCAGTAATAGGAATATTATATTCATCTATAATGGAATACCAAATTTCAAAACCCATACTCTCTAAATTCATTTTCATTTAAATTTTTTATTGAGTATAGTTGGTTACATTAAATAATGGTGGTCTGTTCTTTACAGAACATTCCAATATATTATCCATAATATAAAAAACTTTGAAATAGGTAGAAATATAGAATTAACAGAAATTTATAGATCGTTAAAGTACAAATAAAATCATAGTTGAATAAGGTTAAACAATGTTTATAACAGACAACCTCTGATACCAAATGTTGGTCGGAGTAGATTACTCAATATAGTGGGTGAATTGATTATCTATAAAAATTTCTGGTTAAAAATTACTCTTAAACAATGTCTCTAATAAGGTTAAATATAGCCCAGTTAATCAAAGTAATATGTTTATGAAGGTTTGATTGTTTAAATAAATTCTTAGAATATTGATTAATTCTCAGTAATCTTAATGTCAGTTATTAATATTATATTAGAAGATATTGAAACTCCCCACGTAAATAAAGAATATGACATTTTCATATTTATCCATTTTTTTGAATAAAATATTAATGACTTTAAAGGGGACACTATGCTCGATGGCGTACCCAACATGCAACAACGAGTTTCTTGGAAATCTTACGTTGCACTCTAATAATAAAATAATATTATTTTAAATGGTAGTTAACATGTAGTCGTTGTATTGGCGAAAATGGATAGAAATAACTAAAATATGATTATATATGTTTTTAAATGTTTTTAAATTTATCCAATAAAATATAAAGGCTTAAAATACTGAAAGAATTCAATTTTAAGCATATATGCCCTAGTTCTCACTAAAGGTTCACTTATCGTATTTTGATGGAGAACCGTCATTAAATATAGTTTTGTTCACTCTTATACATTCTATTGGACCAAATAAAACTCTTCTTAAGAATCGGGACATCAAAATTTACTTTGTGTAAATTTTTGGTATCTTTCCGATAAAGTTCATTTTTTTAATGAATAGTGTAAAATGTTGTATTTTAATTCAAAACCACATTTTAATCAAATTTATTTATATGATTAGATTATCTTTTTAATTGGTTTTAAAATTAAATTAAAATATATTTTTACTATTAAATCCAATAGTGGTCATTGAATTAATTTCACTTTGAAATCAGACATAAACTACTGTCAATCTTTTGATAACTATTGTTTCATAAAAATACGCTATTTGCTCTGACAGTGGAAATTAATTATTAAATTAATTAATGTGACTTATATGTTTTGAATTTTTTAATATATACTTCATTTTTGAATTCGGAATATCAAATATAACTTAGGGTGAATTTTTGGGATTTTTTTGAAAAACTTCAATTTTTGATGAATTGTGAAACCACTAAGTGGTACTTATAAAAACTGATTTTTCCATTTAAATGAAATTTTCCCATATTTTTGTTTTTAATTTCAAAAATCTGACATACATGGTTGTCATTAATAAGTAAAATGTGGTTCAATGGGATAGAAATAATTTTTTTTGGTGAATAGTAACTTATTAAGTTTTTAATCGCGATTAGAGGTAATTAGTGTAGTTTATGGTAAGAATAATGTTTTAATAAAATGAAATGACCTACACACATGTCCTACCCTCATTGGATGTGTCATGGCCTACCAAGACAATCCATGGGTCAACTTGGGGACCCCATGGAGCCACTTTGGTTGTAAAATGACATAAATATCTTTTTATTTAATGTTAAAGTAAAAATGACACAAACATGAAATGTTTTACTAAAACAATTTTTACATGGGGTTATACAAGTCATATTTTTGACTATAAATAGTCATTGGAAAAATAAAAATATTTCATACATCATAGTATTTTTTATAATTTTTAGACATTAAATAAATTAAATTATTTATGACATCATGATGATGCAGCGATGACCTCATTATTTAAAGATTTAAATAAAATTGAAAGATAATGTAATATCTAAGACCTACACAAGTCCAAAACCTATTGTATCAGTGGATATCGAACCCTAATCACCTTATTCTCGAAATAAATCAATGTGGGATCTTTAAAATCCGAAACTCTTTTGAAAATAAAGTAACATTTTGTAACTTTACAAGAGTGCCCCTCCTCTCCTCTTATAAAAGGCCCCCACCTCTACCTCCTTACCCACACTCCCAAAGCCTTTGTCTCATCCATACCCTACCCATTTTTTCTCTAAACTTCTCTATATTACTCTTTTAATCCTCACATTGGGCATAAGTCTTCCCAAGGAAGCCTTTGAGCTCAAACCAAAGGGAGTTACCCGATTTTAAGGTAATGTCTTCACTTGTGTCCTTTTGTTTCATTTTGCTTCTCCAACCCCCTAAAATATTTTTATTCATTTATTTTGTAAAAAATACAGTATATTCAATATACTAGGATGTTTTTATAAGAAGGATTAGAGCTACACTTACACACACCTACATCTAATGGTTAAAGAACATACTGTTTCCGTGGATGGCTAATTTCTACCTCCCGAAACGATGAGTGTTCAACATTCATCTAACACCTTAAAAGGTGGCCATTAAGATGAAAATATATTTATATATGATATATAATATGTTTATGTTTTCCTTAAGCTTCTGTATTTTTCATTTATGGCATACCTTTATGGTTTCCATTATGGGTAAATGTCTTATTTTCATTTAAGGAAGTGCGGACTACCGCCCCCTCAAAGTGATTTGATTCGTTAATACCATATGTGGTACGTATAAAGGATATATTTAATGATATTATATATGATACCATACTAGAACTAAAATACTATTATGTATCATTATGTTTTAATTCCATTAAATATGAAATAGAAATGGAAGTAGCGTTCATGCGTACGTATGGCTTACCGTCCCCATGAACGGTACATTTGATTTCTTATCTCAAAATGTTATGTAATATTATAAGTACATATATATAATGTATATATATGTAATATATTAAATCTAAATTATTGATATCATTCTGTAATTATAACATATATATATATATATATCTCTCTCTCATTTTGTTTTATTTCCATTAATATGACAAAAATGAAAGTAGCGTTCATGCGTACGTACGGCCTACCATCTCCATGAATGGTGCTTTTAGTTTTTTATCACCAAATGATATGGAATAGTATAAAATGAATATTTACTGGATATATATGATATTTTAATCATTAATACTTTTATGGAAATTATTTACTTATAACTACATGGGCAATCTTTTTTCAAACAAGTTCATTTTTGACTCATGTACCAAACATCAGCAAAAAATGTCTGATATGAACTAACATTATTAAACAATTATTATAACATTATAATATGTGATATTAACTGAATAATAATCTCTAAATGAGGTAATTAGGAAATTATTAACTTACCAAAGTTTGTTATTCAGGAATATAAAGAAACGAAAAAGACAAGTTCGACTTGAGGTAAGGGATCCTACTCCTCTCTTTCTTTTTAACTACACTCTTTTATGTCATTCCTTCTAAGATCATCTTTCATGTTATTGGGATGTTATTTTATATTACTCGTACTGTAATTTCTATTTTCATATAATGAGATACCCTATTCTCTCTCATCAATCCATTTTGGTAGTGTTGAGTGGCGCCGTTAGGCTGCTGAATTTTCTTAAGAGATCTAACCTCTCTCTTTCCCTTTAAGTACTCTCCTTTATGTCACTTCTTTTATGCTCCTATTTGTTATGATGGGGGGTGTTATTTTATATTCCACTTTCTGTACATTTTATTGTAATTTGATGAGATACCCTATTTGATCTCATCAATCCATTTCTGGAAGTTTTAAGTGGCACCGTTAGGCTGCCGAGTTTTTGTAAGGGATTTTTCATCTCACTTTTATTCCCGTGAGATTTATGCTACATTTGCCACAATTTCCTTTGAGTGGTGTATGTAATGACCATTATTTTACTCATTGTGTAATATTATTTCATTTATGAGTATTTACATCACTGTTGTATTGTCCTTCTTTCACGGGGCGTATGTTTCGAAAGATACCCATGTCGGTAAGGGATCCTTTCACTCACCTCTTTTTAAAAGACTTATTTTGTTATGTCTTTTAATTCACATAATATTATTTTGGGATATGTTCTTCTATATCCTTATTGATGTAAATTTTATGTCCAAGTGATGAGATACCCTTTTTGTCTCTCATCTACTCTTTTTCTGAATTTTGAAGTGACGTCGTTAGGCTGTCTAATTTTTGCAAGGGAACTTCTTAACCCAGTTTCGATTCTTTAGGATAAACTTGTACACCTTGAATATATTGTTCTATGATTCTGTGTGAATGTCCTCTGATTGTTTTACACTTAATACCCACTTATATTTTGTGTATTCTCTTGTCTCACATAGTTATGTAACTGATTTATTCTTAATCCAAGGATACCGTCTTTGTATGGGACTTCGTCTCAATATCCTTTCATTGAGGAATATTTTGTTTTATACTCAACCTTCTTTTATACAGTGTATATACCCCTTTTAATTTTATGTTTATCCAAAAGTAATATTTCTTTATACGAAACATTTTACTAAATGAAAAAAGGGAATGTTTTTTTCATACGTATGTGGCGACAACGACGTCTCCACCGCCGTGACCATTATTTGAATTTCAGTTCCTCTACAAGCCATACCTTTTTTAAAAGAAAAATAAAAACCATGTTTTAGTTTTCTTTTATTGAAAATGGTTTTCATAATGTTTTTATATCAATGTGTTGTATTGATATCTTGTGACATGTTTTATGTGATACGATTATGTTGAGGTTCTTGGGCATTATTATGAAGACGGGTGGTTCCATGATAAACTAAGGGCGGTTGATCCTGATATAGCTCCCCAATGCATTGGGTAACGTGAAGGAGTGAAACGTTAAGGTTTATCTGAAGAGATTTAGGGAATATACTATGATGGGTATTCCAAACGTAACCAAGAGGGTTACTCCCTACGTTAGAATCTTATGAATGCCTCAAGTTACCTATTATGTCTTATGATTTCTATGATTTATTCATGATTTTTATGAGGTATGTTAAAGTGCCTATGTTTTATGGGTGATGTATGATTTCATTCTTATGTATATATGAACTCATGTTTCCTTTCCATATTTATATAACCCTTACAGAGCCTTTTATGCTCATCCAATGTTTTTGAAATGTTTTTCACAGGTCAAGGGAAAGGTACATGATGGGATGATAGTGTCAAGGATGTGTCAAGAAAGAATACATGTTTTATTTTAAATATGTTTCCATTGACGGGAAGAATGAATACTGTCTTTAATGTAACCACTTTGCTTAAATGTGGAATGTAATTCAAGTTTCATGATCTAATTCTCTAAAACACTAAACCTGAAAAGATCCTCAATGTGTAATCTTGGAATAACTAATGATTAAATAAGGTTTAAGGCTGAGGCCTTATAGTTGGTATCAAATGGAGGTTTAGATAAATTTAGAGGTTAGGGTATTCTTTAAGCATAAGTGAAATTACCATAATGGTTAAGATATCAGAAAGAGTCCCAATTATAGATAAAGTGAATGAGTAAGTATATCTTAGTGTTTATCTTCCTCATTAGTACATGATGGTTTTGTTGTTATACTCACACTGACCTTTTTTGTTTTAGAAAATGGATAGATCTAGCAGGCACCAAAGTGACAATTGGTTTGAAGGAAACTGTGGTGGTTCTCTGATTAAGAGACTGGATGAAATGGGGTATTCAATGAGGAAACTCGTGGTTGTTCTAAACCAACTATCAAGGAGTCATGATAAACCACTTGAACATTGGTATGTTCTATAATTCATCATGTACAAGATGACCAATCAATGTGGAAGTTCAGGTAATAATTATAAAGGTTACCAATAGGGTTTATATGATCCTTACTTTTGACGTAATTATGGGTTATTCTATGTTATGATGGAAAATGAAAGGCATGAGATAAACGTGAGGTTAAAATATGTTATGTTTATTTTTGAAGATTTTATCTCGTTTTGGGAAATGTTTTGAGAATTATATAGTTTTGGAAAAAAGACAACACGCAGACCATGTGACAACCCGTCGCGTCGGACAAAGCTGCGGGAATCGAACCCACAACCAAAGCGCGGCTGGTATTTATCGCCTACCACTGGACTACGTGAAGTCCCTGGTTAGTTTTATTGATTATTTTTTTAGTTATATGATTTTATGAATTAAGAGTATGTTGATTTTGGGTTATCTATGGAAATTTATTAACCTATCATGGAGGATATGTGATTAGGTTAATTACTTTTCATTACGAGACATTAAGAGAAATTTATGTTGTTTGGAGATAAGTGTTATGATTTAACTTGGAAGACTATGTGAATAAATCATTCAACTATTTAGGTTTCAATCTTAGTTTGGTTTACTTTGAAGAATTTTATGGACAAATTTTTTATCGAATGGTCCTCATTGAACTTTGGGTTTTGTTGGACAAATTTTGGAGATTAAGAATAGATTTTCTTTTTATAAAGGGTTATCCTTTTCTGGATTATCTAATCTTGTACTAACCTTTTTGTTTTTGTATTGGTTAAAGTATAAAGACATGGTAATTATATAGTTCTCTTTTTTGGATTAGGTGATTCTCTAGAAGTTGATTATAGTACTCTTAATGTGAACAAGTCCTCCTAAATACTCGTCTTTTGGGTAAAGTATGAGTTTGTGTAATAAATCTAATAAAAGTTGAAAGTCAACATGATAAGTGATTATGTTTCCTTATGAATAAATTCCTCAATAAAAAGTAACTTAAAACAAAAATGTTCTCTATTAACTTTTCCTACTGGGGAATCGAATACCGTTTAACCCATCACAAGTTTGTGAGTTTCTTGTGGTTAACTTTCTCCTAAACATGTTTTCTATCACTCTCCATCAGAACATGACCCTATGTGTTCTCCTCCATTTACATGTTTTCCAACATGGAATCCTAGTATGGGTTAACTCGGGTGACCTCTGTACTTATCTTCCTTTATTTTAAAATGATTGTTTTACCGACTCTTATTCCGATGTGGGACTTTCAAGGATGTTTCCAAACCCAATTTTAAAATTGCGAGGACGTAATTCCCAAAAGGGGGGAAGGATGTAACACCCCACACAAATAAAGAATATGAAATTTTCATATTTATCCATATTTGTGAATAAAATATTAATATGACTTTAAAGGGGACGCTATGCTCGATGGCGTACCCAACACGCAACAACGAGTTTCATGGAAATCTTACGTTGCACTCTAATAATAAAATAATATTATTTTAAATGGTAGTTAACATGTAGCCGTTGTATTGGAGGGAATGGATAGAAGTAACTAAAATATGATTATATATGTTTTTAAATGTTTTTACATTTATCCAATAAAAGATAAAGGCTTAAAATACGGAAAGAATTCAATTTTAGGCGTATATGCCCTAGTTTTCACTAAAGGTTCACTTATCGCCTTTTGATGTTGTACCATCATTAAATATAGTTTTGTTCACTCTTATACATTCTATTGGACCAAATAAAACTCTTCTTAAGAATTGGTACATCAAAATTTACTTTGTTTAAATTTTTGGTATCTTTCCGACAAAGTTCATTTTTTTAATGAATAGTTCAAAATGTTGTATTTTAATTCAAAACCTCATTTTAATCTAATTTCTTTAAATTATTATATTATCATTTGAATTTGTTTTAAAGTGAAATTATAATATATTTTTACCATTAAATCCAATAGTGGTCGTTGGAATTAATTTCACTTTGAAATCAGGCTAAAACTAGTGTCAATCTTTTGATACATATTGGTTCATAAAAAAACGCTATTTGCTCTGACAGTGGGAATTAATTATTAAATTAATTAATGTGACTTATATGTTTTGAATTTTTAAAAATAGACTTCATTTTTGAATTCGGAATATCAAATATAGCTTAGGGTGAATTTTTGGGATTTTTCTGAAAAACTTCAATTATTGATGAATAGTGAAACCACTAAGTGGTACTTATAAATAATGATTTTTCCGTTTAAATGAAATTTTTCCATCTTTGTGTTTTCAATTTCAAAAATCCGACATACATGGTTGTCATTAAGAAGTAAAATGTGGTTCAATGGGATAAAAATAATTTTTTGGTGAATAGTAACTTATGATGTTTTTAATTGCGATTAGAGGTAATTAGTGTAGTTTATGGTAAGAATAATGTTTTAATAAAATGAAATGACCTAAACACATGCCCTACCCTCATTTGATGTGTCATGGACGACCAAGAAAATCCATTAGTCAACTTGGGGACCCCATAGAGCCACCTTGGTTGGAAAACGACATAAATATCTTTTTATTTAATGTTAAAGTAAAAATGACACAAACATGAGATGTTTTACAAAAATAATTTTTACATGGGGTTATACAAGTCATATTTTTGACTATAAATAGTAATTGGAAATCTAAAACCATTTCCTACATCATAGTATTTTTTTATAATTTTTAGACATTAAATAGATTAAATTATTTATGACATCATGATGATGCAGCGATGACCTCATTATTTAACAATTTAAATAAAATGGAACGATAATGTAATATCTAAGACCTACACATGTCCAAAACCTATTGTATGACTGGATTTCGAAACATTATCACCTTATTCTAGAAATAAATCAATTTGTGACCTTTAAAATCCGAAATTCTTTTGATAATAAAGTAACATTTTGTAACATTACAGGAGTGCCCCACCTCTCCTCTTATAAAAGGCCCCCAACTCTACCTCCTTACCCACACTCCCAAAACCTTTGGCTCGGACAACCCCTACCCATTTTGTCTCTACACTTCCCTATATTAATCCTTTAATCCTCACTTTGGGCATATTTCTTCCCAAGGAAGCCTTTGAGCTCAAACCAAAGGGAGTTACCTGATTTTAAGGTAATGTCTTCACTTGTGTCCTTTTGTTTTATTTTGCTTCTCCAACCCCCTAAACACTTTTTATTAATTTATTTTGTAACAAATCCAGTATATTCAATATACTAGGATGTTTTTATAAGAATGATTCGAGCTACACTTACACAAACCTACATCTAATGGTTAAAGAACATACTGTTTCCGTGGATGGCAAATTTCTGCCTCTCGAAACGATGATTGTTCAACATTCTTCTAACACATTCAAAGGTAGCCATTAAGATGAAACTATATTTATATATGATATATAATATGTTTATGTTTTCCTTAATCTTCTGTATTTTTCATTTACGGAATACCTTTATGGTTTCCATTATGGGTAAACGCGATATCTTCATTTAAGGAAATGCGGACTACTGCCCCCTCAAAGTGATTTGATTCGTTAATACCATATGTGGTACGTATAAATGATATATTTAATTATATTATATATTATGAAATACTGGAACTAAAATACTATTATTTATCATTATGTTTTAATTCCATTAAATATGAAATAGAAATGGAAGTAGTGTTCATGCGTACGTACGACTTACCGTCCCCATGAACGGTACATTTCATTTCCTATCTCAAAATGTAATGTAATATTATAAGTACATATATATAATGGATATATATGTAATATATTACATCTAAATTATGGATATCATTCTGGAATTATAACATATATATATATATATCTCTGATTTTGTTTTAATTCCATTAATATGACAAAAAATGAAAGTAGCGTTCATGCGTACGTACAGTCTACCGTCTCTAAGAACGGTGCTTTTCGTTTTTTTTTCTCCAAATGATATGGAATAGTATAAAATTAATATTTACTGGATATATATGATATTTTAATCATTAATACTATTCTGGGAATTATTTACTTATAACTACATGGGAAATCTTTTTTCAAACAAGTTTATTTTTTACTAATGTACCAAACATCTGCAAAAACATCTGATATGAACTAACATTATTAATCAATTATTATAAAATTATATTATGTGATGTGAACTGAATAATAATCTCTAAAATTGGTACTTAGGAAATTATTAATTGACCAAATTTTATTATTCAGGAATATAATGAAACGAACAAGACAAGTTGGACTTGAGGTGAGGGATCCTACTCCTCTCTTTCTTTTTAAGTACACTCTTTTATGTCATTCCTTCTATTCTCATCCTTCTTGTTATTGGGATGTTATTTTATATTAATATTACTGTAATTTTTATGTTCATATGATGTGAGACCCTATTCTCTCTCATCAATCCATTTTGAAAGTTTTGAGTGGCGCCGTTAGGCTTCCGAATTTTTGTAAGAGATCTAACCTCTCTCTTTCTCTTTAAGTACTCTCCTTTATGTCACTTCTTTTATGATCCTCTTTATTATGATGGGGGATGTTATTTTTTATTCCAATTTCTTTAAATTTTATTGTAATATGTTGAGATACCCTATTTGATCCCATCAATCCATTTTTGAATGTTTTAAGTGGCGTCGTTAGGCTGCCGAGTTTTCGTAAGGGATTTTTCATCTCACTTTTATTCCCGTGAGATTTATGCTACATTTGCCGCAATTTCCTTTGAGTGGTGTATGTACTGACCATTATTTTACTCATTGTGTAATATTCTTTCATTTATGAGTATTTACATCAATGTTGTATTGTCTTTCTTTCACGGGACGTATGTTTCGAAAGATACCCATGTCAGTAAGGGAACCTTTCACCCTCCTCTTTCTAAAAGACTTATTTTGTTATGTCTTTTAATTCACATAATATTATTTTGGGATATGTGCTTATATATCATTATTGATGTAAATTTTATGTCCAAGTGTTAAGAACCCTTTTTATCTCTCATCAACAGTTTTTCTGAATTTTTAAGTGACGTCGTTAGGCTGTCTAATTTTTGCAAGGGAACTTCTTAACCCAAATTCGATTCTTTGGGATAAACTTGTACACCTTGAATATGTCGTTCTATGATTATGTGTGAATGTAATACGATTGTTTTACACTTAATAACCACTTATATTTTGTGTATTCTTTTGTCACACATAGTTATGTAACTGATTTATCCTTAATCCAAGTATACCGTCTTTGTATGGGACTTCGTCTCAATCTCCTTTCATTGAGGCATATTTTGTTTTATACTCAAACTTCTTTTATATGGTGTATAAACCTCTTTGACATTTATTTTTATCTTAAAGGAATCTTTCTTTATACGATGCGTTTTACTAAATGACAAAAGGTAATGTTTTTTTCATACGTATGCGGCGACAACGACTTCTCCGCCGCCGTGACCATTATTTGAATTTCGGCTTCCTCTACAAGCCATACCTTTTTTTAAAAGAAAAATAAAAACCATGTTTTAATTTTCTTTTATTGAAAATGGTTTTCATAATGTTTTTATATCAATGTGTCGTATTGATATCTTGTGATTGAAAGGTGGAAATGTTATGTTTCCTTTATGCATGTTTTATGCCATACGATTATGTTGAGGTTCTTGGGCATTATTATGAAGATGGGTGGTTCCGTGATAAACTAAGGGTGGGTGAGCTTGACATAGCTCTCCAATGCATTGGGTAACGCGAAGGAGTGAAACATTAAGGTTTCTCCGAAGACATTTAGGGAATATACTGTGATGGGTATTCCAAAAGTAACCAAGAGGGTTACTCCCAACGTAAGAATGTTATGAATGCCTCATGTTACCTATTATGTCTTATGATTTCTATGATTTATTAATGATTTGATGAGGTATTTTAAAGTGCCTATGTTTTATGGGTGTAGTATGATTTCATTATTATGTATATATGAACTCATGTTTCCTTTCCATATTTTTATAACCCTTACTGAGCCTTTTATGCTCATCCCATGTTTTTGAAATGTTTTTCACATGTCAAGGGAAAGGTACAAGATGAGATGATAGTGTCAAGGATGTGTCAAGAAAGAATCCATGTCTTATTTTAAATATGTTTCCGTTGATGGGAATAATGAATACTGTCTTTTATGTAACCACTTTGTTTAAATGTGGAATGTAATGCAAGTTTCATGATCTAATTCTCTAAAAATATAAACCTGAAAAGATACTCAATGTGTAATCTTGGAATAACTCAAGATTAAGTAAGGTTTAAGGCTGGGGACTTATAGATATTCTACTAAGAAAATACATTTATAAATTCTTTCCACTATTTAATATCAACGTGAATTTAGTCATTTATGAATTATACATTAAATCACTAAAACATAGATGACTAAATTAAGAATCACATCGGATATAAAACGAGTGGTTTAGTCTAAAGTTGAGACCTAATCCACTCCACTTGGTTATCACCTTCCACAAATATGTTAATATAAATAAACATGATCCCAACCCTAGTTCAGGGTTAACTATAGTACACAGGATAGTCCAGGTTACACAGGGGCCTCTTCCACAGTTCTTCGTGGGTACAAACCACCAGGCCACACAGGGACCTCTTCCACACTTATCAGTGGGTATACACAAGTTTAGAAACATGTTTGAGTAAGGGTATCTTATATACTTCAGTTTAATATAAGATATAGAGTGTGTTGTTATAAAGATACACGCACTAATAGAAATATAGTAAAATAATACACAATAGAACATAAATATTGATATAGATTTAGAAATTCTCTAAATGATAGACTTTACAGCTCTAGAATTATGATATGAAGTTGAGGCATAAATCAAGTCCGCGTATGGAAAACAGAGTGTTGCAAGTTAGACTTATTTTGCATGTGTTCTTCGTGATGTTTAACAGTGTGAAGATGTTCTCGATTCTGGGATTCAATTGTGCTTTGTGTGTTCTCCAGCAGCATCGAGTTGCATGTGACAATTCTTTATTAAAAAAATTCTTTGAGTGAGTTCTTCATTATCGTTCTTATGCCCATTTTTCTTTGATTTCATCTATCATGTCACACTCTCTTTGGTTTCTGATCCACACTACTCTTTTATCATGGAGTGCATGTGTTTGAGCCAACATGTTGCATGTATTCTACACCTCATACCTCATACTATTAGATGAAATGTCTACAAATAAACATTAATTATCTATATACATTAAAAATCATCAAATATTACCTTTAGAAATTAAATTGAAAGACAATAAAATAGATTAAGAAATGGTGTCACAGTATGTCATGGAAACAGTGTCTCGTTCACGGTGTCTAGTTCACGGTGTCTGGTTCACTGTGTCTCATGGTCATGGTGTCTCATGGTCTTGGTGTTTTCCCATTCATAGTATCTCATGATAACGTTGTCTACTTTTTCATGGTGTCTCATGGTCAGGGTGTCTGCTTGTTCACAGTGTCTCATGGTCACAGTGTCTCAGACTTAGTAAAATATATGTATTTAGACTTAAGCGGTGATATTTATGGAATGTATTGAACTTAATTTTTTATTAGAGAAATCATTATATAGTAAATCAAAAGTTAGTGTATAGTAACCAAGATTAGTGTATATCAATTAAGATCATTGGATAGCTTTTACTAAAAAACTGTAAATTTGATTTGAGATAGATTACAGAGTTTACAAGGATTATAGACTGAATAAGATTTGTGATCATTAAAACATGATTAATACATGGGGAGTCCTAGAAACATGATTTTTTAATTATAATATATTCCATTTAATTTTCTTTATTTCACTCTAAAAATATAAGGTCAACCACCTTCATGTGTACATATGGACTACTTTCTCCATGAATGATGTACTTCATTTTATATCACTAAATTTAATGGAGTAATCTAAATTAATATATGATATTTATTTCATGGTTAATATTATGGAGATGATGAAACCATGTTCAAGTAATGAGAACCATAAAATTAACATGTCATAACATTCATGAAAAACAAAAAAGTTGTTTACCAAAATGAGACATAATCATGGAATTGCTAACAAACATGTATAAAATGGTCATAATAAAATCATATATGGTATGATAAAAATTAATAAGGTTCTTAAATATATTTATTATAAACAAATATTCAATATAAAAATGTTTTAATGAGTACAATGAATGTTTATACATATGGTAATTAATTTGTGTCTAACTTTTATTTCTCTCTGAGACACATACCATATTACCACGTGTTCCTTTACATAGTGTATTTACTTCAAATGAATTTGTTTTATTACTATTATCCTTAAATATATGGGTATTTAAATTTCCATTTGGGGATCTATCTTTCATGGGGTTTATGATTTCAATGTTTCCAAAGCGGAAAGATATTTTTGTCTCATTTTTCCTTCTTTGAGAAATGTGTTAGGTGATACGTCTATCTTATTTTATGAGGCGTATATACTGACAATTTTACATGTTATATCATTAATATAAATATATTAACAGTATTATAAGTTTTATTTAATGGTATTCTTTAATTGGGATTATGATTTAGAGTTACCAAATTGGTAATGGTCATAAGTTACATTCTCTTAAATTATTGGTATTTTTTATGATAGTAATTCTAATGATGAAATCATAGAATCCATCACTAAATAAACTCATGAATATTTTTCTCTTACAATTATTTATAATATTTTAAATAAATATATAATTTCCTGGCCCAGGTACTACCCACGAGTGCCTTTAGTCAGTGGATCACATGAACTCAGGCAAACCTCCCCTTACGCTAGAGGTTGTTGACTTGTAGAGAGGGTATAATGTCGACCATGGGGAGACCATACCCTACTTATAAAAGTTTCATAACAATGGTAATGACAAATAAATTAAAAAATAAAATAAACATAAACTATTATAATAAAATGACAATAACAAACTAGCTTTACATGATAAACCAAAACTAAAAAACAATATCAACAACTAAATAGTATATATGTCATGCGCAATAAGTGTAAAGTGTCAATATGAAAACCAAAACTAAAGAAACTAAAAACAACCACAAAAAGGTATAGACACCATGTATAGTTCCCTAATCCATGATTCGTCCACACTTATTCATCATATATAGTTTCATTTCCCTTATCTTGTCATAAAAACATGAAGTATATTTAAATACTAATTAGGCAGTCTGAGTAGGGTGAGTATAACTCTGTAGTTAACCACCATCAACATCAAAAAAACTATTTAGTAAAAAATATTGTTTCAAGTTGGTTATAGAATAATGTGAAACTAATAAGGTAAATAATTATCACAATTCATTATTCTTTAATTAACCACACAATCCCCAGGTTTTCGATGACACTTGAACCCTATGTACCTTTTTCATCCTATACTGAAGTCTAAAGTATATCACAATACTGTGATTCTCATTTAACATTCTAATTAAATACATATCAAAGAAAATTTTGACCACATCCATTGTCAACCTCATTGGTGTATAAAATCATGTCTAACAACCCCATGGGTATTTGGAGCCTCTTCCCATGTCCCACACCTCAATGTCACATGAGTATTTGGATCCTTATTCTCTAAACAACCACATCTATCACATATTTTTTTATGGAGACTCAGCCCATATCCCACACACTCTTTCAAAAATGGGAATTTTGAGCCTTAGTCCCTATCCAACACATTCTATCACATAGGGACATTTGGATCCCCAATCTTTTTCCCACTCTTTCTATCACATATGAATATTTAGGGCCTCTTTCCCTATCCCACACTTTCTATCACATATGTGTATTTGGAACCTCAGTCCATGTCCCACACTCTTATATCAAAAAAATCACTAATATATCACATATATCACATCATAATATTCCATTATAGTTTATCACAACAATATGGTTCTTCAGTTTAATCACAAGGAATAATATTTTACTCCAATTTCTCCAATTTCAACCCAATTCATCATCCCAATGAAACAAAATTAATTCAACTAATTATCCAATGAAATTCTCCAAAAATGGAAATTTCAATTTCTTAATTACATACACATAATTAAATCATGACTATGGGATTTTTGATTTCGACCACCTACCTCAAGATTCATGATGAACGCTCACTAATGGAAATCCCTAATTCAAGCCGAATAATCAAGATATTGATGAATAAAGTCTTATAGAATCAAAACATATATCCATGATAAAAATAATCATGATCCATGAAACCAAGATCTAATCCCCTATCCAAAAGATGAAAATTGTCCTCTTTTTATCTGGAAAGAGAGATGAAAGAGAGGTAAATCTAATAAAGAAGATAAAACATATCAGGAGAGAGGAAAATACATCAATGGATCTTCAATTCACTGAGAATATAGTTTAGAATGTCACAGAACTCATTTGGGATTCTATGAAATCCATAATAATTGGATTTGGTCTGAGTTGGGTGATTATGTGTTAATACTAGGGTGTTAGGAATTTTATTTTAGTTCTTCATGGAATTATTTTTCCTTAATAACACTTCCTAATATGGAGTGAATATTTTTCCCAAACTCTATGCCTAATCGAGTTCCTCCTATCAGGGAGTCGTATGGTTACTACTAGAGGGGTGAAATATTTGAAAAAACATGCACCAAACCTTAGAATCTATTATCTTTTAGTTTTAGGAGTATTCTATAATGGGTGTATGTTTTTTTCTAAACCATGTGTCAATCATTCACTATCCCACATTCTTTTAAAATTCTCCAATATCAACCAAAAACTCCCCATGTTAATCATATTCATTATATAATCATAAAAATAAAAAACAATACCTAAAATGGGCTGGACGAATCTCTAGAAAAGGTTAGGATCTTACAATCTCCCAACATTATAACAACCCTTCCATCAGCTATACTCCCAAACATCTCAATAATTATAAGGTGAAAATATTGGGCAACTATGTAGACATATATTTTTCTATCTCCCATGTTTCCTCTTGAACATGACCATGTTACCATAATACATTAACTATTATAATGATATTTCCCCACAACGGTTTCTTAGTGTGATCCAACACACATATTAAATGCTCCTTAAAAAATGCATCAGTCTCATAATGAAAATTATGAAAATCCATCACATGAGTAGGGTTGGGGAGATACTGCTGGGGCTATGACACATAAAAAATTTCATGTATATCAGAATGACATTTTTGAAGAGACAATTAATATTACACTTTCTAGATTCTCTCAACAATCTCAAATGGTCTAAGGAACCTGGGTACCAACATTCTCTATCTCTGAATCCGATACTGACCCAATCTTGGTGGGACCAATTGGGAATATATGACCACCATATGTCAACTATATGGTTTTTCAACATCGATCATAATGTTAATTCTTCCAACTCTGAGTTGTAGCCAAATACATTCAAATCAGCTGGACTTACTACAACATCTACCATATGAGACTCAGTCCCAACAGCTCTAAATCACCTTCCTCTATCCAATATAGAGGTGATCTGCATGAACTACCATAATTAACCTCATATAGTATATATATATATATAGTTTTTTGATAACTCTTGTTTTATTGAAACTCCACAAATTATAGGTTCTTCTCCCATGAACTACCAAAGTCTAAGACACATGCTTAATGATTATCCTCATGTACCTATATAATATTTTCCTACTTCCCATCTATCTATGGGTGGAGAGTCATACTCAGTAAAAATTATTTACCAAGATCCTTCTGTAATACCTTCCCGAAGCATGAAGTGAATCATGAGACACAATGTGAAAAAATACTCCATGGAACCCTATACAGTTGTATTATCTCCCGAATGTACTAGTCTTCCAACTAATCCATTAAGAATGTCTCTCATATAGGAAATAAATTTTCTATATTAGTCAAACTATCTACAATCAACTAAATAACATCATTCTTCAAAGGATTCACTAGGAGGACCATAAAACACTCCATAGTTACATCTTCCCACTTCCATTATGGAAGGGGATAATACTATAATAAACCTCTTGGACATTCATGCTCAACATTCACCTTTTGAATTGTGTAGCATCGTTTCAAAAACCCTTCTATATCCTATTTTATATAGAGAAACAAAAAATGTCTTCTTTTGTCACAATATATTTTGGTCACACCTGGATGGCTACCCTCTTAGAGGCATGAAATTTACACATCATCTCCCCCCCCCACACACATACACATTGGCACAATAACCCAATTCTTGACATAGATGATCACATCCTCATTTATAGTCCAATTATAAGGTGACTTGAAACATTCTTGGATTTACCTCATTTCCATACATTACATATTCCAATACCACCTTTCACTAATCTAAGTCAAAAGTGTAGACTCCACTAACACTAAAAAAATAGTAATATATTCCTATTCCTCAAGAACCACATCATGCATCACATCCAGTAGGTTTATCATTTTCCACTCAGAGCTAGACTCCTCTACTAAAAGAGTTTGAGTTTTACTTCTCAAAGCATCAACAACACCGTTTCCATTCTCCGGTGTATATGAAAGATAAAATTCAAATGACTACATATACTCAACCCATATTTGTTATCAGATATTCACATCTCATTTTGAAAAAGATATACGTTAAACTACTTTGATCAGTATAAATGGTATACTTTTCACCCATTGGACAATGACTCTATCAATTTAAAGTATAAATCACTATAACTAAATTATGGTCATGCATAGGGTAATTCCATTCATGTGGCCACACTTGTCATCACCCATATGCAACACCTCAATCTCCCTACATCAAAAATACTCTAAAACCTATCCTAGAAGAATCACAATACACCATATATATCAAAATTGTCTTAGGTAGGATCGATATTGGTTTCTTTGTCAAGTGTTTCTTAAACTCATGGAATGAATTCTCACATTCTCTTGACCATTAAAGCTTCATTCCCTTTCTTATTCAAAATAAAAATAGGTGCTTCAAAATTGGAAGATTTATAGATGAACTTCTCATAAGATCTTGATAATCCCCGAAAACTGTATATATTGAAAAAAATCTTAGGTTTCTTCGGAGAAAAACATCCCAAACATTCTCTGGGTCTAATGACACACCTTCCATAGAGATGATTTTCCCAAGAAGTGTTCCTCTTCAATCCATATTTGAAACATATATAGCATGGCATAAAGTTTATAGTACCTCAGTGTACATAGGATGATATCAATATTTTGGGCATGAACATCATGAGTCTTTGAGTACACCAATATGTCATCCCCAAACACAACCACAAACTAATCATGGTAAGGGTGGAATAATTGGTTCATCAAGTACATAAACACAACATGGTCTTTATTTAACCCAAATGGAATATTGATGAACACATATATGCCATAAATTCTTTTAAATGATGTTTGAGATGTATCTAAGGGTCGAATACTCAATTGGTGATAACCTAATATCATGTAGATCATGAAGAAAACGAAATACCCTCTCAATTAGCCAAATAGATCATCGATACATAGAAGAGGACATTTGTTTAGCATTGTCATTTGGTTAAAATTCTAGTAATTGAAACACAAGTGAACACTCATGTTATCCTAATCTGTAAAAAATAAAGAAAACTATTAGGTGACATACTTATATGGATAAACCCATCATCCATAAACTCTTCCAGTTGAGTCTTCAACTCCTGATGTTCTGTTGGTGTCATTTTGTTTGGTGAAATTGAAATTGGATTAGCCCTAGGAATGAGCTCAATCATAAATTCTACATTTCTTCTAGGATATATCCATAAAAATTATGCAAAAAAACATCATGAAACCTATAGATAATTAGTGGAAATAAACCTTACTTCCTTCCCCCATCATCCGTCAAAAATATTAAAACATGGGTACTGATCTCCCCCAGTTGCTAATGAACTGGACATGTAAGTCCTTCCTTGATATCCAATTATCCACGGTGTACATAATTTTCACCCTTGTGATATGTAATGGTAACACTACAAGGGTAACAATCTATGTGGGATTTGTATGCTAGTAAATAGAACATACTCATAATTAGTTCAAATCCTAGTATGTTAAGGATGCAAAGATCCCAACTAAAATAATAATCCCAAACCTCGAGAGAACACCCCTTGAAAAAACATATGTCTATGTACCCTACTACAAAAGGTGTATCTATTTACATAGACCCATTCAAGAACATCACTTCCAGGTTCAAAACATTCACATGTAATGTAGTTATAAAAGAACAAGAGGCGTCATTATCCAATAAGGAACTATCTAGAATAGAATCCACAATAATAGTTCCTCTAATATTCAATGGTCCATCCTCGCTATCCACAATTATAGGTTGAACTACATGATAATTTTTTGCTCATATTCCTTGTGATTTAGTTTGAGTCCCCTAATTTAGAAAACTCGTCTAACTGAGGCTTTTTTTCCTAGAAGCACTTCATCCATAGCCTCAACCTACACATTCAGTAGAATTACAAATTACTATCTAGCATGTTGTAGAAGAGTCCCTTTACATACTATAGTATTCTGTAGCTTATTAGAAAATACATATCATTCATGGGGTATTACATAACCACTATATATTTTCCATCTTGTCAAAATATTGAAGCTCCATAATTGGTTGGGGACAATGCATTCGAATGTGACCCAACATATCACAGTGGTGGAAAAGCACTTGGGTAAGATCTTGAGTATGTGATCCTTCCACCTTTCCACTATTCTTTCCACTACTTTTGTCAAAATATTTATTTTGATGTATCCTAACCTCAAAATACAATCCTCATTATTTTATTTCATAAACAATATGTACTCTACTTGATTCCACCTACTAGTTTGTAACTTCTTTAGCCCGAAGATTTTAACCAGGTTCTTAATCTCACATTTATGTTCTTCCTAGAAAATCGTTGTCCTAGTTGTATCATCCCCTACCAGTGTTTGATCATAGTGATACATGTCATTAAGGTGAACAACAAAGTCTATCATGGACATACACCCTTGGGATAACTTTAAGAACTCAGCAAACATCTCCAATCTAAGTGCTTCTAGATAAAAGATATCAAGGAACATCTCCAAGAAGTATTTCCATTTAAAACCATATGCCTACCCATCCTGATCCTAAACAACCCACCAGTGATTTACTGATGTTCATAAAATATAATTAGAATCATGGATCTTTTTTTAGTAGGAGTACTTAAATGTTTATGAATAGTCTGGATGGACTCAATCCAAAACATGGTTTCCTCAGTTCCACCCTTTCCGGTGAATGTCAAAGTGTTTTGTAAATGAAAATCTCAAGATAGGTTGGAAAAACTCATTACAAACCACTCTACGTCTCTCTACCTAAACTAAATGAAGTGAGAAAGGTTATCATAGAACTTCTATATGGCTCCATCACCTAACACTATATGTTCCTCAAGTTCCTCTACAAAAAAATTATCTCATGCCATAACCTCTGGCCATCCTATAAAAAATCCTCTTCATGGAGGAATATCTCTATCATTACAGACACACATCATGAAACACATTTCACACCATTAACTCATTAAACAATATATGGTTTGGTAAATCCAAAAAATCACCCCCTTTCACTTCCACATGGTCAAAATTGAGGCTATATCACTTTTCTTAATAATCCTACATTTATGTCATGGTTAGAAAGGGTAAACACATTCACAATTTCTTATTTATTGTTATAAACCCAAATATTCACATTTTTCATCATTTTGAAACTTTAAAATTTTACATCAAGTTCCATTTTCAGTTCAATTACTTAAGAAAGGAAAAAACATTTCAATTTTAACAACACACTCAAAACCAAGTTTTCTCATCCATACCCAACATGATGCATGTAACATAATAATCCTGAATTCCAAGAGTGATTCATGAATAATAAGCTATCATTCCATTCCAAACAATAACTAAAATATTATAAAAATTTCATATAATATAATCACATCACACAACAAGTGCATTACTTGGGATGAAATAAATTTCAACTATAACAACACACATTAATAACAAAAATACCACAATAGATACTTAGATTTTACCCTCATATAAGGTTTAGCTACTCCCATGAATGATATCTAAACCAAGGATTAACTAATACTATTCTGATTTCTACCTTTCTAAAATAGTATGGTAAAATAAAAGGAAAGACAAATATTTTGATACGACTTTGTAATGCCCCTACCCAGGGCCACAGATTGGTGCCCCAAGCAAGTTGGTCACATGACCGCAGGCACATGTCACCATATACTAGAGGATGCTGACTGGTAGTGAGGGTATAATATCAATCATGAATATACTATACCCTCTCTCTCAAAGTAGAAGGATGATAGTAATAACCTTGAAATAACCAATAGAATATAACAATCAACCAAAATAATACAATAATTAGAACAAACTAGTATCCCATGATGAACCAAAATTTAAAACAATATCCTTAATAAATATCAGATATGTCATGCACAATAATTTTCAAGTATCAAAATTCAAAACCAAACTAAATACACATACAAATACCCCATGTGGTTCCTAACACTAAATTCGGTTCCCTCAACCACGATCCATCCGGACTTATCAATCTAACATAGGAACCTTTCCACTATCTTGTCATGCAACCAAGATGTCTATTCAGGTACTAATCTGGCAGCCTGAGTGGGGTGTGAGTAAAACTTAGTTGGCCACCTCTAATGATGCCTAAAAATAATCAGTCAATAAAAGTGTATTCAATTATATAAATAATAAATTATATTTCATAAAGTAAACATTTATCATATTTCATTATTCCTTAATTGACCACATAAACCCTTGGGTTCCAAAGGACACTTGGACCATCAATACCTATTTTTTCAAGTACATGACTCTGAACCATATCACAATACTAATAAAATAATTTATCATTAAATTTAAATTCACATAATGGACAATTGGATCAAAAGATCAATTCCAAACTCATGGGAATACAACATATTTTATAACAACCTCATTGGTATTTGGAGCCTCTGTGTCTCTCCCACCCCTCAATGTCCCATGGGTATTTTGATCCTCGGTACATGTCCCACAAATTCAATAACAAATGGGTATTTGGAGAATCATTCTTTATATCAATGTTTCTATCACATATATTTATCTGGATCCACAATTGATGACCCACACTTTCTATCACATATAGGTATTTATAGCCTTAGTCCCTATCCCACACTTGTTATCACATATGTGTATTTTTAGCCTCAGTCCACGTCTCACACATTCTATCAGATATAAGTATTTAAAGCCACATTCTATGCCCTACACTGGCATATTAATCAAATCACACATATATCACAATATTTTATGCCATTAAAATTTATCACATTTCTTCAATTTAATCACATTGAATTATATAAACAGTTCACTCTTAAATAATTTTGTGTTATTTAACCACAGAATCCATTAAAATATCAAGGTTAATCCAACCATATCATAATATTCATTATCAATTAATTAATAATAAAATTAATTTACTAATTATACAATACCAATATACCATAAATTCAATTTCACAATATTCCATTAACTAATCAACCATATAATTAATCGAATTCCGAAAATTACAGTTTCCCAAATTTCAACACAATTCACTATCATAAAGAAATTTAATTAATTCAATTAATTATCCAATAAAATCCCCCAAACATGGAAATTTTAATTTAATAATAACATAAAACTAATTAAATCAATAATATGGGACTTTGAATTTCGACCACCCACCTCAAGATTTATAATAACCACACACAAAAAATCGCCAATTAATTCACAACAACCGTGATCACAATAAAGAATGATATCTTGAATAAAAACCTAGATCCAAGTTCCAATGAATCAATATCCATTAAACCAAGGTACAAAACCATCACCAATAAAGGAAAACTATCCTCTTTTATCCAAAAATAGATATATAAAGCGATAAATTTAGTCGAGAAAAATCCACATATTGGGAGAGCTGTAAATTTGTCAGAGGACCATTCATACATCATGAAAATTGGTTTTAATTCGTTGGAACACATTACATAACTTCTAAAATTCATAAGAATAAACTTAGGACTTATTGGGGTTGATTAATAATTAATACCCATGGGTTATCTAACTTATTGTAATTTTTAAGGGAATAATTTTTCACAGACACAGTTTCCTGTACAAGGACATTATTGTTCCAAAACTATGTACCTAACCATGATCCACCTCTAAATGATTTACACGGTTACTTATATAAGGTTTCTTGGTTTTACAACCCATGCATCATCCAAGGGAATCCCCTTTGTTTTGGTTTATATGTTTTAATGCCCTAGGTACAGGGTTTTGGAAAACTGTGTGCCAACTGTGTGATGCCCCACTTTTATCAAAAATCACCATTTTCACTAAAAAAACACTCCATGGTAAAATCCATATAGGATATACTCAAAACAACACAACAGAATAAAAGAAAATGATCATCATTCATCTCCTGAAAAGGTCTAGATCTAAAATAATGGTGTCATTTTTCAACTATTTGACACGTAAAATAAATGAGAAAACGTTTTTTAGTACATATGACTTTATATCTCTATTTTGTTAGAAATTGGTTTTATTCCAAAGCCATGTTTTTAAAAAATATATTAATAAATGTTTTATTACACTACAATTATTTTTAAAAGGAAATTTTTAACATGTTTTTCTTTATATAATATATTTTTTAAGTAATATGCATTTAATTTTCCAAAACAATTCCTATTTCGGTTTTCCAAAAAAATATGAATGGAGTATTTAGTTTAATGTGTATGACATAAAAAATTCTCAAACATCATGAAAAATAATTTCCTCAAATTTTATATTAAAATCTTAAATATATATATTCTTGGAAAAGATTATGAAAATGATTCATGTTTTCTTTTTTTTCAAAGTATAAGTTATACTTTCCCTAATGAATTTTTTAAATTATTTAAAAATAAATAATTATATATTTTCATGGTTATTATCAATAAAATTTATTTCCAAAATAATTTATAAATTTTGTGTTTTAAAATTTCCTTTTTTATGAAAATTTAAGATTCCCATGAAAAACCCCAATTTTCCTTTCAATATTATTTTCCATCTAAGATGATATCCTCTAATCATAATTATTCTTTATTGGGGATAACATTGAATGATAACATCCTTATTATTTATTTCGATGGTTAATGTTTTTGTTGATAAAAGTTTTATGAATCCCATTTATTTTTCATGGGTTATTATATATTGAATTGATGAAATGTTTATGAAACCCATTTTATTTACGTGAGTTATGATGAGATGATATTTTGATATATTTAGGATATTATAACACACATATATATCGTTTTCATTATGAGATGGGTGGGAACTATATATTCCACCAATGAATTGGGTCAATATTTATATATTATGATGTAATTATGGGAAACATGTCAATGGACTTGATCCACTATTAGCAATAATTGTGTCTTGGTCAACTTTGGGAAATTGGTGTGTCATAATCCACAATGGAAAACAGGTGTATCCAGGTCTCCAATTAGAAACATGTGATAAATATAGATCCACTATGATTATGATCATCTTAGTCTGGCTTGAAATATTATATGGTTTACTATATTTATGATTGTTCTACACTTTATTGATATGATTTTATGGCTCAATAATTATATGTGATTATTTCTCACACTTATGGACTAGGTTTTCAAAAATGATAATGTTTATTTCTATAACACTTGATTATTATCCATAATAAGTTTGGTATGAGCTATTTATTTTATATCCATAATCACATACCATTATTATCTTCTTATTATTTCATATTATATTAGATTTATATCTATTATTATTAACCCTACTAAGAATATGAGCTCACTATTTATTGTTTTTTTCTTCCCCAATATTATGAAAAATGGTTTAGGTAGGGTTGGACAAAGAGGAGTATTATGTGAGAAGATAATTATGGGAGATATTGAACATCTTTCACCAGATTATATGATTATATTAAATGTATCAAAAGGCACTATACTATTATGGTCTTTTGGATTTTTTTCATGTAATGTAATGAATATTCATCTAAATATATGTAATATCCATGTATGAGAGGCCTTGGTCATTATAAAAAGAACATAAAAACCCAAAATATCACTCTCTAAAATTTGAATATTGCTTATGTGTTTACAAAGGGACAAATACATATTTCCAATGAATATTAATTTTTAGTTTGATCTTAACAAGAAAATAATTTGGAAATTTATTTATAATTTTTACTAATTATATAATTATTTTAAATTATTACAAAACAACGACACTATATCTATTCAATTAATATAAAAATAGATTTAACAAATTTAAAAATATTAAAAGTAATATAATTTTATTTATTTATAGTTTTAAATTATTTTTTTAGAAAAATATGATAAATAAGTGATATTGGAAAATATTATACATTAATTCTGTCTTTTTCTTGGTGTATTTGGTGTTAAAATGATATTATAACTTATTTATGAAAAATATATTTTATTTAATTATTTAATAGTAGTGTAAATCTTTAAATACAACAATGGGATAATATATAGTGCAAATTATCAGCCCATATCCATCTATAAATCTATTTATACCATATAAGTAAAATCATAACCCTTTAATTGTGAATAATTTGTTACCACGGTTAAGGATAAAGTCAATTAACTGAGGGGTTAAGCTAAAATATAACGTTTAAAACAAAAATTAAACATTTCACAATTTTACTAATTGATGGTATTTACACATTAAACTGCCTTATCCTCTAATATCTTTTAAAAATTTTGAAAGATAATGAATTTATAATTTTTAAATATTTTGTGAAATTCCAAGAGTGCCCATAACCTAAATTATAATAGGCACCCCTACATTTTTTGATACACACCACATCGAGCCTTATATCTTGACCAAAACCTACTAACTTATCGTCTATACATACATTGAAACATTATAGAGTTTTTTCCCTTCAAAAATACCAAACCTTGGATCCTTAATAAGATATATAAAGGAAATCTTTCAAAGAATGATCAATCTGGTTTACCAACCAATTTCATTCAACTGATTCATATAAATCCTCTAAATAAATGTTATTCATAATAAAATTATAAATTAATTAACCTAGATATAAATAAATTTTTGTATAGTGATGTAGTATCCTTTATTTACCCCCTTTATAACCAAAGGGATATGAAATTATTGCCCATGCAGACGTATTGCTTTTCGTCTCCATGCAGTGATAAAATTAATTATTCGTTACCATATCTCACTTATTGTTATTATTATGGGTTTAATTTATATATATGATATTAATGAAATAATTATTCTATTGTAACTATAATTTCATAACTACTTTATTACAATCCTTTCTTGTGGAAAATGATAAGGTCACTCATGCTTATGTGCAGACAACCACATCCACGAAGTAATGTGATTAATTTTCTATTTCTAGTTTACCTAAGTAGAAATATGGATATATTTAATTGATATATTTTATATATATTATATTATAAATATTTTTTAAATTAAAGGTATTATTTACCTTTATTGTGTTCCATATTTCAAAAAATGGAAACAATATTCATGCTTATCTAAGGACTACTCTCACTATGAATGGTGTGATTCATTTTTTCATTCCTACCCATTGTGGATGACTATTACCTCATATATAGTAAACAAATATTATATTAATTTCATTGTTATAATTATTTATTTTAGGTAACCATGAGAAAATTAAGGGTAAGTGGACTGTCAAATTTAAACATGCATGAAAAACAAAGCAGTTATCCCTCCTAAGAAAGATCTTATTTTAAAAGAAAATTGTTTCCTTAATATTCTGGGCATTTTCATTGATTTAAAAGTTAAAATCATATTTTCAAAATGAAATTTTCATGTGATTTTTTCATATTAATTTTTATTTATAAAAACATCCATTGATGTTAATTATGTTTTATTGGGGATATGATCTAATGATACCATGCTTATTCTGTCTTTGTCTATTTTATTATTATGATGGAGGTATTTTTTTGAAAACCATTTATTTTATAAGGTCATTGCTATGATGAAATTATCAATGGTTTAATAACCCTATTTTCTTTAAATGGGTTATGATATGATGATATAATGAATGTTTTATAATGTTGTTATAAAAATATTTATTATTTTCACTACATGGTGGGTGTTCACAAAATTATATATCCTTATAATTCAATAGGAATTTTTTTATATCACATGATATACTTATATGAATCAATTCAATGTGATTTATCCACTATGGGAAACAAATTGATTTTCTTGATCTGCTTTGGGAAACAAGTTGATGTTCTAGATTCTCTATAGAAAACTAATGATGATTCATGATCAAATATTATTTTATAGTCTTGATAGCTAACATTGACATATTAAATTGATTAAATACCTACAATGGTTCCAAAATTTTTGTGACATGAACATATGTTTCATGATTTATTTATGTTGATTTCTGACTCTTATGATTCAGGCCTTTTAAAAAATATTATTTATTCCATGGATCATGTTTATGATCTCTAAAATATTGGTTGAGAACTTTGAAAAGTGATATTCATGATATTAAACCCTTTTAATTAAAATATTATTTCGAATTATAATTTATTGAAATATCCTATGTTTACCTTTAATATGAATAAAATATCAACATTTCTTATGTTTTCATTCTCTATGTTAAGATGAATTTTTTATGTAGGGTATGTCAACAAGGGTAAAAATTGAGAACAATATTATGGGGGGTGAGGATTAATGTATTTAAATAAGATATTTATTTATCTATTCTCAATAGTCGGTAACTTTCATGGTTATGTCATGGTTTTTAATATTATATATGAAATAATAATCTATAATGATGTAATAATTTATATGATAATCCTGGGATGCTATAGATATACACATTTTTAGTACATATCCAACAATATATGACATATAATAAAATCTCATACAGTTATTATGAAAACATTAAAACTATTTATAAATAAATATAAACTATTTTCAAATCATTTTATAAAAACATATTCATTTTGAAAAAAAACATTTTTTCGCAAATATAATCCTTATTCGAATTCATAACAATGTTACCTTACATGAAATTATAGAATTTACAATAACCGTGAAATCAAAATTTTAATTATGTAAACACAAAGTGTCCTCTATTAAAACATCAATGCTTCTCAAGATATAAATAATTCTAGTATGATATTTATTAAAAAAAATTATATCATCATATGAATATGTGCACCATAATATATTTTATATACATTATATAAATACCTGTATAATCTATTTTTCCATGACATTTGGTAACTGCTAGTTATGGAATATGTCATATTATTATTTCCAATAAAGGTACTAAATATATTAATAGACATTAATTTTTTATATCTAATTCAATCAAGGGATCAAATGTCTTATCTCAACATATTAATGAAAAAATACCCTCTATTTTGTGCTCAAAATGATAATAAGATCACCAATATAGTAAACTACCCCTTCATTTTCTAATCCTCAAGGAAAGTGTAAGAAATGTTTCTATATATAATAGTTATCCTAAGAGATATCTCACCAATGTAAGGTAAATGGTTTTCTTAAAATAGATACACCCTTAAGAATATTAATGATTGTATGAAATTCCATGTGATATCCTTTGGAATGTGATTTTGGATAACAAACCTTACCTTAAAATTTCACGATTCTATTCTCTGAATAAAAAATATCTATATCAATTACAACATTCTACTCATATTAATTTTATCATATAAAAAATCCATATCACTCTATAATTATCTTCAATTATGTATAAATAAAAGGAATACATTGAGGATAAATTATAATATATTATTCATGAAATAGAATAGCATCAAAGTAGCCAGTGTGGTATTCGAGTGGTACAAGGTTGTTCCATAACATCATGTGTCTTGGGATAAATTCCCACCCAATGAAAATTTTCCCTTCGTGTGGGATGGTGGTAGATGTGACATTTTAGTGGTGGAAACTTTTCGTGTGTCGTGCTTTGGAGGGAAATTAGAAACTCAGGCTGGTGGCTATTAGAATCTCTAGGGATTTTTGGGTGGTGGTATAATCTAGGGGAAACATGGTTGGATGATTGGTGCTAGTGATGTGATCCATGATAGTGATCCCAGTGTTGTATGTTGATGATTATGTTCAATGGTTTAAGGAACTCACAACGTTCCTAACAACATGAGGTATTGGGTCATGATTGTGATACTACTTGAAATGTGGATGTTTGTTTTGCATAAACTATTTACATCAGGATGTGACTCGTAAACATGCAGTTAGACCCCTCAGGGAGGTGGACTGGGTGGGGGTAGCAAAAATGTTATGGGTGATGTCATTCCAAATGGTAATAGGTAGATACGCACAATTAATTCTATAGAAGGCCGGTTGATTGTGTTGGATGGGCCTTCGAGACTTGATTGACCTACATGTTTGTGTTTTTGATTGTCAGGTTCATCCTTATAAGGCCTAAGGGTCATGTATGAAATAAATAAGGTATGAAGGGTGGTGTATCCCCTTGTGGGACTGTGACTTACCTCTCTGGCTAGTGTGTGTGGTGTTTGTGAAAGTTTCAATATAGATATACCCCCAAGAACCTAAAATATATAATAGCATCACACATAAAAGAATTGTGGAGGTATATTTATTTCATTATAAAACAATGATATATTTTACAACCATTACATCCATTCTATCAATTACATTATATCAATAGATTCAATAAGTCCCTTATTATTTTGTATTACTAGTTTTTTTATTAAAGTACCTATTATATTTTCATCTATATACACAAAGCATATCGTTACATCCCCCCTCTCAATAATAAATCAGATGATATTGTATTTTAATAGGATGTTTTGATTTCATTGGTGAGTCTATTACCCCTTTTCCTGAGAAATAGCCATATTCACAAAAAATCTCAATTTCAATATAAATTATGAACCCACAAAAATTTTAGTGAAGAACTTCTTGATCCAAACAAAATCCTTTATAGTATCTGACACAATTATTTACCCAACATCAATTTTTTAGTTCTCCTTAATAGCATGTTCAGAAGTCTTCTGATTGATTGCTTCCATGTTTTGAGAAATTATAAAAGTATACTATTATATCATATAATATTTGTTTAATTGAAATATAGAAATATTTTCCCCCTTTATAAAGATTTTATCCTACCCTCAAATTATTGGAAACATAAGCTAACTTATTCTTATAAAACATAGAATGTTCATTAAATTAATATAGTAATTATCATCATGATTTTATTTTTATCAGCATGATATTCATGAAAAAATCAGTAACATCATGTTGAGAAAATTACATGACATACTAGATAAAGAATAAGGAATATATATAATAAACCATACCCATCCATTATGAATATTTAAAATGATTATTAATCATCTAAATATTCATTTTATGAAACTTTAATGAAGACCCCCATTTTATGTTCTACACACTACTAATCATTTTGTCATTACCAGTATATATATTTTAATAGCATCCAAGAGGTATCTTTACTGTAAATCTATATATCTCTCTACCAAATATGTATGCTATAACACCCATCTCTTTTACCTAGAAGAATATTCCAAACCAAATATTTTATAATTTAAATTTTTTACATCAATTCCTAAATGTTGTATGTCATTCATATACTATATCAAAAATTTCAATACACTCCCATTAATTTTATTGTATAAAAATGAATTTCCAATGTTTCTATGGAAACAGAACTCTTTTTTTCACCAGTTATCTACATTCTCCAACTCTAGGAGAATTTCAATAATCCATAATTGGATTGATGAACCGTGAAAACCATTGTAAACTCATTTAGAATTTCATAACCTTTCAGTTTCCTCATATATGTTTCCTTGATTGAGAAATTAAATTTAATAGTTTTTCCTTCAATTTGATATATCTCATAATAATAAATAGTTTCTATGGAAATAAATATCAAAATGAACTTTATCCTTTCCACTAGTGAAAGGGATATTTTATATTCAATATTATAAATATTTTTTTATCCCTTTGACACTATACATGTTATATATCTACACGCTCTACCAATAATGTCACATTTCTTTTGGAAAAACTACTTTCATCCTATTGGTCTCACGCCTTATTTTTCATTCATCATTTCTAAAATTGGTTAGTGTACAGGGATATGATTTATGATTACATATTATTCAGAAATTTCATATAATCAAAACACTCAATTTACTATCGGTATGTAGTAGGTTTATTATATATGAACATTAATTCATATTCCTATTTATAACAAATATATATCTCTCGAGATTCTAATGAATCCTCTTATACCTCTATGATACATGTATAAAATTAATTTCTTATTCTTCTACAACTCTTCAGTGAACTTTCTTTACTACCTTCGTAAAAATATTTCCTCATTTTCAGTCTTAAACTTCTCCTAGTTCTACCATACTCCCACCAATCCTTTTAATTATGTGATCCTTCTCACGGAAAACACCATCTCAGGATATAGAAACATTGATTTCATTAGTATTATGTAAATAATGTTCCATTGTTTATTTTTAATAACAATCAAATAAGAAATTTTCCAATTTAAGGATTATTTTTTTAGAATCCAAAGATCAATGATAATCTTCACAACCGAAAATAACAATAAAATACATATTAGGATATTTTCAACTACATTTACCAAATGGATTATTTATCAATTTGATATATGGAATGATGTTAAATAGGGATGTAACATTTTCTAGATCATATACCCAGAATGATATAGAATGGTCACATTGACTAATTATTGATCTGACCATTTCAAACAAGGTATGAATCCTCCACTTAGATACCCAATTCCACTATGGTTTTCTCGGATTAGTGATTTTGAAAAAAAATCCGTGATTTATTATATGATCATTGAATCTATAGATTATGTACTCAAAACCCCTACCCAATTAGAGAATGTTTATAATTTTAACAATTTTATTAAATAATTAATTTTAATACACATTAAACATATCAAAATAACCAAACATGCATATTATTAGAAAAATATAAATATGTTGACTAAATTAATTTGTATTTATTATGAACTACCTAAATCAACAACATTATTGAGTAATAATTTTTTCATATAGAGCATTACTCTTGTAGTCCATTATCAATTGTCATTTTCCACTAAAAGGATTGTTGACTATTTTTATAACAAAAAATATTCAAATTTATAAATCAATTTATAATTTAATAAATAAAAAAATCTACCTCTATTGTATCTTTTAATATATAAGTTGGTTATATGTCTAAGGTGAAAATTCAAAAGTGTTATGTAATAAAGGAGCTAAGGTAGACTGAGAGTGGGGGTGAATCATGGTATGGATGTTATTTTCAAATTTATTTTTACCCCACTGGATCTTGACCTCTTTATTATAAGGGTCACTTCATATGCATTTTAATGTAAATGTGGATTGCATCCTTTATAATTTTATCTAATGATAATGCAATGAATTTTAACCAATAAATCATGGAAAATGACACAAATATTTTTACTTGGTTCAGCATCACTAGGTTACATCCAAGGAGCATACCATAGAAATGTGATGACTCTTCCAAATTCACTCAGGATAACATCCAATAATGATGTTCGGGAAATATCACTTTTATTCATAGGATCACTACCTCTACATGATTCAGGGTCCGTTCATTAATTTCTAAAAGGTCACTCCTTATGTCTCTTACTCTTTCTCACTACTAGTGGGACAAAACACCATCATCCTCTTCCTTTGGTCACTACTCTTGGAAGGGATCCACACAACATTTATGGACTTGTAGGACCCTTCATTTCCATGAAATACTTCATCCTCAACTATATGTAGATTCTATATTGATGTCCCTTGGTTACCCATATATGAAATCTAATTTTCTATATACTATTAGTGAGTTGAAATTTCATTGAAAAACTATTTTAATCCCTTTGCGAAAAACCCCATGTCTTTTGAAAACTTCCTTTCACCGTGTAGTGACAGTGCTTCATAGATCTCCTTTTCCTCCAAAGGCTTCCACCAATTTAGCAAATAGTCTCTCCTCCATGGACCTCCTCAACTTCGGTGGGACAACTCCCTACACAGACCATCCCTTTTTTCAAATGAGTTCTTCTTTCACGAACTATCATTCATTCAAAGACCATTTTAATATGCAGGATAAAATTCCCCAAAAAACTTCTTCCACAGATAGTTTCCAAGGCACTCATCTACTTACAAAAACTATTCTCACGAACCATTTTAACCTTCTCTGAATCCTCCTTCGCAAATTAAAATCCTTCACATACTCTCTCATGAACTCTTTCAAACTTTGATAAATTATTACTAGAGAGAAAATGTTTTCTAATAAAAATTGGTCAGGGTATTGATGGGATTAGTAGTCCTTATATAGGAAAATCGATCAAAAAAATAGATAATTTTTTACTCAAATCGTCAATGTGGTATAGCCTTCACCTGATAATTTTCTCTTTCTACAAACTATTTATCCCTCCGCATATAGATTAGGGTTTTCATCCTATATGACAATTGATCTGTTCCATAAATGAAGAGCTTTGTGGATTCTCAAAGCAACCTCCTTTATTGAAAATGAAGATCCATCCTTTGAACCATTTTCCTACAAGGAACTGTGATCCTATCATGAACCTCAATAATATATTCGAACCATTTTCATCCCACAAACCATTTTTCTACACATTCCATACACCCTAATCCATGGTTCTAATAGCACTTCTTTGTAGTAATCCATACTATTTTTATTTCCATTATCGTTACGTAAACCCCTTCTTTAGTCCACAAACTATGCTTTGTGGACTATGTACTGTTCACTTGATTGCATAAATCCTACCTTATCCAAAAACTAACTACCGATTTTAAGGCCCACAAATTTGGTAAACACTGGGAAACAACGCTACCATAGATACATGCTTCAAAAAATAAAAACCATACACATTCACAGTCATCTAGGTTTGGCAGCAAACACAATCACACCCAAAACACATAGAGGATACCTTGATAGATTTTTTCCTACACGATGGTAAGTGGGGTTATAATCCACCATGATTCTTATTATGAATTTTTTTATAAGATTATATATAAGTAGTGTTAATAAACCATTCATGCACATGAGACTTAGCCCAGTTGGTGAGGACACCTTAAGTGCATCCACGAGACGTGAGTTCAAAACTAGGTGGAGGCATAATTCTCAGTACTGTAGCAGCACTGTAGCAAGCAGTGTAGCAGATCTATAGCAGGAAATGTGTGGGCAATATAGCAGGTATAATTCCAGTACTATAGCATGTACTATAGAAGTTATTGTAGCATCTATTGTTTGGTAATATAGCAGTCAGAACTATTCACCTTGGGACACCGGTTTGGGCTTGTATTTCTCAAGGAATTTGGGAAACACATGCCTTTAGGTTAGTATGGCTTCTGGGAAACTGTTAAGGCCTTAAGGACACCTCAAGGCCTTTAGTCCACATGTTCAACATAGTTTCCCCAAATAGACACTACAAAAAAAAGGAGCATCCCCTGAGTAGTATTCATAGAAAGCACACTCAACAGACTAGAACCAAAAGGAATTGAAAGAATGGGAGGGTCTGGCTACACCATCGAGACTAGCCTATGCTTGCACGGGAAGCCTAGCTAGACGGCCATGCGAATGTGGAGAGCTACCATCACGATGTAGATTTTGGGGATTGGTAGTTCCTTGTAGTTATAGTCTAGTTGAATTCCTTAAGACCTTCGGGTCATGTAATCTCTTAAGCCTGCTGGCCATTTAATCTTTGAGCCTACGAGCCTTGTAAGGGTTCCACCTCATCCATTTAAAGTTCCGTTATCAAAAATCAAAGAAAATGAATGCCTTCAGGCCATTCGGGGGCTATAAACCATTCATCGTATTAACAATTACTGTTATTATTTCATTCATATATATATATGGCTACTCTTCTTCTTAACATTTAATGAATATCCCCCATTTTCTACAAAACATGCATAAATAAAATTTCTATTTTTTTTAAAAAAAATAGTTTTTCAATTTCAAAATCAGATCGTATATATTGACCTCTAATGAGATAAATCATTCCTTATTATCAACATGTAGATCTTCTTTACATTCCACAATGTATGAAATATATTTTAGGCTATGGTTACCATTAGAAATGTGTGATGTACACATAGTATGTAATATACATCATTAAAAGATAAATAAATTAATTTATATAAAATTTACATCCATAGTCATATAATTATTCTCAGTGAAAATACTTATCAACCTTAAATACTAATTAGGTATTGTTTTATAGGTCATACATATAAGATACCTAATAAAATAAACATGATTCATTCCATAGTCTATAATAAATAAATACTATGGGTGAGTATCATTTTTTGTATATTATCATAAATGAATTTTATTTAAATTTCTCCAATAAAAATAATGACCAGATACACCATTACCTTTTGTGGGCCATTAACCATATTTCATTAATACATTACCCTAAAGTATATTAAACCTAAAAAATGTTAGTTATTTATATATGGTAAAATTAAAATAATATCAGATACATCTCTTTGATAGTTAAATAGAAAAATTATACCATATACATCATATATAAAAATACTCAACTCTATTTCATTAGCTTTTTAACAATTTTGGTTTCACAAATAGTTGTCATAAAAAATTTTTTAGGTTTTATTTTGTGTTTAAACAATTTACTATACATGTAATTTCATCCTTTTGAAGGAGAAATTAATTTTGTTTTATTTTAAATTACTTATGTGGAAATGGATGACTGACAACTATAAATTATAGATTTCATGAAGTTGTGTAATGCAAATGGTTAGAATGTATTACCACAAGGTATGGTCAAATGTTACTACTCAACTCATCCTAGTTGAAGCAGAGAGAAAATTTAAAAGGTCCTATAAAATAGTAAATCTGGAAAACATTCTAGTAATTTTTTGAATCATGCTTAGTGTTTTGGTGATAATGGGAAAAGTATGTTAATTTCTTGGAATGTATGAGTAGACTCATCAGATTTTCGAAAGTGTTTATACAATACCAGGTAAATTATTTGAGGAGGTTAGATACATTAACTACATTAATATATGAACCTATTGAAAGAATATATATGGAATTATTCACCCAAAAACCATGAATGATATGGTGAACAACATCACTAGATGGATACTACTATGTTTATTAATGTGGATCACTAGTGACTGATATGATGTAATTATTGTTCGTTTATGATTCCTTGAACAAAAGTAAAAGTACTGTTACCCCTATGGATTGGGAATCATTTTTAATCCATGTAAATTTATGTTATTCTACGATACTTGTTTTACATTCAAATATTTTCTTCCAAAAAACATTTCCCTATGAATATTATTGTTTTTCATTATGGTGTACTGATTTGGGTGTGTATGCCTTCCATGTTTTATTCTTCTTAAGCTAGGGTCATCATCCTATACTTTTTTTATTATAGGTTCTGATGGATATCTTCAAATAGTTTACCATAATATTTTCATTATCCCAACATGTGGTATCAAAGCTTCTATTAGTGGCATCTATATGAATCAACTAAGGTGAATATTTTTTATAGCTCAGTTTAGTTTCATTATTATACAATTTTGTAATAAGAAAGTTTCTTATATTTAGTTCCTTATAACTCATTTATATATATGAATTTTTATGGGTTTTTAAAATATGTAATCATTTAAAAGTTAGGGTAATTCCCCAGTGGATATGTTTTTTGACACTGATTTTTGGATTTGGAGAATACAGATTGATGATTTTCTATTATATAAGTACTTTGACCTTCTTTGTATATGTACCAAGATAAATGTGATGAATGATGAAGAATGTGAGAGGCTGAATAAGAAACATATATAGTTTATATTAATATCAATATCTGATAATGTGTCCTATATTATCAAGGAACTAAAAACCACATTAGAACATATAACATAGCTTACTAACATGTTGGAGATGTTGAATCAAATGAATAAGGATTTACTTTTTTGACTGTTAATTTACATGAGTATCATTGATGGTAGGATATAATAAGATCAAATGAATGACTTCAAAATGATCTATATCCAATTAATTTCATTTAATGGTTAACTTTTGAGTTCTAGAGTGGGCGTTAGAAAGAAAGTAGAAACCAAAGTAAAAGTAGAATTATGAAATATGGTCCCATATGTTATAATTATTTTAAGAAAATACAACTAAATAAATTTTTATATTAGGGGGGAGTGAGTTTAAAACATTATACACATTGATTTGGGTATATGATTCACGTAATAAAATATAATACTTGTTTGAAATTGAGTACTTATACTTCAATTGAGACTTGGATTATACACATTATATCTTAATTTCACTCAACATGTGATAGATGATGTATGGGGATCTATACATATATAAAATATGATAAGGTTCATCTAAAACATGATCATGATAACAATATTATTGTGAATGTTGATATCCCAATACTGAAAAGGAATAAAAGGGTTCTTGAGTGGAAATATATGAAACACATATTGGGTTAAAAGAATTAAATTTTTTGAATTTGATTGTTAGATGATATAGGTTTCAGTAAAATGTCCATAGATTCTGAATGAAATATTCCATTCAGTTCTATGTTTTTCAACTATATTACCAATGTACAAAATATTTTATATCATGAGAGTAACAAATATTAAGATGTATTCTAATGAAGTAACATTCAAAAAGTTATGTGATGATCACAACTCTCACATAATTTTGGAAGGGATACAAATATTATTTGAATTTTTTTGTTATGGATCATTAGAATATAAAATAGAACATGAGAATATAGAATCTTTTAAAATACTTAAAAGGTGTTCATCCAAAAGAAAGTTAAGGAATTCCATAATATAAAGTCATATTTCGTGGATATAGATATATAGGGGCCAACACTGGTTTGTTATCATCGAGAGGCACAATTTATAAGGACTCAGCCTTAAACATTACATAATATTGAATTAAATGAATAATTCACATTGAGGATCTTTTCAGGTGTAGAGTTTTAGGGAATTAGGCCATAACTATTAAATCTCAAAATTTTAAAAAGTAGTCACTTCTACACAGAATCTAGTTTTTTCATAAAATAAAAAATCTTGAAAAAAATTCATTTCTAATTCCATGTTAAAGAGAGCATGGCTTTTCCTTGATCCCATCCTAGACCCTATTCATCTTTAAGTCCTGTGAAAAAAATTTCAAATAACACTCGCGGTGGTGGAAAGGTCGTTGTCACCACATACGTTAATGAAACAGTCCTTTTTGTCATTTAGTAAAATAATTCATAGAGAAAAGATTCCTTTTGAATAGAATTAAAAGTCAAAGGGTTTTATACATCATATAAAATATATTCATCTATAAAACTAAAAATGCCTCAATGAAAGGAGATTGAGACGAAGTCCCTTACCTCATGTCTGAATGGACCCGTTCATTCATTAATCTCTTGAATAATAAACTAAAGTTAATTTCTACTTCCTTAAGAACCATTTTCATGTTTATTATTACTTTTATATCACTTATTACCATGTTATAATCGTTATGTAATCATTTAAGTTAATAACATTCATTTTGTCGATATTTGGTAATTGAGTCAAAAATGGACTTCTTATAATTGCATGTTGTTCACATGGTAAAAGATTAATTATATCCAGAATTATATTCATGATCTGGGTATCATATATATCATATATATCCAGAATGTACATGTATTTATTATAGTACATAACATTTGGAGGTACGAAATGAAATGCACCGTTCATGGAGACGGTAAGCCGTACGTACGCATGAACGCAACTTTCATTTCTATTTCTTATTTTAATGGAATTAAAACATAATGATACTTAGGTAGATTATAATTACATTAATATATCATATATAATATCATTAACTCTATCCTTTATATATCCCACATAGGGAATTAAGGGGTCACATCACTTTGAGGGGGCGGTAGTCCGCACCTCCTCAAATGAGATTATCGTATTTACCCACCATGGAAACCATAAAGGATTGATATAATTGGGAAGTACAGAAGCATAAATAAATAATAAACATAATATATATCATATATAAATATAGTTCCATCATAATTGCCACCATGAGAGGCGGTAAGATGTAATTGAACAATCATCGTTTTGTGAGGAATTAGTTTTCCATCCATAGAAACATTATGTTCTTCATCTATTAGTTTGAGGTGTGTGTAAGTGTAGTTCGAATACTTATAATACAAACATCCTAGTATATTGAGGATACTTCTGTTGTTACAAAAGAAAGTAAATAAAAAGAGTTTAGGGGTTGGAGAAGCAAAATAAACGAAAACAATTTAAGAGAAACTGTTAACTTTAATTTGGATAACTCACTTTGGATTGAACTAAAGGACTTCTTGAAGTGCCTTATTCCTAAGGTAAGTCTTCTAGTAGGAGGAGAGGGATGTAGGGAGATTAATTGGTCAGAGTTTTGACGAGCCAAATGGCTTTAGAGGTGTGACGAATTGCATAGAAGTGGTCTCTTTTTATAAGGGAGAGGAGGGGCTCTTTAAGAAAGAGTTAAAATATTATTATATAATATAATGATATTCAATTTCTAATAGTCCAAAAATAATTTTGTTCGAAGATAAGATGACTCATAATCGAAATAAAATCATCCAATTATAATTGGACATTTTTTGGATAATATTTTAATCATTATAATCTTATTTAATTAAATCATTTATTAATGAGGTAAATACTGCATCATGATTGTGTCAGAAATAGTTTAATTTATCTGATGTCTAATAATTATAAAAAAAATACCATGATGTAATAAATCTTTTTAGATTTCCAATTAATATTTATAGTTTAAAATATAACTTGTATAACCCTATCTCAAAATTAATTTACTAAAAGATATTTTTTTATTTCATTTTGGCGTTCACATTAAGTTAATTAAAATAAAGTGTCATAATCACTTTCAAGTGGCTCCATGGGGTCCCCAAATTGATCCAAGGATGACCATGGTTAGATATTACTGAACCAATAGGATTAGGACACCTGTTAGTGTAAATAAATATTATTTTTTTACCCTTATTTACCTGATTTACCCTTTAATCATGGTAAATAAAATATTTATTGAGGTAAATATTTAAAATGCCTCAAAATAAATGTTACCAATTTACACAATTTGAGCCTCCTGATTACAAATATGGAATCCATTTCTCCAAATTTAAAACACAGAAGTGGAAGAAATTAATTTAAAATTAATTCCTACTGTCAAAACAAAAGGCGTGTTTTTAAAAAATATTAACTACCAAATGATTGACAGATGATTATATACAATTTAAATGTGAAATTGTTTTTAGTGACCAAAATTAGATTAAATGGTAAAAATATAATCTATTTACACTTTAAAACTAATTAAAAGGATAATCTAACCATATAAATAAATTATATTAAAAAATAGTTTTGAATTAAAATACAATATTTTCATTATTCCTTAAAAAATGAACTTTATCAGAAAAATACCAAAAAATTACCCAAAGTAAATTAGGATGTCCTCATTCTAAAGAAGGATTTTATGTGGGTATATAGAATGTATTAAAGTGCCCAAAACTAGATTTAAAAAGGGTTCGCCATTTAAAGGTGTTAAATCGGCCTTTTAATGTAAATTATGCTTAAAATTAGATTCATTCACTTTTTAAGACTCTAACTTTTATTTGATAAATGTAAATATATTTTATAAACATGTATAATCATATATTATTTAGTTTTTTTCATTTCCAAAAATACAAGGGCTAAGATTTAATTACCATTTAAAATAATAATATTATATTATTAGTGTGCAACGTAAGATTCCAAATAAACTCGTTGTTGCGTATCGGGAACGCTATCAAACATAAAAACCTTGTTAAGCTAAAATTAATATTTAATTCACAAATATTAATAAATATGAAAATCTATTATTCTTCATTTACCTGGGATGTTACATCCTTCCCCCCTTTTGGAAATTGTATCCTCGCAATTTTTATCCACTTATCAAAATATGTTGGGGTATTTATCCCTCATAGCATGTTCAGATTCCCACGTTGCCTCTTCAACCATATGGTTTTTTCACAAATCCTTTATCTAGTGAATTACCTTATTCAGTAACACCTGCTCTCTACGGTAGAGAATCTGGATTGGTTGGTCTTCATAAGAGATATTCTCTTCCAACTGAACTACCTCTGGGCTCAAAACATGAGATGGATCTGGCATATACTTCCTTAACATCAAAACAAGAAAAACATTGTGTACCTGGGATAAACTTGGAGGTAAAGCTACTCTGTATGAAACTGATCCAACTTTCTCTAGAATTTCATAAGGTCCAATGAACCTCAAACTCAACTATCCTTTCCTACCAGAACGCATGACACTTTTCCAAGGAGAAACATTGAGAAAGACATGATCACCTACCTCAAAAGAAAGATCCTTCCTCCGGTTATCGGCATAACTTTTCTGTTTGCTCTGAGCTATTCTCAAGTTCTTCTGAATCAACTGAAATTTCTCTTCCATCTCTTCTACCAATTCTGGTCTCATCGGCTTCCTTTCACCTACTTTATCCCAAAAATCTATAGTTCGACAACTCTTTCTATACAATGCCTCAAATGGATCCATCTGTATACTGGAATGAAAACTATTATTATAATTAAATTCCACCAAAGAAAGATGTTGGTCCCAACATCCCAGTAGTCCATCAAGCAAGCACGTAACATATCCTCCAAGGTATGAATTGTTCGTTCTAACAGTCCATCTTATTGAGGATGAAAAGCTGTACTAAAATTTAATTCAGTACCCAATGACTTCTGAAGGCCTTTCCGAAAGTTAGAAGTGAACCTGGGATCACGATCAGATAAAATGGGGAGGGGAACTCCATTCAACCTGAATATCTCTTTAATATACAACTGATCAAGTTGATCTAGAGACAAAGTATCTCTAATAGGAAGGAAAATAGCAGATTTATTCAATCGGTCAACTATAACCCATATTGCTTTATTACCTCGAGATTTCTTTGGTAATCCCACAACGAAGTCCATGGATATATTTTCCCATTTCCACACTAGCAATGATAGAAGCTGAAGCATTCATTTCGGTAACTGTCGCTCTTATTTAACCTTCTGACAAGTCAAACACTTCACAGTAAAATCAGCAATATCTCTTTTCATTCCATCCCACCAGTAATACTTCCAAAGATCTCTGTACATCTTAGTACTGCAAGGATGAACTGAAAACGGAGAACTATGAGCTTCACATAACAACTCATTATTCAACTATGAATCACAAGGCACACATAATCTCTTTCCTAACCTCAAAGCACAATTATTATCAATGTTATATTCAGGAAAATTACCTTTTTGAACCAACTCTACCTTTTTCTGCAACTCACTCTCTTCCTTCGGCGCTTTCTTTATTCTGTCTGATAGATATGATCTCACTGACACTTGAAACAAAACAAAACAATTTCATGTACCAACAACTTCTATGCAAATTTCATCAAATCAAAAACCAAAGGATCTTGTTCCAAATGTAGCATGGAAAATGAGACATTACATTTCTGACTCAAAGCATCGACAACTTTATTTTCTTTTCCAGGATGGTAATGGATCATGCAATCATAATCCTTGATTAATTCTAACCATCTCCTATGTCTCATGTTCAATTCCTTCTGATTGAATATATACTTCAAACTTTTGTGATCAGTATATATTTCACACTTCACCCCATACAAATGATGTCTCCAAAATTTTAAAGCAAAAACAACAGAAGCTAATTCCAAATCATGTGTAGGGTAATTTAACTCATGTGGTTTCAACTGACGTGAAGTATAAGAAATTACCTAATAATTTTGGATTAGGATGCAACCCAGTCCTTTCAACGAAGCATCACTGTAGATAACTAAATCACCATTTCTGGAAGGCAGTGCCAAAATTGGAGAATTCACCAATCTCCTTTTCAATTCCAGAAAACAATTATCACATTCTTTTGTCCAGATAAACTTAACAACTTTTCGAGTTAACTTAGTAATTGTACTAGGTAACCATGAAAAGTTTTCAACAAATCTCCGGTAATAACCTTCCAAAACAAGAAAACTATGAATCTCGGTTATATTTGTGGGTCTTAACCATTCTTCAACAACTTTTATTTTTGCAGGATCAACAGTTATGCCATTTTTTGAAACAATGTGACCAAGGAACGAAATTTTTGTAACCAAAACTCACACTTGCTGAATTTTCCATAATGTTTATTTTTTTAAGGTTTTCAAGAAAACCCTTAAATGACTTTCATGTTCCTCTTTACATTTTGAATAAACCAAAATATCATCAATGAACACAACCACAAACTTATCCAAGAACTCATGGATAATTATATTCATAAGATTCATGAATACAGTAGATGCATTGGTTAAATCAAAAGGCATAACTACAAATTCATAATGGACATATCTAGCATGAAATGTGGTCTTCGGAATGTCAGCATCGTTTACTTTCAACTGATGGTACCCTGACCTCAAGTCAATCTTCGAAAAATATTGAGCTCCCTAGAGCTGATCAAAGAAATCATCAATATGAGGAAAAGGATACTTATTCTTAACAGTGATGTTATTCAATTCTCTATAATCAATGCAAGGTCTCATTGAACCATATTTCTTTTTAACAAAAAATACTGGAGCACCCCAGGGTGATGTTCTAGGTCGAATTAAACCATTATCTAATAACTCCTGCAATTGCTTCTTTAACTCTAAAAGTTCAATTTGATCCATTTTATAATGGGGTTTTGAAATTGTATTAGCATGAGGAACTAAGTCAATAGTAAATTAAACTGCCCGATCAGGTATAACGCCAGGAAAGTCATCAGGAAAAACATCAAGGTACTCATTTACCACTGGCGCATCATTAATCTGAATAGTTCATTTTTTTCAACAATATGTGCAAGGTAACATTCATTTCAATCTTTTACCAATTTTTCGACTTCCTGATATGTTATCAAAATCAAGGGTTCATTCTTGTACACAAACTGAAAATCATTCTGAAACGAAACCTCTTTAGCTCTGTAGTCAATCTTACCATGATAAACAAAAAGCCAATCCATGCCCAATATAACATCAAACTCTACTAGAGGAAAAACAATAAGGTTTGCAGGTAGATTCTTTCCACGCACAAGGACAGTAATGTTATTATATTTTCTTTTTTTCTCAAAATTCCCTCCAGGTGTTTTTACCGTAAGTTCAGTATTCATATCATGAGATGGAATTCCCAATTTATTGGAAAACTTTTCAGAAATGAAAGAGTGTGTAGACCCTGAATCAAACAACACATTGGCATAATCTGAACAAACAAACAATGTACCTGATATAACTTCATTTGATGGCCCAACATCTACTGAAGTATTTTCAAAGGATTTCTCCACCCCTTTCTTTATATAGTATGGCTGCTTTCCTTCGGTTGAGTTCCTTATTGGACACTCATTTTCATAATGACCCATTTCATTGCACTTAAAACATTTTACTGACTGTAAATCAGATTTTCTCTTACCACTACCTTGATCTTTTTTAGTGCAATTACGAGCCTTATGTCCAATTTTACCACATCGGTAGCACTTAACAAAATTCATAAGACATTCCCCAACATGCTTTTAACCATAATTTTCACAAAATGTAAATTTAAGCTTCTTACCATCAGTCTTTTTTGAAGAGTTCTTTCATTTAGCCTGCCACCTCGACCTCTTATTTTGTTGTTTTTCAAAGAATTATTGATCATCGGGAAACTCCTTTTCCACCTTCTCTGCACAACGAACTTGTTTTTAATAACTTTTGAACTCACTAGAATCTAAATCCCTTTGATACTTTGGATTTAATCCTTAGTAAAAATGATTGATTTTACTATCAAGATCTCGTTTGAAATTTGGAGCATACCTTGCTGGTCGAGTGAATTTTTTTCATAAGCAGCCACTGAGTCATCCTCCTGCCTCAATTCAAGGAAATTGTTTTCCATCCTTAGATGAACCACCATTGGAAAATATTTCTCCAGAAAAATGCCTTTGAATTCATCCTAATCAAGAGCATTAATCTCCTCACTATCCCTGATATTTTTCACCATCGACCACCACTGATCAGCTTCACCTTCAAAACGGAAAACTGAGAGACTAACCTTTTGATGTTCTGAATAACCCATGACATCAAAAATAATTTCGAGTGCTTTAATCCACCCTTCAGCTAGCACTGGATCAGATGATCCTCTGAATGATGGGGTATGTTGCCTCATGAAATGATCCACTACTAACATGTTCCTCTGTGGTTGATCTGGCTGATCTCGTACATGGATACCACCACCAATTATATCCTGAGTCAACTATAACATCACTGTAACAAATTATTCAGTTCTGATTCCGACCATCTCAGGTTGCTGATTTGGAAGGTTGTCTTCCCAACATTGTTGCCGTGTTTCCTCTACAGAAAACCATTCTATACAAAGAAATATCTTAGGCGAAGCAACATGGTAATCTGGAAATGCTATATGATGTCATAAATTACTTTATGGATATTAATTTAACAATATCATAACTCTTAAAGTTATCTAAACAACCCTATGATACCAATTAAAAGGACCAATCCTTAAACATTACATAATATTGAATTAAATTAATAATTCATATTGAGGATATTTTAAGGTTTAGAGTTTTAGGGAATTAGGAAATAACTATTACATTTCAAAATATTAAAAAGTAGGAACTTCTACCCAGAATACACTTTTTTCATAAAATAAAAACTCTTGAAATAAAGTCATGTCTAATTCCATGTTAAAGAGAGCATGGCTTTTCCTTGATCCCATCCTTGACCCTATTCATCTTTATATCCTATGAAAAACATTTCAAAACATGGGATGAGCATAAAAGGCTCAGTAAGGGTTATAAAATAGTGAATGAATACATTTGTTCATAAATACATAGAAAACATGAAATATTTTACTTACCTCATAAAACCATAAGATTTATGAAAAACACATAGAAACCATAAATCATAGAGGTAACTTGCGGCATCCATACCGTACTTACATTGTAGCTATCACAGCTACATAGTGAGTTACTTTGGAATACCCATCACAGTATATTCCCTAAATATCTTAGAAGAAACGTTCACATTTACCTCTGTCACGTTACCCAATGCATTGTAGAGCTATCTCTGGCTCACCCGCCCTAGGTTTATCACGGAACCACCCATATACGTAAATAATTCCCAAGAACCATAACATGATCTTAACACATAACATAATCATAAAGGAAAGATAAAATTTCAACATTAAAATAATAAAATATCATTTCAAGATATTGAAATAATAAATCCATTATAAAAATCATTTTCAATACCAAACTATGTAAAAAGAGTATTTGGTATTTATTTTTCCTTTTAAAAACATTTCGGCTTGTTAAGGAAGCCAAAGATCAAATAATACTCACGGCGGTAGAAAGGTCGTTGTCACCACATACATTAAAGAAACGTTCATTTTTGTTATTTAGTAAAAGGCTTCATAGAGAAAAGAATCATTTTTGAATAGAAGTAAAATTCAAAGGGTTTTATACATCGTATAAAAGAAAGTCATGTATAAAACTAAAAATACCTCAATTAAAGGATATTGAGACGAAGTCCCTTACCTCGTGTCCGACTTGACCCGTTCATTCTTTAATCTCCTGAATAATAAAATAAAGTTAATTTCTACTTGCTTAATAACCTTTTTCACGTCTATTATTCCTTTTATATAACTTATTACCATGTTAGAATCATTATGTAATCATTTATGTTAATAACGTTCATTTTGTCGATATTTGGTACATGAGTCAAAAATGGACTTCTTATAATTAAATGTTATTCACGTGGTAGACGTTTCATTATATCCAGAAGGATATTCATGATTTTGGTATCATATATATCATATATTTCCATCATGTACATGTATTTATAATAGTACATAACATTTAGAGGTACGAAATGAAATGCACCGTTCATGGAGAAGGTAAGACGTACGTATGCATGAATGCTACTTTAATTTCTATTTATTATTTTAATGGAATTAAAACATAATGATAAATAATTATATATTATAATTCCAGTATAATATCATATATAATATCATTAACTCTATCCATTATACATCCCACATAGGGCATTAACGAGTCACATCACATTGAGAGGGGGGTAGTCTGCACTTCCTCAAATGAGATTATCCTATATACCCACCATGGAAACCATAATGTTTTGATATAATTGGAAAGTACATAAGCATAAATAAATAATAAACATAATATATATCATATATAAATACAGTTCCATCATAATGGCCACTACGAGAGGCGGTGAGATGTAATTGAACAATCATTGTTCGTGAGGCGTTAGTTTTCCATCCACAGAAACATTGTGTTCTTCATCCATTAGATGGAGGTGTGTGTAAGTTTAGTTCTAATATATATCATAAAAACATCCTAGTATATTGAGGATACTAGTTTTGTTTCAAAATAATGTAAATAAAAAGAGTTTAGGGGTTGGAGAATCAAAATAAAAGAATACAATTTAAGAGAAATTGTTACCTTTAATTTGGGTAACTCACATTTGATTGAACTAAAGGACTTCTTGGAGTGCCTTGTTCCTAAGTTAAGGATTCTAGGAGGAGGATAGGGATGTAGGGAGATTAATTTTGTAGAGTTTGGATGATACAAATGGCTTGAGAGGTGTGTGGAATTGAATAGAAGTGGTCTCTTTTTATAAGGGAGAGGAGGGGCTCTTTAGGAAAGAGTGAAAATATTATATTATAATATAATGATATTCAGTTTCTAATGGTCCAAAAATCATTATGGTCGAAGATAAGATGACCCATAATCGAAATAAAATCATCCAATTAGAATTGTACATGTTTTGAAAAATATTGTAATCATTATAATCTTATTTAATTAAATAATTTATTAATGAGGTAAATACTGCATCATGATTGTGTCATAAATAATTTAATTTATTTGATGTATAATAATTATAAAAAAATACCATTCTATAAGAAATATTTTTATCTTTCCAATTAATATTTATAGTGGAAAATATAACTTGTATAACCCCATGTAAAAATTAATTTACTAAAAGATATTTGTTTATTTCATTTTGGACTTTACTTTAAGTTAATTAAAATAAAGTGTCATAATCACTTTCATGTGGCCCCATGGGGCCTCCAAATCGACCCAAGGATGCCCGTGGTCGGATATGACTCAACCAATAAGATTAAGACACCTGTTAGGGTAAATAAATATTATGTGTTTACCCTTATTTATCTGATTTACCCTTTAACCGTGGTAAATAAAATATTTACTGAGGTAAATATTTAAAATGCCTAGAAATAAAAGTCACCTATTTACACAATTTGAACCTCATGATTCCAAATATGGAATCCATTTCTCCAAATTCAGAACACAGATGTGGTATAAATTAATTTAAAATTAATTCCCGCTGAAACAAAAGGTGTGTTTTTAAGAAATATTAACTATGAAAAGATTGACAGTTGATTATATACAATTTAAATGTGAAATTTCTTCTAATGAACAAAATTAGATTAAATGGTAAAAATATAATCTATTTACACTATAAAACCAATTAAAATAATAATATAACCATATAAATAAATTATATTAAAACATAGTTTTGAATTAAAATAAAATATTTTATCTATTCCTTAAAAAATGAACTTTATCAGAAAAATTCTAATAAATTACCCAAAGTAAATTATGATGTCTTCATTCTAAAGAAGGATTTTATTTGGTCATATATAATGTATTAAAGTGACCAAAACTATATTTAAAAAGGGTTCTCCATTAAAAGGCGGTAAATCGGCCTTTTAATGTAAATTATGCTTAAAATTAGATTCATTCACTTTTTAAGCATCTAACTTTTATTTGATAAATGTAAATATATTTAACAAACATGTATAATCATATTTTAGTTAGTTTTGTTCATTCCTTCCAATACAATGTCTAGGAGTTAACTACCGTTTAAAATAATAATATTATATTATTAGTGTGCAACGTAAGATTCCAAATAAACCCGCTATTGCGTATCAAGTACGCTATCGAACCTAGAAACCCCTTTAAGATAAAATTAATATTTAATTCACAAATATTAATAAATATGTAAATCACTTATTCTTCATTTACCTGGGATGTTACACAATTCAATGTGATATTTATTAATGATGAAACATGAAGAGTGTGGGAATTATTTCTTATAAATTTTTATTACGTTTCTAGAAACATTATTCAAGAATGTGAAATAGTGAAAAGGGGGGCTAGCTATGAGTTTAAGTGCCTATGGTCTAGGAATGAGGGGGGGGGGAGTGAAAAAGAACGTATTGTTAGTGATTCATATATAAGATAGGAATAGAATTACTGAAAAGTATTCCAGGTTTTTTAGAACAAAATATAGTGATAAATTGTAAAATTTGGTATTCTTCAGAAATGATAGAAGTAAATGAATTAATTTGGTTTTCACTAACATGTTTTGGGTAGATGTAATTAATTTTATAAGAAATAGAGCTATAGTATTCCCTATTATTTATTTTATTAGGATCCTCTAGGGATAGAAAAATATTTTGGTAAGTCCAAAGAATGTTAATTTATAGCTATTAGAAATGTGGATTTTGGATTTTGAATACAATATAACAATTCATAGAATACATTCAAAATTCAAAATGTAATATTTTTTGAAGAAACCACATTAATGGATTCAAACATAATGAAATATACCAATGATAGATAAGAATAATTAGTGGATTATGTTCAATGGAATGGGCATCTAAAAGGTGTGACTGTTCTAGAGAGTTTAGTAAGTATGGTAGTTCTAGAAACACTTGACTTCTCATTTTTTATTGTGGATGATAGTTTTGTTCTGATTGTGTTTCCAAGGATAGATATACCAAAAATATATTGGAATATAGAATTACATGAAATTATTTGGAATAAACATATCTATATGTCATATCATTGGATGTTATATTACCAAAAGGATTTGAACTGCTTAGGAAGTTACAGAGATCTTCCATAGTTAGTCACCAAGTACAGAGGTATGAAAGTGATCATTAATGGTTGTCCCATACAAATAATGGATATCCCAAGTTCTCAAAATAGTATTTACATATAAAATACTTTCATTATAGGGATTTATCCATGAAAGATGAAATTTATTCCCCCCATGACTCAATAACATGGTAGTTAATAGAATGTCCAACTAGGAATAATTTTGATCGGAAAAGGTAGGTGTATTGGATAATGGATGAATTGTATAAGATACAAAGTTAAAAGGAATGACTATTCCAAAATCGTTTTTCACAAATAGATTATATTTATTTATTGAAGATTTATCATGATAATTTAAATATAAAACTATTTAGGTAGTACTATGTATGGATTCCATGGACGGTTTGTATCAGAAAAAGTAGGATATTAAGACAATATTACTTTATAGGGACTTAGATGATAAGGTATAGATAGATTAGTTGAATATTATTGGAGTATTAGAACAAGGATTTTGTTTCACACTACGGTAGGGAGTTTATGGTTTAAATAATGTTCAAAGTTTGTATAATTATATTTTCAATGACATATTGGGTGAGAGTATGTATATCTGGAGAATAGTTTCTCACTTATGTGATTAGAAGATGTTTTAAGATGTTTGTTTCATTATCTGAATTCTAAATATAGATAAACTAATCATTTTTGGTCTAATAAAGGGATCATTAAGTGAAGGTTAAATTTTTTTTCATTCGAGATAAATGATATCGATGAATTGAAATGGGTTTTAGGGATATGCATAATAAAATATTAATGTTTTGATATTTTTTATCTAAGATAGGATGGATACATCTAGATGTTAGCAGATTGCTTCAGAATGAGTTGCTTCAAACCATTGACTTCACCCTTAAATGATAAATTTTTATTAATTAAGGATAAGACACAATTAATAGAAGATGTTTTAGTGTACATAAAATTTATTCTTCATACATCTAATTTTTTAGGCTTGATGTATTTCTTATATTTTTCTCAACCTTACATTATAAAAATATTAAGAGTGGAATAAAGATACATATCAAATATTAGAAGAGAAATTTTGAAGGATATGAAGTGGATTCATTAATACTTAACTGGTTTCACAGTATGTATTTTTGATTTAGAATAGATGAGTCCTTATAGGTTTTTATTGTCATTGATTTTGGGGGAGATTCAGACATGAAGAATAAAACCATTAGATATGTGTTTTATTTGGGAGGAATTGCTATGATTTTTAGGTTTAAGTATTCAATTGATAGTTTCACTCCAAAAATATAAGTACAATACATTAAATTAACCAACAATGGGATAACGTTAATTTAGATGAAGGGGAAGTTGGAATGTCTTGGTAGAGGCAATATGATGGGATGATATTTTGTGAATCATATGTATAATTCACTTATATAATTCCTAATGTTTAATTCATATATACTGTACATTTATATAAAGTATAACTCCATCTAATATTTTTTAGGATAGATTGATAGATTTTCAAAAGAAAAAAGGGGCTCATAATCCATTAAATATGCTAACAAAGGTTGTAGTTTGGGTTTTTCTTTGGTAGTGATGCACCTCATTTATAATGGAATAATTAGAAACATATTGAGGAAAACAGAGATCATTAAAAAATTTCAGGGAATTAAAGTGGCTGACTAGAACTAATATAAGATTTATTTTTATATATTGATAAATTAGTATAAAGTGGGATATTATTAGGTTTAATCAATGGGTGAATCTTATTTTTATTTTCTATTTATTATGTCCAATTGAATGATAATCACTAGTGTTATAATTTCTACTAGATCATATTTTAATTTTAGAGTAGTTTCTATAATATTTGACTATTTTGATGTTATACAAACTGAATGATCAGATGGAACATCTAGAAGGTGTGATCAGAATATACTCTTCTATATTTATTAGTTCATGTAGTGAAAAAATTAAAATGGAAAAACATAATTGTAACTTTATTAAATTTACAATTCATTCTGAGGGTATGCCTGAGAAGTTTTATGGAAAAAGGAAAATATAAGTACTACATGAATGGTATGTAAGAGTAATATTTATAAAGTTCCATAAGCATAAAAAGTTTTCAAGTTTATCTATTTGATTTGATGGGATTCTTTGACTGAATGGATAGATGAAAACTGATTTATAAGAAATGTGGAATCACTATCCATTGAAAATGGAAGATGCAATGATCAAATTCACTAGATAGACACTACTATAATTATTCGAGCGGATAATCTATGATTTAAATGATATAATTCTGATCCCATTTTAGATCCTTGAATAAAAGATAAACAATCCCCCCCCCCATGTGGATTAAGACTCATGTATAAACCATGTAAACTTGGGTTATTCATGTTGGATTTAGAAATCCTTGTATGTGTGAGTTTGTTTGGAGGTCATGAATTTCAGTGTTCTGATTTGGGTGTATTTTTTCCAAGTTATAGACTCTATAGAATAGGCTCATATTCCATTATATTATTTGGCATTTATATTATACAATGTATATCTTGTTCATATTCACCAGGAGATATTTTAAATCCCAAAAAATCTCATAATATTATATGGTTACCACACTATCAGGATTATCCACGTCCATAATTCAATAAATAAGATAATACATGGGAACCCCGCATTGGAATGAAACTTCCTTGTTGAATAAAAAAGTTATATACATGTTCTTTTTTTAGAAGGAATATCAAACTTGGTATTTGAGTTTTTTAATTTTAATTCGTCATAAATTTAATACACATCACATTCATATTAAATCCATAACTATTACATCCCATGGAACCATTATTATCTCATGTTTTATTCATTTTTATATTCAGTCTTATAACAATTTAGTTTTGGAATATATATTTCATCCATAAAATTAAAATGTTCAAACCATATTAATTTGTGACTATTTTCACAACATATAGTTCATGTTACTCATCCAAAAATAAATTCCAAACATAGTTACAAATATCCAAAATCGTCAAATATATAAAGTAAACATCTATTTAGGTAAATTTTTAAAATTATTATATATTGATATTGCCTACAAGAATATGTAAGGAACCACATATAGTTATCCACCACACTTATAGAACAAGTTATAATCCTCCATGATAGTGGTAATTTTAAGCAATATTTCATCTACCCAAGGATACATTACTCAAGAGTGATTTCAATTCCAATATAACTCTAATTCATAATAAGTTTAAACTATATTCAATAATAAAATTTTGGTTAATAAGTTAAATTAGAATCTAAATACAAATTCGATTATAAATAATTGTTATGATATCATACCTATCATATACTATTTGTCATGAATATATTATAAGAATCTATTTATAATTTTAATCAAAGTATTCATAAAATTCACTTTTAATAAAATATTATATAATCATTAAATTATTAATATAATAAATAAATAAATAACATTATTGTTTATTTTATTAAATTACATATAATAAGAACACATATTATTTTATTTATGAATGAAAAAGTCATATTTACAATCCCAATCACATATATTTTATAAAACATTTATAAACCATAATATTTTTTTATTTCTTATAAATTTCATCATTTTTTGATTAAATGTTAATTTATTTTTGAAGGGGGTATTATAATTCACAAGACATCCTATTTTACCATAAACAATATTCATGATTTTATTATATTGGATCTATAACTAATAATTAGTGCTTAATTATAAATATTTCACCTATATTCCTTTCACTAGTGGCCACTCTACTATGTGATGTGAAATATTACTATGCTAACACGTACTCTTATCAGATTGGATGGATGTTGAATATTATGTGATGATTCATCAGAAACTCCTCAAAATGAGGCACAACATGCCTATTAAATATATCATGGTTTCCTAATGTGAGATCATTTGAAATCTGACCTGGACACCAACCCATTATTATATGATAGATGAGTTATAGAGGAAAATAGGGTAAGGACTAAAAATTAGTACCCATTTTACTTTATGAAAAGGAAATAAAATAATTGTACATAGTGTCCAATAAAAATTTTATACATAACCCATATCACCATTTAGATTCTGTGGTATGTTTTTCCTGCAGCCAATGTTTCAATCATAGCATGTGATATCACTTATATCATAGCCTATAACACTGATTAAAACAATATGTTTTTAATTTATCATACCTTATTGTACATCCTATTAGATCAGAAAAAAGATTTATATTCACTAATAGGTGGTGAATTACTATGTACTATAATTTTATAACTGTTCACTCCCATGGTTTTTTAGTATCTATATCAGGATACTCACTGCTGAAAAAAAAATTAAGAAATAAACATCATTTTTGTAAAAATGTTCCACATTCTTGACGTTGACCGCATCCCCAACGACATAAGGATATAATTACAATACTATAATCCCCATCCTATTATCAAAAGGAACTTCAGAATGGTTTTGACATTGAACTCAAATAACTATTAGAACCAATTAGTTATAGTATTTTATAAATCAAAACAAGTACACCCCATTAAAAAAATGAACGCATATGAGTATATGAGCCTTCACATGTACTCTAGATGAGAATCATATTCATATTTTTTATATATAAGTCAATTGAATTTTTTCTTAGGGTTTCATATCCTTATTTAATATAATAGATTGTCAATTCCTCTTATATAGAATATTCCCCAATTCCCTTTTTTTATTTCTTATTATTTATATTCACTGAATATTGAATGAATATTATTTTCATATTGATTCTAGAAATATAATTGGATTTAGACAGGCTTTGACTCATTCCAGATTCATTTATCCCTCGGCTAAAGCTTTATAAAAGTTATTTTTGATAGTCTTGTTGCTGAAAAAAAATTCCCTCCTATGATATTCAAAATATCATAGTGTTTTTATTTATTTAAGTCCTTCTTGTATTCAAGAACCATTGGTTATCATGATATTTCCAAATAATTGTGAATTTATATATATAGTGATGTTGATTTAATATATATAGATATTACATCATTTTAGATTAATATTGTTCTTATTGATGAAATGCATGCCTGATGTCCATAATAGTTTATTGTCATTGGAAACATGGAATACAATTTCATAAGATGGTGAAAGATCAACAATTTTTCCCATAGGGATCTACCTCATTAGTATATCTACTAAAAAAATTATTCATAACCTCTATAAAGGATACATAATAAAGGGGTGATCTCTGATTCTCATTAATGGTAATCGAATGAGCTACATTTGCCTAACATGTGTATAAAGGTATGAGATCATGAGAATAACATTTAAATATCATACCCTGTATATCAAAGATTATATACATAAGTCATAGAATTAATATTAATAGTTTATTAGACATGAATCATAAGACATGAAAACATAACCTAGGAATAAGACATAGATTTTGTGGTAAACACATAACTATATAAAATTATTTCCATATTAGTCAATGAATCACTTACAAGACCATCTAATTTTTATTATTTCACTCACCATATCATCTAGTCTATGATAGATTACTCCCATGGCCATATTAGTAGTCAAGTTTCACTCCCAAGACCATCTTAATAGATAATTTCCTTTATGAAACTATGTTTAATTTATGTTCTGTCCATGTCTATCTAATGAGATTAAAATATTTACCCATTTCATTAGAGGGAATGTAGGTCCCACCAATTTACAAATGAAATCATACATACATGATCTAAAACACCATAAACTATTATATCATATCCCATAAAATGATATAGGTATCAGAAACATGTAATCATGTCATAAATGTGGGAAAATACAAGATTCATTACCATTTCATCAATATTTCTCCAGTAAAAGGAATTTTGTTTCATAATAATTTAAATTGTTAATGAGAATTGAGGTTCATAAACCTATAACCCAGGAATTTGAAATGCGTCTCACAAATATCATTCCGTAAAAATGCAAACCATTTATAGAATGAATATGAATGGAACCTTAGGATCATTTTCCCAAAACTAATGAGTAACACCAAAGGATGTCGTATTTTATGGAAAATAATTTGTAAATATCCCTTAAAAACAAATCCTATAGAAAATATCATTTCTTTTTTTAAATAATATTTTTAAAGCACAAATCCTTTTGAAAATATTTTTTTTTCAAAACATATTCTGGAATAATGAGAACATGTTGAAAACCATTTTCCTTGAGAATCTCATTGAAGACATATAAATTTTGTTTTGAAAACATTTTTAAATCCATTTTCCTTTAAAATTTATAAGTGAATATTTAAAACATTTTGGGAACTATTTTCCTTCAAAACATATAAATGAAGCTTGAAATCATTTTCCAAACTATTTCGTTGAAAATACTATGAAACTTATAATGAAAGCTTGAAAAAATTTTGAAATCCATTTTCATTGAGAATTATTTGTGAACATATAAAATAATCTTTGAAATAATTGAAAACTTTCTCTTCTAAAATAACCATATGAAAGCATATAAAGTATGATTTTAATGTATTTTAAAACTCCTTTCAATCATAAACCATTTTTGGAAAATAATTTTTTTTAATTACAAAATAATCCATGAATCTCTAGAATATTAGGAAAATATTTTCTTTTAAAATCATTTTTATAAAATGAATGGGAAGCTTCAAAGTAATTATGGTAATTATGATGGATAAATTCATACATGAATAACATTTATTTTGCGCAGTTAAATTTTTAGAAAAGTGATTCAATCGAAAAATGACAAGAAAATTGATATCAATAAACCATTCTATTTAAAAGTTACAACATTTGTAAAATTTCATTTTAAACATTATAATATAATTTTATAAAATAATTTTAAAAAAAATTATAAAACATAGATTTTAAGTGACATTGATTCCTGACGAAAGAGAGAGAGATAAAGTTGGATCTTCTTATAAACAATTTCTTAAAGATTTTTTAAGTACCAAATAATTGAAAATGGTAATAATACATGAATATAACATGTATAATAATGGGTGAAAAAAATCATGAGTGTTCTGGAAATATGGATCATAAATATTGTTCAATGAAAACTTAATAATAAATAGTCCCAATAAACTATGATATTGTTATAATAAAATCTAACCACTTTTTAACATTGAATCATACTCACAATGTAAGATAATTGCATTACATTAATATTAAAATATCATGTAAAGAACATTATTTTTGATATAAAATTTTAAATGGTAGTATATACACCTCATATAAAAATATAGGTGTATAACATGTCATGTTACTCAAAGAAGGAAAATTTGGAAAAAATAAATTTACCAATTGGTAACTTTTCAACCATAAACCCCATAAAAGAATGATCATAACATGGAATTTTAAATACCCATAAATGTAATTAACATAATAATTTAATACATTCTTGGTAATTATATGTACAAAATAAAAGAATTTAGTATTGAATAAGGTATAAGTCTCAAGGAAATAAAAGTGAGATGAGAAAACACTTTACATAATTATTTAATTTTTTCATACATGTTAAAACCTAATATATATTAAATATAAGATTATAATAAATTTACCATATAATGATATTATTATATCTCATTTCATATATTATTTTATTATGATATTATATTACCTTTTTTTAATTTACATTTAATGTTCTATTTTGGGTAATATCTGTGTTTTTTTTTATATATGTTTTGACATTTTATTCTTAATAATCTTAATTGGATCATGATTTAATTATTTAAATAATATAAAACATGATATATGTATCATATATATTCAGTATAAAATCATTTATAATAAAATATAAAATATATAATTATGAAATAGAATACACTACTCTTGGTGAAGGTAGGTCACATATATGGATAAATGATTTTTCCATTTTATTATAATAATAAAGGAAAGATAGTAAATTAAATTTATGAATATATATAATAATTTAATTAGATTATTTATACCACATATATCATATAATTTCACTAAATTAATCCTTAATACGTTCCATGTAAGGTGTCAATAAATCACATCACATTGAAGAGGAATTAGTCTGCACGTCCACAAGCAATGTTATCGTATTTACACAAAATGGAAACTGTGAAGTATATTTTATATAATAATTAAAAAATAATAATTAACTCATAAATATTATATATATCATTTAAAAAAATTGCGTCCATCATTATTCCCATCCATGAGAGTTGGTAAAGGAAAAAAATGAACCACATCATTTCATGGGGTGGTAGTTTTTCGTACACAGGAATGGTAAGTTCATTACCCATTAGGTGGAAGTGTGTGTAAGGGTATTTATAAAAATTATAATAATAAAATATCAATATATTTTGGATATTTATTTTATTATATAATCCTAGAATAAAAATATTTTAGGTGGTGTATAATGAAAATAAAACAAAGGATCTTGAAGAAAGATGTTACCTCTTCTTTGTAAAACTCTTATTGGTTTGTACTAAAGGCCTTAAATGGTTTTATTTATTCCAAAAATGAGTATTCAAGAGTTCGGTAAGGTAATTTTGGAGCTTATTATATAATATTTTGGGGGATAAAATGGGAATTAGAAGTGTGAATAAGTGGGAGGTGTGATTTCCTTTTTTAATGGAGGATGAGTAGCATTCTTAAAAATTTAGAAAAATGGTACTCCACCCCCATTTTTCCCTTGTAAAGTGGCTCCAACAATAGAAAAAAAATATCCAAGGTATTTTAGGGTATAAATATTCCATAAATAAGTTTTTCAGGTTTTTAGTTCATTAGGGCCCTTATGTTTAAGTTGTACTCCCTTTTTAGGCTTATTTCACTCTAAATGGTTGTAATTAAATTTCATCACAATCATTAATATTTTTGGTAAAAGAACTACTTATATCCTAGTAGAAATTAAATATTATCATGATGTAAAATACTTATTCCATTATCCAAAATTTTAATCACATATTTTTGTAAATTAATTTAAATTTAATCCCAAAGATGGGACGACAAAGCGGTATTTTAATGTAAAATTGTATAAATGTTTGAAATGATTTTATTTCTAATTTGAATTTGAAATTTATTCCAATGACTTAAATAATATAAATTTATGTAAATTTATCTATTTATACTTAAGAAATAAATTTAATTATAATTTAACTATACAAATAAATTATGTGGAAAAGTAGTTTTGAATTAAAATTTAATATTTTTCACTATTCACCAAAAAATAAAACTTCTTAGAAAAATATCAAACCATTAACCAAAGTATTTTATTATGTTATTAAGCCATATTTTTATTATTTTTTATAATTAAAATTACCAATGATTTAGAAATCATATTTAAATTCTTTTTCATTAAAAGGAGGAAAAATTAACTTTTATGAAAATATTTCATTTTATTAATAAATTTTGATTTTTCATATCTTATACCTACAAAATATAAAGGATGAGTATTAAAAATATTTATTGAATATATAATATAAATATTTAATATAAAACATTAATCAGTGTAGGTTTTTTAATCTATTGAGATGACATTTTGTTTTTACATAAAAAAATAGTTTTCTTAGAAAGGTAATTAATTTATTTTCAAATTCTTCTAACATTCACTTCTACTAATTTATAACCAAGGGATTAATTTTATATACACATGTAAATAATATTTTCACAATTTATTTACTCTTATTCATAAAATCAATTCTAATGGCTATGTGGTAGCTATAATAATATTTTAATAATATTATTAATATTATATTTTAGTTCGGTAAAACATGGACTCACATATAACACTATTCAGACTAATATTTCTTATAGCATAAGTTAATATAATTGGTTCATGTATAAAAAATCTGAATTGTTGTTGCATTCAAAGAAATAACAACTTGCTACTTTTATATAAAACAAGTTATATTCAGTCTTTCAGGAAATTAAGTATATCAAAATGATTATATTAATTTGAAAAAGTATTTCCAAAAATCTATAGATGTTTCATTATAACCCACATAAAATTAATTTTTCCACAAAAAAAATTATGTTTATCTATGGTTTAATATTTTAAAGTTCATTTATTAGAATTATGTATCATAAGAAAATTAATACTAAAACTTCTATTTAAAAGAGAAGGTTTGAAACATAACAGTTACCCATAGTAACTTTTATCTAGGTTTAAACATAGGATAACATAAGTGGAAAGTGAAAACATAGATATGGGAAAGAAATATAACTATCAAGTTATAATATAAACTGATAAAAAACATAGATAGGATAAATTTTATGATTATACAGACATAATCCGAATAGGCTTCAAAAGTTCATTGATATCATGAAAATTGATTATAACCGGAATTTTTTTTATTTAAATAGCCTTTTCCCTGACATTAATAAATTTTCCTTAGAAGATATATATATCTATATATATATATATATGAATTCATGACAACCTCACCATTGGTTTTACATTTATCAATTTCCACTTCATCTCTTATTCCATGAAAATAAGGTGAATTTTACATTCCTGAAGCATTATCTAATCTTGAGATCCATAAATATAATGATAGGTTATTCTATATATCTTTTTCACAACATAAAGTTCATATCATCTTACTAAGAATGTATATATACTTATATGGATAGATAATACTTTAACCTATAAAACCTCATCTAAAGTGTAGAAAAATTATTTCATAAATGGTTAACCTTATAGGCCTTCAAAAATATGGAATCCCAAATCTTTAGAAATAAGGTCAATAAATTTCTAAAAAATAACTTATCATTGATCCCACATATGGTATTTCATGGTTGTAACATTCTAAAAATGTGAATTCCATTAACATGTATTGTCTTGAAATATGTTAATAACTTTAATTAATATAAATAGGTATTGAAAACATGCATTCTTTATATATATATATTCCTTAAATCTAAAAAGTTGGAAACATCATCCATGATAACATAGACCACTATTTCAATAATTAATTTGTTAGTTCTAATGTAATAAGTGTCATCCAATTTACTTATTCATATCCAACATATATTTATCGACAAATCATTATCTCAAAATTATGAACATATTAAGGGTTGTTTTTTACATAATCTATTATTTCTTATAAGTATCACCTTTCCATTAAATTATTTTTCTAGTCCATCAGAAATTGTCTATGTATTCTTGTAAATCATTAGTGAAAAACATGATTGACACAATCCTTATAAAATTTACCATCAATATGAAATAACCATTCAATACCAATACATAAAACATTAATTACTCCACTTAAGTATTATTCCATTGACAAGGACACCTCATCCTATTACTTAATACCTCTTTCCTTTCATGTTTCTCATATAGCCTCTTCATCATCAACAATATAACCATTACACATCCCATCTTGTTGATTCTCTTTAGTATATTTCCACATGGGACCTAGATTTGTATTATGACCATTCATTCCAAATATAATGCATTTAACCATTGAATATTTCTTAGGGAAGAAAATATTCCAATCTATTTCATTAAAAAAACTATTCAAATTTATATTATAGATACTTTCTTTGTGTCCTTCTTTTCCACATTAAAAACATCTTCTTATTACTCTAAAAAATACACTTAGTTGATTATCTCCCAATCATGAACTAAACTCTTAGTTAGCTTCTTACTTCTCTTTTTGGTGGGTTGGAATGTTTTTTAAGGCATATGTGGTTAATCATGTTTTGTGGAAATAGATTTTGCATTATCACAACAACCTTCACTCTAATGATCATCCAATTTTTATTGATTATTAATGTGTCTATCACATTCAACTTTAATCGAGTTCCTTATGGTTCCCACCGTTGACTAAAACAAAAAATCATAGTTTCAAAATCAGTTATCATAGAATAAACCCACAAAATCATGAAAAATCCCTACTAGGATGTAAATATTATGACACATTCATATGACACCATAGGCTTATCCTCGGATACATCCTTATACATATCCTTATAAATATACCTACGGAAATCACTATGGTTTTTTAATCTTAGTTTAAAAAGGTTGACTAAACCTTTTATTGGATACGAAATATAGTGACACAGGCTTAACACACAAGGATATTACATCATTCTAGATGAATACACTACACATTACAAAAATACATTCCTAGGGACCATAAAAGTTTAGTTTCCTTGGAAACATGGAAAAACTATTTTAGCATGGTGAAATATGTTCAATGTTTCCCACAAATTTCATCCCCATTAGTACTTATACTTAAAAACTTTCTTCATATGATAGGGAAATGAAACATAAAAAAGGGGTGAGAAAATATTATCCATAATGTAAAAAAAGGATATACATAAGAATAACATGTGCATAAGGTTATGATAACACTATAATAACATTTAATGATCATGAAATACATATCAAAGATCATTTATATGAGTAGTTGTTTAATGATTGGTAGTTCCTAAGACCTGAATCATAATGGAATCAAGAGTGTAAGACATAAAATAATAACATAGGAATAATACATTGAATATGTGTTATACATAGAAGTGTATAAATTTTTTTCCATATTAGTCAAGGAATCACTTCTAAGTACATATTATTAGTATGAGTTGACTACCCACACCATCAGGGTAGTCATGGTTCACACCCATGACCATATTAGTAGTCAAAGATCACTCCCAAGACTATCTTAGCAGATAAATCTCTTTACTAAACTGGGTTCTTTCCCCATTCCATCCATTTATATCCCATGATATATAAATCTTTACCCAACTCATTTGAGATAGATATAGTTTAAATCCATCTCGTAATGAAATAGCACAAACGTGTGCCACAATACCTTAAACCATCATATAATAACCCCTCAAATAAAAAGTGTATTATATAAATATAATCATAGCATAACCCGTGGAAAATGTGTCATACATCATAATCATCTCATTAAAGAATAAACCATGAATGGAATCAGGACTCATAATAATATAACCCGCAAAAGAGAGTCAAGTTTGATAAAAATATAACACATCAAAGTTAAACAGGTTTCATAAACATCATTCCATAAAAACATAACCCAATTAGATAAATAATAAAAAGGAAACCTTTGGGTCATTTCCCCAAAAATTCATAAAAAACAATGAAATATGTCATCTTAGATGTAAAATAATTGGAAAATATACTTTAAAATCATTTATTAATGAAAATATCCTTTCTTATTTGAAAGATTATTAATAAAAAATAATTCCATTTGAAAAAAATTTATTTAAAAACATTTTTAGTATTTTTTAAATCATATTGAAAACCATTTTCTATGAAAATCACTTTCAATACTTATAAAGGACGATTTGAAAACCTTTTGAAAACCTTTTGCTCTAAAACATATAATATATCTTGAAAACATTTTGAAACCCATTTTCCTTTAAAACATATAAAAGAATCATGAAAAATTAATGAAAACTGCATTCCTTAAAAACTTATAAAAGATGCTTGAAATCATTTTGAAAACCATTTTCATAAAAATAAAATGAAAATTATAAAAAATATACAAAATATTTTAAGAAACTTTTTTTATTGAGAATAACCTGAAAACATAAAAAACATTGAAATCATTGAAATTATTATATTTTAAAATATCCTTTTGAAATCATTTAAAGGAATATTTTAAAATAATTTCAAACTCCTCTTATACATAACATTTTTTGAAAATATGTTTCTTTGAAAATTACATTAGAAATAATGAATGTACAGAATATTAGAAAAAAAATTTAGTAAAAATAATTTTTTTAAGATTTCAGTGGATGATTCCATAGAATGATGGTTATGACGGTAGATAAATCTATACATGTAGAACATTACTTTTGTGCCATAAAAATTTTAGAGAAGATCCTTGATCAGAAAATGAGAAGAATATTCTGTTTAAAAATATATTTTTGTATAAATGTTAGAACATAGGTAAAAAATGTATCTTCATTATTATAGAATAATGGTAGAATATTTTTGAAAACATTTTTAGAAATCATTGATTTTATGGAATAGATATTTCGGACCAAAGAGAAAGGTAAATTTGGATCTTCTTAAAAACTAATGCTAAAGTATCATAAGTAACAAACCTTAGAAAAACAGTATTAATACTTGAAAATATCACAACTAACCATATTATAAGAAAATTAATGAGTCATAATGAAATATTGTTCCTGAGGATTCCTCAATGAATGCATAATCATAAACAATCCTGATAAACTATGATATTGTTGCAATAAAATCTTAATAATTTTTTACATTGAATCTTAATCCCTATGTAATCAAATAAAATTAATTGATGCATTAAATATCCTGAAAAGAATAATATTCATAATATAAAAAGTCAAAAGTAATTATATACACCACAAAAAAAAATATAGGTGCATAACATGGAATGTAACTCAAAGAATAAAAATTAACACAAAATTACTTTCCCAATTAGGTAACTTTTTAACCATAAAAACTATAAGATAAATATCATCAAATGGATATGTAAATACCCATAAATTGAAGTATAATAATAATATAATACATTCATGGGAAGTATATTTCCATCAAAAAATAAGTTTTTGGTGAATAAACCATTAGTCTCACAGAAATAAAAAGTGAGATGATAAAACTCTTACATTATGTCTTGAATTTCATTGTACGCATTTAACCCTCCTATATAATAAATATATGTTTATTATATATATAACACAAAACAATATTATTTTATCTAATATCATATATGGTTTTATTATGGTTTTATATTACCTGTTTATTAACAATTCAATGTTAATGTTACATTTTGGGTAATATCCGCGTTGTTGTTCATACATGTTCTGACTTGTTATTATCGATAATATTAATTTGACTGTGATTTAATTATTTATATAATTTAAAAAATTATACCAATGCCTTATATATTCAGTATAAAAATATCTACAATAGTTAACAAATGACATAATTATGAAATGAGATATATTGTTCATGGAGACGGAAAACCACAAGTATGTAAAAATGTTATTTCCGTTTTATTTTCGTAATGAAAGAAATTAAATAAATGACATATATGTCTGTGTATTTATAACATAATTACATTAGAATTATTATGTCATATATGTACTATAATTTCACTAAATTCTTTCTTAATACATTCCTGGTGAAGTGTTAATGAATCACATCTCTTTGATGAGGCGGTAGTCCACACATCCACAAATGATGTTATCGTATTTAAAAAAATTGAAACCATGAACTAAAATTTTAAATAATAATTAAAAAAAACATAATAAATATCCCACATAATATAATATGAAAATATAGTTTCCATCATAATCCCAACCATGAGAGGTGGTAGATAAAAACTGAACAACATAATTTCATGAGCTGGTAGTTCGCCTTACATAAGAATGGTAATTTTGTTACCCATTAGATGGATATGTATGTATGTGTAGGAAAACCCATTAGAAAAAAAATATGTACATTTATTATACATATCTTATTATATAATAATGTAATTAAAATATTTGAGGTGGTAGAGAATGAAAATAAAATCACTGAGGTTGAGGAAGGATGTTACCTCTTCTTTGGGTAACTCCTATTGGTTTTCACCAAAAGGTCTCCTTGTTTATATTTACACCCAAATTAAGGACACTAGGTTTAGTATAATATTATTGGGAGTATATTTTATCATATTTTGTGAGATCAAAAGTGATTTAGATATTGTAATTAGTAGAGGGGGAGTTTCTTTTTGTATTAAAGGAGGAGTATCAGTCTTATAAATTTATGAAAATGGAATTCCACTGATGTTAATCCCATTTCATGTGGATCCATTAATTTTAAAAATTTATGAAAATATGTATAGGGTATAGATATCTGTATATAATTGAATTTATAAATGTGTAAGGTCATTTTATCCCTTATGGTCAAGGTTTAGCCCTTAGTTAAGCTAATATTTCTTGTAATTGTTGTAAATAATTTTAATCACTTGCACAGGTTAAAAACTATTTTGAACTTGTGATAAATAATAATTTATTATAATTACCAATATAGAATCTGTTTTTCGAAGTTATAATAACATTAGTGGAAGAAAATAATTGAAATTTAATCCTACAGACTCGATGACAAAGTGGGTTTTAAAAGTAAAACTGTTTAAAAGTTTAAAATATTTCTTTATCAAATAAATATGTGAAATATGTTCACATTATATGAATAGTATTGAGTTATATTTAAATAAACTAATTATTCTTTTTGAAAAAATTATTTAATTGTACTATATAATTAAGTTAGAAAAAAAAGTTTTTTTGAATTTCAATTCAGTGTTTTTCACTATTCATAAAAAAATGAAACTTCTTTAAAAAATACCAAAGAATTATACAATTTAAATTTTTACATTACAATTACAAAAATGAATTGTATTTAGTAATATTTAAATTATAAATATTCTAAAATTATATTTAAAATGGCGTTTCCATTAAAAGGTTGTAAAATTACCTTTTAAAAATATATATTTATTTATTCATAATTTTGGATTTATTCTTATCTTATTCCTTTCAAATATATTGGATGAGTATAAAAAATATTCATAGAATACATATTATATTAATTTTATTGAAAAAATTAATCAAAGTCAATTGTTTAATTTTTTGAGATAAAATTGTGTTTGTACGTAGAATAATAGTTTTCACAGAAAAGTAACATAATTATTTTCAAATAGTTCTTACATTCACTTATACTAATGGATAATGACAGGATTAATTTTATTTAATAGTGTTAATAATATTTTTATAGTTCATCTAATATTATTCATAATTTCCATTACAATGCATATGTGGTTTCTATAATAATAGTTTAATAATAATATTATGAGAATATTGTGTTTCGGTAAAACATGGACTTGCATGTAACACAATCCAAAGATACTGTTTTGTAAAACAAAAGCTAATATAATTGTTGTATATCATGAAACCATGAAATTATTTTTAATAAAAATAAATAATAACATGATTATTTCATATAACACAAGCTATATTCAGTGTTGTGTGAAATAAAGAATATCAAAAAGATTAAATTAATTCGAAAAAAACATTTCACAAAATCTGGACGTGTTACAATATATATATGACGTGGAATCTCGTTATATGACCTAGAAAAATCTCAAGATGTTTTTATTATCATTTTTATGGATCTAACCTCATTATATCTTGTATCATGATCCATGTATTATCATGAATTTTTATCTATGATGACCATTTTACATGAATCATTTGATTTACATTTCTTTTAATCAGACTGTTAAATCTAGAAACTCTATTTTTATTATCGAGAAAATTTTTATATTTTTAAAAAATGTAAATATATAATTTTGGGATATTCAAAAGTAATTTAATCATAATGTATTATTATTAAGACATAGGCTCACAATTAAGCCATATATTGATTGAAATCACAAATTCATGCATTAAAGGAAATGAAGATCCCATGTTGTTTATGATTTTTATTTGTTTTAAATTGTTGTTATTATATGTCAATGGTGGTCAAAATAATAAAAATATTTCATAAATGTCAATATGTTGAAAAAATTTGAAGATAATAATTTTATGAAGTATCCAAGATATCTAAGACAGATAACAAAGTGATTTTTTCATGGATAAAGAGATGAAGAAGATATTTATAATGTCTTATTATCTGAATTATATTATTTTAAAGACGTTGAGCTTAAAATTTTTAAGATTATTAAACTATACTTATGTTTATAATACATGGGTTACATGTGTTTAGGATGACACATTGATTGTAATAATATACATGAAGGCCAAAAAAATATTGACTTTCATGCATAAAATTTTAAAGATAGTCTTGGAAATAATTTTTTCATGAATACGAAGACGAATGGAATGAAATATAAACCCAAATTAATGAGGAATGGATCAAGATAATTTATGAGTTTTTTAGTTTTTAATTTCATGAATTTGGTTGTTTTGTGCGCCAACATCTATGAAAAAGATGAACTATGATCCTTCTAGTCTCATGAAGCAGGTTTTTGTGAAACTCTAATTGAGTTTTCACAATGAAGATCCTTGAACTATTATTTTTTCATATAACTCTTTATTATGATATGAAGAATAAGCCCACACACACACACATATATATACATATATATTAAATTAGTGTATATTCATGAATCTACTATTTTATTATCTTTCCATAATGGCAACATAGATTTCTTGAAGGAAGAAAACAATGAAACTATGTATTTAAATGTATGTCAATAAGAATAGTTTTTATATATTATATTCACATACATAAGGAAGAAATTTTTTCCTCATACTTGAACTTATGTGAATAATAAAGAACTGGCATTATGTATATGGAATTTTGTGAAGATTTTTGAAAACAATAAAACCTTTATAGAAGGATAATTGTGATATTTCAAACACTATCAGATAAACTGTGCAATAATATGGATGCGAATATGATAATGAATATATAATACATGAAAAATATTATAATAAAACAAATTAATAAGTTCCACGTGATATTTTTGTGATAATTCCATGAATAATTCAAATGCATGCATAAGATGATGTGAGATGTTAAGTGCAGTGTATGTAGTGCTTACAAATAATTTCTTACAATAATAATAATTCAATACTATACTCAATTATAGATATTTGGTTTTGAGGAAAGAGAATATGACATTGATACACTATTTAATATTACTTTCTTATTAACTATAGAAATAAGAATATTTTAGTGGATAGTCTATTTTAATTTGATTAAAATTTTTGTAAAAGAAGAATTATGATATATCCAATCGACTATACATTCATATAATATTAACAGAAGAAGGTAGAGAGAATATAAGAATAAATAAGTTGAGAATAAATTGTCTTTCATATCTATTTTCATAATATGAATAGTAATGAGATAAAGAGATAATAAAAGATCAGTTATATCACTTTACACAAATGAATAGGATGAAGAAGTAGAATATCAGTTTGCAACATTTCATAGAAGAAGTAGAGTTTCACGCCCACTTATGTGAGTGTAACAAAGTAAAGTATAAGTAAGTGGATAAAAATAAATCACTATGGCATCCAAAAAAATAATAAATGAATAGAATACCTTCTTGGTATTTTAAATGTCTCTTAAAGATGGTGAACACTGTAATAAAGAAGAATAATGAAAATGAAAGGAGCTACAATTTGGATGAGGTTTTCACCGGTCTAGGGAATAGTATTGTCTCTCTCCCCTATAATAATGTTCTTGGAATCGCAGTTGTATAATGATATTTTTTTCTATATAACTCACTATTTTTATAATCTCATTATAGTGTAGAATCTATATACTTATCATCTCCTTATGTGAAAAGGACTTGAAAAAAATTTCGAGTAGTTAACCTTGTAAAAATATCGTGTGTCAACATTTAACTTCATTCATATACTTATAAATCAATGGGATAATATAATAGGATAATCGATATCCCAATAGGTCTATGAAGTGAAGGATTAAATGTCGTAAATATTTAAATTGTTTCTAACACTGGTTCACCTACCCATATTATTGTTGAGTATATACCTATGTTTTCCTATCAAGTGGGATCAATGGAAGTAAACCTATATTATATTTTTAATATTTAAGGTATTTCCTTTTTATGATTTTAGTTTGTTTACCGTATTAAAAATAAAGTGTATTTTTGGAGAATATATGATTATTTTGGAGAATCATTTTATATATACCAATTCTATAAAATCATGTTACCATTTTATTAGGTATTCCATTTACCTCATTTTTATTTTCAATAATTTGATATAAGAAGGATTACTCTAATGATGAAGTCAAATATTTGTTCCAATTTCACTAAGAACTAGTATTTTTAGCATGATTCAGAAGGGTTTCACACCATTTAACTCGGTTACACACCGTGAAATTATTTTCAGGTTCAATATGTGAAAGGGGATTCAAAATAAGAAATATTACATGTCGTGAATGGTGGATTTACATTTTCAATATTTTAAATAATAAATTTTGAATCTGAGGTGATGTGTTTTTCAGAGTGCTCATCTTGCATGGAATTCACGATGTGAATGGGAGTTTCACACTATGAAATGGCCCATGTCTAGTTTTAAAACACATTCTTGGTAGCTTTTCTCGGTACTTTTTTTCAGACTCCTTAATCCATGAACCAAGGTCTCTTGTAGACATTTTTCAAAGAGTCCTTTCCTTCCAAATCAATCTGTTTGATGTCCGATATTTGTTGTGATAGCAGTACGTCTCTCCAAGAAAATTGTCTTCCCATTTCATTACTTCCTTTGATCACTATATCATTATTGCATGGTGTTTTCATATCCGTTCAGTTAATATGGTGTTTATTCTTGGTTTCTTCTTTATCAGTTTTGCAATCCCACTACAGAGGCCTTATACATTATCGGTCATGGTGCGACATACGTCTATTCTTGAGGTATGTGTGTTTCTTCCTTTCCAACAAACCCTTGTGTTCATATTAGGATAAATCATTTGATTTGGATTGTATTCTATGGAATTTGTTTTTGTCTTTGGGTTTTCATTATTGGTGGATCCCATTGCGGGTGTGTGCGACCCATTCTTTGAGTTATGTGGTTATTTCTCTCTCCTAAGATAATGGATATTGTTGATTTTATTTATAAACTATTTTATAATGAAATATTATCCTGATTGTTTTTTGTGTGTTGAGAATATTTTTACAATAAAATGGATTTCCAAATTTT